>JBAMCJ010002522.1:0-600000 GCA_037075205.1 Drosophila prostipennis | reverse complement strand
AAAATTCTAAAGGGTGGTCAAACGTGGACAAACGGTGGACAAACGATTCCATGAAAAAAAATTTGAAAATTTCAACTTTTAAGTTTTTTCGAAATTCAGTGAAAACGAAAAAGTGGTGTATTTTCTAAAGTTTTGACTTTTTCAAAATTCTAAAGGGTGGTCAAACGTGGACAAACGGTGGACAAACGATTCCATGAAAAAAAAATTTGAAAATTTCAACTTTTAAGTTTTTCGAAATTCAGTGAAAACGAAAAAGTGGTGTATTTTCTAAAGTTTTGACTTTTTCAAAATTCTAAAGGGTGGTCAAACGTGGACAAACGGTGGACAAACGATTCCATGAAAAAAAATTTGAAAATTTCAACTTTTAAGTTTTTCGTAATTCGGTGAAAACGAAAAAGTGGTGTATTTTCTAAAGTTTTGACTTTTTCAAAATTCTAAAGGGTGGTCAAACGTGGACAAACGGTGGACAAACGATTCCATGAAAAAAAATTTGAAAATTTCAACTTTTAAGTTTTTCGAAATTCAGTGAAAACGAAAAAGTGGTGTATTTTCTAAAGTTTTGACTTTTTCAAAATTCTAAAGGGTGGTCAAACGTGGACAAACGGTGGACAAACGATTCCATGAAAAAAAATTTGAAAATTTCAACTTTTAAGTTTTTCGTAATTCGGTGAAAACGAAAAAGTGGTGTATTTTCTAAAGTTTTGACTTTTTCAAAATTCTAAAGGGTGGTCAAACGTGGACAAACGGTGGACAAACGATTCCATGAAAAAAAATTTGAAAATTTCAACTTTTAAGTTTTTTCGAAATTCAGTGAAAACGAAAAAGTGGTGTATTTTCTAAAGTTTTGACTTTTTCAAAATTCTAAAGGGTGGTCAAACGTGGACAAACGGTGGACAAACGATTCCATGAAAAAAAATTTGAAAATTTCAACCTATTGATTTTCGAAAATTTTCGAAATTCCATATTTTCGAAACTGGACGTGGACAAAAAAAACTAAAGGGTGGTCAAACGTGGACAAACGGTGGACAAACGATTCCCGTATTCAAAATTTAAAATTTTAATTTTACCCGACCCAGCTTCTCTGAGCTGCTTTTTATGGGTCCCCATATTTAACTGTCAGCTCATTACTCATTGCTACATTATTCTTCAATACTATATGTTACCCGCATTTATAAGAATTTTATTATATTATATTATATTATATTATATAGAGAAATATGTTACTCGCATTTACAAGAATTTCAACAAAATGTTAAATAGGGCGCAGACCAAATTTGGTTTGAATAAAGGTGCAAGCCGCATTATTGTTTAATGCACGCACTCAAGCTGAATACGACTTCTTTACTTATATAAATAATAGTTAAATATATTTTCCCTGAGGGCGTTATGTCACTTTCCTGTGTGTCATAAGGCCCTCAAAAAAACTGACATAGCGCCTGCGGGCGTTATGACACTTTTGAGTATGTCATAAGGCCCACGGGCCTTATGACACTTTTGAGTGCGTCATAACGCCCGCGGGCCTTATGACACCGGGCGTTATGACATGCACCCGACTTTTCCTGTTCACAACGACAATATAAGAACTTCATTTGAACGGTTTTGCGAAATTTTAAGTTTTACCGGAGTAATAGCGGTCACAATATGGTATTTTTACCCCTTTTTCGAAAAAGTTGCACTCAGTTTTTATTGCATATCTTTGGAGCGGTATGAGATATCGTTATGATTTTTTCACTAATCGATCAAGAATTGTATTAGCTTTTCATAAAAAAATATTACAATTTTTTAAAAATTATTTTTCTATAAAAAAAATAAGAAAAATTTTGTTCAGTGTATTTTTTTCAGTGTTCTTCACCAGCTACTGAGTTCAAAACCATTTAAAAATGAAGTTTAATTCATCATGAAGAAGATCCAAAAAAAAAAAAGAGGGGCCCGGCCAAAGGTTTTTCGCAATACCTAATTTTCGGTGGGCGCACAGCGGTTTCCCATACAAAACGACAAAAAGCTTCTCATTGACGGCTGCAGTCGGCTGACGGCTACGCGCGCTACGGCATGTGTTGACCAGCCAATTTTCACGAGCAAGTCGTTTTTGTATGGGAAACCGCTGTGCGCCCACCGAAAATTAGGTATTGCGAAAAACCATCAATATAGAAGTACTATATCATATAGCTGCCATAGGAACGATCGGAAAATTAGTGATTAATAGGAATTATCTGCAAGGGTATATAAGCTTTGGCTGGCCGAAGCTAGCTTCCTTTCTTGTTTTCTTTAATTTCCCATACTATCGATAATATGGCTTGTGGACCAATATATGTTACGAGGTCTCTTCCCGGAAGTCAGAAAGTAGAACAACGGAGTTATAAGATGAGATGATAACTGATTTATTCTAAAGTTGGTACACTCAGGGAAAAAATTGTTCTGATTGTGTCTGAAAACGTGTCTGTTTGAGTCTCAAAAATAGCTTTATACCGTTTGGTATCATAATAAGAATTTATGGTATTATTTTAAGAACGGATTTTTAAGACCGCTGTTTTTACTTTAAGAACGAAACGTACTTAAATTTATATTTATTTTTAGTAAAAAAATTAATTTTTTTGAATGCTTCTGTAAGCGTTTTGCCATGGAAGGAAATAATAAGGCCATGGCCCAGGGGCCAGGGTGCTGGATTCTGGTACTATTTTGTGTTTGGGGGTACGAGGTTCAATTCCCGCTCACAACACAACTTATTTTTTTTTTTTTTAATTAGTAAATTAACAACTTAACTTTTTTAATACATTTTTGTTCTTAAAGTTATAAAGGAAATGTTAATTGAAATACATTTGAAAAACTTTTTACTTACTTTGACTTATTCGGTTTTTGAACCGGGGTCCTCTCGCATCAGAGGCAGACGCCTTACCAACTGGGCCATCGCACCATGTTACGCGCGCGTGCATAAGTTCAACTTAAATCTAAATTTACTGGTCTTAAATCAATACCCTTTGGTATCAATATAAGAATATGGTCTTAAAAAAATAAAAGAACAAAACGGTAGTAATGTAAGAAATTCGGTCTTAGATTTTTTCGGTCTTTTTTTTCTGGGTGTACATGCTTATATATGTTGAGCAACATTGAGACCCAACATAAAGCATTTTTTTAAGTGACTAACTAGATTTTGAAGCAGTTGTTAAAATATGTACATTGAAATAAGCATTTAGACATAAAAGTACTATTTTGTCTGAGTGACATTAAAATCCTCAATTATCAACCTACTTCTGCTGGCAGACAAACATCTTTGCCCATCTTTGTGACATATATGTTCGGTTTAGTGTGTGTCCTGCTCCGCATATCCGGTTGGCATTTCCCATTGCCCAGGGTTTCTCGTGTCCCGGTGCATTGTTGTCAATGGCATTGCAATTTCAAAAGCCATTACCATACCTTTCCTGCGCAATATCTTCGCCATATCCTTTGCCACATTGCGATTATCCTCAGTGGAATGTTCAACGTGGCTATATGCATTTCCAGAACAGATTCTATACACCGAAAAAACAAGAGAGAACGCTATAGTCGGGTTGTTGTCCCGACTATCTAATACCCGTCACTCGGCTAAAGGGAGTGCGAGGGAGATGGACATATAAACTTTGATCAGGTATAACTTTTTAGCGAATGGTCCGATTTAAAAAATTTCTTCTACATTTCGATAGGTATAACTAAACACAACAGAATTGCATTTATACTTATCCAAAATCTTTAAAAATGTTGACGCCAGACACATTTTAGTATAGTTTGTGGGCGATTATGGGTGATTGTGGGCGTTAGAGCGGGCGTGGCGCTCGGCTGAAATAAACTTGCGCTGCGTAGGAAGCCCAAGAATATATGTTGGTAATCCCAACTTTCTAGCTTTTGTAGTTTCCGAGATCACAGCGTTCATACAGACAGACAGACGGACATGGCTAGATCGACTAGTCTAGTGATGCTGATCAAGAATATATATACTTTATGGGGTCGGAAACGTCTCCTTCACTGCGTTGCAAACTTCTGGCTGAAATCATAATACCCTCTGCAAGGCTATAAAAAGTTTCTGGCAAATCAAAAATGTGAAAAAATAGTATTTGGCCTAATCTGTTCGGTTTGAAAAAGAGCCGCCCATATATGTATGTTGCATAACATAGCATCACCATTTCTGAGCTTTTAACATAAGCATGTTGACCCTTAATGGGGTTACTCTATGATATTGAATGACAACTCCATAGTACGAGAAACACGTTCATTCCATTCATGATACCAGATTCTCTATGTTTATTCTTTTACATCTATAGATGTAAAATGGGGCCTCAATTTGGGATTTGTAGTTGTCTGAAGTAAAGATTAAGTCTTTTTCATCTGAACAAAACCCATATTCACCCGCAAGTCCACAAAAATGGTTTCCCCTTAAATCAAACCATATTAAATAATGTGAACAATTAAATATTTACATAATAAATATTTGGTGAATTTCAATACGTATAAACGCAACAAAGTAATAAGTTATCATTCCTGTTCATCCACCCAATTTATTTATTTACCAACTATTCGCCCACCAAATGCAAAAATAAAATGCATACAGTTCACCGGCACTAATCAAAAGACTGCCCTTTTGTGTGCCAGTTGATATTTAATAAGAAATATGAACGCCCGAGTCCGAGAACAGGAGATTGGAATAAGCGATATGGCCAGCCACTTCCAGTCCTGCATTTTGGGTCCTTTTGTAAGCCAGAAAACATATAAATGATAAATGAAATGAAACAATTTCAATAAAGTTTTGGGTTACAACGAAATGCAAAACCGGAAGCTGCAAAACGAAGTAAAAGGAAAATTACATGCGACTCCGTCTGCTGTATGTCTATGTGTGGTGTGTGGATATGAAAATATTGTAAATGAAAGCAGAAAGCATGTAAATTGTGGCTATAAAAAGCCACAAAATAACTGAGAGTGAGACAAAGTGGAAATGTTTAAAATAAAGTCAGCATGAATGATAAAATTTAAAATATTTGAACCCTTGGCAATGGGGGCATTTTAAAACTTACCAGAGTTATGTGTCTTTCTAGTGCTTTAATTTGTTTACATTGTTCATTTCCTTTTTTCCGGATTTTCTCAACAATTTATGGGTCCTACGTTTTTACAAGGGACCGAAAATAATCGATATTGAAAAATAAAAATCGCCATGAAGGACTTCAAAGTAGTATAAGGTGTGGGATGAAGTCACATTTGGAAAAGATAAGTGAACAATTATCTTTTTAATATTACTTCTAAATTACTATGCTGCTGTGAAATAACTATGAATTGTTAATTACATTTTTATAATTTCTTTTATATATTTACTATAAAAATAGTAACTTAAATATTCATGGTTTTCCATATCCTTTTTTACAGTTGCGTAAATATTTTTTATAGTAACCACTACGTTTTCGTATTACGTAAGAATAACTATTTTATTGGTAAAATTGACAAATCTGTATTTGGGGACCCTTTACTATTATATTGGTTTATTTTAGCAATAGATTTTGTCGTGTGTAGAGAAACTTTGGATTCGATATATGTACATTTTGGATTAAACAATAATGAAGAAGATTCAGGAGTAATTCTCATCGAAACGCAAAGTGAAGTTTGGCAGGGTGTTCGGGGCTGATCCATCAGCAATACAATTTGTCAAGCGGGCAGTTAGCCGTCCATCCATCAGTAACGACCTGAAACCCCGGAATTTCAAACAGCGGACAACTAAAATCTGAGACTGTGCTAGTTTGTTTAGATCGCAACGAATTTGCGGCGCTATCAATAAAACAGTCAGCCGGGCGAGACAGTAAATTTCCCATTTTCCAACAATTGTGCTTAAACCTTTAAATTATCGGCTAAAGTTTCGCTGTATGCACATAGTTTGGCCTGTAAGGCGGTAAATCCAGCGCTTCTTTCCCCGGAAGCCTGCGGCTTGCTCTCACCTCCGAATTTCTGAGCTGCCGCCTCCTGTGCTTTTCTGCTCCTTTCTTATCCGACAGCTGGAATTCCCCCTCCTGTCCCGTCTCAAAATCGCCCAGAGAGCGAAAGCAAAGTATTAAAAAAGTTTTCAAATTTTCGTGAAGCCCGGCAAGTGCAGGTTGCTCTTTATTGCGTTAAAAATTTTCGCTTTCACAAAGCATTATCTACGTTTCGCTCCTCGCTCCTCCCTCCTCCCAAAAACACGCACCACACTTACTATCGACAGTCGTGGGCGGCGCGACGCCCCGACGGCTTTTCCGTGAGCTCTGTAATTGATTTATGTGTGCAAACGTGCGTTGAACGTCTGCTTACAATTTACCGACCACCCGGTCCCCAAAACACGTCCGAGCAGTGGCCGCTACAAAAAATTGTATGGCCAAGGTACAGGATTTAAAAGCCCAGACTACAAGATACCTATTTCCAAAAAGTCAACTCGATATACCATAAAAATTCAGAGTATAAATCGGCTGTACAAAAAACAATTTACAATTTTTAATTGCTGGAAAATACCTACCACAGATATTTAGAACAGCACTCCCCTATTCTAGAAAAACTCTTCTACAATGTATCTCCTCTATTATAACATTCTTTACAAATTGCTTACACTCCCAGGTACATACTATTAAAAAAAAAAGAATCCTTGGGTGAGACAAATATTAGAGCAAAGGAGGCATCATTCGCCGCTGGAGTACAAATGAGCCCGAAACCAGCGATTTTAAATGAGATCGAGAGTGGTCTACTCTGCTGCATAATGGATGATTTGAGTGGACCAGAATACAAAAGCACGAATAATTCACCGAATGATATAACAAAGAGATACTTAGTCTCTCAAGTTTTAACAAGTTAGAAATATCTTTTGAAAGACTTTAAAATTAGCTTTTAAAAGTAGGTAAACATGAAAAGTTTGGATATAGACTTAAATTTATTTCATTTTATATTCAGTCCCTACAAGTATAATACTTTAACATTAATGCGTCAGTCACACAAGATTCACAGTATTTATTAGGGGAGTGTAGGGTAATGTCACGAACTAGTCGAATCTTACATTTGACGTCACGACAAAAATTCCAAATAAATGTAGTCGTCTCCTCTTATAGTGCCGACAATGTATTTACAGTAATGTTAATAAGAAGTCTCGTAATTTGTTCGTAAGGGTATAATTACCGTTACCCGTAGAGTAAAAGGGTATATTGTATTCGTGCAAAAGTATGTAACAGCTAAAAGGAAGCGTTTCCGACCCCATAAAGTATATATATTCTTGATCAGGATCACTAGCCGAGTCGATCTAGCCATGTCCGTCTGTCCGTCCGTCTGTTTCTACGCAAACTAGTCTCTCAGTTTTAAAGTATCGGAATGAAACTTTCCCAAAAGTCTTCTTTCTGTTGCAGGTAGTATATAAGTCGGAACGAGCCGGATCGGGCAACTATATCATATAGCTCCCATAGGAATAATCGGGGAAAAAAAATGTAAAAAAATTATATCTTGGGTGTTTTTGAACCTAGAACCTCCTACTGTTGGAAATGCCATTTTTTATCTAATTTTGAATTTCGAATAAAATTTTTTCAAAATCGGACGACTTTATTATATAGCTGCCATAGGAACGATCGGAAATTAATGGGAATATAATAGGAAATAAATTATTGCTTCGTTGACTTTTATTGTATTCTCTTCTACTCTGGAGCATGACTCTTTTTAAATGTTTTCGAATTTCGATTATAATTATATCAATATCGAACTACTATATCATATAGCTGCCATAGGAACGATCGGAAAATTAGTGATTAATAGGAATTATCTGCAAGGGTATATAAGCTGGCCGAAGCTAGCTTCCTTTCCTGTTTAAAATTGTTTTGTTCACTTCCTGAACATAAACGGCTTTGAATGAGACACCTAAAACGAGTGAAACAACACAAAGTGTCTTTGCTCAGACAGAGACTGAGCTCGAAAATTGTTTTCCTGATCGGAGCCTGACAGGCTAGAGAAAAATGATTGAGCCTTTATTTACGTGCTCCGATTTAAACTTACATGATTTGGTACATATTGGGTCCATGTTGGCTTGGTAAGGTAAAAAAACTAATTCAATAATTTCGAAAACTTTCCCTGACACCATTTTCTACACAGCTATCCGGTGTGCATTATAACAGGATCATCAGAAAATTAGAAATTCTAAGAAAATAAACATTTTTTTGGTTTTATAATCATTTAAAATAGTTAAAATAAGCAGTCAATGGTGACTGGCTCATAACTTTTTGAGTTATCGTGACCAGCGGTTTCCAAGACGTGGTAAATTTGGAGTAAAAACAGGAGTATTTGTTTGAGTGCACCCTGAGGTCCTTCGCTTGCTCAACTTTAAGCAGCTATAAAAACCAACAGCAGCTGCAGAAACGGCATAATAACGAACACGCTGTTGCTCGCTTGTTTTCAGTTGTTTGTTGTTGTTATTGTTACGGTTGTTCCGCCCGCTCATTTACCACTGGAAAATTTAAAAGTTGCATTTTTAATGGAGTTTCCTTGTCAAACACGACTTTGATTCCCACGTTGAGCCGTCAGCTCTCTACGCGGTTCTCTGATCATCCACTAATGTAATTTGTACTTGGATTGCCGCGTGCATACATACTCGTATGTATATATGTATGTACGAATGTGTGCATGTACACGCAGGCAAATGAGCAGAAGCGCAGATATGCACGCATACAGATGTATACAAATGTTCCAGTATTTTTACACACATCTCACACGTTGAATTCCCCGCTGAATGGGAAGTGAAATGGAGTCCCAAAATGGGAATCAAAGCACACACGCACACGCAACACCCACACAGGCCCACTGAGACTCACGCACACACGCGCTCGCTGCGATGGACGTAAAAGTCTGTGGCCGAATGCTATCAAATATTCGAAATGCGCAAGGAAAACAGGTAATGGCGTCACTAAGCTGTTCAAACTGCAGCTGCAAAAGTGGCGGAAGTGGAATTTCACTGAATCCTTTTTGATTATTTTCCAAACGGCGTGCTATAACAGCAGCCATTTTTTGGGACTCATTAACATAAGGCACTTATGGGGTCTCTCACCCCAGTGTGCAGCACCACTAGAAATATCCCAAATATAACTTATGGTGAATTTTGTGATAAAAAAGTATATTGAGTGAAATTTCTCACGCATTTAACTCATTTAAGAAAATAAGGGGAAATTAATCACAAAGTTCCTAATTTTTGCAAACGTGTACCACAATTTTCCATTTGAGGATAGATATCCTTATAATGACTTTGACATCACTCGCCGGAAACTTCTAATAGGCCTATGGAGTAAATTACTCTTGGCATTAACTATATAATAGAGCCCTACACACAAAAAAAAAGTAGTAAAATTAACCAATATAATTGTCAAACAGTCCCCAACCAACAACAAATACACACAATCAGCAAAGAGTTGGCATAATGTCCTCATCTTGTACTTCTTCAAGTCTAAGCCAACAAGACCTAGAGTTGCTAAAAACTTTTCTTTAACCACCTTGCCCCAGTACTTCTGTAAAAATAGTTAAACACTTACTTGCGCTGGTAGCGGTACAAGGTAGAATAAACAATTTGTATCAGGGACCGAAAATAATCATTATTTTTGATTTTTTGAATCTAAAAATCAGTCACTTATAATAGTCGGAAAACCAAATGAAATACACCATTTGGTTACCATTTAGATAACCTTCTCAAATCCGCAATTATCACGGTTTTTTGATTTTTATTTGATATTGCTCAGAAATATTCATTATTTTTGAGTTTTATACATATTTATTAGGAATAACACTATGCAGCATCAAAAATTTACCTCGATGGATGCTATATTTTTGGATTCGTTACGAATTCCCAAGTTAAACTTTTAAAAACACAGGGCGGCAACACTACTACTATTTTGACCGCAGCTGTATGCTTTTATCTCCCTAATCATAAAATTATTCTAAGTATGGGGCTTGAAAGATAAAGAGTGTATCTTTTAAAAACTTTAACATCGAATCAAACCATGAATCCGTTTGCCTCTGAGAGCTCCGGAAAGTTGGCCAATTTCAGAATTTTTCGAACTTTGAGGTACTTTTGCTAAAAATCCTTGCGTCGGGGAACTTTTTGGAAATCGCAGTTTAACTTGGGAATTCGTAACAAATCCAAATCCGACTTCGCATCAAGCAACAACAGCGCAACGTGTAAGAAGAGAACAGCAATACGAGCGCGGCAGAGCAGGAATAGTGCTTTCCCTTTCTTACACGTTGCGCTGTAGTTGCTTGATGCAAAGTCGCTAAACTAAAATCGCTGTCTTTACTAGTACGTCTTGCGACTACAAAAATTTTATTTTACCACTTTGTGAAGAATTGATGAAGCAATATGGGGATAATTTTTTTATTCGGAAACCGCGTGTATCCCGGCGTACAGAAGTTTTCTAATTTTAAATTCTCTTAAAAAATACTTAATTTTAAATTTAAAAATGTTTCATAATATTTTTCTGAAAGATATTAAGATATGCCACAAAGTGGCATCCGAAATATTAAAATAACTCAAACGAGTCTCAAGTGCTGCATAACTCAAAAATCGGAGCTTAATTAAAAAAATATTTTTTAAAAATAAACGGTAAGAGTTAAAAGAAAAAAAAAAACCGATCCTTATATTTCAATCCTCTATCGAAAAAAAAAGTTTCGCTTGATTCTGAGATTTGACCCAAATTGGCCTGTCACGTTTCACGTAGAATGACCCATATGCTAAATTAAAAAAAAATTTTTTTTTTGTGGGGAACCTGTTAAAAAATTTCGGAAAAATAAAAAGGCAGCTTTATTGTGTTTATCAATACCTATCGAGATTTAGAAGACATTTTTTAAAACAGACCATTCGTTAAAAAGTTATGCCCGATCGTATTATATCTCCTTCTGATAGTCGGAGCACCCGACTACAGCGTTCTCCCTTGTTACTTACTCTGATTTATCCGGTTTTTGAACCGGGGTCCTCTCGCATCAGAGGCATAAGTTATATTTAAATCTAAACTTTCTGGTCTTAAATCAATACCGTATGGTATCAATATAAGAACGTGGTCTTAAAAAAAATAAGAACAAAACGGTATTAAGGTAATAAATTCGGTCTTAGATTTGTTCGGTCTTTTTTTTCTATGTGAACTAGTTTCTATTAAACTACATAAAATCCACTAGTATTGCCTGTCCTGGCCAAAAATCTGTAATTTCTTTCCTAGGACAGTTAGTAGGATGCAGTTTTTTGCGTTTTTTTTTATAAAAAAATTGGACTTTCCAACGAACTAAAAGTAAAATTCCTTGGAATTTTATCTGATATATGTAGATAATCCAAACCAAAGTCGGAAAATTTTACGTACTTTTCGGTTTATTATTTAAAAAAAAATAACTAAAGTAAAATTTCTTGGAATTTTATCAGATATAGATAATCTAAACCAAAGTCGGAAGATTTTACGTACTTTTCGGTTTATTATTTTAAAAAAAAATAACTAAAGGACGCACTCATTTTTATACACGATAAGTATGAGTAAAAACAAACTAAAAATTAAAATCACTAAAAAATATTATGTCGTTTAAGATTTATGAACCGTAAAAAACTGAAACTTTCGGAGGCTCCCACATCAACGTTTATCAAACAATCGATTTAAAAAAAAATCATTTTATTTTTTCTTGTTTTCTCTTAAGATTTTTATAATCAAATTATTAAAAAAAATTGTGTTAAAAATATTGTATTTTAATTTGTTTAATGTTAATTTGACATTTTCTGAAGTCATCACAAAAGTATGCTACATTTATACTTGCGTAGTTCAGATTAGTCATATTTCAGTTCTCATCTGAAGGAAGTACAAGAAAGTACAATAAATGCTTTGGGCTTACTAAAGTTCTCCCTTAAATCCCTAAGGCGCTCTGCCGGGCATTTCGTCTCTGGGCTGTAATTTCCTGTTTTATAGTTTCCCCATTTTAACTATATAGATTTTGAAATTAAAAGAAGCGGGAATGAGTAAAAAAACAAGAAAGGAAGCTAGCTTCGGCCAGCCGAAGCTTATATACCCTTGCAGATAATTCATATTAATCACTAATTTTCCGATCGTTCCTATGGCAGCTATATGATATAGTAGTTCGATATTGATAAAATTAAAATAGAAACTAGAAAACATTTAAAAAGACTCATATCCCAGAGTAGAAGAGAATACAATAAAAGTCAACGAAGCAATAATTTATTTCCTATTATATTCCCATTAATTTTTCGATCGTTCCTATGGCAGCTATATGATATAGTCGTCCGATTTTAAAAAAATTTTATTCGAAATTAAGAATTAGATAAAAAATGGAATTTCCAAAAGTAGGAGGTTCTAGGTTCAAAAACACCCAAGATACATTTTTTTTACATTTGTTTCCCCGATTATTCCTATGGGAGCTATATGATATAGTTGTCCGATCCGGCTCGTTCCGACTTATATACTACCTGCAATAGATATAAGACTTTTGGGAAAGTTTTAGCCCGATAGCTTTAAAACTGAGAGACTAGTTTGCGTAGAAACAGACGGACAGACGGACATGGCTAGATCGACTCGTCTAGTGATGCTGATCAAGAATATATATACACTCATACAAATTTTTACCCTAAATCGCCCTAAAAAACTGACTTTTCGCCCGTGGATTAAGAAAATCGCCCATAAATCGTATCCGCTGGCGATTCGCCCGTGTATTTAGAAAAATTTTTCTAAAAAATTCCTATGGAAATTTTATTCAATTTAGGGTGATTTTTCTTGAATTGAGAAATAGTTTCCTGTTTTTAGGGTGATTTGCCATAACTTTAAGGTATATTTTTCTAAAAGTAAGGGCGAATTTTCTGCTTTTAAAGGCAAATGCCCTAATAAATTAGACAAATTACAAAAAATCGTGTTTGAGAATGCTTAACTGAATTTGGGAAGCATGTACTTTAATGGTGTATATTCTGGGAACTGGGACTGCTTTAATTAAACAACACCGGAGGAGGACACCGTTTCATATTATTGTATTGGTGTGTAGCTATATGGGAGCTGCGTTAAGAGGGGCCTTACCTATACAGCACGCACAGCCGTTAGAACTGAAAAATCATGTTTGTAAACGAATTAGGGAAATAAATATGAGGAGAAAAAACAACTTACTTTTTTTGGTCACTGCGAGAATCGAACCCACGACCTCTCGGTTTAGAGTCTAACGTCCTACCGCTGCACCACAGACCCATCGCGCAAGGCGACGTACAAGCTCTGCACACATCTTATTTTCTTGAGGTCTACGTTATAATTTGACAAAAGGCAACTAAACCTTATATTTTTTTCCTGGCGACTGTGACAATTAGGGCCGTTTTGTCCTTAGTATTATAATCTTAAAAAAAAAAAAAAATCAAGTTGAATCACACAGGGGTCGAACCCACAACCCCACGACCGTAGTCCTCATATGGCAAAGTTGAAAGCGCAAGTGATTAGACCGCTGGGCTACCGAATTTCACACTTTTTGAGTGATTTTTAGGGCAAATCGCCCTTGTGTCTAGAAAAATTGTAGGGAAAAATTTAGGGCAATTCGCCGTTGGATTTAGAAAAGGTCAAAACGAAGCAAATCAAAAACAATCGCCCTAAATATTAGAAAAATAGAAAAATTAACCCTAAAAAGATTTTTTTATGGTCACCTGCCTTGAATTTATGGCAAATTTGTCGTGAAAATAGAAAATTTTTCTCAGTTCAAGGGCGAAAATTTTTTTAGCGCGATTTTCTAAAATGTAGAAAATTATTTTTATGAGTATACTTTATGGGGTCGGAAACGTCTCCTTCACTGCGTTGCAAACTTCTGACTGAAATCATAATACCCTCTGCAAGGGTATAATAATCTATCCATAAAACCTTTAAGATACTAAATGCGAAAAAGTGTTCGTAACCGCGGAAAGCAACAATGCGCAAATATGGAAAGTTATGCCACTAGCAAACCTAAGGGGGAAAACATAATTTTCACTGAACACCGATGACTATTGAAAATAACTATTAAAAACAGCGCCAAAACGTATGGCCTTCTGGCCACATCAGACAGAAATTACGGCTCTTACAGTAGCCAGTATAATATTTTTTATGGTAGCCACAGGCCGACCAATACTATTCGATTTATGGGCGGCGATTTGTTGGCATACATTTGTACATATGTCCATGCTGAGATATAAACATATAAGTATAGACTTCGCCAGCTACAGCAGGGACAACAAACAAGTAAGAAAACGGGGCGAAAAGTTTTTCCATTAAATCAATGAAGCGCACAAAATATTCGCACCAAGTCAGCGGCGACAGAAATCAAGTCGAAAATTGGCCAACTTTTTGATTTGAAAGGATTTCCCAATACACATTTTGCAAGCTTCGAATATATATATTGATAAATAGTTGCAGAAAGTCCATCGATTAGATAAAACAAATGACTTGAATTGCCTTTGTCTTCGGACTTCTTTTTCGAGTGGGTTCTTTAAGGCGAATTAGCTAAAACAGCCGACTAAAACTGTTTAGCTTTGACAAATATTATATTTGGTATATTTACTTTTGCGGGCTGTAAATGATGATTCTAAAAAAAAAATTCTAAGGCCGAACTAAGTATAAGTTTAAAAGTAATTTACAAAGACCTTATTAGTATTTTTGACACTTTCTTTATGGCATATGGTTGTTTATTCATTTTAAAAATTCTGTTAGAATGAATGCAGTCTATAACTTAGTTTAACGAAGTTAGTTTTGCAGTTAACTTAAAGACTAGTTAAAAAGTAGTTTAGAAGTATTTATACCCTTTACTCGTAGAGTAAAAGGGTATATTGTATTCGTGCAAAAGTATGTAACAGGGAGAAGGAAGCGTTTCTGACCCTATAAAGTATATATATTCTTGATCAGGGTACTAGCCGAGTCGATATAGCCATGTCCTTCTGTCCGTCTGTCCGTATGAACGCTGAGATCTCGGAAACTACAAAAGCTATAAGGTTGAGATTATTGGGCTTCCTACGCAGCGCAAGTTTATTTCAGCCGAGCGCCACGCCCCCTCTAACGCACACAATCGCCCACTAACGATTTTAAAATGTGTCTGGCGCCCACACCTTTAAAGATTTCCAAGAAGTACAATTGCAATTTTGTTAGGTATATTTATACCTATCGAAATGTAGAAGACCTTTTTCAAATCGGACCATTCATCAACAAGTTATACGCAATCAAAAATATATTATATATCCATATCCCTCGCACTTTCTTTAGCCGAGTGACGGGTATTAGATAGTCGGGACACCAACCCGACTATAGCGTTCTCTCTTGTTTTGACAGTCATTTTATGACATATGGTTGTTTATTTACTTTAAAAATTCTGTTAGAATGGTTTAACTTAGTGTAACAAAGTTAATTTTTCAACGTACCTTACGTGCACTCACTTAAATTTCCAGCTACTGAAAATCCCTGCGAATTTAGTACTCTTTTGTAACATATTGATTTCAGGAATTGCAACTTATATCCTGATACGGATTAGTCAAAAGGATTCCGGCGCTCTGCATTGCAAAAGAATCGGCTTTATGGGATTCGAACTTTGTTTGCGCATAAACTCACCTTTCACCCTCTGCCCCTCTGTGGAACACCATTTCAAGTGTCATTCCGTTTGTTATACACACATATTTTTATGCTTGATGACAGCTCAATTTTTCCCTCTAGTTTTTGCGCTTTTCCCAGCGCTCCTCGCTTGCCACAACACACAAAAAATGCACAAAAGTTGCAAAACAAAAAGATATTTTTTCGGGTCGAAAAAATAGAACAAAAGCCAATTTTGCTGCGGCAAGTTATAGAGAAAAAGTTGAGGACAGTGGAGAGGACACATGTACGGTGAAAATGGCGAGGCGCGGACAATAAATGGCCACATGACAAAACATACGTTTCATGTACAAATTTATGTCATAAATTTCGTTTTGAAGGCCCCTCGGACACATGTTTTTTTCAGGTCAGGTGGGGAATAGAACATTTCTCGCTCCATCGGCGGATACTTACATTTAAATTGCATAAATGCACTTACAGCACTGGTTAAGTGGAGATTTCTTGCCCTTTTAGATTAAGAGGTGGAATTTAAAATTGTTAACGTTTCAATAGACGACCAAAATAACTATAGACATAGCCAAAAAACATAGAAACTGAACTTCATTCATGCAAAGATTATTACTTCGAAGCTAGAAAGTGTTACGCAGTTTTCAAATATTCTTAAATAAAACATTACAGTGTTTTATTTTCTTTTACTTCCTGGAATTTCAATTGATACACCCAGAAAAAAATCCGTTCGAAACGTTCAAAAATCAACCCCTAACGTGGTCAAAAAGTGCGTAAGCCCGTTTGTTGTCAGTTCATGAACGCTCGTTCATAAAATTTGACCGAAACTTTAGAGTTCGATTCCGAACGAACGGGGTCATTTTAAGAACATTTTGGGGTTCATTTGAGAACGAAAAGTTCATAAAAAAACAAAAAAAAAACAGATTTCTGGACACACACTTGCCGGTTATTCTGTGCGCCTGGTAGATTTGTATTTAATTTTTTACTTTTAGTTGTTGATTTATTATTAATAAATGTTGTATTTTAGTTGTTGTTGTTGACATACATTTTTTTTATTATTAGAAGTACATGTAAACATTAGAAATAATATTTTATTAAAACTTACGATTCACGACGTCCTCTTGCGGACTCGAACCTGGGCTACTATGTGTCAAAGGCGGACCGCCTAACAGTTGGACCACGGAACCAATTTTTCCAGTACGGCCAAACGGGGCACTAGACTTACAAATTTCTTGGTCCGAGCCAGAAATTGTTCATGAACAGCGTTCGCAATTTTAGAACCATTGTTCATAATCTGACCACAATCGTTCAATGCTCAACACTTTTCAGAGACGCGTTCATAATTTTACCAAAAAGTTCATGATTTGACCCCGCACCGTTAATTTTTCATGAACGAAAAATAGCGAACGGATTGTTCTCAAATCATGAAAAATGTTCTTGATTTTTTCCGTTCTTTTTTTTCTGGGTGTAGTCTTTCGTGTAAGTACCAATTCTGTTCACCTTCCACTACTAAGAACATCGGTCTCCGTGCTAGCCAATTAGCTTCAATAGGCTATCGTTCTCCGTTTGATTATTTTCCATTAGTTTGACATATTTACAATGGTCAGGGACTGCGGAATGCTTATCTCCATTGAAGAAAAGGCACTTGCGGTGGGGAATGTTGCAGGAAAATGAAAAGCACAAGGCCAGGAAATTTTGCCAATTAAAGTTTGTTTTAATTAAACAACTAAGGGGACTTACTACTTATTGTTGCAGGTGAAATAGACTTGAGTCGCGTCATTTTAGTGGCCCAATTTCACTGTTTGCACTTGGCCATGGTGTTTGTACACTGAGAATTGTTTCGGGGTGCCTTGACACGACTCAATTTCACAACTAGGAAAATCTTTGCACTGCAAGTCCTGTTGCATATACCCACCGTCGAGTTTACATATACATACATATCTGGGGGTTTCTGTTGCGAGCCTAATTAAAATTCTGCAAAGCATTTTATATTGCTGATGAGAAAACGTGCTCAAGACAGCGGAAATTTCCATTTAATTAAAATTTGCAACAAAAACAAGGAACAACTTTATAAGCGAGTTCCCCGACTATGAGATACCCGTTACTCAACCTCTTCTTACCGTTAAATTCGTAAGAAATTTTTTTAAAAATTTGTTTAAGGTAAAAAACAATAGAGAAAGCTAAAGTCGACTGCATCGACTATCAGATTCCCCTTACTCAGCTAAAGGGAGTGCGAGGGAGATATAAAACTTTGATTGCGCATAACTTCTTAATGAATGGTCAGATTTGAACAGTTGTAGATGAGTATACACTGAAACAAGAGAGAACGCTATAGTCGGGTGCTACGTATATCAGATACCCGTTACTCAGCTAAAGAGAGTGCGATGGAGATATAAAATTTTGATCGCGCATAACTTTTTAACGAATGGTCCGAATTGAAAAATTACATTTCATTACATGAACACTTGTTCTCAAATAAGTGAAAAGAAAAATACTGAAATCAAGAAGATTCGCTCTTGATTTTTTCGATCTCAAGTTTTTATACCCGTTACTCGTAAGTAAAAGAGTATATTGTATTAGTGCATAAGTATTTAACAGCTAGAAGGAAGCATTTCCGACCCTATAAAGTATATGTATTCTTGATCAGCCGAGTCGATCTAGCCATGTCCGTCCGTCTGTCCGTCCGTATGAACGCTGAGATCTCGGAAACTACAAAAGCTAGAAGGTTGGGCTTCCTACGCAGCGCAAGTTTGTTTCAGCCGAGGGCCACGCCCCCTGCTTACGCCCACAATCGCCCTAAACGATTTTAAAAGGTGTCTGGCGCCCACACCTTAAAACTACCTATCGAAATGTAGAAGAAATTTAGTAAATCGGACAATTCGTTAAAAAGTTATGCCTGATCAAAGTTTTATCTCTCCATCTCCCTCGCACTCCCTTTAGCTGAGTAACGGGTATCTGATAGTCGGGGCACCCGACTATAGTGTTCTCTCTTGTTTTATCTCTCTTATCCATCTATGGGGAAAAACTTTAAATGCGCACAACTTTTTAATGGTGGATATTAATAATCAAAACAAGAGAGAACGCTATAGTCGACTATCAGATACCCGTGACTCAGCGACTGCTGGCACTGCTTGAATTTCATTGTTTGATCATACCTTTTTAATGAATGATCCGATTTAAAAAATGTCTTCTACATTTCAATATGTATTTTTAAACACAAAAAAAGAAAGACAGACTGACTCGGCTAGTCATCCTGATCAAGAATATATATACTTTATAGGGTCGGAAAAGCTTCCTTATACCTGTTACATACTTTTGCACGAACACAATATACCCTTTTACTCTACGAGTAACGGGTATAACAGGATTTTATTTACACTTCACACGGACAAGTAGAAAGGGCTTTTTCTACTTGGGATCTCAGGAGTAGTATTGATGAAGATATTATGGATGATATAATTAGTTAACGTTAACTGACAAAATAAATATACACGAAATGTAGAAGAAATTTTTCAAATCTGACCATTCGTTAAGAAGTTATGCCCGATCAAAGATTTTCATCTCCATCTCCCTCGCACTCCCTTTAGCTGAGTAAGGGGAATCTGATAGTTGGGGCACCCAACTATAGCGTTCTCTCTTGTTTTTTTTATCCTTCCTATGGCAGCCATGCGCGGATCCACGGGGGTGATATATATCCCCCCACTCGGGTGAAAAATGAAAGATATTTAGGTACTCAAAAAGTATGCAACAAAAAAATTTTTCTGATATCACCCCCCACAACAAAATCCTAGATCCGCCACTGATGGCAGCTATATAATATTGTCGTCCGATTTTTGTTAAATTTAATTCAAAATTCGGAAATAATAAAAAACAAGAAAAGAAGCTAGCTTCGGCCAGCCGAAGCTTATATACCCTTGCAGATAATTCCTATTAGTCACTAATTTTCCGATCGTTCCTATGGCAGCTATATGATATAGTAGTTCAATATTGATAAAATTAAAATCAAAATTCGAAAACATTTTAAAAGAGTGATATTCCAGAGTAGAAGAGAATACAATAAAAGTCAACGAAGCAATAATTTATTTTCTAATATATTTCCATTACTTTTCCGATCGTTCCTATGGCAGCTATATGATATAGTCGTCCGGTTTTGGAAAAATTGTATTTGAAATTCAGAATTAGATAAAAAATGGCATTTACAAAAGTAGGAGGTTATAGGTTCAAAAACTCCCAAGATATAATTTTTTAAATTTTTTTCCCGATTATTCCTATAGGAACTTTAGGATATAGTTGTCCGGTCCGTCTGGTTCCGTTTTATATACTACCTGCAATAGAAAGAAGACTTTTAGGAAAGTTTCATTCCGATAGCTTCATAACTAAGAGACTAGTTTGCGTAGAAACAGACAGACGGACGGACATACGGACATGGCTAGATCGACTCGTCTAGAGATGCTGATCAAGAATATATATACTTTATAGGGTCGGAAATGTCTCCTTCACTGCGTTGCAAACTTCTGACTGAAATCATAATATCCTCTGCAATGGTATAATAATAGGGGAGAGTAGGGTAATGTGACGAGTAGGGTAATGTGACGAACTCGTCGAATCTCATATATGACGTTACGACAAAAATTCCAAATAAATGTAGTCGTCTCCCCTTATCGTGTCGACAATGTTTTTACAGTAATATTAATAAGAAGTCCCGTAATTTGTTCGTGAGGTAATTTTCGCTAAAAATGTGGTGCGCAAACTAGCAAACATATTCAGTTTACTTGTGTTTCAGCAGTGCCAGAGCAAAGATGAGTGGAAAATAAAATCAGACAAATATATGCACGTATACATAAGATCTTTATCAACAGTTTTTGGTATTTTGCGTTTATTTCTTTTGCGCCGTTTGAGAGGGACACCGTTTTTGCTACAAGTCTACCTTGTAGGGTAATGTGACGAACTTTTTTTATTCCAGAATTTTAATTGTTATCGTTGATTACACTGTGCAGCATTTTTAATGCTTTTTAAATTTACCTCGATGGATGATATATTTTTGGATTCGTTACGAATTCCTAAGTTAAACTGCGTTTTCCAAAAAGTTCCCCGACGCAAGGATTCTTAGCAAAAGGACTTCAAAGTTCGAAAAAAGCTGAAATTGGCCAACTTTCCGGAGCTCTCTGAGGCAAACGGATTCATGGTTTTTAGTTAAAGTTTTAAAGTTTTTTAAAAGATGCACTCTTTATCTTTCAAACCCCATACCTAGAATAATTTTAGGATTTTTATTAACGGAGAAACAAATTTTAGAAAACATAGTCAAAAATCATAAAAGCATACAGCTGCGGTCAAATTAGTAGTAGTGTTGCCGCCCGGTGTTTGTAATAGATGTAAGCAACTTTCTGCGTTTACACTTTTGAAAAATATTGATTTTTAAAAAAGTTATATTTAAAAAACGAATCGTTCGTCACATTACCCTACACTCAAAAAAAAAAACGCCTAAAATCGCCTTTGGTTTTAGAAAATCGCCTATGGATTTGCGTCACTGGCGATTTTGTCTATATTAAAGAAAGTAGGTTTTTAAAATCAATGGCGTTTTTTTCTAAAAAACAAAAAAAAAATCTGCAATTTAGAAATTTTTTACTAGAAAGTAAAAAAGTTATGTCTTACAATTTAGAAATAAAGGTTTTCTAAGAAATAGAAATACTGTTTTTTTTTAATATAGAAAATTTTTTTTCTAAATACAAGAAAAAATTTCTCAAATCCAGAAAATACAAAAATGATGCTTTGGTGGTAATCGGAATTATGCCGGTTGTTTCTGTGACGCCACGCCCCCCTTGTGTTGTTGTTCTCCGTTCTTGTTTGTCATCTTATTTTAATTTCCTTATATTGTGCACGTGGTGTAGGTGATGTATATGTTTATTATGTACATGCACTTTAAGTTTCAAATCGGACCTGTAATTATAACTGAAATGAGTATACAAATTACAAATTATAAATATAAAAACCCAACAACTTACACTTTTGAGAAAAACATCTCGGGTCGCCCCACGCGGGAATCGAACCGCTTCCCTCGGAGTTTGCAGTCAAGCACTCTAACCGCTGCGCCACGGATGCATCGCGTGAGGCGCTGTCCAAAGTCTATTCACATTTTGTTCTCTTATTTTTAGTCAAATCGATCTGTCTCGCTTCTAGTTATTCTTTTTGTTTATTTAATTTTGTTCGTAAATATTTATTGATTAATTTTAATATTTATACACAAATATATTTTACTATGGTTCAATAGTAACAGTATTTGAATTTATAATTTGGAAAACATAAAAATCATTTTTAACAAAATATAACTATTAAAAAAATTTAAAAAAATGCAACACATTTTTTTTTTATAAATATGTAAATATTAAAGATTAAAAAAAAAAAATAAAAAGAAGCCATGCATTTTTCGTCTCGACGTGGGATTGAACTCACACTTGCGGCGATTAGCATGTATAACATATTCATGCACGCACGCGTTAGACCCCTAGGCTACCAAATTTTCTTCGATTAAAGGCGATTTTTTCTGAATGTTAGAAAAATTTTAAACATTTTTTCTGTTTTTTAGAAAAACAATATTTCTATTATATAAGAATTTTTTCTAATTTGAATGGCGTTTTTTTTTATTTTTAGAAATGTTTAGTCTTTTTTTTTCTAAAAGCAATGGCGATTTTAACCCTCAAATATAGAAAGGCAGATTAGAAAAAACACCTTATAATTTAGAAAAAAAAAGGATTTTTCTCATATTGAGAAAAAAATTTCTAAAAAATATCGTTTAACAGAGAAATTTTCTGAAGTTTAGAAATTTTTTTCTCTTTATAGAAAATTTTTTCTAAAGCACAGAAAATTTGTATTTTTCTATATTTAAGAAAAAATAATTTTTTGAGTGTACTCTCCCCTATTCCCCAAGAGAGAAGGTTAAATGTCAAAAAATACCGAAGCTAGAATTTTTTCCCAGTATTTCTTCGATTATTCCAATGGGTGCCATAGGATATAGTTGGCCGATCCGGTTCGTCCCGACTTATATACTACCTGCAATAGATAGAAGACTTTTGGGAAAGTTTTAGCCCAAAAGCTTTACAACTGAGAGACTAGTTTGAGTAGAAACGGACAGACAGAGGGGCAGACGGAATAGGAATGATCTGCAAGGGTATATAAGCTTCGGCTGGCCGAAGCTAGCTTTCTTTCTTGGTTTTCTTTCACTGCGTTTCAAGCTTATGAATGCAAATTGAATAGCCTCTGCAAGCATATGTATAACAATGGGTAACAGTTATATTTTCAAACAACAAGAGAGAATGATATAGTCGGGTGCATGATGGAACTATACAAGGTGATCTCGTCGCGAGAGCTGCCCTCTTTTGAGGACGTTATTTGTGCCAGTCGTTTGTCAAACGTTGTCGAAAGAGGTTGTGTAGCGCTTTTTTTTCGTTGTCTTCTTCTTGATTGCGTACATAGAAAACGTTACATTTTGCAGCTTCGTTTTCTCTGTGTTTCTTGTTGTGTTATATTCTCGTATGTGTGTAATTAATAATTATAATTACTAATTATACAATAAACGACCCATTTCAAACATAAAAATTACAGTTTAAAAAATATCAAGCACATTATTTAATTTGGATTATATGTACTTATACATCTTGGATTCCTTCTTAGATATGAATATGTCAAAAAAATATTGTGTGCTTTGCCGGTCTAAAACTCTGGAAAACAGTTATAGTTTTCTTGACCTTATTTTATATTTATGTAATTAATTTTTATACAACTATCTGAAGTATAAATTTAAATACAAAATTTTGCTTTAAATATTTCGTTTTATTTATTCCTGAAACATATTCTGTCCTGAAAGCGAATACAAAAGCAAAAACGAAGCGTGCGAATGAAATACTAGTTCTATCTCTTTCTGGCGCTTGTCTCTCTGAGAGCAGAGAGAGAGTGCTGAAAAATAACGTCTGAGAACGTTAAATATGTTTACCTCTCTGTCTCTCTTAAGCGATAGAATGAGATAGGTAGATAGAGACTGGCACAAATAACGTCCTCAAAAGAGGGCAGCTCTCGCGACGAGATCACCTTGTATAGTTCCATCATGGCCCCGAGTATCAGATACCCGTTACTCAGCTAAAGAGAGTGCGAGGGAGATTGGTATATAAAACTTTGATCGGGCATATCTTTTTAAGGAATGGTCCGATTTTAAAAATTCTACATTTTACTTTTCCGAAATCTTCAAAGGTGTGGGCGCCAGACACCTTTTATAATCGTTTCAGGCGATTGTGGGCTTTAGTGGGGGCGTGGCTCTCAGCTGAAACAAACTTGCACTGCGTAGGAAGCAATAATACGTGTGATTATTCCCAACATTCTAGCTTTTCTAGTTTCCGTGATCTCAGCGTTCATCCAGACAGACGGACATGGCTAGATCGACTCGGCCGATCAAGAATACATATACTTTATAGGGTCGAAAATGCTTCCTTCTAGCTGTTACAAACTTTTGCACGAATAAAATTTACCCTTTTACTCTAGGAGTATATATATACAGATAGCCGGAATAGTGGGCCATTTCGCCTATAGGTAAACACAGGTGAAACCCGGACATTTTAGGCAGTACGCAAATACAATACCGTGTGTAAATATCTGCTGCAACCAAATGAAAAAAGGTTTACGCTTTTGTTTGAAAGTTTCTTGTCATTTATTAATATTTTACTTTGTGTTGCTTGCCATACAATATTTTGGTTTTTTGGGTTTTAATTTATTACATTTATTGTATGTTTGCTGTACGTTTGTTTAATTTTTACCTCTGCATTGTGTATGTGTATTTTGTGTTTTGCTCTTTATGCCCTAAAATTCCACTAGGATTGAAGGGAAGGGATTTGGCATGGCAGCGAATGCATCATTTTTTTTTTGTTGGCTTTTTTGTAGAGCATAACAAAGCTTTGTTTAATTCTATACGTCTGTTTCTCCTTGGGTTTCTTTGCCTTGTTTTTTGTTTATTTCATGTTGTCTTAAGTTCAATTTTTTGATTTTGATTTGCATTATGCGTTCTTATTCTTCTGGCCATTGTTATTGTTTGCTTCTTAAGTTTGCCTGCATGCATACTATACTCGTAGTTGTTGTGTTTTGCATTTAACAATATTAAAATATTTGAGAAGCCCAGACACACAGCACACAGAGAGAATAGAGGGGGCCAGAAGGCTAGCAATCTCCCATGAATCTCGTTGCCTCGGCTACGAGTTACTGTGTGTGAATGTGTATTTTCGTGAGGGGTTTTGATTTGAATTCATTTAAATCGTTCGCTTAATTATCTAGAAATTCTTTAGCCATACTAATATTTGTATTATTTCGCTTTTGTTCCTGCATCTGGGGTTTCGTCATAATGCGTAATGCTTATTTGCGAAAGTCGTTAATTACGTGTATTTCCATTCCTCGGCTAAAGCTTAAATTGTTTTAAAATCGAAAAATAGGAAAACGATATAATTAACTATGAGAAAAAAAATGTATGTATATATATATGTATATGAAACTCTTTGAGTTCTTCTAACAATTATGCATACTTCGGGGGTCTGCACTTAAACTAGTTACTTTATTGTTTACCTTTATATAATTAGTTAGTTATTTTTGGTAATATGTTACGACACTTTCAGATCGCTTTATATAACTAGTTTATCTTTGATTTCTTAGCGTTCGGTCTAAAAAAAAACACAAAAATCCGCTCATACATTATCCACTCACTAAGTCTAGCTCAAAAAAAATTGTGTGTGTGCTTTCCATTACAGTTATATATATATTTATGTATATATATATATATAAATATGGCCATGTGTGTAGTTCTTACAGATAGCTTTATATGGAGTTTAATTTGATTTAGATGCAACATTTACGGCTGAGATTTCGCTTTGATTTCACTTTATTTACATTGAAAATTTCGCGATGCCATCCGATTTTTGCATAGTGTTCTACTTTCAATTGTCATAACTAAACGAACGTTGAACGCATCATCATGATTATCACTAACCTAGATTTTATCCCTTTTTCTATATTTATCGTTTATTTTTTGTTGGATTTTTGGTTTTGGGTTTCTATCGTAAATTAAATGCATTTTGGGCACATCGAAAAACATAAAAATGCTTTTGCATTTATTCTGATTGGTAAAAGTTGTTGACTCCATTTGAAATATGAAATATGCGAGATTTTGCACATTTCTTTTTTTGGTATTGCAGATTAGATGTCAAGGGGGGTGCTGAAGTGGATGAATTCACTTAATTCAGTTGAATTTCCAATAAATCGCGCCATCCATTTAATTATTAAGAGCGGATTTTTTTGTTGAATGCCAAAAATTGAGCCCACACATGTGGTAGATCCTCTTAAAACTGATTTATTCTCGAATGAGTAAGCGATTATTTCAGGATATTAACACTGTATTTGGGAAAACTTTAATAGGGTCTAAAGCAAACACATTTATACATTTTAATTTTGATATCATTCGTTACATGCTTCTCATTTTATATTATTTTTATTTGTATGAGTCTTAAAACATTGCACCACAAATTCAATTCTTGTCAGTTGATTGAAATAAATCAGAAGTAAAAATAAAATATTTAATTCAAACATTTACAGATAAATTTGTATATAAACATTTCTTTGCTTAGCATCAAATTTGTGTATTTCTGCGACTTCTTAACTGAACTTATTAAACGTTTTTGAAATCATGAATTTACCTTTGAGGCTGAATGCAGAAATGATTGAAATGTACGATTTTCTGAATTTTCTATTAGAATATCCACACCCCCCAACCCGGTACCAAGAACCGTGCATTAATTATTAACTTAGCTCCTTTGATGGTGCCTCTAACACACGCTCAAGTGGTTGGTATTGAGCACCACTCCCGCAGCCATGTAACCGTTATTCTGCCGGTGGGCATGGGCGTGGGTGTGGTTGTGGCTGTGGGCGTGGACGCTGTCCACAGAGGAGTCGGCCACCACCAAACCCACGCCAACAAGGGGACTGCCCGCCTTGCCCAGCGGCACGCCCATAATTGGCACGCCACCTATGGGCGTGGTGGCCGTGGTGGTGGTGGTGCCGGTGCCCGTGCCCCCTGTGCTCAGGCTGGTCCCACTAATATGCGCACTAATGCCGCTGGGCACACTGGTCATGTGCGGCGAGCTGCCAGCGTCGGCCGAATTACTTGAATTTTTCGCTGCAGCCGCGGCGGCCGCTGCTGCACCTGCGTTGGCAGCAGTCCTGGTCAGCTCCTCATTGGGGATGGAGAAGTGCCTGTAGGATATATACTCCGGCGGCAAGGCAGCCTGCCGCTTGGCGTTCTCGATGCGTTGCTTCTTCAACTTGACGTAGCTCAAAACGGAGATCATAACGATGAACACTATAATACCCAAACAGCAGCCCACAATCAGGCCCAGCCTTCTGGTCAGGATGGAGTGTATGAAGCCATTGCTGGAAAGCCCGTTCTCGTCGGTGACCAGGCTGGGCGTGGAGTCCAGGGTCTGCACATCCGTGCAGGCGGAGATGTGGGAGTTCTTCAGCACCTCCATGAGGGCGTGGTCCAGAACGACCGCGTTGTCCAGGTCCTGGTCTGGATTCTGGTTCTGGTTGTGGTCCTGGATCAGGGCTCCATTGGTGTGGGTGTTCCGGTTGTGCTGATGCTGGTGCTGATACGGCGAAAAGGACTCCGGCAAGGGCGCCGACATCATCACCGCCTCCTCCTCGCGCAGGGACTCGTTGGCATGGAGCCGCTGCAGAGCGTTCGCCAGCGGCTCCGAGAGCCAATTACCGCTCCCGATGACACAGATGTGATAGCGCGTATTCGGACTTAGTTTTGTTAACTTGGTCGAGCTGGCCGTTCCATTTAGCCGCTTGCCGTGGATCTGCGGAATAAATTAAGCAGGTTGCAAGACGGTTATTGTCATCGCCATGGAGCCATTGTCGTTTCCATTCTCATTCTCATTTTCATCAGCATCGCCGATGTCGATGCCGTGTCGCTTTATTAAAAACTTTCCCTGCGGCCCTCGGCCTTCCGAAACCACAGTGGCCTGGTTGTTCGCGGTTTAGCGATGGAGCACCAGCCCTCCGAAAGGGCCTTTGAGCGTTGGAAATGTGTAGTAATGAGCGGACAGAGCAGGGAGTCCCACGATCTAAAGAGGATTTATCGACCGGTTACTGGCTAATTGGCAGAGCGAGTAGGTAAATTGGGACTTCGGACATACGGACAAAAAGGGCTTAAGGGATTAGTATAAATTCTGAGGTATTGACGGGCATAAAAAGTTTAGAACAACAATGATTTCACAAAAAAAAAAAACATTTAACTTCTCCTATGTATTTTATCCATTGCGGTTTTTATACCCTTGCAGAGGGTATTATGATTTCAGTCAGAAGTTTGCAACGCAGTGAAGGAGACGTTTTAGACCCCATAAAGTATATATATTCTTGATCAGTAAGACTAGACGAGTCGATCTAGCCATGTCCGTCTGTCCGTCTGTCCGTCCGTCTGTCCGTCTGTCCGTCTGTCCGTCTGTCCGTCCGTCAGTCCGTCTGTCCGTCCGTTTCTACGCAAACTAGTCTCTCAGTTTTAAAGCTATCGGGCTAAAACTTTCCCAAAAGTCTTATATCTATTGCAGGTAGTATATAAGTCGGAACGAGCCGGATCGGACAACTATATCATATAGCTCCCATAGGAATAATCGGGAAAAAAAAATGTAAAAAAATTATATCTTGGGTGTTTTTGAACCTAGAACCTCCTACTTTTGGAAATGCCATTTTTTATCTAATTCTGAATTTCGAATAAAATTTTTTCAAAATCGGACAACTATATCATATAGCTGCCATAGGAACGATCGGAAAATTAGTGATTAATAGGAATGATCTGCAAGGGTATATAAGCTTCGGCTGGCCGAAGCTAGCTTCCTTTCTTGTTAAATATGAAACAAGAGAAAACGCTATAGTCGGGTTGGTGTCCCGACTATCTAATACCCGTCACTCGGCTAAAGGGAGTGCGAGGGAGATGGATATATAAACTTTGATGAGCCATAACTTTTTAACGAATGGTCCGATTTAAAAAATTTCTTCTACATTTCGATTAGTATTGATAAGCACAACAAAACTGCATTTTTACTTTTCCGAAATATATAAATTTTGAAAATCGTATATTAAGTATTGTGGACGTTAGAGGGGGCGTGGCACCTTCTTGAAATAAACTTGCACTGCGTAGGAACTCCAAGAATCTTCATGCCAAATACCAATCCTCTAGCTTTTATAGTTCCCGAGATCTCAGCGTTCATACGGACGGACAGACGGACAGACGGACAGACGGAGAGACGGACAGACGGACAGACAGACATGGCTAGATCGACTCGGCTAGTGATCCTGATCAAGAATATATATACTTTATGGGGTCGGAAACGCTTCCTTCTAGCTGTTACATACTTTTGCACGAATACAATATACCCTTTTACTCTACGAGTAACGGGTATAAATATCAAATTAATATTAACCAGAGAATAAATAAATAATAGTGAATTTTCAAATTAAATCATGCAATTAAATAAAGTTTACATTAAATATTACGCTTTTAAATTTAAATTAAATGCGTAAATCAAATCTTTGAATTAATTATAAAGATATTCATTATTTATTTTAAATGTAGGTATAAACAAGAAAGGAAGCTAGCTTCGGCCAGCCGAAGCTTATATACCCTTGCAGATCATTCCTATTAATCACTAATTTTCCGATCGTTCCTATGGCAGCTATATGATATAGTCGTCCGATTTTGAAAAAGTTTTATTCGAAATTCAGAATTAGATAAAAAATGGCATTTCCAAAAGTAGGAGGTTCTAGGTTCAAAAACAACCAAGATATAATTTTTTTACATTTTTTTTCCCGATTATTCCTATGGGAGCTATATGATATAGTTGTCCGATCCGGCTCGTTCCGACTTATATACTACCTGCAATAGATATAAGACTTTTCGGAAAGTTTTAGCCCGATAGCTTCCAAACTGAGAGACTAGTTTGCGTAGAAACGGACGGACAGACGGACAGACGGACAGACGGACGGACAGACGGACAGACGGACGGACAGACGGACATGGCTAGATCGACTCGTCTAGTCATGCTGATCAAGAATATATATACTTTATGGGGTCGGAAACGTCTCCTTCACTGCGTTGCAAACTTCTGACTGAAATCATAATACCCTCTGCAAGGGTATAAAAAGTTTTCAAAGAAGAAAATTAATATATGTAAATGTATTACCTTTTTATACCCTTGCAGAGGGTATTATGATTTCAGTCAGAAGTTTGCAACGCAGTGAAGGAGACGTTTCCGACCCCATAAAGTATATATATTCTTGATCAGCATAACTAGACGAGTCGATCTAGCCATGTCCGTCTGTCCGTCTGTCAGTCTGTCCGTCTGTCCGTCTGTCCGTCCGTCTGTCTGTTTCTACGCAAACTAGTCTCTCAGTTTTAAAGCTATCGGGCTAAAACTTTCCCAAAAGTCTTCTTTCTGTTGCAGGTAGTATATAAGTCGGAACGAGCCGGATCGGATAACTATATCATATAGCTCCCATAGGAATAATCGGAAAAAAAAATGAAAAAAAATGAAAAAAAATTATATCTTGGGTGTTTTTGAACCTAGAACCGCCTACTTTTGGAAATGCCATTTTTTATCTAATCCTGAATTTCGAATAAATTTGTTTCAAAATCGGACGACTATATCATATAGCTGCCATAGGAACGATCGGAAAATTAATGGAAATATAATAGGAAATAAATTATTGCTTCGTTGAATTTTATTGTATTCTCTTCTACTCTGGGATATGAGTCTTTTTAAATGTTTTCGAATTTTGATTTTAATTTTATCAATATCGAACAACTAAATCATATAGCTGCCATAGGAACGATCGGAAAATTAGTCATTAATAGGAATTATCTGCAAGGGTATATAAGCTTCGGCTGGCCGAAGCTAGCTTCCTTTCTTGTTTCTAATAAATATTAAGTCTAATTTAAAGAAAGCAAGTATTTTCTACATTTCCAGACACTGTGCCTTTAAAGGGACCGCAGGAGAGGTTTGCATTAAACTAAATAATATAAATTACTGGGAAATTTCAGAGCTTCAAAATAAATATAGTAATTTCATGACATAGAGAGCCCTCACTCCGGTGAAAAATAAAAGGAATTTTGGTATTCAAAAGTATGCAAGTAAAAAACTGTTCTGAGATATCAGAACAACAACAAAATCGAATTCACTTATTAAATGCGTGAATATAAAGTATATCTAAATTTCGAGATATGTACATTACATATAAGACAAAATGAAAAGTATTTGGTTAAATATGCAACAACGCAGCAGAAACGAGTACTCGAATGTGTCTTAAGGTATTTTTCTGCGCAGGCAGGCACTCACCTCATCCGTGGCGACGGGGAACCGATCCCTATCCCGCTCCCTTTCGCGTTCCCGTTCCCGTTCCCGATTCCGCTGCTTGTCGGGCCTGTCCCTGTGATTGTCCCTGTAACTGTCCCGCTCACGGTCCGTTGGAGATCCGGCCGGAACCAGCCCGTCGCCGGTGGCGTGGTAAACAATTTCAAAGCCATTGAGGCCCAAATGGTCGCGGCTCTGCCAGGACACGACCACCGAGTAGGGCTGGATGTCCTGGATGGCCATTTTGGGTATCAGCGGGGCGTCGCAGAACTGCTGCGGCTCCATCCGGCCGAACACCTTGCCCCGCAGCTCCGTTGGGTGTTCGCACCTCAGGTAATTAATGGAATCGCCGCCCAGCCCGCCGCTCAGTCCACCGATTCCTCCTCCTGCGCCGGAGCCCGTTGAAAGCGACCATTTGCGATGATCCCGCAGCCATTCCCACAGCTTCTGGGCGTCGCAGCTGCAATGCAGTGGATTCTCTGAAACGAGCAGGCAATAAGCAACAAATTGGCCGTGACAACGGGATGACAATAAGGTACACAGGGCAAAGTAGGGTGAAAGTACTATGGCTACGGTGCAAAATCAAATCGATCGAAAAGCACAGCTAAAACTCCTATTTGGCTTTTATAAATATCTGAATAATATGTGTTAGGATCAGGAAAAAGAGTTGTAAACTAGTTGCTTGAAATAAATATTTTTGTTAGTGTAGCACAAAAATTAAGTGATAGGGTAGCTTTTAACTCGGCAGCTAAGCTAATGCATTGTAGCCATGAATGAAAAGTTTGACCCAGGGTGACAATAAAAAGTAATTGCACTGTGGTCGAAAAATTAGCCTGCAAACTGCATAGCTGAAAGTTTATTAGTGACTCTATAGCCACTGGAAAATCTTTAAAATTCATCGCAATTGCCACAAAAATCGCTGAGCGCTAGAATTCATATTCAGTCCGAATTTAGAGCTTATCGATTGCTGTAACGAATAGATATGAATGATCATAACTGGATTATATATAAAATTATTTTTTTTGCACCCTATTTTTAATAATACTTTTAAGTAGGGTTGGAAAAAAAAGATAGCTCAATCGAAACTATCGATAGTTTTAAAATGTAGAAAACACCCACCATCGATACTATCGCCCAGCAAAATAATTCAATTTTACATGTAATTATACCCTTGCAGAGGGTATTATGATTTCAGTCAGAAGTTTGCAACGCAGTGAAGAAGACGTTTCCGACCCTATAAAGGATATATATTCTTGATCAGCATGACTAGACGAGTCGATCTAGTTTTAAAGCTATCGGGCTAAAACTTTCCCAAAAGTCTTATATCTATTGCAGGTAGTATATAAGTCGGAACGAGCCGCATCGGACAACTATATCATATAGCTCCCATAGGAATAATCGGGGAACAATATGTAAAAAAAATTATATCTTGGGTGTTTTTGAACCTATAACCTGCTACTTTTGGAAATGCCATTTTTTATCTAATTCTGAATTTCGAATAAATTTTTTTCAAAATCGGACGACTATATCATATAGCTGCCATAGGAACGATCGCAAAATTAATGGGAATATAATAGGAAACAAATTATTGCTTTGTTGGTTTTTATCGTATTCTCTTCTACTCTGGGATATGACTTTTTTTAAATGTTTTCGAATTTCGATTTTAATTTTATCAATATCGAACTACTATATCATATAGCTGCCATAGAAACGATCGGAAAATTAGTGATTAATAGGAATTATCTGCAAGGGTATATAAGCTTCGGCTGGCCGAAGCTAGCTTCCTTTCTTGTTTTTGGTATATTTTAAGACAAAATAAGTATTAATATATAGGTACTTAAATATTTTAGAGCACGACGGTATTTAAAGTGTAAGGGTTAACATTGCATTTTGTTTTACTTTAATCGCAGCAAAATGTAGTTTTTCCCCATAAGTTTTATGATACAAGCATTTTCAATTAACTTTTTTTAAATTTTCCTTAATTTTTGTAATTTGTTATTTATTTTCTTTAATTTCCGATAGTATCGATAGTGACCACCATCGATAGCCTAAAACATCGATCAATAAAATAAAAAGCACAAAAACTTTTATTCACGGTGCCTGTTTAGGATAATTTATAAGAAGTTACAAAGGTACTTACCCTCTAGCTTAAGTGTTTTAAGATTGGTTTCCAGAGGCTTCAGTGGATCCAATGGCACCAGCTCAAAGTAATTTTTGCGCAGATCCAACACATGCAGTTTCCTTAAAAACCGAAAGGCGTCGTTCGAAAGAACCGTCATCCGATTGCCCATGAGCAGCAGTTCCAGCAGGCCGTGCAGATTCCTAAAGGTTTTCTTCGAAATACGATCCAGCTGGTTGAAGCTCAGGTCCAGAGTTTGCATCTCCGAGAGATCGGCGCTGAACTCCTCCAGGTCCTTGAGGGTATTATGCGAGATATTGAGGAACCGTAGCAGCCGAAGTCCTTGCAATCGCTCCTTAGGCAGCATTTCCAACTCATTGACACTCAAGTCCAGGGTAAGCAGATTGGTGAGGGACTTGAAGGCACCCGGGGAAATCCTGGTAATTCTGTTATTCACCAAATGAAGGTGCTGTAAGGCTTGAAAGGCCTCGAAGTCCTTGGAAGTGAGTATGGAAAGGTTCGTCTGGCAGATGTAGAGCTCCTTGAGGTAGGGATACCGCTCCTCCTTCACAGTGTAGATTCTGTTGATGGGATTGCCAGTCAGGTTTAACCACGACAGGCGTGGTATGGAAACGTCCGACAAAGCTGAAGAGGGAATTTGCAGGAATCGATTGCTGGACAGGTCCACCTTTTGCAAGTTGATCGAATGGCGCAGGAAGTTTGCTGGCAACGAGAGGAGCAGGTTGCCACTCAAGTCCACACTGTCCAACTGGGTGAGGTTGACGGCGTTGAAGCCGCTCAGGGCGGTGATCTTATTATCCCTCAGAACGAGTTGCCTGAGGTTCAGGGTGCCGCTTAGCTTGAAGAAATCTATGGAGGCCAGCTGGTTCCGGGCCAAGTCAAGACTCTCAAGGGTACTCAGGTTATAGAGAGCTATGTGCGGGAACTCGGAGAGCTGATTTCTGCATAGCTTCAGTTCCTTGAACACATTGAGGCCACTGAAGATATTGCGATTCATCTGCGAAAGTCTGTTGTCGCACAGGTCCAGTCTCACCAAATTCGTGTTCTTGGCAAAGAGTAAATCGGGTATCTGTCCCAAACTGCAATTGGACATGGACAGCTGCTGCAGGGAGCGGAGTCTGTCGAACATTCCCGCCATTATTCCACCAGAGCCAACGTGACTGAAGTTGTTGTGGTTCAGCAGCAGTCTCCTCAGATTTGGTATGTCCAGCTTTTGGATGTCCGCTGGATTCAGTTGATTTCTCTCCAGGTTCAGCTCGTTTAGATTGGTCAGGGACTTGAAGGCATGTTGCTCTAGTTTTCTCAGGGAACAGTTGGCCAGACTGAGAGAGTTCAAGGGCAACTCGTCCAGAAAAACGTCGCGTGTCAGTTGCACCAGCGGATTGTGGGACAGGTCCAGGGACTTGAGATTCTTCAGCTTGGCAAAGGCATAGCCTTCTATGGCCTCTATGTGATTGCGGGCTAGACTAAGTTCCTCCAGGCCCTGGAGGGGTGCGAAGTAGTCCCTTCTTAGCTGCCTCAGTTGATTGCCACTCAAGTCGAGGAATTGCAGCAGTAACAGGTTGACAAAGGTGTCCTTTTCTATGTCTCTGATTCTGTTGTCGCTCAGGTACAGCCTGCCCAGCTGAGGAGTATCGGCGAAGAAGGACCTCTCCACTCTGGCCAGCTGATTGTCTTTTAGCCACATGATTTGCACCTTTTGCTGGCGACGGAATGTGCGGGGATGGACTTTATGCAGATAATTGGCCTCCAGCTGCACAGAAAGAAGGGAGGAGTTATGGTCCGGAAAGATATCTTCCAGTACAGTTAGCTGATTATCCTGCAGATTGATGTGCTGCATATTAGCCAAGGTGTGAAAAGCCTGCGGTTCGATATCCTCGATGCTGTTCTTCTGAATGTGCAACTCCTGGAGGGCCGGAAGGGGTTCGAACACGCCCTTCCTCACCCGACGGATGCGATTGTTGTGCAGCCTCACCTCCCGCAGGTGCTCCAACTTCCTGAACATGCCTATCTCCAGGTCCTGGATCTCGTTGTTGTCCAGGGACAGGGATGTGAGCTTTGTGCTCTTGTCGAACAGGGTAACGGGCAACAGAGGTATAAAGTTTGACCTCAAATACAGGTGATCGAGATTAACCAGAGTGCTAAAGACATTGGGGTCTATGTGAGCTATGGCATTGGACTCCAGGTAAATGACATCCACATTTGTGGAGTTGGTAAACGCGTCTGCCGGCAGCTCCAGGATATTGTTTTCACTCAGGAAGACCTCCCTCAACTGAGGTAAATCCGAAAACACCCCTCCTATAGCGTGTATATGATTGTGGCTGAGGTCCACTGTCTGCAGTCTCTTGTTCCTCTCGAAAACCTTAGGATCCAGTGATATGATCCTGTTGTGCGACATGTCCAGGGACATAAGCTCGCGCAGACTCTTGAAAGCCTCCGGTTGGACCAGCTCTATTTGATTCGCGTAAAAGGAGAGCGTTTTCAGCTGGGGAAAGGCCCTGAAGCAGTCGTCCCCGATTTCGGCAAACTGATTGGAGCTCAGGTCAAGGAAAATCAAGGACGGCAGCTGGAACGCACCAGCTGCAGCCGCCGCCGCCGAGGCGTTGTTGGTGGCCAGCTGAATGTCTCCGTAGAAGGTGGGGATCCGGTTGTTCGAGAGCCGCAAAATGCGCAGGTGGTCCAACTTCCGGAGGGCCATCAGCGGAAAGGTGCGCAGTCCGTTCTCCGAGACGTCTATCTCCTGCATGCACTCCTCCAGTCCAGCGAAGGCGTGCTCCGGCATTCCCTGCAGCCGGTTGCCCTTGAGGTTCAGCTTCGAGAGCCGTAGACCATAAAAGCTGTAGTCCTCCACCCGCACGATCTCGTTGTAGTCAAAATCAAGGGCCGTCAGCTTTTGCATCGAGCTCAAAGCACGGGATGGCATCTGGAATTACAAAAAAAGGGCATATGCTGAGCTTTAAAGTCGAAAGTACATGTAGAGCACTAAATTTATAATGGTTATTAATGTCTTTTATGATTTTATTTTCAAATAACATATTGAGGTAAACAGGGAACAAGCATTTTTCGCCCATAATTTGTATGTTGGTGATGCGATCGTCGTTAAACTTTGGCGAGGAGAAAGTTAAGGGATATTCTATTACCAATAAAATGTCTCTTCGATGACCAAAATCGGGTTATCAGAACTCGATTTTGAAAATATAAAAAGACCAAAATCGTTTTTTACACATAAAAAAAAAATGTACACAATTCAAACAATTTTAAGTGCCCACTTCTTAATCAGGGAGATGTACTTTACCAAAAACTGGATTTTTAAACTGGTGTAGGTATTGACGAAACAAAAACATTTTAGTTAAAATTTTTATTTTAGTGTCAAAACTGTGAGCGCCACATTTTTTTCCGGCTTGTTCGAGGGGGCTTGGCACCTTAATGAAACTTGCGCTGCGTCGAACACTTTGAATCTCCATCCTGAACGCCTTTAAAGTTAGCGTTCATATAGACAGACTGACAGACGGACACGGTTAGACTCGGCTAGTGCTCCTGATAAAGAATATATGTACATATATGACGTCACGACAAAAATACCAAATAAATCTCGTCGACTTCTCTTATCGTGTGAGAATGTATTTACAGCAAAATGAATAAGAAGTCCCGTAATTGGTTCGTGAGGTAATTTTTTCTAAAAAGGTGGTGCGCAAATTAGCAAACCTATTCAATTTATTAGTGTTTCAGCAGTGCCAGAGCGAAGATGTGTGGAAAACAAAATCAGATAAATACACGCAAATATACATAGATCACATCTTTATCTTACTCCTTCTGAGAGTGACACCGTTTTTGCTCAACGCGTACCTTGTAGGGTATCGTGGCGAACTTTTTGTAGGGTATGGTGGCGAACTTTTCTTATTCCAGAATTTGATTTGGTAATGTTGTTTTTGTGTAAACAAAATAATATTACCAGATATATTAAATGCTGTATTGTTTTTAGATATGCAGTCAGTTTAAAATAATTTGAAAGCAAAATGCATCCCGACCAATTTTCTTTTTAATTACTCGTAGATTAAAAGGGTATATTGTATTCGTGCACAAGTAACATTTGAGCTTGGAATGGTCAGTGGTGCCAATATATTTTTGATAGATGGCGCAATACAATTTTAAAATTTTCGCGCCAATTGCGTCATCTAGCGTAAGACTTTGGAACCGCTAACAATGAAAGGCAGGCATGCTGCTGGTGCTGAAAAAAAGCTGCCAGCTCTAAAAGAGCGCTGAATTTAAATGGATAGTTATTGCAAAATCTAAATTATTTGAAATGGGGCGAGTGAAAAACATCTAAGAAGGCATATTTATATTAAAGTTGTTTAGCTGAGTAACGGGTATTTAAGGGGGGGGGGGGGGAGGGGGGTCTAGCAAAAAAAAAAATCGATTTTTTTTTCTTGTAGATTAACATTTTAAGATTATACAAAAAAAGTTTTAAGTCAATCGGATAAAAAATCGGATATGCTAAAACTAGTACCCTAACCGCTAAGACTTTAGGTACGTAAGTGCATCTTTAACAAGAAAGGAAGCTAGCTTCGGCCAGCCGAAGCTTATATACCCTTGCAGATCATTCCTATTAATCACTTATTTTCCGATCGTTCCTATGGCAGCTATATGATATAGTCGTCCGATTTTGAAAAAATTTTATTCGAAATTCAGAATTAGATAAAAAATGGCAATTCCAAAAGTAGGAGGTTCTAGGTTCAAAAACACCCAAGATATAATTTTTTTTACATTTTTTTTCCCGATTATTCCTATGGGAGCTATATGATATAGTTGTCCGATCCGGCTCGTTCCGACTTATATACTACCTGCAATAGATATAAGACTTTTGGAAAAGTTTTAGCCCGATAGCTTTAAAACTGAGAGACTAGTTTGCGTAGAAACAGACGGACAGACGGACAGACGGACGGACAGACGGACGGACAGACGGACATGGCTAATTCGACTCGTCTAGTCATGCTGATTAAGAATATATATACTTTATAGGGTCGGAAACGTCTCCTTCACTGCGTTGCAAACTTCTGACTGAAATCATAATACCCTCTGCAAGGGTATAAAAATCGCGCTTCCCAGGGGGCGGGTTTTTTCTTTTCTTAAGCTAAATGTAAAACCAGAATGGAAATCCTATAATTTTTGGAGGAGATACAGTGGTCACCGCAAAACCCCTTTTTTTAATAGTGTTCCAGCAATCGCTTTGCCACCGATATATTAGCCGATAGAATCGGCTATAAAAATTAGTGGATGTTATTTAAATAACACTTTATAATATACAATTGGTTTGAATTAAATCCATCCAACCAGTTTTTATAGAAAAAATCGCAAAGTTACTTGATTTTTTGATGCCATAGACCCTACCCCCCCCCCCTAGATCGACTCGGGTAGTGACCCTGATCAAGAATATATATACTTTATAGGGTCGGAAACGCTTCCTTCTCCCTGTTACATACTTTTGCACGAATACAATATACCCTTTCACTCTACGTGTAACGGGTATAAAGATATTGATTTTTGGAAACATGACATTCAAGAATTGAATCGTTTGCCACCTTACCCCACACTCACCTACTTTATAGGGTCGGAAACACTTTTTCCCGAATATAATATCACCTTTCACTCTACGAGTAACGGGTATAAAAAGTGTAACTATGTTTTTACCGCGACCTGTTGATATGCAGAAAAGATTTGTAACGCGCAAAAAACAATTTCAAAATGACGTATACGCCACGTGCCGCACGTGTGTTTGGTTTGACTTTGTGGTTACGTTTACTTCAAGCTTTCCCTTGTTTTTCAAAAAATATTTAATTAAAAGTCTCTATTATAAAACCATATCGTGGCATTAAAAAAACTGGAGTCCACCCTTTTGCACCCCCATTCTAGCACCAGGGGCATTCCCAATTCGCTTGCACGATTGTTTGCACACCTGCTTTGACCGTTTCACCTGTCACTGTCACCATACAATTAAACTGCTTTTTCCCCGAAAAAATGTAAAACTTGCCGGTCTTAAATGTGAGTACAACAGGTTTATGTGATGTGAGTTTTAGCTAATATTTGACCTGAAACTTTTTTTTCGATTTTTGCGTGCCAAATAGATAAGTGGTATGCATCATTTTATTCCATTTAGAAATTTTATTAGAGGGGGCGTGGCACCTTTTTAAAACAAACTTGCGCTGCAGCATAAAAAAATGTTAAGTAACCATTTCTTAATCAGGGAGCTTAACTTTACGGAAAAACCAAGGTCGTCTTCGTTAAGCATTTTGACGATTTTATTTATACCCGTTACTCGTAGAGTAAAAGGGTATATTGTATTCGTGCAAAACTATGTAACAGCCAGAAGGAAGCATTTCCGAGCCTATAAAGTTTAAATGTTCTTGATCAGGGTCACTAGCCGAGTCGATATAGCCATGTCCGTCTGTCCGTCTGTCCGTCCGTATGAACGCCGAGATCTCGGAAACTATAAACGGTAGAAGATTGGCATTTTGCATGCAGATTTTAGGAGCGCAAGTTTGTTCCAAAAAGGTGCCACACCCCCTTTTACGCCCACAATCGCTTTAAAACGATTTTCAAAAATTAAATATTTTGGAAGAGTAAGAATGCAGTTTTATTGTGTTTATCAATACCTAATGTATACCAAAATGTGAAGAAATTTTTTAATTCGGACCATTCCTTATAAAGTTATGTCCGATCAATTTATATATCTCCATCTCCCTCGCACTCCCTTCAGCTGAGTAACGGTTATCCCATGGTCGGGGCACCCGACTATAGCGTTCTCTCTTGTTTTCATTTGATAACTTGGTAAAAATAATAATTTTTGTGTTTTTTTATTTGTTTTTTCCCCACGCAATTTAAAATTATAAATGAATAAATAAATGAATAAAAATAAAGCATCGCCATATCTTCGCTTCTGTCAAGTAGATTTTTATACCCTTGCAGAGGGTATTATGATTTCAGTGAGAAGTTTGCAACGCAGTGAAGGAGACGTTTCCGACCCCATAAAGTATATATATTCTTGATCAGCATCACTAGACGAGTCGATCTAGCCATGTCCGTCTGTCCATCCGTCTGTCTGTTTCTACGCAAACTAGTCTCTCAGTTTCAAAAGCTATCGGGCTAAAACTTTCCCAAAAGTCTTTTTTCTGTTGCAGGTAGTATATAAGTCGGAACGAGCCGGATCGGACAACTATATCATATAGCTCCCATAGGAATAATCAGGACAAAAAATGAAAAAAAATTATATCTTGGGTGTTTTTGAACCTTGAACCTCCTACTTTTGGAAATGCCATTTTTTAACTAATTCTGAATTTCGAATAAAATGTTTTCAAAATCGGACGAATATATCATATAGCTGCCATAGGAACGATCGAAAAATTAATGGGAATATAATAGGAAATAAATTATTGCTTCGTTGACTTTTATTGTATTCTCTTCTACTCTGGGATATGAGTCTTTTTAAATGTTTTCGAATTTCGATTTTAATTTTATCAATATCGAACAACTATATAATATAGCTGCCATAGGAACGATTGGAAAATTGGTCATTAATAGGAATTATCTGCAAGGGTATATAAGCTTCGGCTGGCCAAAGCTAGCTTCCTTTCTTGTTTTCTTACTTTTTAAAAAATCCTATTTGATTGGTGTAATATTGTGATAGAAACAAGAGAGACCGCTATAGTTGAGTACTTTGACTATTAGATAACCGTTACTCAGCTAAAGGGAGTGGGAGAGAGATGAATATATGCACGCGTCAAAGCTACTAGCGCCATCTAGTGGCTGTTTCAGTTTTTGCTCAACTTTTTAATGGATTGGCCGATTTTTACAATTTCTTCTACATTTCGATAGGTATTAATAAACACAAAAAAAATGGTCGAGATATAAGAAGAAAGTCGAAACTTTAACTTTAAAAAATCTTTAAAAAAAATGTGCCCTTGAAAAAAAAGTTAGTGGTATTTTCGTGATCTAGGGCTCCAGTACTAACAGAATTTGCCATCGATTGCTCCGGAGTATTCTTGCTGTAAACTAGTCTAGTCAAAGTTTTTGACTGAAGCGTTCTTTTTTGTTTTCGTAATTTTAATTTATACCTAATTTTTAAAAATTAAAACATAAAAAGAAAACAAAACAAAAAAAAACTTTTCGACTTTTCTGATTATATTAACGCTTTTCTAAAGCGTACACCATGTCTAAAGCACACATTTTAAAGGCAATTAAATATAATTACATTGTTTAACAAAATTAAAGCTTTTTTTATTTACCTCGATGGTACAAAAAAATTGACCAACCCCTATTATTTTTCCTATAACAATTGTTTTTAATACAAATCAAACATAGTAATTATCTATAACATTTTATTTAAACATTGCAAATATAATTCTTAGTCAATTTTTTGATTAGGTTAAGTCTTGCAATCCTTGATTAAAGTATTTATTTTTTCGATGTCTTTGCGATGCAGTTAATGTTTATTGTTAAACTTAACCACTTAACCGAAAATAAGTACGGAACCACAATTTGTTGTAAAAAGTCTCCGTTTGTATTAGGTGTTATTTCGAGGATTATAAGAAACAGCTGCCCCTGGTAATTCATGCTAACTCCTGGACGTTCCTGGACAGTCCTGGCAGTATCCTCTGGCCAGGCTCGTTCTCGCACCCCGTCCTTTGGCCGGCCTAAGGCGAACGCGAGCCGGGGCGATGATACTGCCCGTACCGCGGCGACGAGCGGGACCGGCCGCGGGAGCGGGAGCAGGAGCGGGAGCGAGAGCGGTAGCGCCTGTTGAAGCGCGACCGCGACTTGGAGCGGAAGCTGGAGCGCGAACGGGAGGACATGGACAGCGAGCGGGAGATGGAGCGCGAGCGGGACGTGGAGCGCTGGCGCCGATTGACCGGCGAGTAGCGGCGATAGTGGCGCCACGGAGCCTTCAGCATGCTCTCCTGGAAGGCGGACACCGTGATGCGCTTGCCGTCGATCTGGCCGCCGTTCATGTGCTTGATGGCGCAGGCGCAGTCCTCCGGACGCGCGTACTCCACGAAGGCGTAGCCACGCCCCTGGCGGCCCAGGTAGCGGTCCATGGGGAAGTCGACGGCCGTGAGGGCGCCGAAGTGGCCGAAGATCTCGGTGATGTGCTCCTTGGTCACCTGGCGCGTCAGTCCCTTGATGTGCAGGCGCACAATGCGAACGGGCTGGCGAAACTTGAAGGCGTCCCTTCCGTTCCGGAAGGCCATTTGGTTGCCCTCGCCGCCTCTGGCCTCTCCGCCTCCGAAATTCATTCTGCGCTGCTGGTAGCACTGGAAGTCGTTGTTGCCACCGCTCTGCCCCTGGCGACTGGGTTCCCGACTCGGCGGCGGCGTGGTAGGTCCTCGACGGGGTCGATCATTGTTCACCGACCTGCGCCTGGAGTCCGAGCGATGCGGCTGTGGGTTCTTAGCCGGCTCCTTGGCCGCCGGCGGCTTGGACCTCACCGGTGCTTTCGAGGAAGCGGCAGCCACTGGGGTCCTGGCTGGGTGGGCCGGCTTGAGGGGCGCAGGAGTGGCGATGGCGGTGGCGGTGGCCACCTTGCCCGACTGGCAGGCACTTCCGGAAGCTCTGGTCCCGCCCGCCTTGACTTTGGCGCTGCTCGTGCTGGCGGCCGTGGCAGTGGTGTTGGCAATGTTCTTGGCAATGGACTTGGCGATGGTCTTCGCGATGGCCTGGTTGTGATCGCTGCGCATGCGCTGCTTGCGATGCTCCAAGGCCGCGGCAGCACCCACGGCAGATGGCGTGGCGACCGGCACAGGATCCGCAACCGGAGCCGGCACAGGCTGGGGATTAGAACGGAGATGGGAATGGGATTGGGAATGGTGCTGGTGCTCCGGACCAGCCAGAACAGCCGGAATGGGCGCTGGCACAGGCAGGGGAATGGGGCCCGGTATCTTTATAACCCCGGTGGCAGCGGGAGCAGCGGAAGCAGGATTCTCCTCTTTGACCAAGCCTGCCAGCTTGGCGGCGGGCATCCCGCGGCGACTTTTCCTGGCCGAGCGCTTCGAGTGGTGACGACGACTGCCGCGCCGGTGGTGGTGCGAGTGACGCGGATGATGGTGGCGCCGATGGCGGCGATGGTGCCGGTGGCGGCAGCACGAGTGCTTGGGGCGCTCCAGCTTCTTGCCGGCGCCCTCCGGCTCCTTCTCGCTGTCGCTGGACGAGGAGCTGCTGCTGGTGGAGCTGGGGTAGCTGGAGGATCCGGTGGAGCTGTAGCTGGAGTCCGAGTAGCTCGAGTCGCTGCTGCCTCCCTCGCTGCTCGCTGAGCCGTTCGAGGGCGATGGCGAGCGGTTCATCAGCCGGGAGGGCCCTGCTCCTGCGGCCGCCTCCTTGCGGTCCTTGCGATCCTTGCGTTCCTTGTGGTCCTTGCGCTCCCGGTGATCCTTCTTGAGCGAATGCAGCTCCCTGCGCTCCCGCTTGATAGCCGGCTCACCTTCGTCCTTCACCTTGGTCATTTTCTTCCGGGAGTTCTCTCTCACTGCGAAAAAAGTACACGGTTTTCCCGATTTGCGGAGCTGATGCTACGTTACTCACACGTCGGGGTCTGTTGCCAAATGAACTGTGCTGGCGTGAAAAAATGGGTTGACAACTGTCATCGAAAGTTCCATGTGAGCAGGCGAAGGCTACTCGATTGGAAGTAAAAGGTAACTTGCTCCTGGGTTGTCACCGAAAGAAAAGTTCAGGAAAAAGTCGTCTCAAAATGTAGAACTTTACCACTCTTGCGAATTTTCCTATGCCGTCAAGTGCTGAATCGTTGAGTTTTGGTTACTTTTTCTATTATTTTCTGTTAGTTTTTAAGTAGTACATTTAAATTAAACTATTACAATTTTTCTTTACTCAATCCGATGTAACTAGCGCAATAAATATAAGTTTTTACTTGTAGCGTTAGGATATTAATAAATAAATGAAATGAAAATGTATTTCAATGAAAACCAGTGATTATTCTGGGAAGTAACAACTCTGTCAATTTTCAAAACGAAAGACGAGGCAATACGCTAAAAAAAATTGAAAGCTACTAATTTCCCTTGTTTGTTCCCCTCTTGTGTGAGATAAAACAGCTGACTGCAAAGGCAGCAGTCCCTTGAGAAAATCCCAAACTTTACCTCAGATTTTTAGCCGAAAGGCGGATTAAATTTTGGCCCGCTATTAATTTGTATGTATGCCCATTATCAATGTATACATTTAGTGAATAAAATCCATAAAACAGACAATAGATGGTTCTTAAATCAACTGCAATATAATTGTGTATTTTAGACAGCTGTTTTTTGGCAGTTCTGTACAATTTTCACATCTAGCGCTACACAACACGGAAAAAGAGGGTTGCCGAGTTCGCTGAAAAATACCCCTATTAAAAACGTTTCGCTCAATTTAAAGTTTAAACTAAGTGGTATTTTAAAACAACAACGGACAAATGACTTGCAATTGCTTGAATTTACCGGTTTTCGACGTGCAACCACAAAATAATTATTAATAAGTCAAATATGCAACTAATTCCAATTCCGATGATGTGAATTTTTCGGAAGTTAACTGAGAACGACGGAGGGAAATTCGAATCCGTGGAGTTCTTTAGGAAGTGAATCTCGGAATCCGTGTGAATCTTTCGGAAGTGAAAACTAGAACAGGGCCGTAAATTATCTCTTTCTTAATTTTGCTATATAATTTTTCTTCTTTCTTTAATTCACGGTCGTTTATATAATGCTTTCCCCATATCTAATTTAAACATTGATGAAGTAACTTGAATAACAAAATTAAACTGAAAATGCCGTTTTTAATATTGCAATCATACATAAATGTATGCTATTTAATATAAAACATAATTAACTGGAATTTTATGTTGTATATAGTTTTTATACTAACACATGCAGTGGTGGATCTAGGATTTTGTTGTGGGGGGTGATATCAAAACAATTTTTTTGTTGCATACTTTTTGAGTCCCAAAATTTCTTTCATTTTTCACCCGAGTTGGGGGTGATATATCACCCATTTCACCCCCCCTGGAACACAAGAAATCATACCGATTGGACCGCTGAATTTGAAGAAATAACATTTTATAGCTTAAAACTTGTTTCGCTATTATTTCGGAATAGTGTTTTTCCGAAAATAGTTTGGCGTCACGATTGGGGTCACGATTCTGGAAAAACTATGATTAAAATCGCATTTATTCCTTACTACTTAAAAAAAATTTTATTTTTGCTGAACTTAAAATTGAAATTAAAATTATTTTGAAAGCGTTTTATTAACAAAAAGTGTTTAAAATAATAATTAAATATTTAAAATGATCAAAAACCGAAATGGAAAGAAATAGTCGCATACATTTAATATGAAATTAATCCCTTTACTACAGTTCTTTTTATTTATCAGTGTAGTAAATATTTTGATGTTTTGAAAGGATACTTCGACAGCTGCCAATGGCAACTGGAGTCGAGCAATTGAAAATATTTTCTCGTAATTTCTTTGAACGACCACCCGAGTGGAGGGGCTTTTAATTGCATTGATTGAGCAGAGTTTCCACCACACTGGCCACGTGAGGGTGGGCACTGCTGTGTGTGAAGGCCAAAGGCTCGAAAGGATGCAGATGCAGTGTCACCTGACATGGACAAAGCGAATTACGGCCTTTTAATTAATGTACTGACATGGAAATTTATGGCAGTCGATTTTAATTTATTGAACCTTCGCGCTGCCAGTTGGCGCCTTGCGAACGCGACCAGGACATCGAGGGCACCCAGGACATGCGACTCCGCCCCGACTCAACCGAAATTTATGGCCAGTGGCTGGCCAGTGAAAAAATGGTCTGCCATAAAATGATATTTATTTTTATTGTTGCACATTATGATATATTTATGGGTATTTTGAATTGCAAAGACAAGGCAGAGAACGATTCACGGCTGCCCGCACTCTAAGCCTTGATCAGGGGTCGCTTCTTGGGGGCACAGGGTCCACTGGCGCTAATGCCTCCAGAAATTCTGCGGCACTGGCTGCTGCATGTTTCCCGGAGCAACTCCTTTCCGGCATTCCTCCGGACGCAGTTCCGCTCCTCGAGGCGACAGGGTCGCAGCTTGGTGCAGGTGTTGCTCACCCTGTCGCGAACACACAGAACCCGAGGACTCTGAAGGTCCTTGATGGTGCAGCGATCCCAACAACGAGGAGGACGCCCAATACCGTCCGCCCCAATGGCTGCCACAATCGTGGTAATCAGCAGGACAATGCTCAGTTTGGACATTATTGTACAACTACGTGGGGTTTAACCTCTCAAGTTCCCTCGATTGAGTGATAACTTTTCCCGGAAAAATGGTTTTTTTATAGGTCTCTGCACCTTTAAAAATCAGGTGGCTTTTTTTGTACCCTTCAAAACATATGCTGTATTATTGTTTCTTTTGTAGATGCCTTTGTTGCTGGCTCCATATGGCTTATTGATGAGATTGGGCTACGGATACAAGGTGGGTTTTATATTTAGCAACTGTGAAAGGACTGAAGATGATTAAATGTCTGTCAAATAAAGACCTCTAAAGGCATACTCAAATACTTCAATTTTGCACTGATTGTTCTTTACGTTCACGTAGTAAAAACATTTCTTTAGCAAAATAATAAACCATCAATTAATCAGGTTCCTGGTAATTGTTTTTTTAACAGCAAGAAATTGTATATAATGCACCTTCGAAGAACCAGGCCCTCAGACGCTGAAGAGTTTCACTTTTAAACTCAATAATGTGCAAAGCAAACCTGGTATTGACTTTGGGTAAAATAAATTCTAAACTATCAATAAATTTAATTAAGTATGAAATCATTTTTAGGGATTGTTCTCATTGCGGTGGTTAGTGGCACCAATAGGACAACCACCAGAAAGCCCACTACCATAGAGTCCATTGTAATCCGTGTCCCACCGCCCCGCCCACTTTGCATTCTCCCGCCCCAATGCACGCCTCAAAGTCCGCGAGTGTGTGGTCGTCTCCCCAATGGGGACTGCCAGCGTTTCCAGAACATTTGCGACTTGCTGGCCCTGAATCGCCGGCGAAACCCCCTCCAGGTGATTCACACCCGGGAGCTGGACTGTCGTGGAATCCGAGGAGTGGGTGACGCGAACCGGCGACCTTGCTACTACCCTTGTCCCGCTCGTCCGGTTATTTGCAAGAGAACGCCCCCCAAGGCGGAGATCTGCGTTCGGTCGCGAAATTTGCATAGCTGCAAGTTGCTGGCCAACAATTGTCAGCTGCGCAACCAAAATTGCCACAGCCAACCCAGAAAGAGTGAGTACTCGCAAGGGGGAAACCCTTTGAAGCCAAGGTATTTATAAATTTACAAGTACAAAAAGATCGCAAGGTGTAAGTGTAGCTATACCACGAGAAATAGCTAGATTTCCCTCCGAACATGAAAGAAAACTTGATTCGTTTTCTATCGATTTGGTTCTGTTTGGTCCAGTAGGTGAAAGATAATCTATTTTTCAGCGATCGGACTTATAGTTTTTCCGAAATCATGTCCACCACAAAACCTGTGTTTTAAAGTTTCCTACCTACACACAAAAAAAACTTGGTAAAAATAACCAATCAATCCACAAAAATTGTCAATTCTACCAATTGAATAGTTACTTTCACAACAACAACAATTAGCAAAGACATACGCCCAAAGCAAAAACAAAATACACATAACAATTTTTTATAGTTACGTAACTATCCGTATAGGTAAATCAATTTTTTTTGTGTGTAGGTAGCCTGAGGTAGTGGTATGACTTTTTGTGTTAGCATTCCTAAAACTGTAGGTATACAAAAAGAACATGGAAAACAAATGCATGGAATTTCTTAATTACATTTGTGGAACCAAATTTAGAATTTTCAATTCAACTTTATTGTATTCAATTATTTATACTAACATTTAACATTGTCACTGATCTTTTGTACTTTAAATCGAGTCAATTAATTTTTATATTTCTTAGACTGGCACCGAACCGATAGACGGCGATGTGGGCAACGACAAGTGGGGGATAAACCAGATGTCTGTGAAGAACTGCCCGTTCCGAACACTGCTGTACCGATAACGACCCGCAGACCCACCACCAAGGCCACCGTATAAGCTAACCTTGGATAATCTCTTATAAATATGCCTCACTAGGTCAAATAAAATGAAATTTATTCTTTATAATAAGAAGAACTGAAGCAATGTTGTTTAGGAAACAACGTTCAATTTGAAGGGAATTGAATTTGATATTGTACATCATTGTTTTAAATAGCCTAAGCTTCCATTAAGGCACCGTACACACAACATTTGATTGGTAAAATAGACCTATACGGATAGTTACGTAACTATAAAAAATAGTTACGAGTATTTTCTTTTTGCACTGGGTGTGTGTCTTTGCTATTTGTGTGTATTTGTTGTTGTGAAAGTAACTATTTAATTGGTAGAATTGACAATTTTTGTGGTTGGGGACTGTTTGACAATAATATTGGTTAATTTTACCAAGTTTTTCTTTTGTGTGTACAAAATATGTGCAAAGATTATTTGTGGTCAATATATAAATATGAATTTACACACGATTTTGCAGCTGTTTTTCTGACTTTGGAGCTATTTTATGGAGGTTTGGATTTATTTACTACCTCGACTGCCCTAAAGCTCTCCTCGGCGCATACAGCCTTCTCTTTCTGCCTCTCTGTGGTTGTCTCTTTCTGTGCGATTCCGACTGGCCGACTTTGCCAGTTGCGCTCGCCTGCAAATTATTTTATTGAACGCAATTGTTTTTGGCTTTGGCTCGTTTGTTATTCGGCGGCGGCGGCAAATTACTTTTTATGGCTGGCGGCGGGCTTTTCACTTCCCATTTGCCATTTTCCCTGCCTATTTTCCATTTGCCGCTCGCCCCTGTTGAATGCTGGATTCTGGGATTCCCGGATTCAGGATTCTGGATTTTGGATGCTGCCGCTGCCGTTGCCGTTGCGGCGGCTGTTTTTCCAAATTTAATGGCGTAGAAAGCCATTTGCATTTTTTTGGTTGCCCAACTTTGTTTAACATTATTCGGCGCCGTATGTTGCCGTTGGATATCTGGAAATGGTGCGGAGTCCCGGTGCCCGATGTGCAACTAGCTTTCGATGGACTAATTAGCTTTGGCGAAACCACCGCTGAAACCACTGCAAATGCAATTAATGCGGCTGGCCCCAGTTTCTCAAAAGCGAGAATCTCTCTCACGACTTGGCTGCGACTCGAACCCAGTGCCGCCCGAAAATAGGCAACAAATTGGGACAAAACTATGCGGGGCCTTTACTTCTGTGCAACAGCTAAATGGTTCAGTTTTCGAATAACAAAGAACCAATCACTGTGGACGGCAAGTCACGTAGTGACGAAGCACACACGAAAATATTTAAATATATAAGTAGGGTGGTATGGAGTAATACTCGAATTGGAAGTAGTTTGAACACTAAGACTTTCTAGAACAGGGGTGCTTCGACAATAGTTCCTGGAGGAGTTGCACCCCTAAATTAGAAAAAAGTAGTCAACATTTCTTTTTTAAATACATTTGTTTAAAAGATTTTTTAAAGAATATGTTTTAGGAATGCCCGTGTTTTTATTTGTACCTCGAGTTGCGCTGCAGCAATTTTGGTAATATTTGCTTTAAATTACAACTTTAATGTCACCCTCTAACTTTGCCGAATAAATAGGATACAGTGAGTATATTGTGAGCTAAAGGTCGTCAAGCTTGGGTTCACTTGGGGACAACTTGCACACAAAAAAAAAATTGTCAAACAGTCCCCAACCACAAAAAATTGTCAATTTTGTCAAGGATATAGGTGTGTGTCTTTGCTAATTGTGTGTATTTGTTGTTGTGAAAGTAACTATATACTTAGTAGAATTGACAATTTGTTGTGGTTGGGGACTGTTTGACAATTATAACAGTTGATTTTACAAAGTTTTTTTTTGTGTGTGGAATAATTCCGGAAAAAATTTGAACTTGAAAGGATTCAAATTATCAGGCTGGCTTTTATTTAATATTTACACAAAAAAAAAAAATTGTCAAAAAGTCCCCAAACACAAAAAATTGTCAATTTTGTCAAGGATAGGTGTGTGTCTTTGCTAATTGTGTGTATTTGTTGTTGTGAAAGTAACTATTTACTTAGTAGAATTGACAATATCTTGTGGTTTGGGACTGTTTGACAATTATAACAGTTGATTTTACCAAGTTTTTTTTTTGTGTGTAGTCTGACACTATTACCCAAGGCAACATCGATTTGGGGACCATTTTTAAACATTTTTCACCAGATTTAACCGATTTCTCCTACTCACCTGTGTCAGTTTTCCATTAACAATGCTGAGCGATTCCAGACTAGAGCGAACGTTGCGCAGACTGTTGTCCTTGAGGGCCTCCAGGTGGGAGTGGGAGAACTGCAGGTGGCGGATGTGGACGCCCGGCTGGAATACGTCCTGCGAGAGTGACGTCACCGAGCGGTCGAAGTCGTAGATGGACAGCGAGTGGATCGGCGCCGATATGCGCTCGAGGGTCGAGCGCAGCGATATCGCCGTCGTACCGGGACACTCGAGGAATAAACCTGCAAATCGGACGAAATTATCATTTGACTATCGCTGACGGGCAGAAGCAATTTGTGCATTTCAATTAGTTCCACTTTGACCATCAAAGGAACTGTCCCGGCCAGTCGATTGTAATGCATATTATTAGTCTGCCAATCTGAATGGCCTGTCATATTCGTTTCACTTGACGCCCCACACGTATACAAATATATGCACCTCCCCAGGTGCTAATTAATATTCATGGATGATGTGGAACGGACACTTAGATTGGCAGGCACCTTGTATGTAAGAACTGATTTCCCTGATTGGTTGGTCAAAATCGAAGAAAATGGTTGTGAGTCAGTTATTGTTTTCATCTTATTAAACCCAGATTGATATCGGCAGAGTTAGAGAACAGATGTATGTATGATATCTAAAAAAAATATATTATAATATTTGACAGGCTGCAATAAAAAGATTTGCACAAGTGGGCCTAACGAGAAAAATTAGGAAAGTGTATTTATTTAGTGGAATGTATCTTAATAATTGTATATTGAAGGTGCGATCGTCGAGACTTAATTCTCTCGTTAAGAGGAATTTTGTTCGAGTATTGATTTTAGATAGCTACGAAAATGCATTCGTTTTTTAGTCGCAGCTGATGAAATAATGATTCCTTGGTGTCTGGGGTCAACACCTCTTATTCTGGACACCCCAGCTCATGAAGATCCCCTCAAGATGCTTTGATTTTGTGAGGTACAACTGGAAAATACCCTGGATTTGTGGAGGTGTGTGCAGCTTTTTAAAACTATAATTATACCCTTGCAGAGGGTATTACAATTTCAGTCAGTAGTTTGAAGGAGACGTTTCCGACGAGTCGATCTAGCCATATCCGTCTGTCCGTTTCTATGCGAACTAGTCCCTTAGTTTTAAAGCTATCGCGATGAAAAAAGTATTCTTTCTATCGCAGGTAGTACATATGACGGAACGAGCCGGATCGGACCACTATATCTTATGGCTCCCATAGGAATAATCAAAAAAAAAAAAAAAATAGAAAAAACATTGTAACTTTGTAGGAAGTACGCGCTTTGATTTTTGATAATTTAAAATGGATAATTTAAATGGAGTGAGCATTTAACAATAAGTATTTATTTTAACTGCAAGGAAATTAAACTTCAGCTTTCCGAAGTTTATTTCCTTTCTTGCTTTTAAATAATTTAGGGGCAAGGGTTTTACAAATTATATTTTTTAATCCTTTAATTTATTTTTGATCTATAAACCTGTTTTTTTTCTTTTAATGTTAAAAAATTTCTTTTATATTTTCAAGATGACAACAAGGGTTTTTATAAATCAATTTTGTTCACATTTCTATCCGAGTTTAAAATTACAATTTTGTTCAGGACCTTCAGGACCGTCCACTCAGAAAATCACAATTTGTAAGTACTGAAGATATCGACTTAAATTTCTCTAGCTATATTTTAAAGAAATAACACAATCGAATCGCTGAATTAAGTGAAATTGCATTTGATTTTGATAAGGAGTTAATGGCTGGGAAATATTTTGAGCCCTAATAGAAATTAAAATGGGGTCATGATTAGGGTAAAATATTGCAAACTAAACCTTTTTTCATGAAAAAAATGTATTGCCTGTTTATTTTGGAAAAACAAATGTTATACTTCTTACTCTTCTTCTTTCAATTGTTTAAAGGGCAACTAGTGTTTTGCATTGGGCACTGGACACTGGGCATCTTCTAGTCGTGGGCTTGTTATTGGACTCGTCCGCACGTCCTGGGTGCAATAAACTTTAACTTCGTGTCTCGGCTGATGCGTTTAATTAGTTCGCTCGACCGTTCGCACTTACCATCCTCGAACTTGTAGCAGGGACAGGCGGTGTTGTCGAAGCTGGGGCACTCGATCCCAGCCGCTCCTCCGCCGCCTGCGACGAGTCCTTGGCCAGGACCTCGTTCCCCCGAGGCTGCTGCCCCGCTGGGGGAGCCTTCGCCACCGCCTCCACCTCCACCACCACCTCCACCCATTTCCGTGAAGAGGAGCTCACGTGCCGGTCCTTTGGCACTGGAGACGGAGATCCTGGCCGAAGGTGTCATCGAGGCTGCGGTGTCCGGCGGCAGCAGCATCAGCAGCAGGATAACCGGGAACAGGGCGAGCAGGAGCAGCTCCGACCGCAGGACATGCTGCTGCACGCCGGCAACATTATTGCGATTTCGTCGGTGTTTGTGTTTGCCTTTGCATTCGGAGTCTGTCAGTTTGGTCTGCTGTTCGTGCTCCTTGGCAGCCGCCGCCTCTTCATTTGTCCCCATTGCCATTTGCTCTATTTGACGTCCTTGTTGCTGGCGCTGATTATGCCCCTGATGTTGCTCCTGCTGTTGCTGCTGTTGCTGGTGTTGCTGCTGCAGCTGTGGATGCTGCTTGTTTTGACGTTTAGCTCGTTGTTTTTGCGGCACGAGATTCCCCCGATTTTCCGATTCCTTTTCATTTTCGAGGACTGCCGCCTGCTCGTTTGTTGACTTCGTGCATTTCGCTAATAAGTTTACCAGCGGTGCTGTCGTTCTTGAATTGCTGCCTTTGCACATTTTCCTTGTATTTTCCTTCCCTTGCCTCTCAATGTTTTCCTGAGACTCTGTCCCTGTCTCTGTCTCCTTCAGCCCGTCTTAATCAGCGTGTCGCATTCGCCTGGATATTTTCCTGTTCCCATATCGCTGCAAAGTAGAGAAGGGGAGAAACGAAATTAGTAAAGTAAAAGCGTATGAATTGTCATACAAATTTCCCAAATTTCCACACATAAAAGAGTATATTTTTAATGGAAAACCATGGATGGATCCACGGGGGGATATGGGGGATAACCCCCCCCCCCCCCCTTCCACTCGGATGAAAAATGAAAGAAAATTGGGTGTCCAAAAAAATTATTCTGAAATCCCCCCGCCCCGTGAAGAACCCATACATTTTCGAATGAAAAAACTTATGGCAAAACGATTCTTCAAATCATTCAAAGAAGAACATAACTATTTCCAAGCTTTATACATAATTTAAATCACACCAGAGCACAAAAACCGACGGAGAATTAAAGAACAAGCTAAAAATGTAATTAAAGTGCTAATACGAAAACCCCATTAGGGCTTAATTATACAGCAAATTAATAGTTCCATGCTTAAGTGAGTGACTGTGTGAGTGGAGTCTGCTGCCAGGACTAACCCATTTTCCAGGGTCCTCGACCGCAGTTTTATTTGTCTTTCGGGCGTCCCTCGGACTTTTTCTGCCTTGTTATGCTGAGAACATTAGACCATTTTTTGCCGGACTGCCATCGTTTGTAATATGAATTATTTTCTTGCATGCCTTCGCAGCAGTTTTGACCACTTTTTCTCACCCTTGAATTTCGTTTCAGTTTTATTTTCAATTTGAATGCTCGCCGCTTCCCGAAAGGAATTTGTGTCAAGTGCGTGAATTTTTTTTGCCTTTTTCTGGGTCCCAATTTACTGTTTTTCCCCTCGTGGGAGACTGTCACGTTGGCATGCTTTATTATTATTATTTTATTACTTAGTCGTTGTTGCTCGCTCGTTTTCTAATTAATGCGTTTTTTCGCTTTTCCCATTCTATTCCATTTCAGGGCCATTAAACGCCATTAAAATTATGGCAGCTAATGTGCCAAATGACTCCTGCCGGCTGCCCGTCATCTTAACCGGAAATTTCGTTGGCATAAATAAATAAGAATGGCAAAAACAGCAGCTAAATATTAATTATGCTGAATTTCCGGCTAGTTAAATGACAGCAAAACAAGGCTAACTTATATAGCGATGGGATTAACTATAGTAAAAAGTACGACAAATCCTTGAGTTACATTAAAATAGGATTAAAATTCAATAAAGATTTTAAAGACCATCGTTGTCGTTTATTAAAACTGTCAAAAAACGGATCAGTGTCCGCTAAATATTGTCTTCTCAAAATTAACAAATCATCTCGAAAACTATAAAGGCTAGAAGATATGAGATAGGAAGATGGGATTAAGCATTCAGATTCTAGGGAACCCTAAGCAGCGCTTGTTTTTTTTCATCAAGGAGCCACGCTTAAACGCCTACATTTACGAGTATTTCTTGCATTGCCAATTTTAAAATTTGTCAACAGAGTAAGCGTTAACTATATTTTTTTTAAGTTGGTTGACTGAGTAACGGGTATCTCATAGTCGAGGCACTCTACTACTGTGTTTATGCAATGCCAAATTCACGCTTTCATTTCGCGATTTTAGCAGACTCGTGTCTGCATAAGCGCCATTTCGTGAAGTAGGCAACTTCGTGTGTTGTCTATGATTTTAGTATACTATAGCGTTCTGTCATGTTCATATCAAAATAATACCGATTTTGCATTTATCTTATCAATACGATAAAAAAAAACTTATTAATTACAAATGTTAATAGGAATCCATTACAATAGCTCTAAAAGTTTCCGATATAGTTTGACCCGGCTTGTGACCCTGATCATGAATTTTTATACTCTTTCGAGCAACACTTCCATCTCCCTGTTACATACTTTCCGCCGAATACAATCGGGGGTGTCACAGAAATCTTTTCTCAATATTTAACGTTTTTATACCCTTGCAGAGGGTATTGTGATTTTAGTCAGAAGTTTGCAACACTATGTCCGATCTAGCCATGTCATTATGTCCGTCCGTCTGTTTCTACGCAAACTAGTCTCTCAGTTTTGAGAGACTTTCTATTGCAGGTGGTATGTAAAACGGAACCAGCCGGACCGGACAACTATATACTAAATCTCCTATAGGAATAATTGAAAACAAGAAAGGAAGCTTATATACCCTTGCAGATAATTCCTATTAATCACTTATTTTCCGATCGTTCCTATGGCAGCTATATGATATAGTAGTTCGATATTGATAAAATTAAAATCGATAACCTTTAAAAAGAGTCATATCCCAGAATAGAAGAGAATACGATAAAAGCCAACGAAGCAATAATTTATTTCCTATTATATTCCCATTAATTTTCCGATCGTTCCCATGACAGCTATATGATATAGTAGTCCGATTTTGATAAAAATTTAAACGAAATTCGAAATTAGATAAAAAATGGTATTTCCAAAAAGTAGGAGGTGATATGTTCAAAAACACTCAAGATATAATTTTTTTAATTTTTTTCCCCGATTATTCCTATGGGAGCTCTATGATATAGTAGTCCGATCCGGCTCGTTCCGACTTATATACTACCTGCAATAGATATAAGACTTTTGGGAAAGTTTTAGCCCGATAGCTTTCAAACTGAGAGACTAGTTTGCGTAGAAACAGACGGACAGACGGACATGGCTAGATCGACTCGTCTAGTCATGCTGATCAAGAATATATATACTTTATGGGGTCGGAAACGTCTCCTTCACTGCGTTCTAAACTTCTGACTGAAATCATAATACCCTCTGCCAGGGTATACAAATTAAAGCTTCTGTGTTTTTTGACATTTTACCTTCTTCCCTTTGGAATATTTTTATACCCTTGCAGAGGGTATTATGATTTCAGTCAGAAAGTAAGGATCGAAAAATTAATGGGAAAATAATAGGAACTAAATTATTGATTCTTGGGTTTTTATTGTATTCTCTTCTAATACGGAATTTAACATTTTTGCGATTTGTAAATTTATAGAAATGATCTATTTTTTACGCAATAAAACAAAGTCTGGGTTAATTCAAAAATTAAATTCACAACACTTTTGAAATAAAGAGCCTTTTGGACAGGAATGTTCTAGAGCCTTCTCACGCGAAAGCCTCAACTGCGGAACCGGTCACCTTTCAACGGCGATGAGCCTGGGCCCCTCACTCCCGCCCCATTGCGACACCTGTATTTCCCAACCCTTGGGCGATCGGTTAACCTGTCGCTTTCAGCAATGGATGTCCCGTGAGGCGACCACCACGTTTTTCATCCCCTTGCTTGCGGCCTTTTCAATTAGTGGCCATGACAACTGAAGTTTTACTACAGCGCTTCTACTTTATTTTCCCATTATTCGGGTGCGTTTCGCACATTTATTTCAGTTGGGTTTTCCAAGGTTTCTCAGTCGCTGCAGCGGTCAGTCGGTTGGCAAGTCACTCCGTTTCTCAGTCGGTCAGCTGGATATTTAAGCTGGACCCCCATTTGCGGATAATTAAATGTTAATTGAGTAACAACAAAGGCTCGTAATGCAATTGCTTTCCGCATTGACAAACGAAATTGAAATTATGGCCATGGCGAGGAGCTGAAATCAAAAATGCAGTGGCAATTTATTTAACGCGGCCAAATCAATAAATCGCCATATGAATAAATTAATGCAAAATGCGGTCGGCATTAAACAATTAAAGGAGAATTCGGTGAAAGCTGCAAAAGTCGCGCTGGAGGTGGATTGGAACCCCAGGTTTGCTTAACTATTAAAAAACATGGCTGCATTTATTTTTCAAGACCAAGGTAGCTCTTTACTAAAAAATTGCTTTAAAATATATTTCAAAACAAGAGAGAACGCTATAGCCGGGTGGGTGTCCCGGCTATCTGATACCCGTCACTCAGCTAAAGGGAGTGTGAAAGAGATGGAGATAGAAAACTTTAATCAGGTATAACTTTTTAACAAATGGTCCGATTTGAAAAATTTCTTCTACATTTCGATAAGTATAACTAAACACAGCAAAATTGCATTTAAACTTATCCAAAATCTTTAAAAATGAGGCGCCAGACACATTTTAGTATCGTCTGTGGGCGATTATTGGTGATTGTGGGCGTTAGAGGGGGCGTGGCGCTCGGCTGAAATAAACTTGCGCTGCGTAGGAAGCCCAAGAATATGTGTTGGTAATCCCAACTTTCTAGCTTTTGTAGTTTCCGAGATCACAGCGTTCATACAGACAGACAGACGGACAGACGGACATGGCTAGATCGACTCGGCTAGTGATCCTGATCAAGAATATATATACTTTATAGGGTCGGAAAAGCTTCCTTCTACCTGTTACATACTTTTGCACGAATACAATATACCCTTTTACTTTACGATTAACGGGTATAAAAAGTAAGCATTTATTGCGCTCTTTTTATATCCGTTACCCGTATACTGTATAGAAGGAAGCTTTTCCGACCCTATAAAGTATATGGTACGTTCCATATCAACCCGGCCACCCCCCTTTTCTTGTTTTTGTATGTGGACTTGTGGAATTATTTTCGTTCATTTATTTATTTTATCCAAAGCATATACGATTTTTTTATATTACTTATTAGTTCTTCCTGACAGTTAACTACTACAAAAACGTGCAAGAGAAATCATAGCTAATTCCTCAATTAAAAGATCCCACTTTGAAACCAATGGCATAAAATCCCATAAATTTGGAGCTTTTAGAGAAAAATATAATGGTATTTTTGCAGACAGGCCCTTTGGGCGAAATCCTTGGTCATCTTCGGTCTAATAAAATCCATTTTTTTTCTCGCAATCGGCCAATTGTGTCTTCCGTTCGCAGGATAAAAATGGTTTTGGACATTCCTTTCGACGTGAATATATGGCGAAAGAGGTGTAACATTGACAAAATTGATCTGTCTCTCTGTCCGTATGAACGCTGAGATCTCGGAAACTACAAAAGCTAGAAAGTTGGTATTACCCACACATATTTTTGGGCTTCCTACGCAGCGCAAGTTTATTTTAGCCGAGCGCCACGCCTCCTCTAAAGCCCACAAAAGCGCACATTCGCACTCCCTTTAGCTGAGTACCGGGTATCTGATAATCGGGGCACCCGACTATAGCGTCCTCTCTTGTTTTACTTGTACTTTTCGGGAAATAAGTCTTCGAAATTTTTTTTTTGCCAACAAACATCAAATTTGAAAAAGTACCCTCTCATTGAAAATCTGTATATATGCTTTAATTTCGGTTTAAAGCTTTAGGATATGCGCCTATAATTAAGAAATATTGGAAACTTGTTCATATAAACATATACATATATGTATTTAAGTTTACTATAAATGCTGATAAACATATCAATACTAGTAAACTTTGCATCTGTACATTTTGTACACAACTGATTGCATTTAGGACCCTTATAGTGCAATTAACACTATCCTCTATTAATCGATCTGAAACCGATTCGCATTGGCAACAACTCCCCAGAGATGCATGATGAACTGCCACTTAGCGCGAAGAGTCCGGCTAAAAGGGAAAGTCGAAAACTAATTGCAAGTTAAAATCCAAGCTCCCAAGGGCCAAGACACGACAACAACGAAGGCGAGGAAGGGTGACGTCGTCCATGACTATGGATTCATCGGAAAGCCCAGGAGAAACCTCAGCTCGGACGACATTAGCGTTGACAAAGAACACGCCAGGCAATTGCAGCATCAGCAGTAGCAACAAGCACTTTGTTTATGGCAGTAAGCGTCTCATCACTCACACGAATACACTGGGGAAAACGAGATCGTCGAAACAAGAAGTGGCAATATAATAAAAAGTGATTACCAATACAAAAGCATTGAAAAGCTGGAAATATTATTATAATTAGTGTTGGATTTGTGCAAGGTTTTTTATTATTTCAATTTAGCTTAGAACGAGTATAGTTTAGAATAAAATGACTGTAGTTCCTTGCTCGAAAAAAGTGTGTCTATTTGTGCCCGACTTGGCTTGCCTTTTATGATTCAAGTCTGAGTTGACCATTATATAATTGTTTTCCCTGCACGAAAGCTGTGTTTACCTTTTGCTGTGGCCAAGTTCGCTTCCTGTCCCAGTGCAGCAGCACCAGCAGCAACAGCAACTAACCCAGAAGCAACATCAACGGCCACAGCAGCAACATCATCGCCTCCCATTCCCCCATTCGCCCTTCGTCATGCTTCTACTTAGACTCGACTGCTATTTCATTTTAATGACTCACGTGACTTTCACGTATCTCTTCAGAGCCACACCACCTCCCATATAAGAACATATCGTAACAGAAGCAACAGAAGCAACATCAGCAGCAACACCAACACCAACAGCAGCACTGTCCATGGTAGTTGGAGCTGGGAGCTGGGGCAAAAGTATAATCATAATAATAAAAGTTATACACCTAACATGCTATTACATAACAGACATACGAGTAGAGCTCAGCAGAGGGAGATGGGGGTAGCGTCAAACGGGGAATAGAATGAGACGTCAGAGACCGGCGATGGGTTCTTACTTAATTTCGAGCAACACACACTCTGCATTTTGAAGACAGGTTAAAAGAGGGGGAACGGACCGAATAAGGGTGGTTGCAGTCAAAACATTCAGATAATTAGTTCATCAGCAAATGATAACTTTTCATAAGGAGGACCTGGACAAGCCGATTATCAAGCTGCATCGATTTGGGGATTATATTCCATTCGATAGTTGGATGAAAGGTCTGCATGCTAATGCTGAGTGGTTGACTATTTCGTTGGCAGTTCGACTTCCTGTTCTTGTATGATTTTCATCTAAATTTAAATAAACTAACATGTGTCCATTTGGTTGCATTTATGTAGTAAGGGACACTAATTGGTTCTTGTAGTTATGGCAAATAATAATGCGAGCAATCCAAGGATTAACATTTCACTTTGGGCCTATTTAGAAAATAAATTATATAATTATCTCATTCTAACATATCGAACAAAAACAGGTGAACGAGGTAAAAAGGTAGTGACGATCGCACCTTGAACATCAAAAATGTCTGATATCAAATTTTGTGACATTTTCTCGTTCGGCCAGCTGAAAATGTTTGGACATTTAAGCTTCATACCCACACAGAAATTTCTTTTCGCATCTTGCCGGTTGAGAACATTTGAAATGTTGTATTTGTTTAGTCGGTGGCTTATTCCTTTTTTGTCACAAAATCAGTTTCACATTTTCAGATTTCCAAACGAACCATTCTTAAATTACCGAAGTCACTTGACAGTGGTTTCTTTCCAATATTCGGCAGTGTAAAATATATACATGCATGTTTTCCTCGGCTCCGACTGACAGGCCATTCATCAAACAGCCGACTTCCGTCGCTCCCTGTTTTTCTTGCCCAGTTTTTTTTGCAATGCCGAAGGAGGGGTAATTGGCCACCCTGGAAAACGCCTAGTGCCCAGGGAAAATGCGGGAAAACACCACGTCAAATGAAGTTCAAACGAGGGAATATCATGGAGAAGCCATCGCATCAGCCGTGATTGACAGCCGCGGAATTCGGATGGGGGATGGGACTACTGGTGTTAAGACAAACAATCTGGCGGTTTCTGTGGCTTTTAAGCGAAACCAAACTCTGGGAAAATGTCAATTTGACAGGCGTAGGGGTCACAGAAGCAGAGATTCTGAGGATGGTCTCTAAGTAGATTGCCTTGTTAGTGGTCCTATTCCTATTTTGATTCCGATTCCACTTCAAGTCGAGACGAGCTAACTGCAGTTGGGGCTTCCATTGAAAAGTGCCACAAAAACGGTTTCAATTTTTTCTGCCTAACACCATAATCAGTCAGCGAGCTGCTTTAGTTCGATTTGGTTCAGTTTAGCTAGGTTTAGTTTGAAAATAGAATCAAGCGGAAAACGCCAAAGGCCCATAAACATGGCGTTTTGTGAAAAGGAGAAAGAAAAGTTGGAGAAGTCGAGGTCTGAATACTCTTTAAATGACCAACAAAGTTACAATACTTTTTATTGGTTTAATTCGTTAACACTTTCATTGGCTTTACTAACTCAATCAAAATAATTCAAATACCATTGTTTATTTGTAAGATACAAATATTTTGTTTTTAATATGCTTGTTTGTACTAGGGTTGTTAAAACATCGATAGTGGACACTATGGTCACTATCAATATTATCGATAGTATCGGAAATTAAATAAAAATTTAAAACAATTACAAAAACGTATGAGAAAAACAACGATCTTAATTTTAATGCGTTCAAAGTGCAACAAAATTCAATGATGAGCCCTAACAATGGAAATACCGTCGTGTCCTTAAAAATATACTTTAAAATACTTTTTATACCCATTACTCGTAGAGTAAAAGGGTATATTGTATTCGTGCAAAAATATAATATTTTCTTAAAATATACCAAAAATGACACGTAAAATGGAATTATTTTTCTGGGCGATAGTTTCGATTGTGGGCCCAAACCATCGATGTTTCATAAATTTTTAAGCCATCGATAGTATCGATAGTGCTATCGATTTTTTTACCAACCCTAGTTTGTACATTTGATACAATTTAAAAATTGGCTTATAGAACCAGTGGATCCAGGATTTGGTTGTGGTGTGGGATGTATGGCATGTATGGATCTCTCAATGAAAAATTGTTTTTATCCGCTCCTCTGTCCCCAACTAGTACGAAATACAACGTGTGTATATACTCTTGACTAGGGTATTATAATGGGAACTACATGCACATACTAAATGGCCAATTGGAAATGGTCAAGGAAGAACGGGAAAAGGGAGGAAAACGGAGGATGGGAGACGGCCAACTGAGGAAGAAGGTCGGAGAAACTGTTTGTTTGGTCTGCGCTGGCTTCAAGTATCTCCTGCAAGGCGGAAGCCCACACACAACTACACAACACAACCAACACCTTTTAAAGTGCGGCCCAGAAAAGGAAGGCCCAGAGGGCTCTTACAGCAATTTAAAGGCGATTGATTATAATTAGTTTACGGCAGGAGCTCTGCCTGTAATGAAGTTATTTTTACTCATAAAGTGTCATTTATATGACTCAAATGATCATCGTTAGAAGCTCGATGGTGAAACCTTGTCAGTCGACTAAGATGACTTGTCGGCAAAAATTGACAAAGCAGGAAAGGTTTATTGTAAATCATTTAAAATTGCTGTGTTGATATTAAATATATACATATATGTAAATATGTATATATGATGAATGCCTACAGATCTCATTCGCATTCTAAAGTGCGTTTACAAAAAACCTCCACTCAAAATAATTTCAGGATTTTCATAAAAAATAAACCAGTTCTAAGTTCTAATATCAAAGTAAAACAGTCTACGTAATTATGAAATCGGGCGAGACTTCTGGAAGACCCCACATATCCACTTCAGGAGCACTAGAAAACCTCTAAATATTGCCGCGAGAGAAGAAATATTACTTTGGGCGATGGAAACGAGATGAGCATTTAACCGACAGAAATTAACCAAATGTTCAGAAATTTCAAGTGGCGACTCAATAATGGACCACAGATGTGCGATGTCTTCGGATTCTTTGGAGTTATTTTTCCTTGTTTTCCCTTCCAGGAAGGTCAACGCAACAATGGTCTTTGGTTTTCTGATGACTCATTGCCAAGTTCGTATGTCACGAGTTTCTTCGACTGGGACCTGGGTTTGGGGCTCTGGGTTTTAAGTTCTGCGTTGTCGATTTTTAGGTTTTTGTGTTTCGGCTTCCCGGTAAGCCGTCTCCGCCTTATCGGAGTCCGAACATTACCCGACTGCTCGCCGAAGATATGCTCCCGATTTTTGTGTGTGTTTTCATTTAGGGATATATTTCACTCGCTGTCGTCGTCTTTGGTCAACGGGAAGGAGTGGCGGCGACAGAGGGACTCCCAATTTGGGAAAACAAGACCAATGCCCACTGATGATAAGAAATGAACTTTGGGTGGGCTCAGAAAGAACCCAGACCTCAGAGATTACAATATCAATTTGAATATACAGCTGTGTGGAACACTTTTTAAAAGGAATATATTTTTTGTATTATATTATTATATTATATTATTCATATTATAAAGCGCCTAAAAATGAGTACAATACGAAATGGTCAAATGTATTAACTTAATATTTTGATCTCTTAATTAATCGTTAATAAGTAAGGTAATACAACTTACAACGTCTTACTAAACACACAAAAAAGCGAAATGTTTACCGAACTATGCGTATTGGTAAATTTTACCCATACAATTTTTTTGTGCGTATGTAACAATTTTGCCAAAATTAATTGTTGAACTTTCATTTGCTCCTTTTTAATGCTTCTGGCTGTATAAAATGGAATTTGGCCTCCTTAAACAATGGTAAGTATGATTGGCCTCCATTGAACTCTCGCTTAGGTTATCCCCAAAGTCGGGGGAAAAGAGATGGGAATGGATAGGCAGAAAGGGAAGGAAGAGTGATATGTAAATGGCTTATGCTTTGCCAAACTTGCAAATTGCTGTCCACTTTTCATGTTGTCCTGGCCATGTGATCCCTTTTTTCCAGCCATGTCTTTATTTTTCCCCATGGATTTTCTTTTTCCGAGGCGCCCCCCCTCTCGCTCACTCCCTGTACGGCTATCTCTCGCTGTAGGATTGTGTTGATGTTTTCTTTTGGGGGCTCGAAAGCAAATGAATCCCAAAAATGTTGGCTGCCCTTTTCGGGTTTTCTCGCTTTAAACTTGATTCATGTCAGCCCGGCGCTCGGCATCGATATATTTTCTTTTTTCTCTCCGTTTTTTCCAATTTTTTCGGGTCTTTTGGTATCTTTGGCATGCATATGCGGCTTCGCCCCCTTTCCTCTTCGCTCCGGTGGCGTGTTGATATGTTTATCATTGTTATTATTTATGTTTAGATTTGAATGTCAATGTCGAATCGGAATCAGCATCGACATTCATTTCCAACATTGGTAAGGGGAAAACGCGGGGAAAAACGCCTTGAAAAATGGAAAACGGGGCGCGAGCGATTTAAGGGAGTGTTCTTTCGGAATTTTTGTTTGCGCGGCCGTGCTGCCATTTTGTCGTTTTCCGCGACAGATCCGTACTTTTTAAAATGGCTTCATCCGGAAAATGTTTAAACAAAGAAATTTACAAGCTTACTTTTTTCTTATCCCAGTTGAATTCACCTGTTTTCGGAAACTATAAGGTCAGTCTTACACTCCTCATATTGATTAATATTTTTATAAATACTCAAGTACTTTAAAGGATGAAAAGAGGCTACGTTTTTCGCTTTAGCGACATTAATTATCATTAATTTATCTTTTTGAAATGTCAGACACTAAGAAGATCACATAATTAAATAAAAAATATTTAATTAAGTAAAAACTTTTAGGTAAAACTAAAAATATTGTTATTTTTCCTTTTTTTTAAATTTATTCTCTTTTTTCACTTTTTTATTTGCTGACCGCCTTTGTTTCTGATGCTGACGGTTGGCAGCACTGGTGTGAGCACTTTGAACTTTGATGGCATTAAGTTGTCAATTTGCGTTTTGACTTTATAGCGCCGCCAACGGCTTGTTCCATTATCGTTCTTATGCTCTATAACAGCGGTCGGCAGCGTCCTATTAATCAGTACAGGGAATTGCTCTGCCCATTCGCTTCCTCTCACGTACACTGTAGAACAGCGGTATGCGACACACATCGATGAGCTGCGCAGTGCAAATTACTCACACAAATATAAAACAAAATGTCATCGCATGTGTGTGCCGACCGCTGAAAAGTGGTATTTCCAAAAGTAGGAGGTCTTATGTTCAAAAACACCCAAGATATAATTTTTAAAAATTTGTTTCCCCATTATTCCTATGGGAGCTATATGATATACCTGCAATAGATATAAGACTTTTGGGAAACTTTTAGCCCGATAGCTTTAAAACTGAGAGACTAGTTTGCGTAGAAACAGACGGGCGGACAGACGGACATGGCTAGATCGGCTCGTTTGGTGATGCTGATCAAGAATATATATACTGTATAGGGTCGGAAACGAATCCTTCACTGCGTTGGAAACTTCTGACTGAAATCATATTACCCTCTGCAAGTGTATAAAAATCGTTTATAAATTCGTATAAATAATATAATTTCATATAAATCAAATATAAATATATCTACCAATTTTAGTCAAACTCCATCCCCCAACATTTTTTCTTTCTTCTTCAATATTAATTAAATTGTTAACTTACGATTTTGTTTGCTTAACTATGTATGTACAATACATGTGTATTTGTCTTGTTTGTATTTTCAGCTTCAGCTTCCCACGCAAAACTTTTGACAACCATAGGTTTTGTTTTTACGTTTCTTAATTAATGCTTGCGCTTTTTCCCAAGAGACAAAAACTTGTTCGAAAAGTGAAAACGAGAACATTAACAAAAAATAAAAGTGAAAATGATTAGCATAGTAGGGAAAAGAAATTATACGTATGACGGTGGAAAAAATGTAAAAAGAAATTAATTTCCATTGAAAATTCCAAATGCCACTCGAAAAAAGAGGGGCTGAAGATGGAAAAAAGAAGCAGAGGCAGAAGGCAAACATTGGAAAGACAACGAATTTTTTAATTGATTTCACTTAAAGCATCAAAACAACTCCGGCCTCTCTGCAAGAAGGTGGAGAAGGAAAAGTACCTAAGAAACTGATGATTTTGTATTGTTTTTTTAAATTGGTAAACTTTTTTGTGGTTTTTATTTTTGGACGAAAGGCCAGAAGACCACTCACACACTTGACCGTTGAAAAATCAACAGAAAAGGGAACGAGACGGAACAAGACAGAAAGGGAGGAAAAAAGGCTGATCCCAATTTATACACTTAACGAAATATCACCAAATTTACCCAACCAAATTGTTTGAAGATCCACAAAAATGAATTTATTTTATGCAGATTCCGAGAATAACAGTTATTTTCACGTTTAAAAACGACTAAAGGCGTTTACGGCCCTAGAAAGTGTATACATAAATTTTTTAACTGGAAAACAAGTGGATTCGATCATGTCCCTTTAGCCGAGTAACGGGTATCTAATAGTCGATGCATTTTCACTTTTTTAAAAACTTAATACATATATAATCATACACATCATTTAACTTACAAGTTAAAATACTTGCTTAAAAAACACTTTTTTTTTATTGTAATTGTTAAGTTAAAATATCAGGCTATATAACGTCTTTTAACCCTTTTTGTTTTACAAGATAATACCCAAATGGAAGGAAAGAACAAAATGGTTTCCAGACAACAGGGAGATTGTTAATTTCTATATTCTTAGTTTGTGTTTAATCGATCATATATTTTTTTTATAATAATTAATAATTATTTTTATTTTTGCGATGTATTGTGAATCATTTAAATTTATCCTAAACAAAGAAAATGTCTTTCTTTCGAAATTTGAACGGTGTACTTTGGACCAAGTGGCCCTAATTGGTCATTATGTTGGTCTAAACAGCGGCATCGGCTCAAGTGGCGCCTAATTAAAAGTACCCAGAAGTGCGATTCAATCCCCAATGATGATGGCTGGGAATACAAGAAAAACATCTCCTAAATTGGTTTTAAGCCTAAGGACATCCATCGCAGATTTTTTACCGAGGTTTACCGAGGGTTTTATTATCCTAGCTCGGCCAAGTTGCTAATTTTCAATTGCTCCTAATTTCTGTTTTTTCTCCTGGTGGTCTGCTAACTTTGGAAAAAAATGAAAATATATGTACATGTGTACTTACATATATTACTCAAAGCGGCCAAAAACAACTAGTGCCAGTGGAATATTACCAGGAAAAGCCGAAGTGTCTACGTAAATTAAACAATTAGCTGCATTCAAACAAAAACGGGGAACACAAATGCATTTGCTTTAAGGTCATTAATCATCCTTTGCAGGCGGTCAAAAGAGTGCAGTGGGCTCTTTTGTTTATTTTTACACTCGAAAATATTACACATGATTAATATATGTTTAAAACAAGTCCACAGTTTTAGTTTTTTATCCCTGTACAATTTGTTTTATTTTGTCGCAAGTTTTTCAGGCATTTATCTTGGTCAGCATCGATAGTAGAGTTTAGTTTAAAATCTATTAATTTATGTAATTCAAAATGGTCTTTTTATGAAATCAAAAAATTATTTGGTGGTCTTTTGTCCATGTAACATCTTATGAATTTATGAAATTATGTACATAGATTACTTTGATAATGTTCTCCAACGCCTTTTAAAACAAGCTTAATAAGAAGTCCAACTTTTTTGACCTATAAAATCATCATTAAAAATTAGTTATTTTAAGCTTCTTACACATATACATACATACAGCTGGGTTGGATATCCAAATATCTGAAAATATGTATTAACCCATAGTTTCTAAATCAAAAATGTACGTATTCTTTTTAAGTAATATCCAACTTTTAAGGCATACAAATAGTAATGATAAACGATCTCTCAGTGCAGTTGCAACTAAAGAGCATTGAAAGCTAAGCTCGACCTTAGTGCGCTCTTTGAAAGAGAGTTTTTTCAAGCCGCGGTCCGGTCGCTTCTCTTGCCGGCAACCGGATCGAGTATATACATACATAGGTACATATATAATTATACATATCTGATCGACGATATTCTCTCGCACTGGCGCTCCCTCTCTTTTTCACTGACGACGACGTCGACGCCCGCACATCGTTTCGGAGCGCTTCTCATTCCAAAAACAACTGTGAACGTGAACGGTAACGGTACGTGCTCTCTTTTCCTGCCTCTGATATCTCTTTGCGAAAAGAATTCGACAACAGTTGAGGAACAAGACAGACAATTAAAACCACCAACAAAAGTGAATTAAATAACAACAAGAATTCGTTAATATTTCGTTTCAATTTGTTACATACAAACATACAAATTTTAAGAGACATGTGCAATCGGCCAATACGTGTGTGAAAATATTGAGTTTAAATATTTTTTCTATTCTATTTCCCCGTAAAAATGTGTACTATTAAGAAAAACGTTGAACGTTTTTTCGTGTGCTTTTCGGTTTTATTTATTTTTTGATTTTTTTCGTGTTAATTTTTTTGGGTCTTAGTTTGACCCGATTTCAATTTGTAATTAAACAAGAGCCTAAAAAAATAAAACAAAATATGTGTGTACATACAAGAGTGCATATCTGTGAAAGGAAACAGGAAAATAGAGAATGAAATAAAGTGAAATAAAATAAAATAAAATACATACTACGAAAGCGTGTATTAATATACTATATGTCTGTATGTGTACATACTATGTATATTGTGAAACGGTTGTTGTAGCTGCTATTGTTGTTGCCTTTACAGCAACAGGCGTCCGATAATTTATAATCTTAAAAATACATGTGCCCTCTGTACACTGAAAAACAAAGATTACTTTGCAATATCATTAGTTATTTTAATTAAAGCACTGATCATAAAAACACAGAACGTGATATTGCAAAAACCTTATTTTGTTTTTTAACCTTAAAATCACAATAATAAATAAATGTTTTATAATATGGCTAATTAAAATGTAATCCCCAGTTTTGTTCGGTGTACATAGGGTTTGTCAACGTAAGCAGTGCGTTTTTTAAAATTTTAATACTTTTATTACATTATGTTTTGTTCCCCAACAGTTTGTTACCATTTGAACTATTTTAATTTGAGTTTTTTGTAGTGATTTTTTGTATGTGTGCAAAAGTATTCTTTGTGAATCAATAAACATATGATACAGTTAAAAAAATAAAATAAATAAAACGCAGAAATATATAAAAACAGTGTGTTGTTTAAAAGACAGAAAGAACACGAAGCGCAGTGATAAAACAGCAATGGAAAATGAAAGGCGAAGGGAAATCTTTAAGCAATTGAATAAAATTTAGTCCCTTAAAGAGTTCATTTCAAATCGCAAAGTCCAGCTAACCGAACCAACAAAATATACAAAACATTCTAAAAGAAAAACCATCAACGACATTAAAAACCAACTTGTGGTGTTTAATATTTATTTATATGTTAATTTATTTTTACAATAACTTGGTATTAACCCACAAACCAACACAACAACGTTAAAAATCCGGTGAAAGACATAAAGAAGCAACAAAAAGCATCAGCACGCGCATCTTCGTTGCCGTCTTTGTTTTGGGATATAAAACAGGAAATGTAAGTGGATTATGTGTTTTTTGTTTAAACCTTTAAGTGTGTTTTATAATTTTCTTCGCTTTTATTACTTTTTCTGTGGAAACTAGTTTTTTAATTCAAATTCAATTGAAAAGCAGACAGCGAAATTTTTTCAGGCCCCATGCGAAACGCATATCTTTTGCATTTCTGGTCCTCCTGTTTTGCATTTTCTCCTGGGTTGCGGGATGTGTCTTTTCGTGGGCCTATCCACGGGGGATTCCCGAGTTCACGCCCGATGCTGACCTTCTGACTATAAGGATGTGGGAAAACTGATCATTCTGCGGGTGCGATACTTACTTATGGTAAATAGTTCCATACTAGCACAGGAAATGCCTTATCTTCTGTAAGGCGCGGCATGGTCTAAATGCGATTTTAAAAAAGTAAAATTTTATTATTTTACTTGTTGCTACACACAAAAAAATGAGAAAAAAGGTATTCTACTGTTAAAAGCAGTAACTTGTATTTTGTTTTGTTTTTGTTAAAATTTAATAGTAAAAGTACTATAAAATAGTCCATTCCGAGTATTTTGTTGTGAGAGTAACTATTTGGTGAGTAAAATTGACAATTTGATGGTTGGGAATTACTATTCCATAGGTTCATTTTACCAATTTTTGTGTGTACATACTTCATATGGTAATTAAATTCCCAAGGATTATGATCGCAAAACTAATTATTACTTGGCGCAAAATCGGTTTTAAAACTGATTTATTTAATTTTATAAAAGTAATTTTCTATCATTAACTGATTTCACCACATAACTAAAATTGTTGAAAGTCAAAATTACAGCAGTACCCCAAAATCCCTAAAATACAACCGTAGTAGGAAAGTTCCAATGATTCAATGAACCATTTTCGAATTTGAAACGGTGTCTTATCAGTTTTTGCACTTACACACTTTTCAAACAAGAAGAGCTTACGCCTATACTCGTAATTTATAGAAATGAGCGCTATCGCTCTTTGGGAATGGTAATAATGATGATAATGGCGATGATGATGTCACTCGGTCACCCTATGCAAAGTGATCACTTCCGCTGACTATAAAATGATTTTGTTGGTTTAAAATGAAAAACTAAAAGCAAAGCCGAAACGAATTTTAGATTCAAACGAGTCCCGCATGAAAGTGTTACCAAGTTAATTGCATTTAACCGACTGTCCAAAAAATACACACTGGGAAGGGTGGCAAAGCACTCAAGTGGCTTACAATTGTTGACATTCGAGTCGAGAATAGAACACTGAGAAAAACTTTCCATATGTACATATGTACCCAATTTAATTATATCATGGGAATTTATTTATTTTAATAAATAATAATATAATAAATTCCTCTTAGTCCACATATTTAAATACTAACTCATATTTTATTTATTTAAATATATATTGGGATTTCAACAGATATAATATTCAATTTTTTCGGTGCTGAATAAAATGCTCGCGAAACGCTCCCAAAGTCATTATCAGCATTAGAAAGTGTTACAGACTGCACGAAAATCAGAGTCCGAGGATGGAGATAGTACTATATAGCTGTAAACAGCTGAGGGGGATCTGTGCGGGCCCAGACTGCCAGACTTTCCCCACTTCCCGACTTCAATCTAAATACACCCGCGCCATCAGAGAACGTGAAATGAAATCAGTAACCGAAAAAATCGAATCTATCACGAAATTATTTTCGAGGCTCTTTGAGTCACTTGTGCCCATGGCTATACATATAGCCGTGGTAAAATTGATTCAGCTGCATCGCGGCAAATAGCATCGGATGGGCGATCCGTAGGGCAGTACGTGCCTGAGGGCCTAAAACCGAAAACCAAATGCCAAAGCCGATACCCGACCTCCACTTACACTTAAACTTGGTGAATGTTTGTTCTGGAATTTTCTTTAGGTACAGATCATGAATACTTTGTTCTCGAATGGATTCCAAGAAACCGACTAATATTAAGGGGCAAGGGAAAAGTATGTGCGGACCAGGAAGTCCAGAAAAAGTTTTGAGCGAGAAGAACCTAGATATAAGATGTTATTGTTTCCTAATATAAAGATCTAAACATTTAGAAAAATGAGTTCAACTAAACTATCAATCTAAATTACACAGAGCTGTCTGTGCAAAAACACGGTCACAACAATCGATTATATCGATGTAGGTAGAAATTTTGCCCGAATTCAGCGTTAAGCAATATCTTCGGCAACCCCAATACTTTAAATTCTTGGGTGTTCTTTTCAATATTTTTTTGAATTGTACCCTTTGAAATGTTACTTTAACAGTTGTATAAACATATCTGTTATTATACGGGAAGAAATATATATTTACCATCTTCATATATGCTCTTAAGTACATACATATATGGTTTCAGGTCCAGAAGCCATGCAATTGCATTCAGAATTTCTTATCGCGAGCATATCACATTTTCCATTCATTAATTTATTCACCTGTTGAACATGTTTGGTCGCAAATGTTAATAATGTAATACATTTTCGCCGTTAGAACGAAGTCTCCACCCGCCTAAACCCCCCATTTAGCCCGCTTTCGACCCCCACCCTTTCCGACTTTGAGCCCCATGTGCAGCGTAGCGTTTCCCTCTTTCTCCGTCCCCTGCTCTCCCGCATGGTTATTTAACCATGAAGGCGGATGAATTTGGGATTCAGGGGCACAGAGTGGGAATTTTTGTACAGGGGGGCTTGTACGAGGAGTACATTCGCTGAGTCACCGGCAAGTCAAAAGCGTAGCACGCACTGCGCTCGCCTAAAATCAGCCAAGCGTCAAAGTGTCGACGAACAGGTGCCTTAGCTCCAGGGCTGGATAAAAATTGGGCTGCGCGAGGGATGGGGGGGGGGGGCGATTCAGGGGCTGTGGCGAAATGGGGGCGGCTCCTACTGTGGCAGCATCAGTTACGAACTTTGGGCTGCCACTGAGGCAGAGAGAAAAATGATTAGCTACTAATAAAATAAATCGTCTTTTTGGGATGGGTTTTTTTTTTATTTTTTATCTTAAAATATTTTTTAAACCAAAAAGGCTACCTTTTTTGGAATTCTGGAATTAAATATTAATAATAATAATCTACAAAAGATTTGAATATATCTATCTAACCAGTTCTTAAGGAAAAACTTGATTTTTAGATGCTAAAGACCCAACCCAAACCGACGACAAGCAAAACTAACATTAAACAAGAAAGAAAGATAACTTTGGCCAGCCGAAGTTTATATACCCTTGCAGGTATGCCTATTTAAAATTTTGTTTTTAAATTGTCAAAAATCAAAACGCCTACTTTCTACAAAGTGACAATGTTTTTATACCCTTGCAGAGGGTATTATGATTTCAGTCAGAAGTTTGCAACGCAGTGAAGGAGACGTTTCCGACCCTATAAAAAATATATATTCTTGATCAGCATCACTAGACGAGTCGATCGAATAAAATTTTTTTAAAATCGGACGACTATATCATATAGCTGGCATAGGAACGATCGGAAAATTAATGGGAATATAATATGAAATAAATTATTTCGTCGTTGACTTTTATTGTATTCTCTTCTACTCTGGGATATGAGTCTTTTTAAATGTTTTCGAATTTCGATTTTAATTTTATCAATATCGAACTACTATATCATATAGCTGCCATAGGAACGATCGGAAAATTAGTGATTAATAGGAATTATCTGCAAGGGTATATAAGCTTCGGCTGGCCGAAGCTAGCTTCCTTTCTTGTTTCTATTATATTTTTGATTATTCCGATGGGAGCCATAAAATATAGTGGTCCGATCCGGCTCGTTCCGACATATGTACATATGTACTACCTGCAATAGAACGAAGACTTTTTTTTAAAACTGAGAGACTAGTTCGCATAGAAACGGACAGACGGACATGGCTAGATGGACTCGGCCATTGGTGCTGATCAAAAATATATATACTTTGTGTGGTCTGAAACGTCTCCTTAACTGCGTTGCAAACATCTGACTGAAATTATAATACCCCTGCAAGGGTATAAAAACTTGTTTTCGAAAAAAGGACAGATTTGCGGACACGGGATGATTGAAATTTTTTCAGGATACAGCCGTTAAAAAAATGACATATCTGTCAGAAAAAAGTCAGCACTGCACGGTGGAACAACAGTCCACATGTCGGGGTGTTTCTAAGTGGAATAGTTCATAACATCTTGATAAGCCATTTTACTAATATTTAAACTAAAACTCGAATTTTAAATGGTTTATACTTAACTTGATGTGTGCTCCGTGGCTTTACCTACAAGGACAAATTCAAATCTTTGTAAGTGATAATTTTAAGGGAAATAATATATTCCAAAAAATAATCATTATTTCTGAGCGATTATCATTAATCATTAAATTGTGATTTTTTGTTCACTTATAATGATTACGGTCCCTGGTTAATATTTAGATATGTATAATTTTAGTTGAAGAATGAAGCAATATAAAATAAATATAATACAAAGTCTTTATTTTTAAACCCGCTACTCGTAGAGTAAAGTATAAAGTATATATATTCTTAATCAGAATCGGATCACATCTATCAACATGTAGAAATTTTTAAAATCGGACTATTCATTAAAAAGTTATGTGCAAAAATTGAAACAGCTGCTAGATGGCGCTAGTAGCTTTGGTGACTGCATTACCTTTTTTTCATATTACCTTGACCAAATTACAATTAATACTAAGCCGGCAAAATGAAAAAGCGGCAATAGTTATGTTTCCCTTTTTATTTAAAAGCTAAATCATGATTTTTGCGAGGATAAAATAATAAGTTTTTCAACCCACAAAATTCTAGATATTGTGGGAATTTTTGTACGTGTATGGTGCATGTCGCTGCTGTTGATGTTGTGTTGCCGCTGCTATTTGTGTTGGCGTTGTTGACGGCGGCAAGCGGAAGTAGAATACGCTTTGGGGGCATCGTCTAATCGCCGCTGCTCCATCGGAATTGTAGCGACTATACCTTCATATGTATTCGGACTATATGCTATATGGATATAGCCGCAGGTGCACTGCCCCAGCAATGTGTTGCTGTTGCTGCTATTACAATACGCTTTTTTATTGTTCTTGTCCGTAGACACCGCTCGTAATTTCCATTACTCGACACGGCCTTTCTTCTTTCTTTATGACGCTGATGATGACGACTCTTTCTTCCGCTTCTCGAAATACATAAGTCCGCTTCAGTTCCAGCTGAATGCGTCTCTCCCACTTCCGCTTACAATTCTTTTTTATTAGACTTTATTACACATTTTTTATTCCGTTTTCATTTCTATTTTCATTGCGCTCTTTCTCTGCTTTGTTTTCGGCTAAATGATTTAATCATTCTCCGTGTGTAGGAAGAGCCGCAATGTGGTAAACTATAAGAAGGGTGAAAGAGGGCCAAAAGGCATTCAAATGGACCGAAAAAAATAAGAAAGGAAGCTAGCTTCGACCAGCCGAAGCTTGCAGATAATTCCTATTAATCACTAATTTTCCGATCGTTCCTATGGCAGCTATATGATATAGTGGTTCGATATTGATAAAATTAAAATCGAAATTCGAAAACATTTAAAAAGAGTCATATCCCATAGTGGAAGAGAATACGATAAAAACCAACGAAACAATAATTTATTTCCTATTATATTCCCATTAATTTCCGATCGTTCCTATGGCAGCTATATGATATAGTCAGAAATAGATAAAAAATTGTATTTCCAAAAGTAGGAGGTGATATGTTCAAAACCACCCAAGATATAATTTTGTAAAATTTTTCTTTCCTATTATTCCTATAGGAGCTATATGATATAGTTGTCCGATCCGGCTCGTTCCGACTTACTACCTGCAATAGATATAAGACTTTTGGAAAAGTTTTAGCCCGATAGCTTTAAAACTGAGAGACTAGTTTGCGTAGAAACAGACGGACGGACAGACGGACATGGCTAGATCGACTCATCTAGTGATGCTGATCAAGAATATATATACTTTATAGGGTCGGAAACGTCTCCTTCACTGCGTTGCAAACTTCTGACTGAAATCATAATACCCTCTGCAAGGGTATAATAAGCACTGTCAACCGCAAATGTGACAAGCACTTAATTTTCCTGTGAAGCAGAATTTTCCCCAACTATCTAGCCGAAGAAAACGTTTGCAAATTTATTGGTCAAGCTTTTAAAAAATGTTTTACAAATATAAAACTAGGTTTTTAAAGCCCTTCAATCCTTGTAATAAACGTATCGTTATTTGGAACTAGCGCAGGTACATATTCTTAAAGCATTCATTCAGTCTTTTTACGAATAAAATTAAACACCTAAGAAAAAAGAAAATAAATTCGAGCACATCTTATTAACATAAATATTTTTTTATTAACCTCTCTAATTAAACATCCAGCGGATTTTAAGGAAGATTTTATTATTTTTTTAAGATGTATAACTGCATTTCCTCGAGATTTTCCCCCAAGATTTTATAGAACTCTGACAATTTTGCCAGTGGCTTTTTCCAGCATTTTTTCTTTTTACCCCCTCTTTTCACCCACTCGTTTTCCTCCCAGCTCTCCCCTTTTTCCATTTTATGTTGGAGCATAGCAAGTGTGAAAGCATATGTTTTGACAATGCTATCGTTGTGTCGCAGGCCTGAAGCCTAACATTCAGCCCCAGGGTTTTTTGGCAGCGGATGTTGAATGTTGCAGCAGAGGTGTGGCCACAGAAAGAGGCGGTAGGCGTGGCAGGTTGCCGGCGGTCAGTGGGTGTGCGTTGAGGGAATGCAAAGCTTTGAATGCAAGTTTCGGGATCCGCGCAAAATGAAAACGCGTGTTTGCCAGCGACTCTATGTTGCTGATACTCTTGGTGTTGCTACCGTGTTGATGTTGCTGCTGTTGTTGCTGCTGCAGTATTGCTTGTTGTTGCTGCCGTGACGTCCATGTAGCTGGTGTAGTTGTTGGCGTCCGTTACAGCTGTTTGCGGTGGCCAGGCGGTGTTTTGCTTAAAAATTCTCGTTTGGCTTTTTGGCATTTTTTGCCGCGCTTCTTTATTCCTTTTTCCCATATTTATGTTATGTTATGTTTATGTTAGCATGTTGCCGCAGTGATGTTAAGGTTTCTGTTGTTTCTGCAGTAGTTTATTATGCAGTACGTTGCGTTTATGGGCTTTTTCGCTTTATGACACCAAAAACAGCACTTTTAAACAAATAAACACGATAAGCCAATGAGATGATTAACAAAATGTAACGTTTAAAAACCATTTTACTTTAAACCTTTCATATAGAAGTAAATATTTTACTATGTAAATATGTCAAATTAACCAATGCAATATGAACAAGAGATACCCGTTACTCAGCTAAAGGCAGTGCGGGGGAGATGGAGATATAAAACTTTGATCACTCATAACTTTTTAAGGAATGGTTCGATTTGAAAAATGTCTTCTACACTTCGATAGGTATTAGTAAACACAATAAAACTGCATTTTTACTTTTCCGAAATATTTAAAATTTGTAAAATTGTTATAAGCGATTGTGGTCGTTAGAGGGGGCGTGGCCCTCGTCTGAAACAAACTTGCGCTGCGTAGGAACTCCAAGGATCTGCATGCAAAATGCCAATCTTCTAGCTTTTATAGTTTCCAAAAACTCAGCGTTCATACGGACGGATAGACAGACGGACAGACAGACATGTCTATATCGACTCGGCTATTGACCCTGATCAAGAATATACATATATACTTTATAGGGTCGGAAACGCTTCCTTCTCCCTGTTACATACTTTTGCACGAATACAATATACCCTTTAACTCCACGAGTAACGGGTATAAAAACAGTCCCCAACTACAGAATTGTTTATTTTACCAATCCACTAGTTACTCTTACGTAATACGCAAACGTAGGGGTTACTATACAAAATAGTTAAGCAATTGTAAGATAGGGAGAAATTGGCCCAACCCATTGATTTTCATTTTTATATTATTGTAAGTATGGGCACTTCAAATTGTAGCTCGGGATATTTCCACACCTTTAAAAACGAAACAAATTAAAAAAGAACTATTTTAATTTGAATAATAGTCTTGACTTTTCACTCATCCCAAGCTCTTGATTTTGTTAAACTTTTAGTTTTTAAGATATCGTTAAAAAATAATACACACAAAAAAATCGTAAATCTAACCAATACAATAGTTAAACTGTCCCCAACCACAGAATTGTCAATTTTAACATCAAATACAACAACAAAATACACACAAATGGACAATACTCGTACACACACCCTAAGCAAAAACAAGAAAGGAAGCTAGCTTCGGCCAGCCGAAGCTTATATACCCTTGCAGATAATTCCTATTAATGACCAATTTTCCGATCGTTCCTATGGCAGCTATATGATATAGCTGTTCGATATTGATAAAATTGAAATCGCAATTCGAAAACATTTAAAAAGACTCATATCCCAGAGTAGAAGAGTATACAATAAAAGTCACCGAAGCAATAAATTATTTCCTATTATATTCGCATTAATTTCCCGATCGTTCCTATGGCAGCTATATGATATAGTCGTCCGATTTTGAAAAAAATTTATTCGAAATTCAGAATTAGATAAAAAATGGCATTTCCAAAAGTAGGAGGTTGTATGTTCAAAAACACCCAAGATATAATTTTTTTTCATTTTTTTTCCTGATTATTCCTATGGGAGCTATATGATATAGTTGTCCATCCGGCTCGTTCCGACTTATATACTACCTGCAACAGAAAGAAGACTTTTGGGAAAGTTTTAGCCCTATAGCTTTAAAACTGAGAGACTAGTTTGCGTAGAAACAGACAGACGGACAGAAGGACAGACGGACAGACGGACAAGGGTATAAAAATAAGCACTTAATATTTTTTAACCAAATCGAAAATGTTTTTAAGAAGAAATAATAGGAAACACTATAAAATTAACTGCATTAAAATATTCCTTCACGTTTCGCTACAACCGAAGGTTGAGCTGGTAGTCAAAAAAGACACTTCTATGGGTGTTGCGTGCAAAAGGCTTGGTTTTTTATGTTTCTTAAAAACGAATAATGCCTGCAAATCGTACGAATATTGCGTGCAACAGCAGAGAATTGCCCATATATATTAAACATAATAAAAATCATGATTATCAAGGAAATATAACAAATGTTACACTTGGTTAAATTAGGACATTTCAAAACAAAATCCTTGGGAACTTTTGATTTTCATAATTACCTAAGTGCTGATACAATTATAAACCGAGAAAAAGGGGTGACATATCGAGTAATTTCTTTCTTAGCGTGACGCCTTTGTGATGCTGCTGGGCGTTGATGTTTCTGCAGTGCACAAAGCATGGCATGATCAATTACTTGGCCACATGACCAACTGACAGACAACCACATCTGCAAACAATGGGGCCCGAAACACGAAACACTTGCAACAGCAACACCAGCAGTTCACATTGTATGGTACGAGTATATGCGCTGCAAAATCATGTGAGAAATGTATTAAAATTGTTGCGACAGCGAAATGCAAGCAAGCAATTTGCCAGTGGCCCTAGAAGCCCCCTTTCCAGAACCCACCCTTGCCACCACCGCCACTGGTGGCACCCACGCCAATGCCTGGGAATGCAGCGCGGGGTCAAAGATTGCCGCAGCTGCAGCAGTTGTTGCTATTGCTGGTGCTACAGTTGCTTCTTCTGCCGCCTCTTGTTTGCTGTGTGTGGCATCTTCTGGAGCGGATTCCCATGAACTGATGGCGCCCTCAGCCCAAGACGAAGTGGAGAGAGGTCGTTTGACCACGAATGCTGACTTGCCGCTGAAACAGACGTACAGTGGCAAAACTATGTTACTTTTTGATTCACCACTTAAAAAATGGAATAACATTCTCTGATTCATCAGTTAATTGTTGCATTATACAAATGTAAAGCTTATTTCGAATTGAGAAACATATTTTTGACAAACACTTCTAGTTTGATGCATAAAAATAGATTGAAAAAGTATTCAATTTCATTACTGTAGGGCACAAAATAATTATTAACAAGAATATATCCGCCACTCAGCTAAAAAGAGTGCGGGGGAGATGGAGATATGCAGTCGTCAAAGCCACTGGCTCCATCTAGCGGCTATTTCATTTTTTGCTTTTAACTTTTTAATGGATTGTCCGATTTTAAAATTTCCATAGGTAAAATTTCCATACAAAATCTGGCTTATTTTGAAGTATTTTAAGGCAACTGTGGTCGTCAAAGTGCGTAGGAAGTCCAAGAATATGTGTGATTAATCCCAACCTTCTAGCTTTTATAGTTGCCGAGATCTCAGTGCTCACACGGACAGACAGACGGACATAGCTAGACCGACTTGACTAGTGATCCTGATCAACAATATATATAGGTACTTAATAGGGTCTGAAACGCTTGCTTATTCCTGTTACATATTTTCCGACGAATACAATATACCCTTTCACTCTACGAGTAACTGGTATAAAAACATAGGGTTTAAAATTAGTTTTAAAATTATTTTTCTAAATTGAACTCTGAGAAAGTTATGTTCTTCTGATTGCTTAGCCTCGAAACCACGACGTGGAAGCCGATAAATTAAATGTTATAAACCGATTCCTTTCAAATTCTTTATGACTTATTCAGCATCTCAAACGCTGCTGCTTTAGCGAAGGATTTTGAAATATTATAATTTTTAAATTTTGTTATACAATTTTTAACAGATTTGGTAAGATTTTTTTGCATTTATATGTTTATACCCGTTACTCGTAGAGTAAAAGGGTATACTGTATTCGTGCAAAAGTATGTAATAGCTAGAAGAAAGCATTTCCGACCCTATATAGCCATGTCCGTCTGTCTGCCCGTCCGTTTGAACGCTGAGATCTTAGAAACTATAAAAGCTAGAAGATTGGCATTTTCCATGCAGATTCTAGGAGTTCCTACGCAGCGCAAGTTTGTTTCAAAAGGGTGCCACGCCCCCTCTAACGACCACAATCGCTTATATACGATTTTAAAAATTTAAATATTTCGGAAAAGTAAAAATGCAGTTTTATTGTGTTTATCAATACCTATCGAAATATTTTAAATCGGACCATTCGTTAAAAAGTTACGCCTGATCAAAGTTTTATATCTCCATCTCCCTCGCACTCCCTTTAGCTGAGTAACGGGTATCTGATAGTCGGGGCACCAACCCGACTATAGCGTTCTCTCTTGTTTAATAACTAGGAAAAGTACCAACAAAATGATTCTAACACAGGAAAGCTATTGGGGCTTAAAGGGAAACAAATACTGTGCATTAGACTAAGGAACTGGTTTTACGTGAAAGCGTCCCATAAAGAGGACAATTAGGTGAGCAAATAATATAAGAAACCACAGCATCGGCATTGGGAGTTGCCAACTTGGAAACTGTGAATGATTTTATAGTGCGGAGCAATTGAATTGAGGCTGCTGAATAATCAAGGTGTGCGGGCAGCCAGAAACTGGAATTCATGGGTGGCCAATACCCGATATTCAGTATCCACTATCCACTATCCAATGGCAACAGGCCAGTGGATCACGACCAAGCCCTTCGCGAACGTGAGATGCCAGATAAATCAGAGCTGCAATAGATGCCGTATTGTTAGTTGCCTAATGAGCGGCCGAGCGGCAGTCATTGCGTCCCGGCTGCAACATGTTGCTGGCGGGCAGCACGGAGGCAGCTGCAAAAACAACAGTGATAAGCGCAGACATAGAAAGTTTAATGACTTGAGTGAACTGCCCGAGAGCAAAGCAGAACGCCCGCGTCTTGGTCTAATCGAAATCGAAACACAAATCAGTTTGAGAGGAGTCGCAAAAAGCCAGGAAAGGCAAAAACAATTGTGGAAAACATTTCACGAGTGGAGTGGAGAACGTTGACCTGCATTATGTAGTGTGCTACACTGGGAGAATGGGATATGCCTTAGTGACTATTTCGGGGAAGCCCTACACCTTTAAGAGTTTGATATTACTGCCAGTACTGAGTTTTAGGTGCTTCACTTTGTTAAATTAAAAGCAGATAGAGACTAATACTTAAAGTGCATTGCATATGTCATTGTTGATAATGAATATGAGTTAAGCACCCCTTCTTGGCGTGAACAGTTCCCCTTACAAACGACGTGTGTTTTGGGCTGTCCCTGACATCGGAGCTGGTTTATTCCATCGGCTATAGTCTATAGACTATAAGCGATGATGTTGTCTCCCTGTCATTGTCAAGCACAATTAATTGAGCTTTAATCGTGTCTTGGTCGCGGTTCTTGTCTTGCAATCTGTTTTGCAATCGGAGGAGTTCAAGACCTAAGCTTAATCCCACAGCTAACGATTTACAAAAATTGTGAAATATTAACGGTTGACTTGGCAAAGCTTTGGAGATTTTGAAGTGCTTTGGAATTGGAAAGACGGGAATAGTATTCGATAATTGTGCTCAGGGCTCATGATCAAGGAATTAGATGGTTTTATGACATTTCTTAGTTAAACGTTGTTCGGTTTTTTATTATTATTTGTTTAAATCAAGTTCTACACGTTAACGTGCAATTTTTGATTCAGATTTACCTAGAACGAGTCTACGCGAATAAATACCGGCTTTCATCAAATAAGTCGTTCGAAAATTATACGTGGTCCGCGAAAAAACCCCTTTAAGTTTTCGAATGCAAAATTCGCTTGACGTCTTCTTCCCCTCTCTTTCCCTGGAATTTTTGTGGTCGTTGAAGTCTTCATTGTTCATAAATTTTAACGGACTTATAATGATTATCATTTATATGTCTTCGTCGCCAACTCGTTGCGATTGTTGTTATTGCAGTTGTTCCCCGTTTTTATTGCCAGAAGAAAACAAGTAAAAAAAATTTGCGTTTAATTTTCGCTTTTTTTTTGCATAAGCGCAAATTATGAACGGCAGTAAAAACAAGCCAAAAAAAACAAAAACCAAAATTAATAACAACGTCTGTCGATTGCAACAGGCGCTAATTTGATTTTTGTTACTGTTGCGGCGCCCCAGCAACTTGCAATATTGCTGCAATTGTTGTTGTCTCTCCGGGTTTTATTTTCGTATATTTATTTTTCTCGTTGTCGTCTGAGAGTTACATTTTGACATTTAAACTTGTTTTTGGCACAGGGCGGCATTTCTCACTCGTTTTATTTTTATTATCTTTCTTGATTTGCTCTTCGCTGGCTTTCTGGTTGCTTTCTTGATTGCTCGCTTGATTTCTGGACAAGTTTTACCCCTGGGGCCCTAACCAGCCAACCCCCCTGGGGCCCCGTGACGCCCCTGAAATCCATTAGCTAGCACGAACATGAATGTCTAATAGGCGACATAGAAAATTTCGTGCCCCGATGCAAATTTATTTTCAGTTATTGGGCCGTTTAGATGTATAAACAATTTGTTGGGGGCCTTGTTTTTGATTTTTTGTATTATTTTTCAACATCAGTAGGAAACAATATCTTAGTGGAGGCTCAACTGAAATTTTCCTTGAAAATCAAAATGTCAAAGTTGTTTGATTTTCAAATCAGCAGCTAAGCATGCTATCAGATACATATGATGTCTTTATCACGTTAGAGGTGCTCGCGTGAGCAAGTTCTCATTCACGAAATGTAACGTTGCGATGGATACTAGTGGATATTCATATGTACATATGTAGTAACTGGTTGACAAATTGTCAATACACGGTGAATTGAAGTTGGATTAAATCGATTGCTAAAAAAACGATTAAAATAAAATATTCATCAAATGTTTAGAAGCTAAAAAAAAATTATAATTTACCTATTTCTGTCAATGGTTAACCACACTATAAAATACATTTATTTTAATATAAGTAAGCTCATAAATTTCGTGTTTTCGTTTCACCAACTCGTGGCGCAGTCAAATTCTCGTCACGAGCCCACTGTTGTAATCCGCCCCGCCATCCATCCGTGTCTGTGGGATTGAAATAGACACATGGCATTGCGTGAGGGTTAAAGAGGGGTCGATTCTGATTGGGGTTCGGTTCGTTCATCGAGGCGTAGAATTAAACTGTCAAATTCAACAAATAACTGGATTTGTAACATAGAATGGTTCGAACACAACAAAGAAGAAACAGGATCCGAAAAAGAGATGAATTTAAGTTTTGTTTAAAAAGGGGAATACCCAGGGGGCTTTAAGGCCACAAAGATATCAATTAAATAGAGTTTAAGACCTACAAAAGCCTTTAGTTTCCTTTTGTAAAGAGTATAATTACAAATCTGTAACAAAGAACATTTCAAGATTATCCTTTAATAGATGGTGTTACAATATTTGATTTTCTCATCCTACATTTTCATCAAACAAAAACGATGTAAAATGTCGAGAAGATCGCACCTGCAACATACAAAAGTGTACATATCGATTTTTCGATTCTTTTCAAGGAAATACATTGATAGATAATATCTATTAGATATATAAAAGTTATTTGTTATAATATGTTTTTAAATAAACTTTAAATTGCAATATCACCATGAAACATAATTTTTAAATACAATGCATTTTTGGCTGTAGCTGTAACAACAGTTTCAAAAAATTTACGGTTAAAACTAAATTATATATCCAACCCTAGTCAAAAGTATTTTCACAAATTTGAATGTTAACTGTACTCATATTTTGAACTTATAATATAAACATTTTGGCACCTATGGAAAGAGCACTTCAATTCCGTTTAAATGACACAAAAATTTTCTTAACCCATTAAGCACCCTTTGAAAAGTTAGAAAATTAGAAAATTTTTTTTGAAAGTCAAATTTTCAACTTTTTTCCTGGGGTTTAAAACAAAAATGTTTTGATTCAAAGTTGTTCCCCAATTAAAATTAATAATAACTGAAAAAAAAAATTTCAACATGTTTTTCCTTGTATTTTTTATGATTTTTTGAAAATGACAATTTTAGCCGCTTTTTCCTACTTTTCATACAAAATTTTACTGAGATGAAAAAAGGAAAAGAAAAAATTAAAAATATTTTGAAATTTTTTTTTTCAGTTATTATTAATTTTGATTGGGGAACAACTTTGCATCAAAACATTTTTGTTTTAAGCCCCAGGAAAAAAGTTTAAAATTTGACTTTTACAAAATTTGCTCACTTTTCAAAGGGGTCTTAATAGGTTAAGAACATTTTTGTGTCATTTAAACGGCCAACAGTTTATATTATAAGTTCAAAATATGAGTACAGTTAACATTAAAATTTGTGAAAATACTTTTGACCACCCCTATATTTTTTATTGAAAAACTGAGAATATGGTTAGGCAAGATCTTTCTTTAAGGGCTTTCGTAGCGTGGTTTTTGATAAAGTGTGACCAACTTATGATCTTGGATACATCTGTAATTTTTAAAGTCCGGGAAGTTTACCAACGATCCCAGATGGCAAAACCTGATTGCCAAAAATGTATTATTATTATTACAAATCAAGCCTGGCTATTTGTAATGGCATTAAAAATTAATTCCCAAATAATACGAAAGCAGATAAACTTTTGATTTAACATATACGTAAATAAATCTATATTTAATGTTTTTGTAAGTTAATAGGAATGATCATTCTTGTTTTAGTACTTATTTTATTTTTTTTAAATTGTCAACTCTATTCACTTAACGTCAAACACTTTGTAAGTTGGACCATTATTTCTTAACTTTATTTGCTTCGCTGAGTAACGAATATATGATGGTCAATGTATTTGACTATTGTGTTTCTTCTAGTTTTAATCGAGATTCAGCAATCGCTTTGCCACCGATATATTAGCCGATAGTATCGGCTATAAAAAGTAGTCGATGTTATCTGCCTATTTTTTCTGAGATTTGACTCCAAAGAGCCTGTCACGTTTGGTGTGGAAGAAAGAAAGATAAATATTGCTTTCCGAAAAAACTCCAAGTCGCACTTATCTTTGGCCTTGGTTTTTCTAGTGAGTGAATTTAGTTCACGGAATAACAAATAAATAGCTTATCATTCTCGGATGTTGTGTACATATTCAAAAACTAAAATTGTTTAAATTTGTTTACTTGTACTTTCTTAAATGCGCCATTTGATATTTCCTCTCGGCGACTGGACCACCCATCCCCTTACTTGATATTTTTATTACACTTAGGGTCGTTTTCTCGTCCGTTTGTTAAATTTAAAGTACGGTTAAACCCATGAAATCGTATGGGAAATCAGAGTTAAAAGCTTCCTTTAAATTTAACAGGCGGACGAGAAAACGGCCCTAAGCTTATCAACAAAAACAGGGCACAGCATAAAAGTTTATTCAATAGTCCGTGGCTTTAATTTGGCTTTGCTTCTCTCTTTTAATTGCAGAATTACCCCAACACCCAGCAAAAACAACCCAAAAAGAAGAAGTATTGTGCATCCTGTGAAAAGATTGTCTGCCAGATTGGAAACGACTTTTTTACATTGCCTCTCGCCCACTTCATATATCATTTGACTTTATGTGGCCTGATTTGGGGTGAGTATTGGTTTTTATGACCAGAAATATTAACGAATAGCAACAGATATAGACAACTCCATTTTTTTTTAAAGTTGCTTTGTTTATGTTCGGGACTGTTCATCGATTGGGTTTTAAATTCCCTTTGGAAGGGGTTTTATACTTTTTAGAAGATCGTGTTTACATATGTTGGCTTTTTACTCTAACGCACATAGCTTTTATTTAAAATAAAATAAAAATGGTTTAAGGATATTTTAATTTATAAAATTTATGCATGTTAGTATCGTGCTTAGATATAAAAACGAAGCAGCCAAAGCAGAAACGCGAAATTTAAGGATACACTCCAAAAAAGGTTAATATAATTGATCATACATTTATCCTCATTAGGTATCGCGGTCCATCAAGGATAATTTCTTCTCGATTTTTGGGGTACAGACCCCTGTTCCAGAATATTAGCTATTTTCTCCTAAAATGTAATTTAATTTTCATAAAAATGTTTTGATCAAAAGTAAATTTCTTAAATTTAATGTAAAATTTGTAGATTTTTTCCGGACTCTCGAAGAAGAGTATTTACCTAATTGCCTTTCGTTTAGTTCCCAATATTCTTTGAATATTTTGCAGCTGATAAATTTCCTGCCATAAATCGCGAAAGGGAGCAATTTTACGGGGGCGTTGACAAGTTTTGCAAGCACAAGCACCACCCACCCACAAACCCACTCACAATGCCACCCACTACCATTCCGCTCGTTTCAGTTTTTCCTTTTTGCACTTTTACTTCGTTTTTCCTCTGCTTTAGTTGATTAAACACAACTGTTTACGCTTTCTTATTGCTGGCATCTGCTCAACGTATATTTTATGGCCAGCCCGGATTTTATTTCATATTTTGTAGTAACACCATTGGGGGTAAACTGTCTTCCTACCGGAATAAAAATCTACAACTTAATGAATATTCTTTGGCGATTTGTATTCGTATTTTGTAATTAACCCTCTGAATCTGAATTTTGTAATTTGTATTTTTTTATATCTACCAACCAGCATTACTTTCATAAGGATTAATCTAACATCAAAACCACCTTTTTGAAAAGACATGACTCTTCAAATATAATATAAACCTTTTTTTATATGAGCATTTTGTGAAATAGCTTAGCAATAGTTAGAGATTTCAAATTAGCGGAAAAACTAGGTTTGAGGCACAGCAGAATAGAACTGAAACGAAATTCCGTATATTCTGAGTTTGTATTATATTTACAGTTATTAATTTTGGCATAAAAAATAAATTAAGGGTATCAACTTTACCGCAGACAATATCGAAAAATTTCTTCTTTACGATTTTGTTTGCAGAGTAACAACGCTCTTCACTCCGATATTCTTAATTACTCCCGATGTTTTTTATCGTTCTCGTCGCGAAGCCGACTGTTTCTTTATCACAACTGCCATAAATTATGGGAACTCCGAAAAGTTTCGTGTGCATTAATATTGCAAGTGTTGTTGCTATCGTTGATGTTGCTGTTACCGCACGTTGTATGAAATTTACAAAATCCAAATTAATGAACTCGTCGATTTGGCAAGCATCGTTCGTGCTGGTTCAATAACATTTCATTTGCGGTGACATAATTTTAATTAAAATAAAATCGAAAACAAGTGCCAGCATATCGCCGGCGAACACACACAATGCATTTAAAGTGTTCGCTGAGTCGCGTAAAAATCGCAAACAGGGTTAATCCACGCAAAAACACGAAAGGAAGCTAGCTTCGGAACGTTTTTATACCCTTATAGCCAACATCTAACCATGGAAAATAAAATTACATAGCAAGCCGAAGTTTAAATACCCTTGCAGATTTACCGAATAAATATTTGACTAGAATAGCATAAATATATATAATTTATGGGCTCGGAAACGTTGCAAACTTCTGATCAAAAAGTCAGACGGACAGACTTTACGAGTAACGGGTATACAAATAACCGATTGGATTGATGACCAGTTTTGACATTTTTATACCCGTTAATCGTAGAGTAAAAGGGTATATTGTATTCGTGAAAGAGTATGTAACAGGTAGAAGGATGCGTTTTCGACCCTATAAAGGATATATATTCTTGATAAAGTAAAATGCAGTTTTATTGTGTTTATCAATCAAACAAAAACACCTCTTAACGAGGTAAAAAAATAGTGACGACCGCACCTTCAACATACAAAAGATCTGATATCATATTTTGTGACGAAAAATAATTTTACATTCGAAAATATAAAAACACTTTCTAAAATTTACTCATTCGGCCCGCTTCAGACAAATTTATAAGATTTTACCCACACGAACATTTTCTATTGTAGCGTGCCGAAAAAGTAAATTTTAGAAAGTGTTTTTATATTTTCGAATGTAAAATTATTTTTCGTCACAAAATATGATATCAGATCTTTTGTATGTTGAAGGTGCGGTCGTCACTATTTTTTTACCTCGTTAAGAGGTGTTTTTGTTTGATATCAGAAGTTTTTAAAGAGACAATTTATACCCTGGGTTTAATTTTCATATTAGTATACCTCATACCATGACCAAAAGTCATCCCCATATAACTTAGTTATTAAAAAACTAAAGCACATAGGATTTACCCCTGATCTTAGCTGAACGCCGCCTGATATATTGCAAGCACTGTTGCAAGCCCTACTTGCTGCAACGTGTTTTCATAAAAAAAGCAGAGGCAATTTTAAAAAAAATTCGATTTTTTTAAAACTAAAAATGGCTCAAACTGTTTACAAAAATCGATTGTAACTAACAATATGGCGCATATATTGATTTATAAAAAAAAATTTAAATACAAAATTTTTTATAATCTTAATTTGTTTTTATTTTTAAGAAAATAAAAACTTATTTTTTTTAACATTTTTTTTTTTAAGAAGAGGTTTTAGAAGAATTAAATCAAAACACATGAAGTCACGCGGATTCATATAACCGGTACTTTTTCACATTTGTCAATTTTTGGAAAACTTTAAAAAATTCTAACTAAAAAAATTATTTTTTTTCGGACAAATCCTGATACACGTGATTGCTCATTTTCCGAATAGAACATGTAAAAAAAATGTTCAGGCAAATCAAAAATGTAAAAATTTTTTTTGGCCCAAATCTGTTCGGCTCGTAAATGAACGGCCCTTAGGCAGCATTAATTGTTATGAGCTGGCAAAAGTGGGTATTTTCGTTTCTTAATAACTTTTAAACGTGATTTTTTACAGTAATGTGATATACCAAAATTTAAGGAATCTCAAGGGCTATACAGTTTAAAGTTGTAAGGAAAATCGTTATAGCCGTTTTTGAGAAAATTAAAAAAAAGATAAAAAAAAAGTTTAAACAAATTTTCTTTTGTTCATATCTTTTTAACTATTACATTTACACAATGTGCATATAGAAGGCGTTTATAGCATTTAAAAATACCTTTCAAACGAGATGCAGCACAAGTCTGTAGCTTTAGTAGTATAGAAGTTACGGCTTTCCGAATTTTAGCTATTTATAGCTGTTTTCCCGCTAAACTAGCGGGTTTTTCCAAAAGTGGTAGAACAAAACTTTTTTATATCGATGTGATGAACGTCATATCAAATTTTCAGAACTTAAAAAACATATGTTGGACAAACTGACAAACTGACAAACAGAATTAAATTTTCATTTTGGGAAGAAGGAGTAAATTTTATTTTGGCTATAACTTTTGAACGGAGCGTCCGATTTTCTGATATGACCCCTCATATTAAGCGCATTTTTAGTAGCAATACAACTAACGTAGTCCAGGGGGCCAATTATCCCCACCGGCCCCAACAGATCCAAATTTCTAAATTTTCACTTTTACACTTTCACCGCTCTCCCTCCCAAACCAATTGATTTTCTTGAGGTCTTGGTATGCAATCCTTTAAGTTTGAGCAATACCTTTAATTTGGTGTATTACTCATTACGATCGGACTATCACAGCAGATTTTCATTTCTTCGTGTATATATAGTAGTCGCCTTCGCACACTCTCCTGGTGCGCTTCGTCACTACATGGACTGCCGTCCATAGTGATACCTATGGAAATGTAGAAGAAATTTTTCAAATCGGACCATTCGTTAAAAAGTTATGCGCGATCAAATTTTATATCTCCATCTCCCTCGCACTCCCTTTAGCTGCGTAACGGGTATCTGATGGTCGGGGCACCCGACTATAGCGATCTCTCTTATTTTTTCTGTGTGCATTCGATGTCAACCAGGAAGCGATACCGACAGCTGACGGACAGTAATGATAACTGACCACGCACCAAAAATCCAATAAATAAAATACAAAGAACCTAGGTACACAAATAAGAAGACAAGTGAGAGAACTGTCTCTTTCATCACACACATTGACGTCTCTTTCTAATGTCCCTGCTCTTGGGCCTGGTGCACGTGTACTGTATACTTAGTCAGCGAAACTGCTTTTATAATCTACGGAATGTTATTGGTCTATATAAATTAACAAATTACCGCAAATAAAAGTAACGCATACATTCCGGTTACATGCTTTTACATACAGGTACATATTATACTCAAAATCTAGCAATTACCACATTTTTGTCACTGATCGCTATGGCAATCTGTGTCACGGTGCCAGCTTACTAACTTTACAATAAGGCTTTGTAAGATTCCTTAGTATATCTCAGAAATGTTGATAGTACTTTTATGGCCCCAAAAGCACTGGCAAGTATCTGTTAAGCCTTTCACACACAACCATTAAATAAATCTGTTGAACTTCGCTGGGGTTGGAGCCCATTCAGCCGCATCATCAATTTCAGTTTGGGTAATATTCTCGCATTTTGTCTCGGGTTCAGTCGGTTTAATGCAATAACAATACAAATTATTTATCAATTAAGCTGTTACATTTAATTTAATTCAATTCAATACTGTCCGTATATGTGCCTATAAAAAAGCAGCACAAGCCCCGGAGTTCTTGCCACGGAAATTTATGCGAAAAGTTCAATTGCGTTCAAAATGTGAATAATTCGAGGTTGTTGTTCTTGCTGCCTGTTATCAATGCGACCGATGTATTTTGAGAATTTTCTCATGAATTTTGTATGTGACAATTTATTTATTTATTGATTTACTTTGCATCCAGCAGCGGAGCGAAAACCGCGAGCTTTGCCCATCCTGTAAATTGGCTTGGGCATTGCAGATACATAGATACGCAAATGTGCAGATACATAGAGGCTGGGCGCACTGTGAGATTGTTTTCACATCCCCATCCATTTACCCATTTCCATTCGAAACGTGTCAAAGGTGTTGGCAATTTTGCAGTCAATTGGTATTAATTGAGTGTGAACACAAAAATATTTTTGTAAATTGCCGGGGCGGGTTCGAGGAGTCGAGGGGTCGAGGGGCTAGGACCGCTTCGTGAACTCTTGAACATCACCTACTGATGTTGTTGTTGTTGTCGTTGCTAGCCACGCCTGTTGTTACCGCAAATGTGCCGCGCAATATGCAAATTGATTTGCTGAACAATTCATTTGAAAATGCGTTGCATAAGCCGCAAAGCTGCAGCCCGCAATACACAAAACAGAACAAAACAGCGGCCAGAATCGAACTGAAAACCCCAAAATTGGACGGAAATGGCCAGAAATGTTTGCAAAGGCAAAGCAAAAAGTTGTTGGCCATTTGAAAAGCTTACAAGCTGATCAGGAAACGCTTTGCTAATTAAATAAATATGTTTTCTTCGTGAATCGAAAAAAGTCCACTTTTAATATTCCAATATTGTCTGCCAACTTATATAACGGAAAGATTAATTAATGCTTTCAGGATGAGAATATCCAAGCCAAATTAAGTCATCTTCGTTTTACGAGTAAGTACGCTCTCCAGACCGGTTGAAAGCGATAACCTTTGGGATTGTTATGCAATATTTCACTGCGATTTGAATTCACCTGAGAATATCAACGGACGAACTGGTTGAATGGCGCCATCGTCACTCTTTTTCACGCGGTGCGCAATTGAAAACATCCAAAATATCTAAACAAACGGCCCAAATACCGTTTCAAAATCTGTTTTCCCATTCAGCTCACATGGCCAGTTAATTTGGCAATTTTTCTATGTTTACACGACGTCGCCCACGGAGGCAAAAAAGGCGAAAACCGAAAATTTAAACAATGAAATATGGCACAAATAAAGGTTTGGCCTTGAATTGTGCGCCACATACGCGAAAAGAAACACAAATCAACGACGACGAATACGTAAATAAATAATAAACAATTGTTTTCTCTTTTCCCCGTTTTTTTCAGCCCTCCCCCCGTTTAAATTTTATATTTATTTCGCTGTTGATTGGCCCCTCACGAACTCTGCAGTTTGCTCATTGGCCGTTACATAAAAAATACTACAACTAAACTGCAAACACAATTGACAAAACTGCAACAATCGCTTTTCATAAAACATCGAATTAAATTAAATTCCCATTCGGACTTTCGATTCGATATCATTCCGTTCCATTTCCATTCCAATCGATCGAATTGCCAATAGTTTGCATATTTCATAAAGCCATTCGAAGGCCATTTCAATCAGCTAATTTCGAGCTATGACTAGCCTCGATGAGCTGGCGTGGTTCAGGTTGTGACTTTTTCCCGGCATATTGATTCCTGGGTGTTATCGATCAGCGGCAAAGGGGGTTAATACAATTAAAATATATGTTTTTAGGAAATTCCTTTGGCTAAAAGGTTCACATTTTGGTTGCATCCGGCTGCAGGTTATTTACATCATAGAAAATATCAAAAATGTAATTGACTAAAATAGATTGACAAATACATATGTCATATAAGGGCGAGAATAAGTAAATTAATCCTTTTTTAATAGTGCTACATACAAGAGTTAAAATTGATTAGCTGGATGTATACACACAAAAAAAACTTGATACAATTAACCAATATAATTGTGAAACAGTCCCCAACCACAAAAATTGTCAATTCTGCCAATTAAATAGTTACTTTCACAACAACAAATACACACAATTAACAAACACACACACCCAAAGCAAAAAAAAATACACGTAACTATTTTTACGTAACTATCCGTATACGTAAATTTTACCAATAACATTTTTTGTGTGTAAGAATTGGACTTTGAGTTTAAATCTAAAGTCAGGTACCTCGTTTGAATTAGTGGTAGGATGGGCCATTCCAATATCACAAATTTTTATTCAAGTAGTGAATAATTGAAATTCCTTCGATAGTTTTTAAACATTCCAAATATTGCGATTTTGTGTTAATTTGACTATCTATTATTTTCCTGCCCTGACTGTTTTGGATTAAATTTCCAATACCACATATAATGGTGCACAAGACCCTGACTTCTGGTAAAAGTCTAAGCACAGTAAAAACGCAAGAAATCTGTTTTGTCCAGAGCTTAAAGTTTCTTCAGTTTAAAATGCGTTGTGTTTTGACATTTTACGATTATTGGAACTAGATCTACTAATTGGTCTGGTTTGGTGTGGTATTTAATGTGATCATTCGTCATGCCGTCAGAGAGATAGAGGGTGATGATTGATTCCGCTAGGCGGTTTGACATTGAAGGCTTAGCGTTTATGTTTCTTTTTTGGGCGGAAACAAGGAAGCCCATTGTGCGGCACCGTGGTTGCACACACCATGCAGACGTGCAATGTCAACGACAAGTTAGAGCTGACCTTAAGCACTTTTTTGTGGAATACGAAAATCCACAGCGGACAGTGTCCATGCTTATCTTTCCCTCTGTTTCTTGACTCACTGGACATTAGGAAGGGTCCCTCAATAGATACTATCCACGCTTCCTCGTCGAGACCAACCGACACCTTCCGTTTCGAATCTTTTCTAGTCGGGCGCCCCGACTATTAGATACCCGTTACTCAGCTGAAGAGAGTGCGAGGGAGATGGAGATATAAAACTTTGATCGCGCATAACTTTTTAACGAATGATCCGATTTAAAAAATTTCTTCTACATTTCGATAGGTATTGATAAACACAATAAAACTGATTTTTACTTTTCCGAAATCATTAAAGGTGTGGGCGCTGCGTAGGAAGTCCAAGAATATGTGTGGGTAATCCCAACAGACGGACATGGCTATATCGACTCGGCCAGTGATCCTGATCAAGAATATATATACTTTATAGGGTCGGAAACGCTTAACGTTACTCTATGAGTAACGGGTATAAAAACAGAGTGTATATTTTTGTTCTGTTTTGTTCTTTTAATTACTGGTGTCAGTTACCAATTAAGAACTTAAACGTGTATTATTTAATTAGTGTTCCCTAAGTACATTTTTGGTTTTTTTTTAATGTAGCATTAAAAATGTAGCATTCGAATAAAAAACTGTTTTAAAATTTGATTTAAACTATTTTTATAATATGTTTTGAATGAATTTAAAGATATCTACTCTGTCTTCCGAGTTTTTACTGTGGAAAAGTAAATGGGTAAAAGTGTTCTTAGGGCACCGACATATTTTGTTGTCTTACTGGCGCTGTATTTGGCACTTACGTACATATATATGAATAGTATTCACTGTACATACATTGAGTTCGAGTAAAAAGAGTAAATAATAAAATGGAACCGCTAGAATACGGTTCCTGATTGTTCTGACTGAGATATGTTTGTTTCACATGCACTTGTTGCTGCTTCTGTTTGTCGCTGTATCAGGTCTTTTTGTTATTTGTGCATTGTCTGATGTCTGCCAACTCTAGCTATACCTATCAGAGTTAAGCAGATACAAATGCAGACTCATGCCGAGCTCGAGATAGCTATAGATAAAGAGATATGTATATGCACACGGTCGGTGGGTTTCTTGTTCGACGATCGCTGCTGATCTTGTAATTGTAGCTCATCGGTTGCCGCGGCGACGATGTCGACATTAACGGCGTTAATTGAATTGCAAACACTTTTTTTCACTTCCATTTTTATATTGCGGTGCCAAAGCGAAAGCTTCGAAATCGGAGTGATTATTCACTTTCGACGAGTGGCAAAAAGAATCCAACTGCTGCCAAGAGAGATTGTGTTCAAGGGATCGGGTTTTCAAGAGGGGTAGATGTATGAAAGGGGAATCAGGTGTCGACGGCTATATTCATTGACCTAGGTTGCGGTGGTATTTGCTCGAGTTTCGTTTTTGTGTTGAGCTTTGAGACCTCTTATTCATTTTAATGGCGAAAAGACATATGTTTTTTTTATTATTACCACAATAGCGATAAAATTGTTCGTACATATGTATATTTTTCGTATAGAGTCAAAATCTGCCAAGTGGGCCACCCCTGAACCGAAGGTCCGATTTTCATCAAACTTGTTGGCTTTTCCTGTTCACAACGACAATATAAGAACTTCATTTGAACGGTTTTGCGAAATTTTAGGTTTTACCGGAGTTATAGCGGTCAGAATAAGGCATTTTTGCCACTTTTTCGAAAAAGTTGCACTCAGTTTTTATTGCATATCTTTGGAACGGTATGAGATATCTTTATGATGTTTTCACTAATCGATCAAGAATTGTATTAGCTTTTCATAAAAAAATATTACAATTTTTTAAAAATTATTTTTCTATAAAAAAAATAAGAAAAATTTTGTTCAGTGTATTTTTTTCAGTGTTCTTCACCAGCTACTGAGTTCAAAACCATTTAAAAATGAAGTTTAATTCATCATGAAGAAGATCAAAAAAAAAAAAGAGGGGCCCGGCCAAAGGTTTTTCGCAATACCTAATTTTCGGTGGGCGCACAGCGGTTTCCCATACAAAGCGACAAAAAGTTTCTCATTGACGGCTGCAGTCGGCTGACGCTACGCGCGCTACGGCATGTGTTGACCAGCCAATTTTCACGAGCAAGTCGTTTTTGTATGGGAAACCGCTGCACTATAGGCTGGATGACCACTTTAGGTGGCCAAAAGTCATTTTTTGAAAGTCCTTAAAATTAGGATCCAATGATGTCATTCTGTTAGGATAACATCAGACTTTAATGTTACATACCAGAAATTTTAACAGAGGCTCGCACTGTTAATGTACAGGCTGTTAAAACAGCTGTTGGCAGTGACGGGCGCACGTGGAGCAAATAATTGGAAAAAAACAAGAACTTTTAAATTAATTCAAAGAGCAATTTAGAACGATTATAACAACCCGTGCTTTACGGCATCGAAAGAGAGTGGATTAAACTAATTATTTGTATATTTTAAGTGTTAAAATATAATGCGGTTTCTTTGCAATTGACAATTTATTTATACCCCTTTAACTTTTAACAAATCGAAATAAAAACTCATCTTTAAATAGACAAACAAAGAGAATGTGACCTAGTTTCACCTTAATATTTATACTGGGTTGTAGGGAATTCAATTGTTGTTCAAATAAATGTTATTTGAAGGTGCACTTTTGCGCACTTTTTCTTAAATCTTTATTTAAAGGCCTCGACCTAAAACGGCAAAACACATGCATATTTGTAGCACAATTGTCAATTACGATGAACTCTCTAAGTAACGGTATACAGTTCTCTTTGTAATTATATATTATTAATAAAAAAATTATTTTACAGCATCTTTTCAATAGAATAACTTTGTTATAAAGCTTTTTATTATTCGTGGTATACCTTATATTGATTTTAATAATAAAAACTCGATTGCACTTAACAAAAAAATCGAAGGCACTCAATTTTTTTTTGGTAATTATATTCTTTTCATTATAAACAAAACAATAAAAAAATATAATTTTTAAAGTTTATTTTTGTCATAAAAAAATTTTTTTTTTTTGAAAAAAGGCGTGACCATGCCCATTTTTTCATAAAAAACATAAATTTAATATTATAAATGCAATTAAAAAAAAATACCTTTAAATTGTTGCTTCGTTTTTAAGTTATTAATTAAGGCCACAAAAAGTGGTCATCCAGCCTATAGTGCGCTGTGAGCCCACCGAAAATAAGGTATTGCGAAAAACCTTTGGCCGGGCCCCTCTTTTTTTTTTTTGAATCTTCTTCATGATGAATTAAACTTTATTTTTAAATGGTTTTGAACATAGTAGCTGGTGAAGAACACTGAAAAAAATACACTTAACAAAATTTTTGTTATTTTTTTTTAAGAAAAATAATTTTAACATTTTTTTTTATATTTTTTTATGAAAAGCAAATACAATTCTTGATCGATTAGTGAAAACATCATACAGATATCTCAAACCGTTCCAAAGATATGCAATAAAAACTGAGTGCAACTTTTTCGAAAAAGTGGCAAAAATGCCTTATTCTGACCGCTATAACTCCGGTAAAACCTAAAATTTCGCAAAACCGTTCAAATGAAGTTCTTATATTGTCGTTGTGAACAGGAAAAGCCAACAAGTTTGATGAAAATCGGACCTTCGGTTCAGGGGTGGCCCACTTGGCAGATTTTGACTCATAGTTGTTTGATTTTATTTTAAATACAGTTGACCTTCCTTTACTCGAATTTTCTTTAACTCGATCTTAACTCTCTGGCAATAAAATTTTGTCGAACTTCTAGAACTCGAATTATTCTAAAAATCGAACCAACTGTTTGTCGCGCCCATTTTTCGGTATAAGATAATTTTTGTATTTATGAATGTCAAAAAACTGTTTGCTTTTTAAACCCTTGCAGACGGTAGTATAATTATAAATGCTAAGGGGGAAAAATTATGTTGTTTTAAGCAAAAACAAGAAAAGAAGCTTACTTCGGCCAGCTGAAGCTAATATACCCTTGCAGATCATTTCAATTAAATTATAAATTACAAAATGTTAAATTTCGTATTATTTCGGCATTCATTTTTTTATCCTTCCTATGGCAGCACCTAATATAGTCGTCCGATTATCGTTAAATTTAACTCGAAATTCTGAAATATTAAAAAAGATTCTTATCCAAGAGTAAAAGAGAACACAATAAAAACAAACGAAGCTAAAATTTGTTTTCTATTAATTTCCAAATAATTTTTTGATCGTTCCTATGACAGCTTTATAATATAGTCGTCCGATTTTAATAAAATTAAATTCGAAATTCGGAATTATTAAAATATTATTATTACCAAGCGTATTCGGTATTATGTCAAAAACATCGAAGCTTTAAATTTTTTTTTGCGATTATTTTTCCGATCTTTCTTATTGGAGCTATAAGATCCGGATGGTTCCGACCTATATACTACCTGTGATAGAAAGAAGACTTTTGGGAAAATTTTATCCCGATAGCTTTAAAACTGAGAGACTAATTTAGAAACGGACAGACATACAGGCATACTGAATACCCATTTCATATCATCCTTAAAAAGAAAACAAAAAAAAATCAATAAACAAGTGGCCGCCAAGCAGATTTTAGCATTGTGGGCGTATGTGGGCGATAAGGTGGGCGTGGCGGGCGGCAGTAACTTGAGCTTAATCGCAACTTTCAAGTTTTCCGAGATCTCAGCGTTTATACGGACGGACATACGGGAGAAACACATTTTAGAAAACATAGTCAAAAAACATGAAAGCATACAGCTGCGGTCAGAAAAGTGGTAGTGTTGCCGCCCTGTGTTTTTAAAAGTTTGTTGATGTCACTTTTCTTATCCAATATGTCTAATAGTACAATTATAATCAATAGGGGAGAGGTCTGTAGGTTGGTACACCTTTTGTTTTTAGTCTCCCATTTGGACATTTGCTTCTGAAACTTCACGTGTTAGGTACCGATCGAAAGCTTAGTCTTTTAGCTGTACAATAAAGCACAAAAAAAAATTTTTTTTCCCTGGGGAAAACTAAAAAATAATTTTTTTTGAAAAGTGCCAAAAAATGACAATTGGAAAAAGAGGTCTGTAAGTTGAGACACTTTTAAAAGTCAATAATACTCACACCAAAAGTACTCCAAACTTTTAAAAACTATTTATTTATGTTAATTTAATCAATTTTAGTTCGTCTTAAATTATTTCCCATCCATTTTTTAAGAACTTAGACCAAATAACAATTAAAACCAAAAGGCTCATTGAACATTCACTTTTCCCCTAATATCAAAGAAATGTACTAGGCAGAAAGCGACCTCTGTCGGGCTAAGGCCTTTTTGTATGAAAAACGGGTGTCTCAACTTACACGCTCAAAGTGTCCCAACTTACACAAAATGGGATGTTTCGGGAAAAAATTAATAACTTTTTTTCTGACTGTCACATTAAGCTGATTCTTTTTTTAATTTGTTAACAGTTAAATTACTAATGTTTTAAATCTCTTACAAAGTTAATTTAAGCACGTTATTAATTTTTAATGGAATTTTGAAAAAAGTGGACAAAAACTTTTTTGGTGCAAAATGGTACACGACTTTCACAGCTTAAATCTGGCTAGAGCCTGGCTTATAATGTTTTCCCCAAAAGTTTTGTCACTGAAAAGGACTACAAAAAAAATAATAAAAAAAATTTTTTTAGTGGAAAAGTTTTGAGAAAATTGAGTGTCTCAACTTACAGACTGTCTCAACCTACAGACCTCTCCCCTACAATATTACCAGGAGAAGATAAATTACAACAACAAACCTTTAAAAACACATGGCGGCAACACTACTACTATTTTGACCGCAGCTGTATGCTTTTATGTTTTTTGACAATGTTTTCTAAAACTTGTTTCTCCCTTAATAAAAATCCTAAAATTATTCATAGTATGAGGTTTGAAAGATAAAGAGTGTATCTTTTAAAAAACTTTAACATCGAATCAAACCATGAACCCGTTTGCCTCTGAGAGCTCCGGAAAGTTGGCCAATTTCAGCATTTTTCGAACTTTGAGGTCCTTTTTCTAAGAATCCTTGCGTCGGGGAACTTTTTGAAAAACGCAGTTTAACTTAGGAATTCGTAACGAATCCAAAAATATAGCATCCATCGAGGTAAATTTTTGATGCTGCATAGTGTTATGAATGCAGTATTTTGTCGAATCCCACCACTGCGAAAAATAAAACAGGGGGAATCGGTGAGATATAGAATGCATTTTCATGGCCAAGTTTGTATATCTTTCGCTGGTTCGCTGCTATCAGCTGAAAAAACAGTGCGTATGCGTTCACTGGCGCTCACTTCGCAAGGACGCTCTTATCGATGCCATGGGTTTCGCGCCGTCTCCCTCTGTAACAACAGTATCTCAAGGCTGCTCGGCAGGTAGGAATGAGGGGAGATGCCAGATACGGCGTTCTACCTGTCCCGAGGATCAAAACAAACAAGTGTGGCAAAGATTTACCGCCAAATCGCCAGAGCACCGAGATAAAGATACTCGTTCGGGCACAGACACAGCTGTCACACATCCACAGCTACAGTTCCACATTCAGATACTTTCCCATAGCGGATTCTTGCCTCTTTGGTTCTTTATATTGCGTAAGTTTATCTCCAGCGTGCTCTTTGTATCTCTCACACATGAATATCGTTGTATCTACGTATCTCTGTATTTTTGTATTTTTGTATCTTTGCATCTGCTGTGTGTGCTCGCTGCTCTCGACCAAGATTTTGTTTTGGTTTCTCTGTGATTTTTCTTGTGTTTTCCACTCAGTCTGTATTCAGATCTTCAGCTATCCAAGTCGCTCTAAAACCGATAAAAATAAATCCGAAAATCTCCTGCTCAAAATCTGGTTATTGTGCTTTTTTTTTGTATGTGAAATTTTGTGAAAATAAGGACCAATATTCCGACTAAAACTAATTGGACTGCTAAAAAAACTGGAGCCCAAAACTGAAGAAACGTTTCCTTCAAGTGTTGTTCAAATATCACTAGCGTGAGTAAAAATGGGAAATGTGCGGAGAACTATAGATCATCTTTAGTTCAAGAGGTCCACCTTGTGTTTATTTACTTTCTCGCGTGGGTTTGTAAGTACACTGGCATAACATTAACGGCGAAAATTGCCAAAAACATTTGCCATATGGAAATCGTCTACCGAAACTCTTTGCGTCACTCAAAGGGGGGCTTTCATCTTAGCCATATCCCCGCCTCCCGAAAATTCCCTATCGAAGCGATTCATATATCAGACTTAGGCGAGGGCAACAAATTAGACTCGCTCACGATATTTGGTAGCCTCTAATCGCTACTTATGCTAATGCCCTGCCCGACTTTTCGGAGGGGTTACGCTTGTGCGGGGGAGGAAGATTATGTCGTTGGGAAATGTGAAGACACTGCGGGGAAAATGCATAATTTGAACATTTTTTCGGGAATTCCGCGGACCGTTCTCGGCATCTGTAAATGATTTTTAAGAGTTTTAAAAGATTATTTTTTCTATAAAACAAGTCGTCTTTTTTTTAAATACTTTAAATTGGAAAATACATTTGTGCACATTACAAAGTAACAGTAAAACAGCAGATGTATTTGACCCAAAATGTTTCTAAAAGGAATTAATGAAACGAATACCGGAATACCGAGAGTACTAAAATCTTGTGATGTAACCCTAGTTTTTGTATATCCCAACTCGAATTGATAACAGAGCTTAGTATGCGGATTATTGAGGCCAGTGCCGTTTTTATTTAATGTTCCATAAACAAAAAATGCTAAAAGTGGTGTTTGTTTTCTTTATCGATTTGTCCGGTCAATTTCCAGTTTCATTGTTCTGCTGCTTTATTTTGTTATATGTCTGTTATTTACTCTTTTTTGGGCTTTTCATTTTATTGGGATCAAGTTTCGTGCCTGTCTTGTCGTTCTGGGGGTTTCGTGCCGTGCTCTTGCCTAAGTGCTACCGAAATGTAAATCGATTCGAGTGCGAATGCGTTTTTATGAATTCGGCACGCGTCTGCGTGCGCATTTCAGTCAGCTGCTTGCTTGTGGCCTGTGCCAAACCAAACCAAACTTGGCCATATCTCCACAGCCATAGCCACAATGCCACAAAGCCACTTAGCCACACCCACAACACAGGGCAAAATAGAGGAGGAACACAGGCCACACGACGGTGTCGTAAACAGTTTTCAGCTGGACGATTCCAATTGTTGATCGTTAATTGCCGATCCGCGTGCGTGCGCCCCCAATTGGATTGGTTTCTTCTCTTCGCTTCTCGGGTTTCTTCGGGCCACTTAGAACTGCATTATCTATATGTTATTGATAAATTTCGCTTTCAGACGGGGGTTTGGACACTGCAAACCGATCCCGACCCTTTGCGGCCACCTGCTGCGTTTAATTCAATCGCCATTTGATTCGATTCGATTCGATTTCCCACTCGCCGCGTGGTAATTGAAAACTAATTGCGCTTCTCACGCCCGATTTTCACACGCATTTCGGTTTGTTTGGAAATCAATTTACGATTTGAATAGTTTATGATGGGAAAGAAAAACCCATAAACATGTTGGGGAAATTGGCGTGTGAAGTGTTTGAGCACGTAGTCCCCGGGCGATGATGAGGCTGCAATGGGCTTTTCATTTCTAGGAGTCGAGGAGGAAAGAATTGAAAGATGGAAGATGAAAAATGGAAAATGGAAAATGAGAACTGAGATTCGCAATTGAACAAACGGCATCGATTGTCCGTCGGTTTTGGAACTGCGGAATGCGCTGCAATAAACCGCACAAGATGATGTCAGCATGCTGATTTCACTCCTCCGATAGGGCCAAGTGATCTCATGCGAATGCAGGGGGCCACTTCCCTACGGTTTTCAGCTCGAATTAATATTCAAGTTAATTGTAACGGTTTTCAAGTGCCCTACCAAGCGACAAAGAAATAAAAGCAAAAAAGCTGAAAAAACAATAGCCGCAGTAACGAGAAAACCCGTCCGTTGCTTTCAACCACCTTTTGGCAGCCCAGCCAAGTCGTCAGGCGGCTGAGTGATTGCCTATGCACTGAGAAAAAAGGAATATGTTGTAAGAGGTGACTTCTGGATTGAATAAGTAATTGTCTCTTATGTGTTGAAAATTAACTTAAAATAAAGTAGCAAATAAGTCGGAACCAGCCTTCCCATTGGAAGGATCAGAAAAATAATGGAAAATAAATTATAGCTTCCATGTATTTTGACACACATATAACCTCCTACGCTTGGGAATAACATTTTTGTAATAATTATGAACTTCGAATTTAATTTAATTTAATTTAATTATTAAAGTCGGTCGACTACATAATTTAGCTGCCATAAAAACGATCGAAAAAATAGGAAATTAATAGGAATTAAATTTTAGATTCGTTAGTTTTTATTCTACTTTTTTTTTTTTAAATTTTTCAGAATTTTGAATTAAATGTAAATTAATTTCCAAAATGTAATGTAATTGTAATATAATAGGCCAAAGCATTAATTTGTTATATTTAAACGACAAGATAAAAAATGTTGCTGCACATTTTTCCGAGTGTATTTGGTTCTCCTAAAGCAGCAGTTAAGCGGCAATAAAAACTAAATGACACCACCGCGAACCACTTGGTGCTGCTGTTGCTGTTGCTGCTTTGCATGTTGCTACTGTGACCACTTGTTGCGCATCAGCAACAGCAGCGACAGCAACGGCAACAGCAGCCACTTGGGCTTCACTTCGACTCCATTCGTTACGTTTCAGTTTGCATTTTCAATTTTTACCCGGCCACCGAAATTGTGGCGAAGAAAAGCGAGTTCGAAAACTGGTTAAGATTTGAAGAGGTGGCCACGTGCGTGGGTAATGGCCAACTGAAAGACACTAAAGTCGAACACTCGGGGTTGTATAATATAATTCTTGGCCAGGCATTAACAGAGTCGGCTGCATAATTAGGCATTCTGATGGTAGCATTTGCACACATTTTTTAGCCTGTGCCAGTATCTGTATCCCCGTTTGGCCAAGTGCTGGGTGAATATGAGCACTTGCTGTTAATTGAACTACTTTCAGCGACGGTCAATTGAACGGCCAGATGTTTGCCCAGCCTCTCAATGGGCCATTAGCTATGATATTGTATGCCATTCGAGTGGTGTGATGGCAGGAGGTGTCGATGAGATCACAAATGATGCAATTGACCTGTCACTTAGTGGGGGTTTTATGGCGGGTACCTTATGAATTATTCAAGTATGGGGAAAATATTTTAGTCTGTGAATAAATGGGTTATCTAAGACATTCTTGGGTTTTGATCAATTCAAAAATCAATAGCAAATGCAGCTAATACCTACAAAAATGATTGTAATGAGTCGTGTCATCATGGAAATAATGTATTGCATATCGATGAGATAACTTATTCTGTCCGAACATTTGGTGGTTTTTTATATACTTAATTGAGTAACAGATATCTCGCCTTGAAAGCTCCATATTGTTTTTAAATTTCATAATTGGAAAATAATTAGTAAGTAAAATAAGATTGTAACTATAACTCTACTCACGCTTAGATTTGGGCAGGCATCCTGATTAATGGATCTGTAAAGAAAACGTAATATTGATTAAAGCCAAGGGATGAAGAGATCGAAATATTGTTAAAGAGTCTAATTATATTTCGCATTTAAATCCTATTAATCCTTTTCTTTATAGTCCGGAACAATTTTAGTGGTTCGTTTTTTGGTACGGAGCAAATTAGACCGAAAAGCTGTGAACAAGAATACGATTTTGATTCCCTGCAGCTTTTGGCTGTGCTGTAAGCAGAGGGTCCCTGTAAGCCGACTCTTGTTGGGCCAGGGAAGATACAGATGGTAGTACGAGTACGTTTGTGGAAATAAATAATGGCAGCAGGAAAACGTTTCCATCGGCGAGCAAATAATTAAGGGGACATGACGCACTGCCTGAAAAAGTCAAAATCTGGGGATCCTGTGCACGCACTCGTTCAGTGGGAAATCCAGGCTGAGTGTGCGTGTTTTGCCAGCATCCTGGGACTAGGGATTCGGGATGCGGGATGCGAAACGCAGGCTACGGAATGCGGGATTAAATCATTGAATCGAATTGAATACGTGCCGGCACGAAGCACCCAACACCGAGTCCTACGTGTTGCTGCTTTGTATTAGCAAGATGTCAATGTATGTTTGCGGAATTATGTACAAACAGCCGACACATCCATATCCACATGCCGAAATGTCCTCTTTTTATCTCCATCTCCATGTCCGCGTTAAAGGCATCAAATGTTGTCCGAATCAACAAACAACGAAAAAAGAGCAAAGGAACAGGAACTGGTAGAGAGAGAGCTTCCTCAAAATTGACATCAGTTGCTGATTTTTAATTAAAAATTTGCGACGTGTGAAGTTGATTTCAATTTGGGCCCCACCAAACTGACAGATGAACTGATATAGGAAGCTCAACTGGGCGCTGATGCGAAGCCCCCTGGGTGTTCCCTGGATGTTTAGGACATGGAAGATGGAATGTCCGACCCTTCACGTCCGTTTGTTGACCGCAGTGGAAGGGTCCCCGTGAACGGGCGTTTTCTAGGGGGTTTTTGGGGCGTTTTCATGAGAATTTTGGGAAGAATTTTAGGGGTTTCCCCTATTCCGCGGATAAACAAAGGGGCATGGGGGAGAGTTTTCGGGAGCTTTTTACGGGACTCTCGTGGCTGAAATAACAGTTGATGCCCGGTGACAGCCAGCAACAGCAGCCATCACATGTCCGCCGACACGAATGGTGGATTCCATGGGATCCGTCGGGTTGCGTTGCTCGGTTTCCCGGGGGCTTCATAAATATAGATTAGCAAATCGAAACAGGAAATAGAGCGTCACATTATTGGGCGGCCAGAGTGAGATGGGATAAGCCAGGCCAATATGCAGTTTCAAGGGGTCTAGCGTGATTATTGATCGCAGCAATTGAAATATAAAGGAAGCCAAAGGTGAAACCAGCTATTTTTGAGGAATTCCATTTATGTATGACGTCTTTTTGAATCGGGAGGACACAAATTTAAGATTCGATATGACATCAACAAATATTTTAGTGCAAATGCGGATCAAAATATCCGGCGGGAAACACAAACAGTTTGGGGGCTGGAAAACCTCTACACCCAAAAAAAAATACTATATGTAGTATAAAAAAGTTTTATTGACCTAATACTAAATAATACAAATTCTATACTCAGTAATATTAATTTCATATAAAATATTATAAACTTAATATTTTGTATTTTCATTTCTATACGGAAAGTTTCAATTTAATACTTTTGAAGGCATTACTCTAATATCAATTGATATTGTAGAATTCATGTAACAATAGTTTCGTTTCTATTTTTTTTTTGGGTGTAGCTGAGAAGCGGTTTCGCAACTATGAATTCAATTTATTTATGAGGTCTTTTTGAATCGTCCAAACTTTGTTCAAACTATTGTCCAAACCCAATTATTACAGTGGTCCTTTTTAAACTGACTTCTTATTTCTTGAAACTTGCCCATTTCGTATTCAGCTATGAAACAAAATAAGTTTTCCTGGATTTGTTTGGTTAAGAAAGCGCAATCAATTTACATAATTTAAACTAAATCTTATTATTATTATTAGTATGTTGTTATGCTTTATTCATAGCCTAAAGTAACTACCATAAATCATAAAGTTCGAATTTTTTAATTTGGTGTTATGAAGTCTCATAAGGCCATAACCACATTTTAAGTGACAGCCTACACCTACATTTTTCTAGAATAGAAGTTTAAGTTAAAATGTTTTCATACAATTGAATTTTCTAAGCCAGTCTATCATTTTAGCTCCTGTGTAGTCAAATTGCAACAAGTTAAATACCAGTTGTTTTTTTTTAGCAAGACTTGAACATTTCCATCCCACTTATTTATAGACAGTTCTTAGTACGAATGGCACCAGCCCAAGAAAAGACAACTTCGATACTGGGCCCAACTATTTGTTTTGTCGATTGGTAGACATTTTTCAGAACAGGCCTAGTCCAATTGCATCTGGTTAAATTTCAGTGGTGATTTATCTAGTATTAAACTTGTGTTTTTTCAAGTCCGAATACAACCACTCCAAGACAGTTTTACTAGTTTTTATACCCGTTACTCGTAGAGTTAAAGGGTATATTGTATTCGTGCAAAAGTATGTAACAGCTAGAAGGAAGCGTTTCCGACCCCATAAAGTATATATATTCTTGATCAGGATCACTAGCCGAGTCGATCTAGCCATGTCTGTCTGTCCGTCTGTCCGTCCGTATGAACGCTGAGATCTCGGGAACTATAAAAGCTAGAGGATTGGTATTTGGCATGAAGATTCTTGGAGTTCCTACGCAGCGCAAGTTTATTTCAAGAAGGTGCCACGCCCCCTCTAACGCCCACAATAGCTAATACACGATTTTAAAAATTTAAATATTTCGGAAAAGTAAAAATGCAGTTTTGTTGTGCTTATCAATACCTATCGAAATGTAGAAGAAATTTTTTAAATCGGACCATTCGTTAAAAAGTTATGGCTCATCAAAGTTTATATATCCATCTCCCTCGCACTCCCTTTAGCCGAGTGACGGGTATTAGATAGTCGGGACACCAACCCGACTATAGCGTTTTCTCTTGTTTACTATTTATTTCGTCCACTGGTCCAAATTTTTATTTCGTTTTAAGATTGTGGATTTTTTTTTCTGGCTTGACGATTTAAAATATTTATATATACACAAAACTATGATTAGAAAGTGGCGCAAAATGCCTTCTCCAAGCAAGGTTGCCGTTTTTAGAGGTTTGTGGCTATATTCCAATCAGTTCCGTCCACTCTATATAGGAATATAGGAATACGCACGTGCCGGGTGCGATCCCCCGCACAATGTGCCTCATTTGCTGCGGGTGTCAAAGTCATTGCCTTACTTAAAACCGTTACACTGGTGACATTAACCTTATCGGGCAGGCCCACCAATCTACACAATCTACTAGGTACTTGACATTCAGACACGGGTTCCGAAAAAGAGATGAGAGTTCGGCTGCGGACGGCTTTTACGACCGATACGCGACCCAAAGGCAGCGACACACACGCACTTTCCGATTCCACAGGGCTATTAACAAGTAATAACAACATCAACATCAACAGCAGCAGCAGCAGCAACAGAAGCGGCAGCAACAACCATAAACCTGAGTGCAACAGTTAGAAAAGTCGCGGTCGCAGCGCCACACACTTGAACTTATGAATTCCAAGAACCCCCGATAACCTACATATGAATATGTGTGTGGCTCATCCACATGCGTGTGCCTCCCTGTCGCTGTCCCGCTCTAGCTGGTTCCGTCTCGCTTCCTCTCGCCGTGCTGGAAAATAAACACTTGTCTCGGGACTTTGAGCACACCTTGAGCCAAGTGCATCGGCAACATGGGGAATCTCTGCACCAACAGCAACAGCAGCAACTGAAGCAGAAACAACAGCAGCAACAGTAGCAAAAATATCCAATGCTGCTTCGACAACAGCAGCAACAAGTTGTTGCCGATAGTGTTGTTGTCATTGTTGCTGTTGCTGTTACTGTTGCTGTTGCTGCTGATGATGATGATGACAACAGCAATGACTGATGTGCGATATGGCCGGAGTAGGTCTCTGTGTGTGCGAATGGAACCGTTGATATAACCATTAATGAGATGCCCAGCTTACAATCTTTGTGCGACGTCGCTCGCCGCTCGCCACTTTGTCTTCGTCTGTGAATCCAATTGCTTCTCAAAGTACAGTGGTTGTGGTAAAAAAAATTGTGAGCAAACTTATAAAGATACAGCGTGGGCTCTAACGGAGATATCTGCAAAGGAATCTGCACAAAAGTGAAACATGTACAGACTCATAGGATTTCAAATCGTATGAAATTATATCACATGAAACATTCGTGAATTACATAAATAACGAGACAGGAAGCCGAAGCTTATATACCCTTATATAGCCATCCTTAAAAATTACATACTGTTACATTTCGTCTTATTTGTCACTAATTTATCTATCTATTCCCATGTCAGCTATATTATATAGTCGTCCTATTATTTAATACGAAATTCTAAAATCTTAAAAAGCAGTCATTTTCCAGAGTAGAAGAGAATACAACAAAACTAACTAACCAATTAATTTCCCATTAATTTTTCGATCGTTCCTACGGCAGCTATATGAATATAGTCGTCCGATTTTGATGAAATTAAATTCGAAACTCAGAATTATTAAAAATATGTTATTCCCAAGCGTAGGAGGTTACATGACAAAAAACACCAAAGCTATAATTTGTTTAACTAATTATTTCTGATTATTCCTATGGGAGTTATATGATATAGTCGTCCTATCCGGCTGGTTCTCTATTGCAGATAGTATGCAAGGTAGTATCAGCCCGATAACTTTAAAACTAAGAGACTAGTTTGCGTAGAAACGGACAGACGGACATGGCTATGTCGACTCGTCAAGTGATGCTGATCAAGAATATATATACTTTATAGGTCGAAACTGCATTTTAATGCATAATAACTTGGTCTATGTTAAAGCTAAAAGGTCGAGTTACGATGTCAGCTAAATTTAGTTCAGGGCTAGAAAATCGAAAGATTTGATACCTTGGAAATAGTGGTCCTTAAATCAGTCCCATGATGGAAAGTTTTCGGGCTTGGGACCGTAATCTGCAAGTAAAATCCTTTTAGATTTTGTATCGATTTATCTTGGGCTTTGGTTGATGACCATTGTAATTGTAGAGTCGATGGTAGTAGTTATTGGTGTGTTGGTATTACTTTTGTAAACAACTCCAACATCATAGAAATTAATTAAAAATGAAATAAAGGCAACATTCTGACAACCAGAACACCTGCAGTTTCAAAAACATCTGTGTATGTCTTGTTACTAATCCCTCTGCTTGGTAAATAATACAAATCCCTCGAGGATTTGGACAGGAAGTGTCATGGAGTTAAAGAGTGGCGGGTGGCGAAAAGGTCTTCAGTAGAACTGTCCATCGTATCGATGATATTTCTGTTTTGAACAAAAAAGGAAATGATAGTTAAAATATTACTTAAAACAAGAGAGAACGCTATAGTCGGGTTGGTGTCCCGACTATCTAATACCCGTCACTCAGCTAAAGGGAGTGTGAACGCTGTAGTCGGGTTGGTGTCCCGACTATCTAATAAACGTAACTCAGCTAAAGGGAGTACGAGGGAGATAAAAACTTTAATCAGGCATAAGTTTTAAACGAATGGTCCGATTTAAAAAATTTCTTCTACATTTCGATAGGTATTGATAAACACAACAAAACTGCATTTTTACTTTTCCGAAATATTTAAATTTTTAAAATCGTTTATTAACTATTGTGGGCGTTAGAGGGGGCGTGGCACCATTTTGAAACAAACTTGCGCTGCGTAGGAGCTCCTAGAATCTGCATGCAAAATGTCAATCTCCTAGCTTTTATAGTTTCCGAGATCTCAGCGTTCATACAGACAGACAGACAGACAGACGGACAGACGGACAGACGGACAGACGGACAGACGGACAGACAGACATGGCTAGATCGACTCGGCTAGTGATCCTGATCAAGAATATATATACTTTATAGGGTCGGAAACGCTTCCTTCTACCTGTTACATACTTTTGCACGAATACAATATACCCTTTTACTCTACGAGTAACGGGTATAAATATTGGTGCATTCTACACCCAATATAGCCAATGGCAATATTACCATATATATATATGTGTATATATATCAGTTTATACACAAAATATTGATATATCGACAACACAAGTACTTTATTCCGAGATTTTAAAAAACATGTTTCAACTGGAAAAGTTATTATACATCTCTTGACTGAGCCATAAAACAGAGAAATTCCTCAGAACTATGCAGTATATACAGTATTCCCCCACTTGTTTCACTGTGCATCGCCGAGAACCGGTATGCGTTGTTGTTTCCCCGGCCACAAAGAACGGAGTGCGAGGCTGTCGGGGGCAGAATGGGGCTACGGGTGATCCGGGCAGAAGAACAGCTGCTGGGGCTTTGTGCGCCGCCTTCGCTCTGGGTGGCGATGCCCCCCCTTTACTGTCGCACTAGGCCAACCCCCTGCACAGCACTTTATTAACCCAGCCCCCTTTTCGTGTCTTTGCAGCGCTGACCAGGAGTAAGTGAGCGATCGATCCCGAAGAGATGGCCCCGCCCAACTGCCTGCTGGCGGTCCTGGCGCTAACGGTGTTCCTGGGGGCCAACAACGGCCTGCCGATCACCTCGCGACCCATCGAGGGCAACGTCCAGCGGATGGTCTGGGAGGACTGGGTGAACCTGGACCCGGAGCAGCGGAACCTGACCAAGGAGAAGAAGGTGACCGCCAAGTCGATATTCACGCTGCCCTTCCGCCACTGTCCCCAGGGGCACACGCTGTACAACCAGCTCTGCATCCCGCAGTCCAATATCGATCCCACGGACCTAATCAAGCAGGAGCTCATCCTGGCCGGTGGCACGGACGGCAATCCCCCGCCGCCGCCCATTGGAGACTACGACTACGGCGACGACGTGGAGAGCGACGAGATCGTGTACGACCTGTCGGTCATACCCACAGCCATGCAGGATGGGGTGCCGCCCAGCGTTGGTGCTGAGGATCAGGCCCTGCCCAGCGAGGATGCGCCGCTGAAATTCAATATTTTCGAGAAGAAATTCCCCACGGGCACGGGTGAGCCCGAGGAGCTGCCCCTGCCGCCGGCTACTCAGGCCAGCAACAGCAGCACCACAGCAGCAGCATCATCAACGACGACCGTGAGCACACCAGCTGCTCCTTCGGGGGAGGCCAGTGGCCGCATTGCTGGCGGGGACTTGCAGGCGGCTCCCAGCAACGCCCTGTCCACATCGACAACACTCACACTCACCCTGCCCGGCAGCAATACCACCGCCAGCAGCAGCAGCAGCAACAGGGACATTGGCCAGGTGGAGGCCATCGTGTTGCCGGCGGGTCAGGCGCAGGATGGCGCCGTCCACCTGGTGACCAGCTCCCTCACCGATGTCAACAGCGACTATTCCTCCAGCACAGCGACTGCAATTAATGCGGAGGCGGATCTGGACCAGCTTCTCAAGGCAGACGCCTTTCTGCCGGCCTACGATGGCAGCATTGAGCTGTTGCCGCCGCTTTTTAGCCATCGCAAGGTGTCGCCGCCGCTGAGCGCAGACCAGGATGTAGAGACCAAGCAGACAGATGAGGCTGCCGAACCAGAGGAGGTGGGAACGGGGCTGAAGGAGGCGGAGGAGGAGGAGAGCACCACGGATATAGTGCCAAGTGAGGAGGAGGAGTACACCACTGAGTCGGCAACCACAGACCCAGGCGACACAACGGTTGCGGAGGCGTCGATGGATACGTCGCCGGCCGCCGCCTCCATCTCTGGCCAAACATCACCACATCCGCCAGAAGAACCCGAGATGGATGAAGGTGAAAATCGCCTGGTGTTGATAAAATCGAAAGTGCAACCGGTTCAGCTGACGGCAACAACATCGGCCACAGCCACTGAAACAGAAACAGCAACAGCAACAGCTGATGATTCGAGTTCCTCCACTGACCGGTTTCATTATCAGCATTTTGTAGAAGATGTTGCCGCTAGCAGCACGACAGCAATGCCAGAGCCCAGCAGCAGCAGCAGCACCGTCGGCGAACTGATCGCGCAGAACGATATGCCGACGAGTAACAATGACAATTTAATGACAAATACAATTGGCGGCCACGGCGACGAGGATGACGAGGAGGATGAGGGGGGCCATAAGACCGCCAGTGAAATTGATGACCTACAGGAGCTGCGGCTGATCAACGAGCTGGTAAAGGGCATGCAGCGAAAGCAGCAACAGCAGCTTGAGCCAGCCGGCGCCGAAGGAACATCCACACCAGCATCGAAATCAACCGAGGATGCCACCGTCACAACAGCAGCAACGAGCACAAATTGGTCAAAGGTGATGCCGCAATTAGGCCAGGGCACAAGTGAAGCAGCAACCACCACAGAGACAGCAGCAACATCGAGCCAGGCTAATGAACCAGCAGCATCGGCAGCAGCAGCAGCAAAACAATCAAGTATTACTAATCGTAGCAATAGAAATAGCAAAATAATAAGAGTAGGACAGTTGGCCGAAGAGCCAGCAGCAACACCTCCGAACAGCAGCAGCAACCAGGATGGCTACACGCCCTTCTGGTGGCTCCCGAGCATCGGGTGGCGTCTGGAGCGCCAGGTGGATCGCCGCGGCGAGGATCAGTCGCTGTTGCTGCGGTTCTTCAGCACATTTCGCGACAGCGACACGGCAGCAAGTACGCGCTAACGGCAACACCAAAAGCAGCAGCAGCAACTCCTGGCTCTGGCCACCGACTAGAGCCACAGGATGTCGCTGGGTGCCGAGCAGTCTAGTGTAAGATATGTAGTGTCGTGTCAGCAACACCGTTTCAATTGCATGTTGAAGTTTGTTCATAGTTGTCTCACCTTTACACTCATCCCTTGTCTGAGTAAATATTTATTGCCTTTTAATGTTTTAATTGAATGCCAAATTGTACATAGCACATCCGTAACACACTACTTAGCAACAACTTTTGCTTCTTTTTGTTTGCCCGGGCATTTTTGTGGTATTTAAACTGATTTCTTTTTTTTAAGTTGTTGATTTAATTTTAGGGGGACTTTTTTTTTATATTACAATAGTTTTATATGTGCGTGCTGCTGTCGTTGCTGCGAGCCCTAGCAATATTAATTGTGATTACTTAGGATTAAGAACTGATTGTTAGACTTAGGCCAATGTATATGTATACTCTGAATCTTTCGATGTATCTTTTTTTTTATATAATCATCACAATTATCCAATATATATATGTAAAATCAGAGGACCTGTTGTAGCTGTCTCTGTGTATATACGTTAGTGCAAAAGCCATTCAAATCGAAGCATTTTCAAGCGCATCCGATAAAAACACACGTGTTTTTATCCCTGTATTGTTAGCCCAATAGTTGTGAAAACCACTGTAAACAGATATCAAAACTAAGGCATAGAATATAGTGTAATGCATGTGTATAGTTGTAGAAAAGGCGATTCAGGCGAACAGCGTGTTTTTGTCAATGAAATTCAACCAACAACCAAAGTTCTGAAGAAAAACAAATGCGGAATGCAAAAGGCTGTGTACTTTATTTTACTTGGGGCAATGGCGAACTTGCGGCTGAGGGCTTCCTCACGATTTGATAGCTGGCCAAGGACTGCGGTAAGTATCGATTATGCGGGATTAGGCGATAAGTTCGAGAAGGAGCCCCAGGCAAAGCGCACTCAACCAGAATGCCAAAAGCCAGCCAACTCCATTTGCAGCAGGATTCCTTCGTTGTTCGCCTAGAAAGTCTGGCCGAAAGTCGGACGCTTTGCCTTTGCCCAGCAATTTGGCGCAAAGGCAAAACGACAGACTAGAAATCAACTAAATATTCCACTGGCAGGCCGACAGGTGGACGAAAGAAAGGGTAATGGTCGGACTTTGAGTACCAACTGGCCTAAAGAATTGTCAAAGAGAATGCCGTTGCATCAGCTTTAACTGCTCTACACCGAGCGAATGAAATGAGGATACAACTCTAACCTACCATTAATTTTGTAATAAGTAAGTGAAGATATAAGCTTTTTAAATAGGCAATACTCGTATACTCCTTGAGTTTGTTTGAGTCTCCACTATTTCCCTATTGATTTCACTATTATTTAACCTGATATGAATCGATGATCGATTTTACGTTATGTGGTATCAAAATGGACTCGATATGATCGAAATGTAAGCAACAGGCCAGTTCGAATTTCAAATATGTCTTTCTCCCTCCCACTCATGTAACTTTAAGTGCTATCTCGCTCTATTTCGCATTGAGAGAGTTTGTACTTCTCGCTCCCACTCACGTAATTTAAGTTGTCATATTGCTTCATTCTCCCTTTTTCGAAGTCAGAGAATCTCTAAGAGAGAAATCGGTATTGCACGGTAAAAACGATATGCCATAAATCTACCATGCGCATATCGATATGACCACAGCGTGTTTGTTTTGTGTGTACTCAAAATTAATAGTTCTACTTGAATGACCTAATTTTGTATATTATGGTGTAAAAGTACGGTTAAACACATTCAAAGTCTGCTGTTGTGATATCATTACTCACAGGAGTCACATTGGCCTTAGTTTTAGTATTATGGTTAAGATCCAAGCTTTATTAAATTTATAAAATAGAACTCGAAGTATTTTGAAGATATCAGGATACTTCTTTGGCTTAAACGCGTATTTCTTATTGGTAAAACAAAAGCACAAAAGATTTGCAGTTCTTAAGTGCCATAAGTTAATGGAATTAAAATTTCTTTATGTCCGACGATCGATCATGCGATTTTGCAATGTTTTATGCATTTTTTCCCAGTGCAGCGAAAGGCAAATAAAGCACGGAGCGACAGCTGCCAGACACTGACGAATCCATTCGGCAGAAAATGAAAGGACGGTTCGGGGTTTGGAACTGATGGAAACAAAATCAGGTACAGGACGTCCACACACACGGGTTCAGACGAACATACAGACATTCGCAAAGAAATGACTAACATAATATGCCAAAATATCTGTCAAAATATAGATTGTAGGTGTGAGAGGCTTGTCTTCTGTTGCCGAACGAATGCCATTAGGAAAATACAGCATTTCCTCCCTTTTTTCCCTGCTCCTTTTTTGGTCGGCTTCTTGTCGAGAAATGTCCTTGGCAAACATATGCAGACGGCATGTTAACATGGCGAATAAAACCATGTGTGCCTGTGCCTGCATCTGTGTGTTTGCCTAACGAGCTGCATTAGTCGCTGATTGCAGCAGCTGAGTTGCGCTGGCTGTGGGTGCAGATAGATGGCGATGGCAATGCAACGGCGTCCGGGAAATACGCATCTTGTTTCCGGCCCCGATCACTTGCCTTCTGTCGCCTCCGTTTGCTTGAAATTTAAATTGCAAATCTACCCGCTCAGCTCAACACGCACGCGCCATCTGTGGGCGAGCAGCGAAACCCCGAGTGGATTCGGCGTTTTCTACTGCATACTTTTGGGCAAGCAATGACAATTGCGTGAAAATATTAATTGGGACTCCACAGAGGAACATGAACAAGCTGAGGGAATAAGGCGATAAAAACCCCTCCACTCGAGTGAAAAGTACATGGAAATGTGATATTCAAAAAGTGTCCAACACAAAAATATCCTGTATCCGCCAATAGAGCAAAGTACGAACTATCCTAAAGGGAAATTCCACTTATGGATCCAATTTGTTCGCGCCAGACCTTCTAAATTTCCTACATATTTCGGTTGCAGAAAATGTAATAATACATTTTCAATAAGATATTTATTCGGTTAGATAAAACTAGAATTTTATTGATTTTTATAGATAGGGAAGCGAGAATCGGAAACAAAATGTGAGTAAACGATAAAGAAAACTTTTAAAATTCTTACATGATTTCTTAATTGATTATCATATGTCATATCTCTTCTAATTTGTGATGCTAGCAGCCAGCTTAAAAAACAGAACAGATCAGCCAAAAAAAAAAACAAAAAAAAAGAAACGGGAAAAACGACAACTAAATTTAAGAACGGACAAAATAGAAGACAAAACAAGAGATAACGCTATAGTCGGGTTGGTGTCTTTGGTATTTTTGATTGCGTATAACTTTTTAATAAATGGTCCGATTTGAAAAATGTCTTTTTCATTTCGATAGGTATAAATATACACAACAAAATTGCAATTGTACTTCTAGGGAATCTTTAAAGTGCGTGGGCGCCAGACACATTTTAAAATCATTAGTGGGAAGCCCAAGAATATGTGTGGAAAATTCCAACAGACAGACGGACAAACAGACATGGCTATATTGACTCGGCTAGTAACCCTGATCAAGAATATATATACTTCATATGGTCGGAAAAGCTTCCTTCTCCCTGTTACATACTTTTGCACGAATCCAATATACCCTTTTACTCTACGAGTAACGGGTATAACAAGACAGAACGCTATAGTCGGGTGCGCCGACTATCAGATACCCGTTACTCAGCTAAAGGGAGTGCGAGGGAGATTGAGATATAAAACTTTGTTCGGGCATAACTTTTTAACGAATGGTCCGATTAAAAAAATTTCTTCTACATTTCGAAAGGTATCGATAAACATAATAAAACTGCATTTTTACTTTTCCAAAATATTTAAATTTTGTAAATTCGTTTCAAGCGATTGTGGGCGTTAGAGGGGGCGTGGCCCTCGGCTGAAACAAACTTGCGCTGCGTAGGAACTCCAAGGATCTGCATGCAATATGCCAATCTTCTAGCTTTTATAGTTTCCAAGATCTCAGCGTTCATACGGACGGACAGACGGACATGGATAGTTTGACTCGGGTAGTGATGCTGATCGGAAACGCTCTCCCTGTTACATACTTTTGCACGAATACAATATACCCTTTTACTTTTCGAGTAACGGGTATAGCTAACTTTTTCTACATTTTTCTGAATTTACTTGCGTGTTCAGTTTGGTTCTTCACTTAAATTGATTGAATATCTAATTCGATTATGTAATGATCTTTTGTGCCGGACTCACTGCTTTCTTCGCTTACGCATTTGTTCGTGCTAATTTAAATATGCTTATACGTACTTAATAGCGTTTGATTGTGTAACTCCTTTAACCCTGCCGATGCACAATGGGCTGAAAAAACAGTTGTAAGTTTTAAATTAATTAAATTTAAAATATCTGCAAAATATTTCTACGCTTAAAAACTACGCAGCAGAAATATTAGGAAGCCCTTCAGAACTACTGTTAAGCTCAAATTGTAAGTTTAGGTACATGAATGATTTTTATTATTAAATATATTTCAATATTTAAGGGTACCCTTCTAATTTCAGCTCTCTAGGATTACAGGGGAAGAAATGCTACATTTTAGGGCGAACAAGAGAGAACGCTATAGTCGGGTTGGTGTCCCGACTATCTAATACCCGTCACTCAGCTAAAGGGAGTGCGAACGCTGTAGTCGGGTTGGTGTCCCGACTATTTAATAAACGTAACTCAGCTAAAGGGAGTGCGAGGAAGTTGGAGATAAAACTTTGATCAGGCATAAGTTTTAAACGAATGGTCCGATTTAAAAAATTTCTTCTACATTTCGATAGGTATTGATAAACACAACAAATCTGCATTCTTACTTTTCCGAAATAATTAAATTTTTAAAATCGTATATAAGCTATTGTGGGCGTTAGAGGGGGCGTGGCACATTCTTGAAATAAACTTGCGCTGCGTAGGAACTCCAAGAATCTTCATGCAAAATGCCAATCCTCTAGCTTTTATAGTTTCCGAGATCTCAGCGTTCATACGGACAGACAGACGGACAGACGGACAGACGGACAGACGGACAGACGGAGAGACGGACAGACGGACAGACAGACATGGCTAGATCGACTCGGCTAGTGATCCTGATCAAGAATATATATACTTTATGGGGTCGGAAAAGCTTCCTTCTAGCTGTTACATACTTTTGCACGAATACAATATACCCTTTTACTCTACGAGTAACGGGTATAAAAATGTCTGACGCACTGTGAGGTGGTAAGAGGAAACTTTTGTTTATTTAAATATTAAGCAGAAGTGCACACACACAATCGCACAGCCTCTTAAACGATTGCAAGTTGTGTGCCTTCGTATCTGTGTGTGCATAAAATATAAATGAAATGGCGCCTAATGCTTTGCAATGTAGAGTTTCAATGTGATGTGCAGTGTTTAAGTTTTCAATGCCTGAGCTTTTATGCTAAGTAAACAAACCACTCGCACACCCAGCCATGCATAAGCACAGAACACATAAACAATCATAAAAGCTTTTACTGCCTTATTGTTAAATTATTGATTCAATTAATTTTTTTTAACTGTGAAACTAGTTCATTTTTTGATTGCACAAAGTTAAGACTGTACTATTTATTTGAATATTTCGATGATCTATCAAAACTGTTTAATTACCTTTGTAGTCTCTCGATAGAGAATACATACTAGATAAACTACAATACACTCAATATCATTTTTAGGATGTCCTAATTCTAAAATTTCAAACAGACTCTGAAAATGTAAAGAAAATACTATACTTGTAATATGTTTTACCAACAGCTGGGAACATGTAGCGTTTTTAAAAATATGAGTCACTTATTTCAGTGTACATATTTGTGTTTGTATTTACCAGCTGAAGCATTAGCCATTGTCTGCCTAACAAACCAGCCGACAGGAGCCCACAAAACCTGCCACGCCCTCTTTTTCCAACCCCCTGACGCCCCTTTTAACCCGCCCATGGCCACTGAACTGAAGCTTCACAATCTGCTCAATGAATCTCAATAAGTTTGTCATGGCTCTATGGCTAATGCATGAGTGTGTTATTGCCAGTGTGCGAGTGGGAGTGCGTATCTGTGTTTGCTTTGCATTCGTGTGCGTGTCCTAAATCAAGCGGTAATTGGTTCCTCGCCTGCCATTTCCACTGCCAACAGTTCGTCTCTGCCGTTGTTTATATAATTGAAACTAACACAAATAAAGTGCAAAAGCTTTCTGATTATGGGGATTTGCGCCTGCCACAAAATGAGGCAAGTGTCGGCCCGACTTTCTCCCGGTTTCAACTGCCTTCCTTGCCCCCGAACCAGCAGCTCTGCGGGCGATAAGAACCCGGTCTGCACCTTTGCAGCCATCAGGGACAGTGGGTTGAGTTTGAGGGGTCCTACGCACTTGTACCCAACGAAAAAAAAATAATAATAACAATAAACAAGAAAGGATGCTAACACTTGCTTATATACCCTTGCAGATCATTCCTATTAAATAACAAATTAAAAGTGGTAAATTTAACATTAATTTTTTCGATCCTTCCTTCGGCCGCTAGAAAATATAGTCGTGCGATTATTGTTAAATTTAATTCGGAATTCTGAAATATTAAAAAAGAGTCATATCCCAAAGTAGAAGAGAATACAATAAGAACCAACGAAGCTATAATTAGCTTCCTATTAATTTCCTTAAATTTTTCGATTGTTCCTAAGGCAGCTATATGATATAGTCCTCCGATTTTGATAAAATTAAATGAGAAATTCATAATTATTAAAGAAAATGTTATTCCCAAGCGTAGGAGGTTAAAATCACCGAAGCTATAATTTTTTTCGATTATTATTTCGATCCTTCCTATGTGAGCTATAAGATATAGTTGTCGGATCCGACTGGGTCCGACTTATATACTACCTGCAATAGAAAGAAGTCTTTTAGTAAAGTTTCACAGGCCAATTGCGCATGTCTGTCCACTGTGCGGCAACCATAAAAGCCAATATTTGAGGGCGTTTGTGGAGAGTGCGTGTGTGCTTGATTACTGGCGCAAGCTCGAGTGCGTTTGCTTACTTAAGCTGCTGTTAACTTAAGTATAACAATGATAAGGATAACTTCGGGCCTTCAGTTACCTGCTCCTGCCTGCCCTCCCTTCCCGCCTCCTTACACGTGTTTGCACCTTATTTATTTGCCACTCTGCCTGCAATTCCATCGGCTGGAGCCACTTTCCCGGCATTTCACCTAAGTAATTGGAATGGCTAAGGCTGGGCTTTAGTGCCAGATGCCACTCTTTGTAACTTGCCAGGGACAGTCCGTATATCCCGCTGCCTAGGCCTTAAGTCAGCTCATTACCTAAATGCTCACTGATCATTCGCACTGCATCTCAATTAGTGGCAATAAATGTAAGTTGGACTTAAGAGCGCAGCAAAACCCTGAATTTCCCGTTCGCAAGCCCCTTTTTGACATCTGCCTTGTGCAAAATGTGCAAATTCTGGGGATCAACTATCGCAATTCACAATTGCCAATGGGAGACTTTCATGAATCATTTCAGCTCTCAGATCAAGATGGTTTGGAAATGCTAAACTCACATTGACATCGGAATTTATATTTTCATTAAATCATACTCTTAATTTACAGGGCAATCATACTTGCATTTAAAGAAAATCCCGGTTTCTCTTAAATTACTTTAAATACTTGTATCTATTACATGCGTTGTACCAAGTTGGGCTCTTTAGAGCATCCTAACAAAATAATACTTATAAAGAGGGAACTAATTTTCCGTGAAAATGTACATGATGCACAGTCTTTTGTTCTCGGGTCATTTGGATTATTTGCAGTCATCGCATTCGCGTCTCACTTCTTTAAACTGAGGATAAAAGCTGTTCGCGGAAGAGTCCGGCGAGGAGTGGAAAAGGCGGCTGGAAAATGGGCGGAAAAGTGGGGGAACGGGGGGAAAAGGGGGTAACAAGCGTGCTGAGCCGCCTGAGTTTTGTGTCATTTTGGGGAGAAACCAAAGCCCGGCAATCTCATAATGCGTCGTCGCATTCATTCGTTTTCCGTTGTCCGGTCGGAAAAGCCAGGCGCCCCCTCGTCTCTGGCCACTTGTCATAAATAAGCAGTGCAGTTTGCCGGACCTGCCTGCCACCCAATTTTACCCGCCGCCCTTGCACCGCCAATTTCCCATCCGCATCCTTGCTCGCACTTCGAGTCCCTGGGCTCTCGCATTGAACGAGCGAATTCAATTTAACGAGAAATTGCAACAATCAACGCTTCTCCTGTGTCCTGCGTCCTGTGTCCTCGATCCATCCACCCTCCGCCCCCTCAGCCAAGGATTTTGCAGCCCCTCTCCACCGCACCACTCCCCACATTCTGCGGACAGTCGTCGGGGGGGAGAATAAAAAAGTGGCCAAAAAAACAACACGCGCAAACACAACTGTTCAGACAATGGCAAGGATTCCAAGCAACAGGAGCGGAGCCGCAACAACAACAACAGCCTGGCCTGCTGGACAGAGAGGGGCATATGTGGCAGGGGGGGGGGGGGGAGGATGGGAGCTGTGGCAGGGACGGACTGCAAGAGGCATAAAAAAATTGGGGCCAGAAAAAGGCAGCGTATGCCAACAATGTAATTTTGACGCTTGATCTCGACGGCCACACATGCATCGCTACACGGAGAGAAAATATTAAAACTATTAAAAAATATATTAAAGAATTATTTTTACCTGAGATTTTGTACTGAGTAATCATTAAAATAGATATAATTAGTGTCAGAATGCAGAGTTTATATAATAAGGCTTTCAGCAGGCTTTTGTTAAAATTACTGATTGGAAAAATATAATTAAAATATATATACCAATAAATGAATACAAGTTTTGTTTTTAATATTTTAGGACTCGGCGTATTTGTATTTGTGTCTAATTAGTCGGAGGCCTGGGGTGATGAAAAATATGAAAAAATACACTGCAATTTAGCATTGCCCTTAAAGCTAGTTAACTTTGATTGGCATGTTTCATGTCATCAATTAGTTATCGCCGTGTACTTTCATATGAGTAGCAACTGCAAAATGGCAGATGGAAAACGCGTTCGTTGCGAAGAGCAGCAAAAAAAACTTCGCTAGATAATGGACACCGAGGAATTCGCTGCCCGCAATCCACAAAAAATGTGAATTTGAAAAGAAGAGGAGCATCGAAGCGCGAGATACTCTTCAAAGACGCAAATTACATTTATAAAAAACAAGAAACCAGATATGCTTTTGCAGTTTCTTCACCAGCTTCTTTCTTCTACTACCTTACATTTTAAAGACCTCTTAACTTTGTTATACGATTATTAGTTAATAAACATAAGAAATAAATGGAAGGCAGAGCTAAATTAGTTACATGTACAGAAACACTCACGTGTAATAAGTTAAAACTGTAACGTGTTATGGATGGTAAAACGTAGGGTTGCAGTGGACACTATCGACATTATCGATGGTATCGGAAATTAAAAAAAATAAAAAACATATTACAAAAATGAAGGAAAGTTAGGAAACAAAAATAATTGAAAATGTATCCTTGTAGGTATCATAAAACTTATAGGAAAAAAAACGATCTTAATTTCACTGCGATTAAAGTGAAAAAAATTCAACGTTGAACCCTAAAAATTTAAATTGCGTCGTGTTATAAAATGTATACTTTAAAATACGTTTTTTTCGGAAAATATTCTAAAAATTATAGGTAAAATTAATTTTTTTTAGCGATATGTTGATTGTGGGCCCAAAACCATAGATGTTTCCTAAATTTTAAAACAATCGATAGTATCGATAAAGCTGTCTAATTTGTATCAACAATTATTGAAAAGGGTTCATTTTATTTTTGGTAGTAAGTTACTCTCATCCTCAACTCTAACCCCTAGATAGAGTATAGCCCCTGGGAAGAGGAAGCATGCCTGACCACTTATGTGTGGGTCAGTGCATCTGTGTGTTGGTACCTTAGTATCCGTGTGTGTTTGCTTATCGGTTTTGCCGCGTTTTTGGTCCTTTTTTCACGCGTTTTTCGTGCGACTTTCGTGTGGTGCATTATTACTACCGAATCGCCAGGCGTTTCCACGCTTCTGCCACCCACAAAGCCTCATAATATTTCATGGCTGTTGCAGATTGTTGACATTTTGGCTGCTCTGCACCTCCAGGCGGTGCCTTTTTTTAATTTTTTATTCCAGAGTTGCTGTAGTTGTTTCGATTATGCGGCAAAGGGGGCGTTTTAGAGGAGCGGGGTCCTCACAAAGCAGCCACTGCAGCGGATGCAAACAAACGCAGCCAGAAGCGCCAGGAAAATGTTGACATAGGGGTGGGATTTTAGGGGGTTAACTGGGGTGTGGGTTCAGGAGCCAGCGGCATCCGCAGTCGCGTGCAAACAGGATAAAACGCGCATCTGTCGCAGCGTCCATCATCATCATCTCCATCATCGCAGGAGCGTCCTCATCACCAGGATGTTGCAACGGACATGTCCGTTGTTTTGATCTGAGTTTTGGCTTAGTCGGAAAGTAGGCGGTGGGAAGGGGTTTTGCGGGACTCCCACTGAAGCACTGCTTTAGTGGCAGCCATCCAGGGCAATTGAATTATATTTAGAAACTATGCCAGAGGGCGTGGGGGGCTTTGTTAATCTAGTTTATTCTAGTTCGGTATTTAATCGGGATCTAGCAAGAGCTTTTAAGTAAGAGTTTTCCTAATTTAAATACCCATATTCGTGACTAGTCTGGTGAAAATGGAAAATTGTTTCAATTGTTTCCTTTTCCGGACAGATCTGTCCTTCTCTTAACGGCTTAGTCCGGTAAAAAGTACAAACATTCCCGGCCCGGAAATCCTTTTAAGTATTAGTTTTGCTAATTGAATTTTTTTTATATGCTAAGTTTTTATATGGTAGATTCCCTTTTTATAGCAAGATTTTTTCTATAGGAAAAGGAGGAGGCTTCGACTTTGATTCCAAAACCTATTCTAATTAAAGATTAAATTGTTCTTAAAAACTCAAAACTAGATTTAGGCTAAGCTAATTTTGATTTTTTGAAAAATAATTTTATCTTAACTAAGTTCGCTTGAATTCGAATGTTGAGAATAGTGTCTTGCCTATAATCCGTTTTTTGATTATTATCAACTGGTAATAATTTCTACCCAAGGTGAAAGGGAAAGGTGCCACTGAGGTGGATAGGAACTGAACACAGTAGCCCCTCAGAGATCCATCGAAACCGATCACTTCTGTTTCCGTTCCGTTTCACACACGCACACTAAAGCCCGACTTCGAAGCGGAGGAACTTCAGGTTCGGAATCTAGGATCTAGAATCTTGGATCTGGGATTGCAGGCAAGACCATGAGCGCCGCCGTCTGCGTGGTGGTCACGGTGCCCACCGAGGCGGAGGAGCTGAGGCTGAGCCCCAAGCCGCCGGACAGCAGCCGAAGTTGCCCCAGCTGCGGTGGCTGCCTGAGGAGCAAGTGTTCCGGCTGCGAGGTGTGCGAGCGCTGCTGGCGACTGGGCCAGATAGCCGGGGGCACTGGATGCGAGGCCAGGCCGCCAACAGCGGCCACAGCGGCTCCAAGGTGCCTGCAGCTGGCCGAGCTCAAGGAGGACGCCTCCCTGGAGCAGCTGCTGCGGGCGATAGCCGGGGAGCTGCGGCTGGAGGACGTCTTCTGGTCGCACGACGTCACCGGGAAGCAGCTGCAGGCGCGGTTCGACCTGCTGCAGGACGAGCGCTACGAGAGGCTGCTGTGCACCCTGCAGGACTGGGGCGTCGGCGAGCGACCGGGCACCCACGTGTCCGCCCTCACCTGCCTGGAGACCCGGGCCAAGCCCAGGCCGCGGGGCCCCAGGGCCCAGGGCCCCGGCGAGGCCGTGGATCAGGGCCAGGCGCAGGCGCAGGAGCCGGGGCAGGGATGGCAGAGCTTCATGGACTCGGTGAGGTGCCGGCTGAACGTCAACCAGGTGGTGCGGCAGGTGCGTCGGGACGCCACCCTGACCTTCGACTTCGTGGTGCTGCTGATGGCGGCCGCCCTGCTCTCCTGCGTGGGCCTCGTCGAGAACAGCTTCCTGTTCCTGTCCAGCTCCATGCTGATCTCGCCCCTGATGGGTCCCATCATTGCGGCCATATTCGGCTCGGTGATCGGCGACCGCGAGCTCCGCTGGCTGGGCCTGAAGAACGAGCTGCTGGGCATAGCCGTGTCCGTGGGCATTGGCTTCTTCTTCGGGGCCATCGTCTGCGGCTTCGGCCACTTCTTCGCCATATCCGCCGGCCTCACGGAGGAGATCGTCTCCCGCTGCGACACGCACTCCCTGGCCATCGGCGTCTGCACGGCCCTGGCCTCGGGAGCGGCTGGGGCCATAGCCGTTCTGGGGGGCAACACGGGATCCCTGGTGGGCGTGGCCATCTCGGCCTCCCTCCTGCCGCCCGCGGTGAACGCCGGACTCCTCGGGGCCCTGGCCATCGGGTGCCAGCTGCTGCCCCCCGACCACGAGCTGCTGGCCAGCCTGATGAAGCACCGCACCTACTCGGCGCTGCTCTCCGTGGAGCTGCTGGTCTGCGCGGCTGTCAGCATGGCCCTGACCCTCCTGAACATCGTGTGCGTCTGGCTGATGGGCGTGGTGGTGCTGCGGATCAAGGAGGTGGCTCCGGCGGTGCGGCGGCATCAGCAGTTCTGGCGCCACGACGTGCGCACTGCCCGCGAGGTGGGGCTCCTGGACCCGGCCCTGCAGAGCGCCATCGACCGCCTGGACGAGTCGCAGCTGGATGTGGAGGCGCCGCACTACCAGCGCACCTGGTCGCCGGGAATGGAGCGGCAGGCGCGCGTCGGGGGCTCCGACATGGCCCTGGCCGGCTGCAAGGATCAGCCGGACAACTACCACACGGTGCACGGCTTCCAGGAGTTCTGCATCACCCTGCACCGCCTCAAGTCGGCGCCCAAGGGAGTCCAGCCGCCGAGTGTGATGGAGCTGTTTGCCCGTCCGGAGCCGAGTTCCGCCCAGACCACCACCACCACCACCACCACCGGGGGCAGCGGCTTCAGCAGCTGTCGCAGTCTGCCGGACATCAGCAGCCATTCCCGGCTCTGGCCCCACGGACCATCCAGTGCCATGAGCATCCAGAGCTTGAGCCTCGGACCCGTGGCACCCACGGCATCGCAGGGACTGGCTGGCAGGGAGCGCGGGAAGCGGATGGTCCACTGGCACGAGGAGCAGCTGCAGAGGGACCTCGTCCTGGGCAAGGAGACACTGAGCAGCAGGGAGGGCAGTCCGCTCGGGAGGACGGGCCAGGTCCTGATACCCCTGCCCAGTCTGGAGCCCGCTGCCGCCGCCGATCGACCCCTGCAGCTGCTTCCCCACGGCAGGCCGCAGGTCACCAGGCCCCCCGAGGAGCAGGACGAGTTCCAGGCTTAGCGGCTGAGCACCCGGCCGCACTCTAAATCCGCCCACCCTCAAGAGCAGGGCAAACATTCAGGATGAAGCCTCGGGCTTCGTGTCCAGCTTTGATTACTCGCCGATCCGGCGGCGATGCAACTGTTTGCCAACCACTCCAAGCCGCCAGCACTGGCGGTCGTAAAACTGTAGAGGAGTATATGAGTGCATGTACCTCGTATAAACCACAGAAAAAGTAAAATAAGAAGGGGGAAAAAATATATAAAAAACTAAAAAGCAAGCAAATGGCGACTTGTGGCAAGCGTTAGTCGGTTGAAAATGCAAAAACAAATAATTATTATTCAAAAGAAATTATCTTGTAAATTGCAAGTGAAAATCAAATATTTTTAATTAACAACTAATTCAATTTAATTATGGAAACTCCAAAAAAATTATACATTGTTTACTACAGAGTACAGCCTTTATAATATTAGGTATTAAGTCAACACCACACTTTTATACTACATGTAGTATACTTTTGAAACCACGAGCTTTTAGAGTAAGACTATGGTTTCTTTTGGGTGTACAGTGTACACTTTATGATATATAAATATCAGATTTAAGCTTAAACTTAGTAAGTCTTTGAGTCATTGGCCCTGTCGAAACAACTAAGCATCCGTACAGGCAACAGGCAAACTACCCTGTCGAAATCACCCGCAGGTCAGCCAACTTTTCACACTCCACATGCATGTGAACACTTCGTCCTGGAGCCAAGCTCTATTCCCCTTTTCCCAGGTCGGTAATTTTTATAGCTTTTAATTTGGCCAAGTGAAGCTGGCGAATGGAGAATGACTCGCTTAATTCACTTACCACTGAGCAGATTGCTGGCCCTCGGCGGTCCTGGGTTTCGTTTTTATTTTCCCTGGTCCACTGCCAACTGAAGCCAACCAAGTCGATAGACATCGGACCTTTCTCCTAATCTGCTCTTTTGGTTTATGCTTGTACAAAAAAATGTGTATGTCGGGAATTCTACTGGCTTGGAAGTTTAAAGATACATTTTTACTTTTTATGATTTGCTTACGAGCTGCTAAAGTGAAATTGAGTAAATACTCTAATAATATAATAATCAACTACGAATTTTAAATCTATATTTAAGATTTTAAAGTAATTAGAGTTAATAAGAATGAGAGAATGAAATTATTGCTCTTTATATTTATTTATGTTTTTTTACTAGCTGAATATTTTATTTAGTGTCTAGATTTTAATCTCGTTACTCACACAGTAAAACTGCATGTTATTCATATTAATATATTCAAGAAAACTTCTTAAATTGCTGTTTAGAAATAAAGTTAGATTGGCCAGTGACGTATGATACTTAAAATGTAGAGTGAATGCTTTCTAATCGAAGACAATAGTTTCTATCGGGCTAAGTCATATTTTTCCTGCATAACTTCATTATGCGGTTCTCATTGTCCTTTTTCCGCTCTGTTTTTGAGTCCGAGCGTTTCCTCGGATTGATTGTTTTATCGCTTCCTTTTGTTGCCCATTTCAAGTGTTATTATCCTGGCCGAGTATCCTTTCGGCTCTGCCCATCGCATTCGAACGCCCATTAGATGGCAACAACAATTACGTGTTGCGCTTTTATTGCGACCAGCTCGTTCGTTTCACCACTCCTCCTTCGGTATGCATCCCTTGGCCAGGATAGAATGGACCGGGACAAGTGCGAAAAAAGGATACGAGCCACGTGTGATTGCCCTTTGATGTGCCCCTGCCGTTGTTGTATTTTCTCTAATGTTTATTTGCCATTTCAGCGCCTGCTGTTTGCCATGCCACCTATCCTCGATCCTTTTCCGGCGCTCGCATCCTGCCCTCCAGTTTGCCGTTTGTCCTGTTTGGCCAGGACAGGTGCGACATTTGGCATGTCCACGCAATTAGCGCCCTTGTCCAGCCCGGTCTCCGCTCTCAGCTCTCCGCTCTCCGCAGTCCATATTCCATGTCCCCGCCCACTCGTCCTTGCGGGCCTCGATTAACTCGTTTTCACCGACCAGGCCGCTAACGAGGCCACATTTGTCCGGCCATCGAGGAGCGGACGAGGCCAAAACAAACCAAAAGTACACTTCGGAAAATATGTATTGGCCAGGGATGTAACAATGTGTATTTGAAGAAATTCTTTTTCGGCTTTATTTGTATGCAAAAAATGGAACGGCGTTTTGACTATTTTCCCATCGATTAAAGATTATTAAAATGTTAATTCGTGAAAATTTGATTTTTTTAACGGATTGTTGTAAAATAAGAGTTAACAAAAAACCTTTGAAAAAACGTATTTGGCGACATAATCCTCAATTTGGATTTAAAAAGAAAAATCATAAAAAAAATTAATTGAAAGCCATTTACATATGTGCCCGTCTGGGCTAACACAGTTGGTTAAGGTTAGCATAAGTAAACTTTTTTCAGTGTAAGTTTTTGGGCGTCAAGTTCCCGTTCAAGTGCGTATTCCCCTTGTAATTTTATGATGGATGTGAGCACTCACGGGTGATCCGCATTAATGAATGTGTGAACGGGTTTATGAGGACAAGGCCGAACTTGTTGGTTAATCCCTACCTGAGCACTACACACTTGGTGTTTAATAAGATAATATTTCAAACATTTTATTTAAGAGTCGTTCTTAGAAAAACAGAAAAAAAAACTCCTTGCTTAAAATTGTACTTAAAATTCATTTTTGTAAATTATGACATCAATTTGTTAACCAATTTTACATTAACACATCCGCGGATCAACGGAGGGTGGTATGGGTGATCAATAACCCCACCACTCGGGTGAAAAATAAAAGGAACCATCATCAGATCTATTTTTTAAGTTCCCCTTTTTCGTTACCCGTTTCTTAAGGGAATACAAATCTGTAGACGGCAATTTTTCAACCGACTATTCTATAGTTCTACCCTTACACTTTTTTCTGTCTGATGCATTGTCAAGATTTAATCAGCCTTTGGCATTCTGGGTCCAACTTATTATTTAGCATAATTATTTATAGTTTTATTTATCTCTCTCGACAAGTTTTTACGGTCGCTTCCGACGCCAACCGAACAAAAGGAGGAAAGCCCAACAGACAAGCAAAAGTTTACCACGCTAGAAAAAGTAAAGAAAATCTGCTGAGGAGCGGAGGGAATTCGGGGTATAGTCGAGAGTCCCAGGCAGCTGGGCAAGGCAAAACGTTTAATATTAAATGGGGTAGCAGCAGGGCGAAACTTTGATCCTGTTGTGTACTGCGCTCTGACGTGCTGCGCTGCCCCACCGGAATCAGAAGGCGAGGCTATTTTACACTCTAAGGAAAGTATTCCTCTTGAGCTAGTATTAACGGTTTAATAGTATTTAGAAACATTTCAGTCCTTTCTTCGATTTTATTTGAAAATTATATTTTTTTTAGTTTATAGCTAAGATTCTCTTTTCAAAACATTAGCAATCATTTTTCTTCATCTGAAACTATAGCTTGGGCATCAGAAGTTTATATAGCTAGGTAGATCGTTTCCATGCTATCTTGTACAAAATATAAGAACGAAGTCTGATTTAAAAAGAATTTAAAACTAATTTCTCAAACTTTAAACCAATTTTACATTTGAATTAATTGAATATTAAGTAACAATATATATTATACTATATAGAAGCGGTTTTCGAATTATTTTGTGATTAAATTTTCGATCCTTCCTATCGCAGCTTTATAACAAAGTCGTCCACTTTTATAAATTGCCGTTCAAAGTTATGAAATATTAAAAAAAATCTATATCACCGAGTAGAAGAGAATAGTTTAAAACAAATCGGAATCTTCATTAAGTTATGATACGCATCAAGTTAGCAGAACAACTTTGGAAATTGCACTTTTTTTCTTATTGACAATTTGCCGTTATTTATCCGTAAATTATTCGTGAAACAATTAATTTTGCCGCTCAACTATTTTAAAAGTTATAAGATGTTCTGCTAACTTGATATCAAGTTAGCAGAACAACTCCTTAAATGTTAACTTTTCCAAAATGTTTTTATATGGGATTTTGCCGTTATTTATCCGTAAATTATTCGTGAAAGAAAAAATTTTGTCGCTCTTGTTTTAACATTTATTTTAAAAAAAAACATAGTTGTTCTGCTAACTTGATATCAAGTTAACAGTACAACTTTTTAAATGTTAACTTTTCCAAAATGTTTTTATATGGGATTTTGCCGTTATTTATCCGTAAATTATTCGTGAAAGAAAAAATGTTGTCGCTCTTGTTTTAACATTTATTTTTTAAAAAAACATAGTTGTTCTGCTAACTTGATATCAAGTTAACAGTACAACTTTTTAAATGTTAACTTTTCCAAAATGTTTTTAAATGGGATTTTGCCGTTATTTATCCGTAAATTATTCGTGAAAGAAAAAATTTTGTCGCTCTAGTTTTAACATTTATTTTTTAAAAAAACATATTTGCTCTGGAGGGAGAAATAAAGCCTTGAGTATAAATAGCGTCTATCATTAGAACTGCAATGCGTTAAACTTAAGTTTCATAACCATTTTTGTGTACAGATATGACGCCCAAATCAACATATATCTTCCAATCAAACAAAAACACCTCTTAACGAGGTAAAAAAATAGTGACGACCGCACCTTCAACATACAAAAGATCTGATATCATATTTTGTGACGAAAAATAATTTTACATTCGAAAATATAAAAACACTTTCTAAAATTTACTCATTCGGCCCGCTTCAGACAAATTTATAAGATTTTACCCACACGAACATTTTCTATTGTAGCGTGCCGAAAAAGTAAATTTTAGAAAGTGTTTTTATATTTTCGAATGTAAAATTATTTTTCGTCACAAAATATGATATCAGATCTTTTGTATGTTGAAGGTGCGGTCGTCACTATTTTTTTACCTCGTTAAGAGGTGTTTTTGTTTGATTGGAAGATATATGTTGATTTGGGCGTCATATCTGTACACAAAAATGGTTATGAAACTTAAGTTTAACGCATTGCAGTTCTAATGATAGACGCTATTTATACTCAAGGCTTTATTTCTCCCTCCAGAGCAAATATGTTTTTTTAAAAAATAAATGTTAAAACTAGAGCGACAAAATTTTTTCTTTCACGAATAATTTACGGATAAATAACGGCAAAATCCCATTTAAAAACATTTTGGAAAAGTTAACATTTAAAAAGTTGTACTGTTAACTTGATATCAAGTTAGCAGAACAACTATGTTTTTTTAAAAAATAAATGTTAAAACAAGAGCGACAACATTTTTTCTTTCACGAATAATTTACGGATAAATAACGGCAAAATTCCATTTAAAAACATTTTGGAAAAGTTAACATTTAAGGAGTTGTTCTGCTAACTTGATATCAAGTTAGCAGAACATCTTATAACTTTTAAAATAGTTGAGCGGCAAAATTAATTGTTTCACGAATAATTTACGGATAAATAACAGCAAATTGTCAATAAGAAAAAAAGTGAAATTTCCAAAGTTGTTCTGCTAACTTGATGCGTATTAAGTTATGAGCAGTATAAGCTTTACCCGCTAGGTGTCGCCTTGCAGCTTGCATACATCCATCTCCCTCGCACTCCCTTAAAGCTGAGTAACCGGTATCTGATAGTCGAGGTACTCTCCTTTGTTTTTCTACAAAACTGCTTTTGTATTAGTTTCAAATTACACATTTCTCCGAGTGTACTTATTCAGCTTGCCTTGTGGCAGTCTTAGTGCCTTAAATAGTTGCACCTTTGGCCACTCCAAGCCAAAAGAAATCCAGCGCTGTGGGCAAGTGGGAAAGACTGGAGTGCAGTCGAGTAGAGTGGCTGCCTGTGGAGTGGACTGGATTGTTGTGCTGTTTTCTGGTTTTATTTTCCTTTTTTCGTATATTTTGGACACTGCTGGCGGATTACGGAGCACATGCTTAGTGCCTATTATTTATGGACCCTTGAAACTGCAGCAGCTGCAGTGGCAGCCACAAGAAGCCATCGCCACAGCATGGTCAATTGATTCCTGGATCCTTCGTCCTGCGTCCATTGTCCCGCATCCATTGTCCGGCTAAAAACAGATCCCTCACCATGGCAACGGCAACAAAACAGCCGGATTTCGTCGTATTCGGTCCGGCAATCAGGTGTTGTGGAGCTTCCTTCTGGTCAAGTTAATACGAGAAGCAAAAGCTCGCTTTATGTGGAACTCCTTTCTCAATTTTTACTCGGAGTATTAGGCTTTGTTGTTGCTTAATTTGGGAGTCAGCTAGTAAACAATTGCACTACGATCTTGAAGATGTTAGTGATTCAACTTCCATTACTTTTTTGAGTAACTTATAACTGGTGTAGCAAAATATACTTGAGAAGTAGTCGTCGACGTCGATGCCAACTGTACATAATATTACTATTACTTTTATCCAGGGACCGACAATAACTGTCAATTTTTCTAACAAAAAAATAATGCACATAGAAAAGTCCTTAACTGGTTTTAAATATACTAAAATATTTTTGTTAGCTATTGTAGTTTATAAATCCGCAATAATTTGTATTTTCTTTTTTATTTAACTTACTAAAAATCTTTTAAAAAATAGAACACTTATTTTCTTTATGTTTATTTTACCCATAAAATGGCCAAACAAGTTTTAGTTGTATTTTTGATCACGAGGAAAAACTTATAAAACTCCTTTACAGAGATCTCTCTCGTTGAAACCAGAGAGCTTAAATTCAACATCATTTTTTGCTTATTTTATTTTTGTAAGGCTGACCATTATTTGTTAACTTGATTTGCTTGGCTGAGTAGCGAATATATGATGGTCAAGGCATTTTACCATAGCGTTTCTCATAGTTTCTATTCGGATCAAGTACCAAAAATAAAGATAGGATCCCAAATTCATGAGCCACCAGTAAAAGTACCGTACGCAAGTGAACGAAATAATACCGTTAAAGGATTGAGAGACCGATTATTTTTGCTTAACAAAAAAACTTAAAAAGAATAGAGCCGGCAGATATTTAAAACCTTTGGGGACTATTAAAAATTGTAATTAAGCCAAAAAAAGAATATCTACTACAAATGTCTCCCCTTAAATTAATATTTTTGTTGGAAATTTCCCAACGCCACCTTCCGAAATTCTTGTAATGGCTACGGTGCAGCCGAAAAGTGTTAATTACGACTGCAAAGGACTCAGAGCTCTCCCTTTTGCCACTTTCCGTTTTAATATATCGTGAACTCCTTGACTCAGCTTCTGGTCGAATCCTTTTTTTTGTGAACTTGCAACTCGGGGGCGAACTTCGCTTTGGCAACAAATTGCACTGGCTTTGTCTTTGGGATGCGTTTTAATCTGCCCATTGTTCTTCGTCCCCAGGACTCGCAGCTTCTCTTTTTGCGCTTCCTTTTCCTGCCACTCCGCCTTGTAAATTATGTGTTTTAATATTTTACAAAGACTCAAAAACTGAGCACTTTGTTTATATTCTTATGCCCGTTTTCGAGCTTCTTCTCCCTCCTTCGGCTTTAATAAGCCCCCAAACAGGGCGCATTTGAAGTGGGCGTGGCGAACGGAGGCTCTAAATATAAATACTGCAAAGGACAAAGATCCGACAGGCGACGCACATTGTCGCAATTCGAGTATTTTCATTGGAAAAATGGTAAAATAAAATGAAATAAATTAGCTAAACGAATAATTTATAAAAGAAGTGTTGATAAATTTAAATATTTAAATCAAAATGCGGAAGTACTGATCGACACAGCGCAAATGATATTTATGGTCCCTAAACATTAGCTCGTTTGGATCGTCAGGACTGTAGTCGTAGGTAAAATTATCGTCCCTAATTGAATTAAACTACTAAAAAATTGTATGTTTTACGGCCACGGTGCAACTAGCAGAAATGGTAGAAAAATGTTGCAGTTCTTTTAATTTGCTCAAAATGGAAACGAATTTCTGCAGCTCTCATTTATTTATATTTGCGTTTCCTCTGCTGCTTAACCCTCTGGAGACAGAACGGAGCTTGTTAATTGCCGGATTCCGACTCGATTGGGCAAAGCTTTAGGTTTAAATTGGAGATCTAGTGGGAAAGGGTAAGGGGCCTGCACTGGGAGAAATCGAGAAGGGGAGAAAAGCTCTCAAATAATAGCCTATTTACACTAGGGTGGAGTTATTGGGGTTATTGACATAACCCTGTTTTTTATATAGGTTGTGTATAGGCAACTAGATGTGGGCAAAAGTAAGGTACTTTTAGGGTCTTTGGTATTTCTGAGTATTTCTTTGTATTTTTCGGTATATTTTGTATTCATTTTCTATTGTTGAAGGTCCATCCCTAGTAAAATAAACAACAAAATCGACAAACACTAGCTGTAATTACTCGATATTTGGAGTTAACCCAGGGGAAACACTTCTTTGGAATAATCGGGTTACTGGCTCACTCGATAGTGTGACTAGACTGTTGGGGTTTACAGACTTGAAAATTAGGGTTAGGCATCGAAGGAAAAGTGCAAATAGGAATCAATATCTTGGGCTGCCACACTAATGGCTTAGCTGAGGGATTTTTGTGGCACCCGCAATTGTCCCATGTGCACCTGAAAGTCGACCAATTCGCCTGAATCCTGGAAAAGTAAAAGGAAGTTGGCATTTGGTAACCGTTTCCCTTCCAATTTTCCCTTTTCCCAGGATGATCATTTAATGGCCAGAACCATTGACCTGGGGCAAACTCGGGACTGACTTACGAGTATAAGCAACTTAATTATCTGCGACAATTACAAGCAGGCAACAAATCTAAGCAGGAATGTCCTGTGTACATCGTGTGTGTGTGTGTGTGCTGTCAGCACATTTGTCTACGTGGCGTATGAATAATTGCAAATGCCAACAATGGGCGGCATTTGTCGTTGTGGTTGTCGGTTGTCGGTTGTCGTTGTCGTTGTTTTGCCTTTGTCTCTACGTGGGTCCTCGTTGCTCCTTCTCCTGCTCCTGCTCCTCCTGCTCCTGCACATTCCACACTTGATATACAACTCACATGTATACCTGGCTCTGTGATCATTTAGATAAATAATTCCAAATGTTAATTGAGTGCAAGGGTTTCGCAGGCGGACAAAAGTTTCTGGCCTGGCCTGTGTGAAAATTAATTAACTAAATTATTAAGTGGCTGGCAAAGGCAAAAGCAATGGCAAAGGCAAAGGCAAGAGTCCGTCCGGCCAAAACGAATATTGTAAATTATGCTTTTATTATTGCCGCAAGTTGTTTGGCACGATAATGACGATGTCCTGGCCATGTGCCGGCATTTGGCATTAATTGCGGCCTAGTGGCCAAAAATTACCTGACCCAAAGTCCCACTCCTGGCCAAGACATTAAGCCATATTTATGACAGACGCCACCCCACAAATTGCAACGCCAAATGCTTATTTAATGAGTTAATTATTTTTTGTATTTATTGCAATGCCGAAATATGCGAATGAGCAAACGTGGAAATATGCGCTATTAAACGTTAAGCACGGGGGCAGTCGGGAAAAACCCATTAGAATTTTCGGGGTTTTTCTCTTTCGACGGAACGGCAGACTCAATTAGCGAGGGGTCTTAATGGTTGAACGGCAGTGGGAAATGGGGGAAAATACGTGGAACAAACTGCAAATCATGCATGTAAGCCTTGTGCATTTTCCCTAATGTTTTCCGAGTTCTGCGTTCATTTTTTAATTACAATTTCAAAAATATTATTGCAAATATTTCAGTGTTTCTACCGGTTATGAAACGAAAATTAAATTTGATTGCTTGTTATTGAACTTTAATGTGAACATTTGAATGGTAACTGCTGTATACTCCAGCCTGTTCCATTAGTTATTCCTAAATCAACAATATAAATTAAACATTTTCGTCTTCATATGATCATAAATGTTAAAATTATGAGATAACCATTTTAATTTAATATTTAATTTAACTTCTTACGGTTTTATATATGGCCTGTGTGACTATACCCGTTACTTGTAAAGTAAAGTAAAGTAAAGTATTCGGGGAAAATTATGTAGCAGGAAGAAGGAATCGTTCCCGAGCCTAAAGAGTATACATATATATTCTCGATCAGGATCACTAGCCGAGTCAATCTAGCCATGTCCGTTTGTCCGTCCGTCCGTCCGTCCGTCCGTCTGTCCGTCCGTCTGTTCGTCTGTCCGTCTGTCCGTCCGACTGTCAGGTTAAGTTGGTTTTCATTTGGAATCCAATGAAAATCAGGCCAAATAAAGCCTAACACATTTATTTCGCATTTTCCTATTATGCGGCCACTTGATATGATTTATTATCTGCAGAAAGCAGCAAAAAGTGGAAACACTGTCAATCTGCACCTGACCGCTGGAGCTCAAATGATGGAAGGCCAAGAGCCAGGCGATCGTTAACCCGAATTAACTTGTTTAACTCATTCGTGGCCGGCCGCAGAAATGAAAGGCAAACATGAAATGTTTTCGGCCGCACAGACAAAGGAAACTTTTCCAATTTTCCGAGCACATTGGCCATTGGCTCGATGGCTGCTGAGCGTCAATCAATCAATCAGGCAATCGTTCATGCGCACATTAATTTATTCATTTTAGCGGAATCGCCACGAGAAATATTTTCCCATTTAATTGCTCTCCTACCAATTTTCGTGCAGAGCGGGCGCAAAACGCTTTTTATTACTTAACCGGAAATTGGCAATTAAAGCGATTTAACGGCCCACATGAATGCGGGGCTCTGAGCTCGGAGAATGCCCCAAAAGCCGAGGAAACGTAAGAATTTTTGGGGAAGGCCGTCGGCAGCCCCCTTTTAATGGGCTTTTGCCTCGCTCCTCCCCGGTTTCTCATCAACTAACGTCATCGTCCAGGGCCTTAATCAAGTTTTAAATGGCCGCAACCCCCACAACTCCCACAACAGCCACCACCCCCAGTTTTCCCAGCCCCCTCAAGGTGCTGCCAACTCGTTCATTGTTATTTATTGTGTGTTGTTGTTATTGCCGGAAATTTATTTCAATTTTCGCCGAGCTGCAAAGTTTTGTATTGTCATTGCGAACGTTCGCCTTTTTCCAATTAGAGATGGGTGTGCTGGGGGCTTGGAGGGGGAGGCTTCCGGGGGTGTTTGCAGGGGTGTTTGCAGGGGGAGCATAAAAACTCATTTAACTTTTTTGGACGGCGAAACGTCAAACGGCCAGCGAAAGTTTCCTCGGCACATCGGTTTTTCGGAGCGACCCACCGATATCTGTTGCATAGTTCTCGGGGCCCTGCATAATTAATTATTTGCCCCCAGCGGAACGGAGCGAAGTGGAACACGCGGAACGAAACGAGAGCGGTATGTTTCGGGATGGGTTTGAAAGCCCGTTAATTTAATAGCGCCAGTTTATAACTTCTTAATTTAAAAGGAATTTCGATTGAAGCTGGAATGCTAAGTAGTTGAATTCAGCATGAAGTGTGCAATAAGACTTTACTTGAACAGGCTTTTTACTGTCCTTTGATGGATCTTAAGTGTCTAATCTTTCACTTCTTCCAGAATCCTGGGAAATGGGCATCAAAATCAGTGGGATTGTTGGGCCTTTGTTGTTTCACTGCTCTTGGATACCAATACGAAATACTAAACTTAGACTAAATTTAAACTATTGAAGGCACTTCCGAAATCTATTATTTCGCAGACAGTTTTTAAGTAAATGCCGGCACTTTTCACCACTCGATCCTTTCGATTCGCCGGAGCTGATGAATTTTAGTTCCTGAACTCAGTGGGACATGTTGGCCGGAGATCGCTCCCCGCGGAGGGAAATGAAAATGGAAAACGGTTCGCGAAAGCGGATGACTTGCGGGTGGCCGCTTAATTTTCGGTCTTTGCCAAGCGTCCAATTTGCCGCCACATTGCAGCCAAAGTTATTCGCGAAAAACTTGAAACTTTGCCACCATCCGCGCCCCGAGTCCACTCGCCCTCCGACCACCGCACTAATTTCAATTGCTCTCGGCTAATGTGGGACCAGTCGCGAACTCTTGGCCCTCCCCTCGCTAGTTTATGGCGAAAGTTGAGCTGAAAAATGCGCGGAGAAAATGTCAAGTGCAATTTATACAAATTTCACGGTTACTGCTAAAGTGTCGAAAACTTTTCACGGTTACTCGGCCAACTGACGGCCACGGAATTAGCCTAAGTCCGTTGGAGTTTAAGTGTTTCCTTTTTTCCTTTTCCTTTTCATTTTCCTTCTGGATTTCGCCAGCCACACGAATTTCGGGAGTTTTCCAAATAGTTGCGCAAATTTCTCGAGTTTCATTCAGCGCGGCTGGCTAAACAATTTCACGATAGTTAATTAATCGATACCATACATGTACGTATGGAGAGGCACCTCTGGGGCAATCACAATATGCTCCACCAACTTTTCGCGCCCGCATTCGCAATTCGCGATTGGCCAGCGAAGCACTCTCGAAAATGTGGGGCATATTAGTTTGAAACAATTGAACGTAATGTTTTTCCTTCAGTACATGTTTGATTTAAGCAATGACTGCTAGAGTTGTTAAAACATCGATAGTGGGCACTATCGATGTTTTTGGCTATCGATGGTGGTCACTACCGATATTATCGATAGTATCTGACATTAAAGAAAATAAAAGTAAATTACAAAAACTAAGCAAAATAATGAAAAAAATAATTAAAAATTTAAGCTTGTATCATTAAACATATGCGGAAAAGCAACGATATTAATTTTACTGCGATTTAAGTGAAACAATGTTCAATGTTGAGCCCGAACAATGAAAATACCGTCCTGTTCTAAAATATATACTTAAAAATCCTTTTTTTTTCTTTAAATATCCCAAAAATTACATGTCAATTTGATTTCATTTTTAGCGATAGTATCGATTGTGGATGTGTGTGCCCAAAATATTGATGTTTCCTAAATTTTTAAACCATCGATAGTATCGATAGTGCTATCGATTTTTTTACCAACGCTAATGACTGCCAATCGGCTGAAAAAATCTAATAAATTAAAAGTTTATTATTAGTTAAGTAAGTTAAGTATTATTGTTTTCTTTTGCAGGTTATCCACCGGTCCACGCCCATGATCAAACACATTCCCTCAAATTCTTTTTCGCGAGCAGCATATACTCGTATTTATTTTTAAAACATTTTTTGCCGAGCTGAAAATGTTTGTGCATTCGATACGCAAAACAAATGCAATCGCCGGAGTGGTCAGGGGTTCTATACTTCTTTTTTCCGCTGCAGATGAATGTTTTATCTCGCCCGCTGCGTTTTGGGGTTTTGTAATATTCCCCGATGTCAGTTTGATGGCCAAAAAATACAAACTTTCCGCAGCAACAAACAACAAGGGGGCGAAGGCGCAAAAAAACTTTCGCCATTTAATTGGAAAATTAAATTTTACGCTGCTGCAGCGTGGAACAATGCGGGCGCACAACTTCTCACCTTCGCACGATTTTCCGCCCGCCCCGTGTTTTCCATCTGCCAGGTAATATCTAAAGCGAACTGCATTTAAAACATTTCGCCTTGCTGCATTCCGGGGATTCCCCGGCCACTCCAAGTGTCATGTCAAGTGTCCCCAGCTCCCTGCGCATTCCCCCACTTTTTCTACTTATGCAATTTTCCAAAATGACTCGGAATTCATTTGACAAATTGTCTGTCTAGAGGAGCGGGTGGCCGGGAGTGGCCGGGAGTGGGTGCGGAGGGCAGATGCCTCATTTCAGTCCTCGGACTGCTGTCGGAATTCGTTTTGTGCCCTGTCATTGGTCGGGCAAGTGGCAAAATTAAATTTAACAAGACGAGCGCCAGGCTGCCACATTGTTTAAAGTGCTTAACAAGCGGCAGGATCACAAATACGACGGGCAGACACCACAGCTCAGCCGGAGCCAACACCTTCCAAGGGCCGTCAGCCTTCAGCCCTCGGCCGCCAGCCAGTTGACCCACTCTACCTCCGTTGGAGCTGCAGCCAGCAAAGAAGTGGCATGAAAAATGAAATGAAAACCAGCAAGTAACCGCAATCATTGCTCGACTCGCCGCTCGTTAGGAGCTGCCGGCAAAGTGGGAGAAGCGGGAGGAAGTTCGGGGGGAAGGCGGCAGGCGGGTGCGGAGTTAGTGGTCGTGGTCTGACCGACCTCAACGAAAAGCGTCCAATGCCTTTTCTTGCACACTGATTCGAGCTGAGTTTCTTTTTTCGATTCTCTGGCACTTTAAGGAACTATTCTATTCCTAACTGTCGCTAGAAATACTGATGTGAATATTGTGCACATATTGATATAGTTCTCTATTGTTAAAAAATAAAAACATTTTGATAAAAAATATATCACTAAGTAATAAAGTAATAACAAAATTCGTAACAGCGTTTTGTTTCTTAAATTTTGTTGTTTTAAATAAGAACCAACGTTCTTAAGTTAAGAAAATATTGTGCTTATTCTCAAGTAATTGTCGCACTTTTAACTTGAAATGTTTTCTTAGAGCGCAGTCCCGAGTTCGAAACCACTTGATGACAAGCTGCATATGAAATACAAACACCTCTTAACGAGGTAACAAACTAGTGACGATCGCACCTTCAACATTCAAAAGTTATAATATCAACATTTGTGACGAAAAATTATTATTTAATGTATTAATGACATACACTTTCTAAAATTTTCTCATTCGGCAAGCTGCAATAGAAAATGAAAATGCCTCTGAAGAGTGAAGAAGAAAAAGGTTGCAAGGGCGGGCAGAATAAGAAAATAAAAAGTATAAAAAAGTATTTTAAAAATTTCTTATTTCTTATTTTCTTATTTTTTATGAAAGTTATTTATAGACACTTACATTTCACAGATGGCTAAACTCACTAATCAGGTTTTTTGTCTCCGCTAGGAATCAGGGCCGCAATCATTGGAGTCGAGCACTCTAACCAGTAAGGCTCACAAGAATGATTTTCGTAACTAAAATTCTTTAGACTTGAAATCAACATTCAACAAAAAAAAGAAGAAAAACCTGACGCAGAGATTATGAGTCGGATACTCTAACCACCCTAAGTCAAGAAAAATACTTGAACTAAAATTTAGAATTGTATTTTTAAAATAACAAAGAACATGAAGGAATAAAATAGTTGTGTTACGATACTAATTGTGGTGTTACTATTCAATGACCCAAAAAAATAAAACAACAAAATACATGCATACAAATAAAATATTAAAATATTATTATAATACGATATTAGTTGAGATGTTAATAATAATGTGCCAATATACAAAATACATAACAATTTCGTAAATAGCTTTTCTGCTATTTGAATTGTTAAATACTTTTCAACGACCCGAAAAATAAAACAACAAAATACCTGCAAAATTCAGAAAATAGTAAACTACAAATTTTCTATGTTGATTTTACATAGTTTTTTTTTGTGTAGGAACCCCAAGAATCTGCATGGCTAATCCTAACATTCTAGCTTGTATAGTTTCTGAGAACTTAGCGTTCATACGGACGGACAGACAAACGGACATGACTAGATCGACTACTAAAAGTATATCAAATACACATATGAACACCTTTATTTAAAACGTTTTGTTGTTAACCCAAATAAGGTAAGTAAATGTAAGGCGATATTTAATTTGATGCAAAAATTTTTTTATACCCGTTACTCGTAAAGTGAAAGGATAGCTAGGGTGCTAGCTTGGTATTAAATCGGTCTGCTCAGCCCGAAAATCTATGGCCTGTAGCTATGGATTTCCCCAACTTCCCCATTTTCTCCTAGTTTTCCCCTTTCCCGACCCATTTCCCTTTGCCATTGTCCCTCTTTTGTCTCTGCCTGCGGGCGCTGAACTCATTTGGCTTTGGTGTCGGCCTGCTTAGCAGGAGAATGGCTACAAGTGCTGGCCTGCAGGACGAGAATGGCTGAAACCATCATCCAGTCATCCAGACATTCAGTCATCCAGTCAGCCAGTCACTCAACCTGTGATCCTGCTGTCCGGCATTTTGTTTGTCTGCACTGTGTGTCTGTTTGAGGGGAAAGGACGCTGAAGGAGCTTTGATTTTGCGGTTGGAGGACGAGCCACGCCCGTCCTTCTCCGCCGACTCCTTTGCATTAGGTAATTACTTCTTTGTGACTCTCGATGAAGTGCAAATTCATTAAGCTGATGCACTCAGTTCTTGAGTTGCCGATTGCGTTTTTACAATTAATCAATATGCAGCGACATTGATACAATCAAATAAAATCGCTCCTGACGCTTTTTTTTGCTTGAATGTAAAATTTAATTTGATATTGCAATGTCGGATGCCACAATTATAGTATGAGACATCATGTGCAGGTGTAAAAACAAGTTATTGGTTCGTTAAAAATATTTTGTCGAATGTCTTTGAGAAACTACACCATTTGAACGAGTTAACCGAAATTTATGCATGGCCTTTTTGTGTAGAACATTTTAAATTTTAAGAAAAATCATGAGAGAACGCTTTAGTCGAGTTCCTGACTATCAAATACCCGTTAGTCAGGAAAAGGAAGTGCGAGGGAGATGAAGATATGCAAGCAGCAAACGATAAGGTGGCAAAGCGACACCTGGCGATGAAATATTTAATTGCTCATAACTTTTAAGTGGGTATACGGGTATTGATCATTAAAACTAGGGCTGGTAAGCGATCGATAGCACTATCGATTTTGTTGTGGGGGGTGATATCAGCACAATTTTTTTGTTGCACACTTTTTGAGTACCAAAATTCCTTTCATTTTTCACCCGAGTGAATCCGCGCATGGTTATAAAAATTGGAAATGATCGAAATAACTAAATGTTGCTCGAGATTTTTGGTACTTTTTAAGTCCAAAGAAGAATTTTAGGGTATATTGTGTTTATTGTTTAAACGTAAAGGCTTGAACTTTATAAACATTTAAGTGCTGAACAAGTTGAATGAATTTGTTTTTTCTATAAGTCTTATGATTCAATCATTCATTTTCATTTAAATTTTGTTTTGAATTTTTTTAAGTTTTTTTTTGGATTTTTATCTAAATTTCTATAGTATTGATTCAGAGCCCTTATTTAAATTTAATCTTATTTACAGTTTTACATTACATCCATTTTAAAATGTATTACTTTGCTTGCACTTATCTGATTAATTTTACTTTTTTGCACTTTAAATATCCTAAATTAAAAAAATTAATTAAAAATATTGTAATTTTGTATTTGTAAATAATATTTAAAAATCACTTTTTTAAGAGTGAGCCTTACACATAAGTATCTATCTATAAAACATTTTTTATTTATATATCTATCATTCTATCAAAAGATGTAAAATTGATATCAAAAAGCACTTTTTGTGTTTTTTTCGAGATATAAACAAGAGAGAACGCCATAGTCAGGTGCACTGAGTGCTAGGGGGAGATGGAGATATAAAACTTTGATCGCGCATAACTTTTTAACGAATGGTCCGATTTGAAAACATTCTTCCACATTTCGATAGGTATTGATAAAGGCATAGCGTCATATCTCCGCGCGACATATCTCCCCCCTTCTACAAACGACATATCTCCGCGCGGAGATGAGACGTTTAAAATGACATATCTCCGCGCGAAAATATTTCGTTTTTAAACGTCATATCTCCGCGCGGAGATATGTCGTTCGTAGAAGGGCGGAGATATGTCGTTTTTAGACGACATAACTCCGCGCTGATCAACGGGGTAAATATGTCGTTTTTAAACGTCATATCTCCGCCAAATAAATCGCGACATATCTCCGCCGACGAAATGCACTGGGCGGAGATATGACGGCGAAGATATGTCGTTATCCCTTGATAAACACAATAAAACCGCATTTTTACTTTTCCGAAATCTTCCAGATGTGGACGCCAGACACCTTTAAAAATCGTTTAAGGCAATTGTGGGCGTTAGAGGGGGCGTGGCCCTTGGCTAAAACAAACCTGCGCTGAGTAGGAAGCCCAAGAATATGGCTAATACCAACATTCTATGTAGCTTTTGTAGTTTCCGAGAACTTAGCGTTCATCCAGAAGGACAGACAGACAGACGGACATGGCTAGATCGACTCGGCTAGTGACCGTGATCAAGAATATATATACTTTACAGGGTCGGCAATGCTTCCTTCTTGCGGTTACATACTTTTGCACGAATACAATATACCCTTTTTCTGTTCGAGTAACGGGTATAAAATCGTAAATTGTGTAAGGTAATTTTGAAAGAGAAAAAGAGACCGAACCGTATCCACCAATTGTATTCTAACTTTCGTTACCCCTCTATATTCCCCTGTAAATAACAGTAGTATTTTTTGCCCTGCCGGACTCCATGCTTGTCGATTATTTAACAGGGTGCAGTGTGCCAGCTGCCTTCGGCTGGGTCATTCAAACGCCCAGCTTAAGTTACGTAAAATCCATCGACCATAACCATCGGCTCAAATGTCTATGGCTGTTTCAAAAATTCAAAAATTCAGGGGGACCTGCAAAATTGAGGGAATCGGCACTTTGGCCGGCCTGCATCGAATTATGACAGGGAAATGCAATTTGGGGCTGAGACCCGGACTCAAGACCGAAATTCGAACTCAAAGCAAAGGATCTGGTCAGCTGCTAACGAAGCCGAATTTCAAGTGTGCACTTGCCCGTTCTTACTTCCTTTTTCCCATTTCCCCTTTCCCATTCGCCCTCCATTTCGACGGCAAAGGAATAAACTTGCTTATTGCTTTGAAATGCAATTCCAACTTGCTACATTTATGAACTATATAGACTACACAGTGTTTGGGCAGCGAATGCGAAACACATTTTCACAGCAGCAACAAAAAGAACGGAAATTTCCCTCATAATTTCGTTGGTGGATTTTATAATAAATAATTTTTCACTAAAATTCCAGTACACAGACAGAAGATGGCCACTCAATAAAAAAATAAATAAGAACACGAGCGGAGCAGAAGAAAGCGCTCGACAAGCACCAGCAGGAGCAAAAGGACGAACAAAGCTGAGCGTAATACAAATAAATGCGAGTGAGGCCAAAAAAATGGGGGAAATAAAAAGAAAAGCGGAATGTAGTAAGTGCATGCCAGCAACAGAAACACTCAAAGTTTATGAAAGGCGCGTCGCCGTCGCTGCCAAAGTTTTTCCAATACCCTACAGGAAGCAAAGCCTCAAGGGATTCAGTTGACGGTGGTGCCAAGTCGAAATAGCGGATTTCTCGGCGAAAAGTTTTTAACTCTAGATATAAAGTAAACACGATATTCGACAGCAAAGCCATTGCACTTTTGTTTTTGATATGCATTCATAATTAGTGATTGCTATTCTAGCTCTTGTCAATTCGCACATGATGAGATCGACTAGACAAGTGATCCTGATTAATAAAAGGTACGAGTAGCAGAAGGGTTGGTAAAAAGATCGATAGCACTATCGATAATATCGATGGTTTAAAAATGTAGGAAACATCGATGTTTTGGGCCCACAATCGATACTATCGCTCAAAAAAATAATTCCATTTTACATTTAATTTTTGGCATATTTTAAGAAAAAAAAAGTATTTTAAAGTACCTATATATTTTAGAACACGACGGTATTTTCATTGTTCGGGCTCAACATTGAATTTGTTCACTTTAATCGCACTAAAATTAATACAAGCATTAATTATTTAATTATTATGAATTATTTTTTTTCATTATTTTGCTTAATTTTTGTAATTAATATTTTATTTTCTTTAATTTGCGATACTATCGATGATATCGGTAGTGACCACCATCGATAGCCAAAGCATCGATAGTGCCCACTATCGATGTTTTAAAAAATCTAAGTAGAAGGGCATACAAATCCTTTCGATTCTATAACTACTTAAAAAGTGCTCCCTGAGGGCTTGCAGTGGATGTTTCCAAAACTGGCATGAACTAGTATTTTTGATTCTTACAGCTGTTAGTAGGGCATTGGAATAATCATTTGACCGAAAATCAACCAGTTTCTCCCTGAAAGAACACTCAGTTGTCGGTGACTTAGGCCATATATCTGGAATTCTTGTAGTCTACCGCCGACCGCCACGTAAAACAAAGTAGGGGTATAACACAGGACCGGACCCTGTGGCTGTGTGCGTATGTTCAGCCCTGGTGTATCGTCAATTACTGTGTCTGTTTGAGCGTACAAAGCGTTTTATAAACCAACTCCGACTTTCGAACGGCGACCGCGTCGCTTTTCTGATGCCAGTCACGCTTGGACTTTGTCGACGAACTTTTCCAGCCCTCGCCAGGCCGCCAGGGCGCCGTTCCGCCCATCCCCACTCCCCACTCCCCATTCCCCATCCCCCATGCCCCCGACTTTCCGCAGAAGCTGTCGTTGCTCTTGAACTTTTTTCGCTTTTGATTTTATTGCCAATTGACCAAGTTTTTGGGTCGATTGCTTATGTTATCGTAAGTCGGGTAAAAGGAAGGGCCAAGAAATGCCGGGGAAAAGTGGAGTCCGGTCACTTAAAATGCCGAGACAGCTGTCTCGGATGAGTATCTTGGCCTGGTATTCGTAAATGTATCTGCAGCCGGGTATCTGTATCTGTATCCGTATCTGTATCTCAGCCGTCGGGCAATTCCCTAGATGGGTGCAGCATATTTAAAATGCCTTCGACTCACCTCAACGGTCACGTGGCATCCACCGAGCAGCTGCAAGAGAGAGAAAGAGAGCAGATGCCGGCGGTGAATGATAATAATAATGAACATTGAATTAATAAAATTTAAATTGGCTGAAACTGCCCAGCTTTATACAAGTAAATCAGTTTAGGTAACCGACGCCTAATCGGATTTTGGCTTATATAAAACTAAAGTTAAAAAGGTAACAAAAATAAATATATTCTATAAATTGAGGGCTTTTATGGAAGGATTTTATTTATATTAAAAAGTTGTACTTTTTTTTCTTAGTTTGAACATTTTTAAACATTTTTTTTTTTAATTAAAGCTATGTTTAGACTGTCTATATTTTTATAGCCCAAACTAAGGCCGCTCTAACAGAGCTATTGCCTTAATTTAATAATGTAAATCCCTAGATCATTATTTCAAGCTTCCAACTTCATTTGAACGACTGCAGCTCGCAGTTGGAATTACTTATCGCCCCAGAAAATTCATCAACTGATAGCTGGCACTGGCCACTCCGGTCAATCCCACTGCGATAACATTGGTTAGCGGATCCTTCGTCGGCCAACCACAACAATGCCCCTAATTATCGACTTAAGGGCATTACCCTGCCTCTTAGCTTATTAGATGGCGAACCGCAGGCAAAACAGCAGGCGGCCGAATACGCGAGACATGGCCAAGTACTTTGAGCCACTGGGGGCTTCCCGGGCCCCCAAAGCCGGAAGGGAGAACGGGACTGAAATCGGAACGGGTAGTGCAGGTGGAAATGGGGCTTCCAGGGAGCCCCACGTGTAGCTGCGAAATCTGTGCGAATTAGCCCGACGCATAATAATAGTAATAACAATAATAATGATCAAATTCAGGGTGAAATGTGAAAATAATGCGAAAAATGGTGAGAGGGCAAAAAACAAACGGCAAAAAAATAGGGCAATTACACTGTGAAAAGATGAGTATTAGGTTTTGCGGGCTAATCAAATGGGTTTTTCTGTATCTATAGAAGTTCAAAAGCCCACAATCAAACTTCCTAGTTTTTCACAAGTCATGTAAATTTTTTTTTTAATATTTGTTTAGCTAAAGAACATAATCAAATGTTTTTCAATGAAATCCCAAGTTATATTTTAGAGGAAAGTATTTTTTTGCTGAGTGCAACAGCCCAAATTTGTGCGCTTAAATAAATAACGGCAACATGTGTGTTTTCGGTGCAGGGTATAAGCGTAATAAATGCACGATTATTTGTAGCTTTTATTAGCTGGGCTGGAGAGGAGGGACTCTATGCCAGCCGCCGTCGGGAAAGTCGACTGCAAAAGCGGAGCAGGGAAATGGAATCCAGGTAATCCCGGCGCACTCGAACTTTGTTATCATGTCAAACGCAGCGCCCCAAGTGGTTAGGGAATCAGACAGGAATTAGTTAATGTTGACAAAAATATTTACTTTAATTACCCTAATCCAGAGGATGCATTTATAAGGTAAACAGGTTTCATTTTTAAAATCGGCCGTACGAAATTAAGCCTTTGCAAATTCTACATTTTTAGCTTCAGCTTTTTATTTATATATCCTGATTCAGCCGCATTAAACTAGTAAAATGATATTCCGAGCATTTCCCTTCCCCTCAACCATTTTTAAATTAATTTGTCGGGAATTAAGGCCTGGCTCAATCACCTGTTGGAGCTTTTGTTGTTCACCATTGTTGACACTGCTCGGTTGCTACAAATTAGCCATCGATGTCGCCTTTTGTTTGCCGGATATGCGCACACCAACGCGCATTCATAGGCCGGCGGGGGGTGTGTATGTGTGCGAGACTCCATCTGTGTGTGGACGGGATGTCGTGTTGGCCAAAATCAACACTGGCCAACCGCTCTGATTGAAAACGGCGCCAAGGCAAGCAAAAGCCAAAAATAAAAAACATCGCGGAAATCAACAAATTGAATGCGAATTGAATCAGTCGAGCGCGGAGACTTCATTAATAAAGATTTTATTTCGTGCTTTGAACCAAGATAAATATGAGTTTTTACCGTTTGTGCTATTCACAAAAAACCTGTCTTTAAACCAGAAAAATTGACATATGATTCGAGTTTTGGATGATAGATTTCCTATATCTATTATGGTTAAAAACGCGTTACTTTTCATTACATGGAATATTCCAAATACCCTACGAGTCCCGCACATAAACATAAATACGTGCACGTATAGGACAACGCGTTTCCTTGCGATATCTTCATTAATTCAGCTAACTGTATTAATTGCACATTTGATTGAAAGATTGAAGGGGAAAGTTTCGCCGCCTGAAACTGACACCCAAGTTGCACTTTTCATAGCGGGGACTTTCCCGCCACCATGCGCGGATCCACGGGGGGTGATATGGGTGATATATCACCCCCCACTCGGGTGAAAAATGAAAGGAACTTTGATATTCCAAAAGTATGCAACAAAAAAATTGTTCTGATATCACCCCCCACAACAAAATCCTAGATCCGCCACTGCCCGCCACCGTTTACTTTTTGGGGCGCTGCACTAGCTGTTGACTTGAAATGGCCCCGGGCCCATTTCGAAATTAAAAAATTGGCAGCGATAGAAACTTCCTGTGGGGTTTTTCTGCTGCTCCCCCCTTTCGCCGCTTTGGAGCACTCTTTCCCCAGCCCGCACGTCCAATGAATCTGCATATGCGAGAAGCACACTGAAACTCAACAGGAGCCTTCAAAAATGCGCGCATGTCGCAAGAGCGCAAAACTTTATTGCGCCATATTTTCTCGAGCAGCAAAAACACACATATGAACAGGATCACTGGGAAAAACAGTACTCAGCTGGAGGATTTTATTTATATAAATTAGGAGTGCAGACACGAAAAAATTTAGACAAAGTAATAGGATACAATTTCAAGGGAAAACACTGCAGACTATATATTGCCCATTGTCCACTTTTGACCATTATTCACCTTCACTTTGAACAGTGAGGCAACAGGAGTAACTTCTCGATATAGTTCACCATATCCAATTAAAATATCCCATTTAGGTTAACTGAAGAACGTTCTGCATTAGCGAACCTCTTCACTTTTTCCCTGTGCATGCGTGCATGCAATTTTTATCAGCGAAGAAGCGGAAAACATTTGTCCTGTTCCCTTTTGCCATGCCAAACTTGTTGGGCAACTTTTAATACCCGTCGTCTGTCTCGAGGGTATAACTGCATTCCGGGAATTCCGGCACCCAGCCAGATAATGCCCTCTCCGATGCTTAAAACCCATCTGATTGCAGGGTATGGAAAAGCGTCATCCCGCGGAAAAGAATGGCGATGATCTCCTTTTGCAGCGACACAAAATGGTCGACGAAATTTCATTGAAAGCCGACGACACAGCGCTGTTGGGACAATTTTAGGCGATTTACGTGGCTCGAACGCCCTTTCGAAAAATTGCCAAAAATGAGGCTGCGACGGGGGTGCTTTCGGAATGGGCCTGCATTTGGGTCGCACTGCGACAATTAAACCCGCACACACAGAGATACAGAAACGACTCGGCCAAAGGAAAAAGCCATCCCACTATGGGGAATCTGACAACTTTTTCTGGCCAAAACGCATATTATGCATGAATATCTTTCGGATCACACAACTATATCATATAGCTGCCATAGGAGAATGAGTAGATCAACTGTGCTATTCTTAGAGATAAATGCATAAAGCATGAAATTTACCGTTTTAATACGGCATTAAAACAATACAAACATTTGATTAGAATCAGAAGAATATTTTAATTAATAAGATTTTACCCGCCATTTTTTTAATTTTTTGAAACAGGTATAGCGATATTTTCCTTTTACAACCTCTAAAGTCCATGGTAATTATTCAATGGTAGAGATAAGTGCTACCGCCTTACTTTAATAGACATTTTAAATTAAAGTCTACTTCATTTCTTTAGCCCACAGTGCAAACAAAGGGCCATTTGTAAAATTAGAGGTTATGCTTGCAAAAAATAAATTTCTCCAAGAATCGTTCAGAATGTGTATTTTCTCACTACATTCATTTTAAAAAGAATTCTCTATTTACACACAAAATAAAGCACGTCGCCGTAAAATCGATAAGTCCAGGTAATTTTCAGGTTATTCATACTCATATCGTTTTTACCTGAAATATTCATAAAAATTACATTAAATAATAAAATTTTGCCGACTTCTCTCTCTCGGAGATTCTCCAACTTCGAAAAAGAGCGCAAGAATCAATATGGCGAGCATAATGACATGAGTGGATGCGAGAAAGACTGATTCGAAATTCGAACTGACGTACTTCAAGCATGTTTTCTCGCTTGCACTACTATAGTAGGAAAGTAAAGCGTACGCTGCCGTACAGCAATGAAAAGCACTTGCAACTGTCCATATGCATTTGTAAATGTATGCGAAACTATGTGTGCATGTGAGTAGCGTTTAGGCTATGTAAAATTTACGGTTCGAGAATATCAATTCAAAAATGATATTAAAAAAGGTCAAATTTACCTACGATTCATATCGATCTTTTTTTTGAGTGTATAAGTTCGTTTTCTTTAAAAATATTCGTGTTAGACAGGTCACAAAAATAATCGATTACAAGAAAACCACGATTGATTTATAATGTTTAATAGCACAAATACTTAGTACCTTTGAAATAATTTAAAAAAACTTGACTTGGAATACTTTAAGACTCTTCTCTTTACAATTTAATAGTCTCAACATTACGTCGAATTTCTAAGGCGTGATATTGAAACTAAGAACAGGTGATATTGCAGCTGTAGGTTAGCAGAGACACCCTCTATTAGAATTCATTAAACGTAAAATTAAAGATTGGTCTTCTGTTGAAGTATTCCAGAAAACGACTTTAACGACTTTTAAAAAATGGGTAAATGGGGGGAAAATCAGCTCAGACTAACAAAGCTAAATGCATGCAGACAAACGTTAATTTTTCAAAAAAATGAACAGCGAAAAGAAAATCCCAAAATACCGATTTTATTTTCTAATTGGATTCATTTTAATTACTAAAACACCAACATAAGCTCATTGCCTTACGATGTTTTCTTAAGATTTTCACTGGTAAGAGGAAATGATTTTGCAAGTGATGATTTCTGGCATGCGTGGATCCACGGGGAGGCATATGGGTGATAGATCCCCACCCACTCGCGTGAAAAATGAATGGAATTTGTGTATTCAAAAGGAGTGCAAAAACAATCAAAATCTAGATCCGCCACTGATTTCTGGAAGTAGAAAAAAAGTATCTATAAAATAAGATTTCTATTTTGCAATCAAAAGTCGGCTGCATATGTTGTTATAGACTTTTTCACATATTCTCCCACATATTCCGATGTAAGCTCGAAGCAGCGTCTTGTGAATTAAACATAGCTAATTGTGGCCTCGCAAATATCTCACACCTTGCTTGGAGCCATTGGAAATAAATCGATTCCCAAGGCAAAAGTTGAACACCCTGTTCGGCTTTGTCGGACAAAAGAGCGTGGGCGTGTGGGCGTTTGGGCGAGTGCGGAAGTTAAACACATGTAAATCACGAATCACGTTTTTCCATGAACAGGAACCGAACCAGACCCCACAAATCAAGTGGCCCAGCTCAGCACATAATGGCCATTTGGTGTTCAATGCGGCATCGCCAGCTCCACCCGCAACAATTTCAATGGGAAATGGAAGGCGTTTGAGGGGCCAGAAAGCTGAATTGATGGTTAGGGCTGCTGTGCGAGGTGCGTCGATGGACAGCTCACTGAATTTGCAATCCTGTTAGGGGTAAGTGAGGGGTCCAGTGAGCCAAGACTGCTGCCAAATTGTTCGTAGAGAAATCAGAAAATGTTTTCAGGTGCAACTCTTTACCCAGGTAGAATACAATTTAACTACAATTACAATTTCTAATTAATAATTTACAAAATTTCAAATACATTTGCGATTTTTGTGGAAAATATTTTTAAAAAATTTACCAATATTTAAACATAAACGAGGACGGAAGCTAAGTTTTAATACGCTTGCAGATTTCAAATTTGAGAAGAATAGCATAAATACAAACCATAAAATAATAAACAACAAAATATTTTATATATGTAAAAATTTAAAATTGAAAATTGTTCACCTATTGCTCACGCTTTTACCCTAATCAAAGTATGCATAAAAAAATACGGTTTGGAAATATTCATTTCTTTAATACTGCGCAAAATATCATGAAAAACACCGAAATTCTACCTTTTTCACCCTATTATGGGCGCTATAGAATATTGGCTGTATCGACTCCCCTATCCTGGTCAAGAATATACACTCAGGGAAAAATTCGGGTTTTTCGATGTCAAATCAAGTACGAACGATATCGAAAGTTGGGTAAGCACGAATTTTCTTGATCCAAGAACGAATATTTCAAACCAAGAACGACTAATTCAAGACCGAAAGTAAGAATTTGAGAACAAACGTTCTTGAAATAAGTACGACAAATAATTTTTTTAATAACAAAAATTCTACATTTAAGAATGAAAAATTCTTAATCTAAGGACTTTTGTACTTTATAGCTTTTACTTAACATCATTAATTATTTCACTTATTTTTACTGTTTAACATATTTTTAAAGTAATTTAAATTCAGAAAAAACTTTTAGTAATGATTTAAGTGATAGTTAGGAAAACTCTTACCCCGACCTCGGTTTGAACCCGCGACCACCAGCTCTGCAGTCAGACGCCTTTACCAACTCGACCACGCACGCTTCTTAAAGTGCGTGGACTAAAGAAGGCACAAAAACTGTCCACGGAAGGGCTAGCGTACAACTTCTATTTATTAATTTTCAAAAAATGTATTAAGGGTTTTTAATACAATTAATATTAAAATTAAATGAATTAAAAAAAAAACAAAAACAAACATTTGTTAAAAGTATTACTATAAAACTTGTCGCGACGAGGATTCGATGTCCGTACCTTTATTTACAAAATTGCATTGTGCAGGCGCCTCTAACAGCTGCACCACCCTGGGAATTAGCCTTTTTTGATTGAATTTTTATATTTAAGAACGACTAGTTCTTATTTCAAGAACGAAAGTTTTAAAAATTTCAAGTACGATTCGGTATTGGTTTAAGAACGTTCGTTCTCAAATTATTCGTACTACATTTTTCTGGGTGTATATACTTTATGGGGTCGGAAACGTCTCTTTCACAGCGTTACAAACTTCTGACCAAAATTGTAATACCCTCTGCAAGGGTATAATTATTAAGATATGATGATCAATTTGATGAAATTCAGTATTAATTCTATCTTGATACGGGGAGTATCACTTTCATTGCTGCCTCGCTCTCACCCATTGTAATTGTATGCGCTATCTCAATCTGTTTTTTAAAGGTACTAAATAAATTGACCATGCGCATATCAAATTGGTCCTAACGTGATTTTTTCTGTGTAGAAGAAGCGTAAATTTGCACTGAAAAGTACACCGTGTTTCTTGTTCTCCCAAGTGCAGTCTCATTTTCATTAACCTTCTGTGTGGTAATTCATTGATTACCGATTACGGATTACTGATTACCGATTAACATTTTTATGTGGTTGCTTCACATTTCCACCATTTGTAAAACGTTATCCATTCATTTTCGCCTTGAATTTCCTCCGATCCATTGTTGTGATTTTGTAAAGAAGAGGCGAAAAAAAGATGGGTTCCGTTTTGTGGGGTGACATTGTAATCAACAGGAACCACTGAAAGCAGACATCAGCTCTTCAAAGTGGGTGCCCCTTTTACAACTTTCTTTACTCTATTATTATTCTTTTCCTACTCTCTTGCCGATTTTCTCTTTTTTACTTCGTCTTGTTTTCATTTCTTCTTGCTCGCTTTTATTTTCTTCGTCACTTGTTTATCTCCCTGCCCACTTTCTATTATTCTTTCTTCATTTTTCTACATCTTTTAAAAATATTTCCCCTTTTTGCTTTTTTATCATTCCTGTCGTTCTGCTTAAGCGGATTGATTGTGGCTAATAAAAATGGAAGCAACAATGCGGTTGGGCCTTTAATGTTGCATGGCATGTAGACTCCTCCTGCTTCATGGCCTCCCCCTTCCCTGTTTCCTCCTGCTGAACCCTCCTCGAACCCCCTGCCTTAACCCCTCCCATTTCCGTTTGCACTTTGGGCACAACCCAGTGAGCGAGCGAAAAAGAGAGCGGCTGCGAGAAAGTCGGAAGTGGCTTTCTTCAATGCCTTCCTGTCGGAAGCTCAGGGGAATTTTTCAGGAGCGGGGCCATCGGGTGGTGAAGCGGGGTGGAGGGGCGTCTTCGGGGGGTGGCTGGCTTGAGAGGGTTCATAGGGGGCGGGACAGCCTTGTCAACCAGCGACGGCTGCAGTTTCCTCCGTCAGCAGATCACATAATGGCAACAATAAGGAAATCGCATGTGCAAAGGCCGCAGGCATCTAGATTGAGGAAAAGGGGCGTAAAAAGTAGGGAAATGGGGATGGGACATGCAGGAGAAAGCGGGGAATGCGGGGTGGAAATCTGGGTGGAAGAGGTCCTGGGTTTGCAGGCTGTTGCTTCGCCGTCAAATGTTTATGAACAGAAAGTCGCGGAACACATCAGTGCAAGCAGTGGGCAGGCTAACCGGAAGTGGTGAGAGGCGGAGAAAGTGGGGAAATTGCGAGGAAAATGGCAAAGTATGTTTGGCTGGAGAGCCTGCCGCATTTCGCCGAGCAATTTCGAAGGCGTTGAATTGAAGTCAAAGTCAAGCACAGATTCCACCAACTACTACACATTTTTCTTGTCTTCTTTTTCGATACCCTACTCGAGGGCAAAGCGATTGTGCTGGCAGCAGAGCTTAGCCATTATGTCCCGAACTACCCGATGAATTGAATTGAAAGTATTGAGTTCGAACGACCAGTCTAAGATCTGCCTATTCTTTGGGGAAAATGAAGCTGTGATTTACGGGGCCTTAAGACAATAATAATTCCAGGTTTTTTATTGATCAAAACAAATATAAATTTTGTTAAGAATATTCTAGATGGATTATTAAAGAGTGCTATTGATTTAATACTAGTAATATAAAGTCTGTACTCTGTACTATTCCGAAATGTAACATTTTAAACTTTAAATCTTTAAAAAGAACTGTGCTAACTAAAAAAAAGTTAGTGGTATTTCGGGTATCTAGGGCTCCAACACTGCTATGTAGCGCTTCAAGAATATTATTTTGTAAACTAGTGTAATCGTTATTAAAGTTGAAATAGGGAATTATCCAAACTGTGTCGTTGGATAATTGTATTGAAGGGTCTTCCCCACTTCGGTGTTGTGGGGCAATCTCCGCATTTGTTTTTTCTGCGGGAAGAGCTGCTTTTCCTCTCTGGGCCCAGCGGCAGTTTTTGCATTGCTTTTGAAGTGGCAACAATTTTGCCTTATTTTTCTTGGCCTTTCTTCGGCCCGCTGAAACCTCTCCATTCTTCCGCCGCCATTTGCCATATACCCTCCTTCTGCTGCTGTCACTTGTTTGGCTTTTCCCGCCCAAGTGGGTGGCTGCTAATGAACGAAAACTCACTTAAAGCGGCACTCTCAGCAGCCCAACCCCCTACCCACCTACCCACCTACCACCCAACACACCCCACACACGCGTAGGTATAATTTCATTTGTATTTCGATTGAAAAATTCTTGCAACTTTCTTAGGCCCGGCGAGCCCGGAAAAATATGCTATGAAATATTGCAAATGCGCGAAGAGCGCAAGCTTTTGATGTTTTGCATGAATGGCTTTCATACCCACACACACACACGCACAAACACAAACACACACTTTTCCGTGTCACTGTGTATGTGTGCGTTCTTGGTCTTGGCTTTTCCTCGACGCTTTTTCATACATTTTAATTGCATTTTTCGTATCAAATTCATATTTATTATGTGAGTGAGCTTTTCCCATTAACAAGAGGAAATTAAAACGAAAAACTCATAAAGCAACCCGCATATACAAACACTCGCACACACACATGGCGGGAACAATTTATGATTGCCCCATCCAAGCCGCTAATTGCGTTATTTTTGTGTGTTTGATTTTCATAAAATTGATATTTTGTTGGCCTTTCATGTCGTTGTATGTGTTTTTTACATTTGGCCGAAATGAGAGATGCCCGTCCAAACATAAATAATTAATTTAATACTGCGTTTATAAAAGCAAAGCACCAAACCAATTTTAGTTGAAAATTCAATGACTATTGACGGGTAAAAAATGAACCCGATTATTAATTTCAAATTAACAGGGCTTGGCAAGTAAACATAGATACAAAGTTTAATCTTACTTAATTAATTGTCTATAAATCAATGCCCAAAAATCCGAAGCGAAAAAAAACTTCCTCGATGGCCGTCGATTCTTAAAGAGTCAACGTAGAAATGGCGTTTGGTCACGCTTCTTTCAAGAATGTCGATCCCACCCAAAAAAAATCTAGAACGAAACAAGGAAGTACGCTATAGTCGAGTGCATCGACTGATAGCTAACCAACTTTAAACAAGAATTAACGCGAAAGCCAGTGGTACTACACATAAATATTTGTGGGCGTTAGAGTTTAGCTCAATCGATGGGAATTGACGAAACAAACACATTTCAATTAAAACTTTTATTCTAGCTTCAAAACTGTGGGTGCCACAGCTTTTCGCGGTTTGTGGGCGTTAAAGTGGGCGTGGCACATTGGCATGATAAACTTGCGCTGAATGGGAAGCTAAGGAATCTAAATCCCAAACCGCAACTCTCTAGCTCTTATAGTTTCCGAGATCTCAGCGTTGACACGGAAAGGCATGGGGACATAATTTAATATACCCTTTTACCCTACGAGTAACAGGTATAATTATCCGTAAGGCATAGCTGGACATTTCTTTTAACTTCACATTATACTCTACAGGCAACGGATTTGAAAATACATTTCTTAAATATCCGGTCAAATCGCCATTGTCTTAAATCTATGGCGAATTGTAAAATACATACGCGATTTTCGGGTATCTTTTTCAAGTGCATGCATTATTGTTGTCTTATTCCTGCACTTCCCTTTTGGTCTCGAGTTTTAGGCGAGGACTGACTCCGGCACTTGAGCCTCCCCGCGCTATGCTCCTCTCCTACGTTTTCCCGTTTTCCAATATCAACTAACCGCGTGGCAAGAAAAAGTTTTGTTTTGGGATTTCGGTTCTTCTGCGCCTCGATGTAGGCTACAGTTGCAGTTGCACTTCAGAGACGCCGCACAAGCGCCAAAGGAACAGCAGCTGCTCCTGCTCAGCCTCCCCCACCCCTTCGTCCTCCGGATCCTGAACCTGCCTTCGCTCCTGGCTCTCGAGCTCCGGCTAATAACAGTTGCAATGCGACACTGGCAGAAAAAACTAGGTAAAACAATTCTGGTTTCACTGGAACAGCCTGGGACTTAGAAAAACCTTAGGCTCAGTTCTCGAGATAGCTTCCAAAGTAAAGAACAAAAACTGATTTTTTGTTTTGGGAGAGATATTCTTACTACAACCAAAGCAACATTTGAACAATATATAAGCAGAAAGTAAGAAACCATCATAACTTATCCATTAGAGGTGGAGAAAACATCGATGTGAAAATCGATAGATCGATGTTTAATGATATTTTACAAACATCGATGCTTCCTCGATAAACATCGATGTTTTTTTGAAGTAAAAATACATTTTGGACCGAGCTGAACTGGTCAGAGTTATTTAAAAAATAAAAAACACAGTGCATAGATATGAACAAACAACTAAAGCGTAAGTTAAAATATGCATATGTTTTAAAGTTCTTTCGCTTAATCTTAAAAATTTAATTTTTCTATTAAAGTGGACCATATCTTTTGATGTAAAAACATCGATGTTTTTGGTTCCGCTTTGTCTCCGACTCTAGGTAGCAATATTTAAGCTAAAAGTAAAATATCACCTGCAAAGGTATATTTATTTATTTATATGAGTAAAAACAAATGCAAATACATGCCAAGAAAATGTCAATTTTTGTTCAAAACCATCGAGAAACATCGATGTTTTTTGACATAAACATAGAAAACATCAATGTTCCCAAAAATCGAAATTTCTTCACCTCTATTATCCATCATTGATCAGAAAGAGGTCCCGCTTGAAAGCTTTCTGATTTATAAATTAACCATCAAAACCAGTTAGTGCAGTGTAAAAAGGGTAAGGAAGTGGGCACTGGCAGAAAACGATTTACGCTGAAAGTGCCGGCAAAGGTGCAAAAGTTGTCCTCCCAAGGTGGTCCTGGTCTGGTCTGGTCTGGTTTCCTATCCTGGCGTTTCCTCTGCAAGTTGGCTATGGGCATCTGCGTGTAAACGAGTGTGTGTGTGTGTTTGTGGGTGTGGGTGTTCCGGGGAAAGTTTGGCGCTGAGCGTTTTAATTTAATACACAAACTTCGGTGGGCGGTGGCTAAACTGCAAGTTGACTCCTGCCCCAACTGCTCCTGCAATTCGGGCCCATCCGAGTGGATTGGCGGTGCATTTATTTAAAGTCAAGTTTGTTGATTTGTTGCACTGGCAACAAAATTTAACGAAAAAATCCTCATTCCCCACTCCCCATTCCCATTCCCCAGCGATCGTTTGTGTCCTTTTTCTCGTTTTTTGACAATTAATGCAGGCATTTGGCACAGGAGCGGAAGAAATGGGGCTGGGCGGCAGTGGATGGGAAATGTTTCCTGACAGCTCCCAGGAGTCATTCAGGTGGGTCAATGTCTGAACTCCCCCTCCCCCTCTTCCTCCCATCCCTCTTCCTCCCACTCTCTTTATCCGTTCGCTTTCCTTTGGGGAGCTCGCTTTGTGACCAAGTCAAAGTCCTGCCAAAGGAAAATTAACAATGGCCGGGACAACGAGACTTCGCAGCCACCTGCCACCGATACTCGGAGAGTGTCCCCGAAAAGGAATATAAAAAGTTCGGCCAGCCCAAACCATAAAATTCGTATAAAGAAAATAATCATTGCTCCGAGTTTAAATTTGGCTGCGCTTGATTGGTCTGCATATGAAAATTGCTGGAGCCTTTAATCAACAAAGTGGGGCACAAAACGGTTCGCTGCACCCGAATGGAATTTAAAGTACAGCTAAATGACTGCCGACATTTTTGTATGCAATTTAATTAAGTACGCTCCCTAAGGAAAAATGTTCTTCGGTTCAAAGGTCAATCGAATGCTCAGACTTGTGCTAAAAATCCCAGCATGTGTCTGGCCATAGATATGAAAGGAGTGCAATCGAGGCAGCTTTAATCGCCTGCCTTAAATCCAGTCAAGTCAGACCTTCACTGCTGATTAGGAACCGATGTCCTCCACTCTCAAGATGGCTTTGCCGTTGTCTCCGGCATTTTTCCTTATAATTTGTCATTCTCTTTGTATCTATCAATCCATATTACGATGTCTTTGGCTTGCCCCGACTACACTCAAAAAAAAAACAGCCCGAAATCGCCATTAAATCAAGAAATTCGCCATGAATTTCAGTCGATGGCGATTTTCCGTATTTTTTAGAAAGGAATTTTCTAAAATTTAGGAAAAAAATTCCTGAAAAGCAGAAATACCTTTCTAAAATCAAGAAAAGTTGCCATCAAATTGAGAAATTTTCCTAAAATCCAGAAAGTACTTTTCTTGAATATAGAATCTTTTTTCTTAAAATAAGAAAGGACTTTTTTTATTTTTACAAAATTTTCTTTATTTAAATAAAATGCTTACATATTTATTTTACTATTTTATTTCCTAAACAAGAAAGGGAAAAGAAAATAAAAAAGACGAAAAGAAAATTATTAATATTTCCTAAACAAAAAAGGAAAAGAAAACAAAAAAGATAAAAATAAGATTATAAATATTTCCTAAACAAAAAAGAGAAAAGAAAACCAAAAAAAGAAAAAAAAGCATTACAAATATTTCCTTAACAAAAAAAGAAAAGAAAATAAAAAAGATAAAAATAAAACTATTAATATTTATATTAAATATTTAATATATTATTATTAAAATTTACTTACTTACTGCCAAATTATCAACAATACCTGAAATTGAAATTATTCCTGCAATCGAAAATAAAAATTAATACTAGAGAAGGATGGTATTTGCGGCCTGCAATATTATTAATAGCCAAATCTATTAAAATAGTTTGCCCTTTGCTTACCATACATTTTAACTTACTTACCAAATTTATATTAATATTTATTTCAATTGCTTACCTATAAATTGCCTCTTAGAGGGATCGCACTTTAACTTTCTTAAATAGGCTCTACACAAACTTATTTCTTTGAATGCTCATCCAAAACTGAGCGCAAGGGTTCAAGATGCAGCGCAACGCAAGCAACTCTCTCGCGAGAGACTGCATTTCCAAAACAACAACGCAATAAAAGTTACAGCTACGCACAAGAAAATTCTCGATCATACACACAAACACACATAAACATATACATACGCCAAAAACTGTCAACGCGACGCGCCGCGGACTAACCCCATGTCTTCTTCTTTTTCGTTTCGAAGAAAGAATGAGAAGCATAACAGAAATAAAAAAAGTTTTTCTTAAATCTATGGTGATTTTCTATTTCTACTTTTCTGTTTACAAGAAAAAAGTTTTTTTTAATTCAGAAAAATTCTTTAAATTAAAAAAAATGTACCGTGGGTTTTATGGCGACTTTCTAGATTCTAGGAAGGGATGAAGTACATTTTTTCTTAATTTAATGGCGAAATCGCCATTAATTTAAGAAAACTTTTGGAGAGCAAACTAGGAAAAAACACCATTGATTTAAGAAAAAAAATCATTTTTCTAAATTTAAGAAAGGTTTTTCATAAAATTCTGTTTCTATGGTCTTTTTTCCTAGATTCAAGAAAACAATTTCTAAAATTCAGAAAATTTTCTAAAATTAAGAAAAAATTTCATTTTATGGCGATTTTCTAAAATTTAGGAAAAAAAATTTTTTGAGTGTAGATTCTCGCAACGAGGCCAGATGGATGAATTGATGCCTGGCATTGACTGACTGATAAGCCCAGGGCTGGAAAAGAAACTGAAACTGAAAAAGAAACAGGTGTCCGGATACCAAAGGCAGATGGGCGGAGGCGGAGGGGGAGAAGGAGGAGGAGGCGGAGGCGCAGGGACACGAAAAACAATAAAAAAGGACAAAGCCTAAAAATAAAATTCGTGTCGGGTCCTTTTTACGACTTGCTGACAAATGAATGCGTAGACAAATTTAATGAGAGGCGGAAATGTCTCTACGGCTTCGGTTTTCGGTTTTCGGCTTTCGGTTTAGGGCAAATTTATGGTCCGTCGGTCCCAGCACCGTTCTTCCATCTTTAAGCAATAACGCCCCATAGAATTGGTTGGGTCCGTTGCAAAGTCCACCTACGAATGCCCGTTGGGGCAGGGTAGCTGAGGAGAAAACAATGAGGGCACACCGGAAGCGGACAAAAAGTAATATAAATGACAACAATAAAATATAAATAAATAAATAAAATTAACTCATAACCACTTAGACGACCGCAGGACACGCCCCAGGCGTTGAATCGCCCCCCATTTCGCTCCTCGTAGGCCCGACTCGTTCGCATTCGGACCGCAGATGAAGTGAAACTAACAACAACGTAATTTAGTGCGGCAATGGACTTGGGACTTCCGCACAAAAGGGACAATCTTCATTTTCCTGGCTGACCAGCGGATCCCCAGTGTGTGTGTGATGCCCTGGTGTCCCTCCCTATGTGTGAGTGCGAGTGCGAGTGCGTGTGTGTGCGTCCACTTTTTCGCCAACGAGAATGGGATACGGATGCGACTTCAAAAATGCCGCCACGAAACCTTCATTTATCAAGTTGACATTTTAATTTATTAAAACAAAATGGAACGAAATGAAATGCGACGCAGGCGGTGGCGCTGGCGAAGTGGGCTAAGCGGTGGGCTGAGGAGGGCGGTGAAAGCCAAGAAGGGTGTAGGCGTGGCTGTCCAGCTCTTGAGCTGGAGTCCCTTGCCCCGTATTCGGTTTCCAACGGCTCACATTGGAGCGGAATCTGTTTTATTGGGCTGAAATTGCACTACAAAAAGTTGTATATATTTCAAAATTCCATTTACAAACTAACTAACTAACTAAACTAACTCTACTCTCTATTTTTTAATTAGTTGAAGATGCCCATATTATACTCCCAAAACCTTTTCCTGACTGAACCTCACAATTTATTCCGAATATATGTATCTTGTTCTTAGAAATGTTAACATTAAGGATATTATGTTTCAAGTGGCAACAAATTGATCTCTTTAAACGAACATACATACCTATATTTAAAATCTATTATCATGGACCATTCTGAAAGTCTTGTCTTGAAGTTATACTTGAGGAAGCAGAAAGTGGAATATGTAGAGGCCTTTCCATAATGATTGCAGCACTGTGGCGGAAACTGGAAAATGCGAAGCCTCGGCAACAGGACACGCGCTGGACGAACTAAGGGGCGACGCAAATAAATGTAGGTAAGGGAAAAGCTGGAAATAGGGGAGGGTTGGAAAAGGGGCAGCTTTAACTGCCGCATGACGAAGCGGAATAAGTTGTGAGCGAACATTTTGCAGCAAATATGGCAGAGGACATCTGGGAAAGCTGTTCGAGCAGCATAAGTAGCATAGTTGATAGGGATATGCTGCTGCCTGTTTTTGAGCAGAGAAGTAAAAGGACAGGTACACCAATAAGAAAGCAGCACTAAATTGAGACCAACATTTCTTCTATAATTCCTTCAAAGTGGCTTATTAAATAAGAAATAAAATTCCGCAATTAGTTTGTAAGTCAAGAAGAAAGGAGGTTAATGTTGGCAAGACAAAGATTAAATACTATGTCAAGCAACAAACAAATTGTACCCATAACTGATGACCCTATTATACCCGTGACTTGTAGAGTTAAAGGGTATATTGTGGACGGAAAAAAGTATGTAAGAGGTAGACGAAAGCGTTTTCGACCCTTTCCTTGATAAAGATCACTAGCCGAGTCGATCTAATCCGACTGTTCGCCTGTCTGTCCGTCTGTCCGCCTGTTTGTCCGTCTGTACGCTGAAATCTAGGAAACTAAGTATAAGAGCTACACACAAAAAAAAAAATGTGTAATATTAACATAGAAAAATAGTAGCTTAGAATTTTTTGAATTTTTCATGTATTTTGTTGTTTTATTTTTTGGGTCATCGAATAGTATTTAACAATTAAAATAGTAGAAAACCTACTTACGAAATTTTTATGAATTTTTTTTTTTTATTCATTTGGCAAATTTATAGAAACCAGGGACCGTAATCATTATAAGCGATATTCAAAAAACTCAGAAATAATCATTATTTATGAGTTTTATAAATATGTATCAGGAATAATCATTATTTATGAGTTTTAAAAATATGTATCAGGAATAATCATTACATGTAAGCGAAAAAAAATATCGCTCACAAATAATGATTATTTTGTGAGCGATATTATTTCGCTTAAAAATATCACTCAAAGTGCAATTGCAGCCGTTCTATTAGAAACGTCTCAAGTAATATCGCAGCTTGTCGTTTGTTGTTTTGAAAATACAATTCTAAATTGTAGACGGTAGGAAGGTGGGATTTCAGATTCCGAATCCTTAGCTTTTCATACAGCTCAAGTTTGATATCCAAATGTGCCACGCCCACAAAACCCCTCAACGCTAAAATATGGGTGGCGCCTGCGTTTTTAAAGATATTGTGAAACTGTAAATGAGATTTGGTTTTGATTACCCGTTCTCCCGGGTTTTCGATTATTTTCGATTACAAAAAGGTTGCAAAAACACTGCTATTTTTCCTACGATTCCATTCGCAACCTCCACATGCGCTCAAAATATTATCTGTATCGCTCCCAACGAAACTACTCCCAACTTAAATACTTTCTCAGCGTTAAAAATTTCGTAAACGTGTCACTGTGGCTGCGGTTATTTCCGCCTTCCTTTAACCTCTTTGGCTGTCTCGCAAAGGAAAAGGGGAAATTTACGAAAAACAGGCAAAACATAATATTGTATATTAAAATGGCACCGGCGAAATGTGAAATAAAATAAAATATAAATTCCGGACCAGGCCAACAAAAGGTGCACAACCGCGAACCTTTTCTTCATCCCTCCCCCTCCCCCTCCCTCTACCACCGCCAACACCCACTCAAAAAAGCCAAGAAGACGTACTCGCTTCAGCGAATGTGGCGGGAAAGTTTTTCAGCGGGCTGAAACTCGCTAAGAAAATGTTCTTATTTATGGCTGAGCCACAGAACCATGGCCACGCCCAATTCGCCCCTGCAACCTTTTTCCGCTGCCGCCGCTGTCGCTCAAAGAATCCTCATTTTAATATTCAGAAATGTTGATTTCGCCGTCCATTAAAGCAACTTAGAATGTTGTGGACAACAACAGCGACAGTCGGAAAATGAAAATGAAAATCGGGGATGGCCCGCGGCAAGGGTTAACATCCTGGGATCAGGGGTCAGGGGTCAGCGGGGCATCTGGTGTTGGTCATTCGCATGAATGGCGGTTGCTGAAAGCTTTTGAGCGATTTCTGTACCTTGATTCACTTGGCCATCGCCTCATGCCATTCTCCCCGTCCCCATCCCCGTCCCCGCTTTTCCTGTTCCGCACGGGTAGCATCTCGTGGCGCCACGCCCCGCACTTTTCCCGCCCTTGTCCTGTCATACCTTCAGCGGCGTAAATTGCTTTTCATTTGTTCAAAGTGGGAAAGGAGGGAAATGGTTGCGGGTCGGGAAAGCGAACGGGGGGAGAGGGAGGGGCTGTCCGGCAACAGCTGTCATTCCGTCGAGCGGAGGCAACAGTTTCGACTGCCCTTAAAAAATATGAAATTTAACCACTGCGACGACGTCGCCCTCACAAAGAAGAACGTTTTACAAATTGAAACGAAATTTCCTCGTGCACGGCAAAATGAAAGAAAACGAATGAGCAGCGAGCAGCGAAAGGTGGTAGCTGCAAAAAGAGGCAGTGCGGTGGCAGGTCGTTGAATGAATGGTTGGGAAAGTCGGGGAAAGCTGGGGAAAGTCGAGGAAAGAGGGGGAAATGGCAGTGGCATAATCATAATCACCAAGATGCTTGTGGTTATTAAACGTATTGCTCTAACTCAAAGCAGATGAGTTGAAAGGACTTGCGACGGGTCCTTTCGATGCAGCTGTAATGAGCCAGCCTTTGATAAGGTCAAAAGTAAATGAATTCACTATTCGTGCGACCATTAAGGCCAGTCGTTGCAATGTGGGCGTGTCTCAGTTACCTCTGCTTCTCTATTAGCATCTGGGAAAAATCGTTGGCGAATGACAGTCCCTGTTCGGGCGCCATGCTGTAGTGGCAACCCAATTGGAATGCATATCGATGGCTCCTAATCCCTCTGCGATCTCAAAGGACCACCGAAAACTGTTGAACAGAGAGCGGCGGAGGCGAAATGATTTCGACTAAAATTTAATTTGTGTTCTAGAAAGCTCTTAAATGCCCATCAGTTTCAATTGAAGCATGAAATTAAAGTGAACCAGCCGGGGGAAAATCTATCGAAATGCTGATTGATTCAAAATACAATTACTAAATAAAGGCAATAAATTTACGTGATTAATCCGCTGTAAATTTCTCATTTGTTCAATGTGTATTAAACTGTCCCTGCACATGATGAAATAAAGTGGTAAACTATTTAATTCGCGCATTCACGTTTAATACCGTGAAACAATGAATAGGGCTTGAATAAGCCCACACATAAATGGGTTAATTCGAACAATTTATTCCCGCCGCGACATTCACCCATTCACCCATTAACCCATTGCCCCTCCCTCCCCTCAGTCGCTCAGTCAACGTAACGGATACCCTTCCATCGCCCCGTGTTTCGGTTTCGACGGTTTCCACGGCTTCCACGGTTCCTTTTACCTTGGGACAACCAATCTCCATTCATGTCCACCTGATCCACTGCGGCCACCGTCGACATTCCGCGAATCCATTCAAAATGAATGCATGTCCATGGGATGTCCGTGGGATCTGGGCTGGTGGGTTTCTGGCCGTTCCGCGGGTCTCCCGAGGTGGGCGGCGCTGGCAATGGCGATGGCGATGGCTATGGCGATGCTTTCACCGTGTTACCAGGCCGAACATTAAGCAAAGTGGCCCGCGTTCCATTTGCAAATGGCGCTGGCTGCTTTTGATTTTAATGGTTATGCTACTTATCATGTCCTACAACGAGCTGCAGTACAAATGGAGAGTTGGCAAAAAAGGCGGAGGGCGTCGAGCTACAGGAGGCGCGGCACGTGCTCCTATAGGGGCCAGCTGTCCACAAGGGCAGCGGGAAAAAAATAAGCACGCAAGAAGAGCGGGAGAAGCAGGGGATTTCCGTGCCCCCATACACCCAATATGCTGGATGAAAGTCAGTTAACCAAACTGAATAAAGCGGATTTTCTTATAGTTTTAGTAATTTTTAGTGCTTAAAATCACTGTGGATGGCAGTACACGTAGTGACGAAGCGCACCCGGAGAGTGTGCGAAGGCGACTATTTATACACGAAGAAATGAAAATCTGCTGCGATGGCCCGATCATAACGAGTGGTACACTAATCGAAATTTTATTGGTTTGGTAGAAAGCTGTAAAAGTTTAAAAGTAAAAATTTAGAAAATTGAAAAAAAATATTTATTCGAATGTACAAGCATTTTTAATTTAATGTGTGTTGATGGTGCGATCGTCACAATCCTTTACCTCGTTATGAGGTTTTTTGTTTGCATATACTACGATATGGTACTTCTGAAAAAGTAGTCTCCTATAGGTGACGGTAATTTGCTACTTTAATTGAAACTAGTCAATAATAAGATGATATATTATATATTATATATATTATATGATATAAATTGTATTTTAAATTTAAACCGACCCTTGACTGCAGTTTGTCAATACTGGCCACTATCCACGAAAATACCCGTTTTATGTAAAAATGCCCCGAATGGATTCCGATTCCAGAGAATCGAGGGAAGTGTTAGGGGGTGTTGCGGAATTTGGATGGTTTTCCCAACCAGCGAAACATTCTGGGTTACATTTTTTCACGGTTTTCCATGGCCAAAAGGAAAGGGGTGAAAACCGAGCGATGGAGAAGGAGGGGGAGAGTGACCCAAATATGTTTGCACAAATGAGTTTGGCAAGCATTAAATGATTTGTTTGCACGGCTCGAAATCGAATTAAAGACGGAAAAAGGGGCGGGTGGGGTGAGCTGCCCACCGCTCACCAGGTGGGCGTGCCACGTATGCAATTTGTCGTCTGCGGCGGAAATTTACATGGAAGCCAATCCAGAAAAAAAATAATTCGCCCAGAGGATCCAACGAACAGTGGAAAAAACAAGAAGCTTACTTTATCGTCCCCTCACATTCCGTCTATAAATAAATTAGCATGGCAAACAAGTTGGCACAGTGTTGGTGTGCGGCTTGTTACGGCTAAAAAGCTGTTTCCGCAATGAGCTTGTTTCCTGTCCGCAAGGACATGGTTCCTGCTACTGGGATGCTTTTGCTTCTGCCGCTTCTGCCGCTGCTGCTGCTCCTGTCATTGACAAGTTGACTATAAAAACTAAATGCGCTGCCCAACACTGGATACCCTGCCCATCGCCCGCCGAAATGAGAGGCGTGGCAGCAGCCGGCAAAAACAACAAAAACCGGAGGGGAAAAAATCTAATTTCCTGTGAACAACATAAAGTAAATGTTTCAAAACTGACGCCCCAGGATGGTGCAGCAAGCAAGAGGGAATGATGATAGTGATGGAGGGGGCCTGGGGTCGGGGGTTGGGGGGTTTTGGTATCGGGGGCTGGGAAACCCCCAGGCCATGTGTGTGTAATAGAGGGTGTGTGTGTGTGACAACACGGCCGTGGTAACAAATGCGCTACTTCGGCCCGCCATTTGCCATTTTTTGGTAACGAAGCGCAGGGCAGGAAGGAGGAGGGGACTCTGGCATAAGTTATGAGACCCGCCGTTCGCCGAGCGGAGCACAGCCACCCACTGCCCAATACACTCAGAGAAAAGTTTATTCTTCTTTGCGGCTCTTCGAAGGCAGCACACAAAGCAAAGACTCAATAAAACTTAGAAACTCCTAAAAAGTTAAATATTTTCCAAATGTATTCAATTATATTTAGTACTTATTCTACACACAATAAAAATATTCATATAGTATGATGGGTGATAAAATCCAATTTAGTATACATTTCGATATTTTCGATTTACTTTAAATCAATTTAGACACTATTAATGAATGTCATTTCAAAATAAATTCATAATATAAATTCTACTTTGCACTGGATATTAAGCTTCTCAAAAACGTTTCAATAAAAACACACTTGCACAATAGCTCAGAATTATTAATACAAATTCCAAATTAGTATGTTATTATTGTTATATTCTATTTCATTTGCATTTTATTATGATATTATTTTACATCAATTTTATTTTGAATGTGAATACGTTGTTTTTAAAAATCTATTCAAATAAAAAAAATATATAAAAAAAATATATATATCTATATATCTAATAATTATCATATTAACGTAAATTGTATGTATGTAAAAGTTACAATGTGATTTCTTTTTTTGATTATTCTTATGGGAGCCATAAGATATAGTGGTCTGATCCGGCTCTTTCCGACATATGTTTATTGACTTTTGGGATAGTTTCATCGCAATAAGCCTAAAACTGAGAGACTAGTTCGACTGACAGACGGACATGGCTAGATCGACTCGGCTATTGGTGCTGATCAAAAATTGATAAAACGAAAACGTCTCCTTCACTGCGTAGCAAGTTTCTGACTGAAATTATAATACCCTCTGCAAGGGTATAAAAATAATCTTTAAAGAATCATTCTTTTTTGATATTTGAAAATCGTTTCTTTGTCCTAACAAAATGGAATTGCTTTCGATTATTTTACATTTTTCGGTTATTATTTTTAGAAGTGTACCGCTATTCCTACCACCATCCTCTCACCCAATTCCAATCCGCTGTAACTGGCATGAAACATGTGACCGAAGCGAAAAATGGGTGGGCTGACCAAGAGGCGCCCCGTGTCGGCTGCAGATGAAACCGCAGCACCAAGCTCCGCTAGCAACCCCCGCCCAACCTCCCAAAAAAAAAAAACGATGAGGAAAATAAACGAAAAGATCAAACCCCCACAGCAAAAGAAAAAATATCGCGTACAAAGCGCTTAGGAAAAAGTGGCGGAAATTATTTAAACACGAGACAATTTGAACATTTCTGGCGTTGTTTCTTGTCGCTAGATAAAGCCACAACCATACGGTATCAAAAGTGGTATATAGGATGCCCTCAATGCCCTCAAATTTAAGTAAACGCAACTGGGGAATCCAAGTGAGCATTACAGATGTTCACCCAAAAAAAAAATCAAAAGTGTTAACTCTTCAAGCATTGTATTAAAAACAAGAGAGAACGCTATAGTCGGGTTGGTGTCCCGACTATCAAATACCCGTCACTCAGCTAAAGGGTTGGTGTCCCGACTATCTAATAAACGTAACTCAGCTAAAGGGAGTGCTAGGGAGATGGAGATAAAACTTTGATCAGGCATAAGTTTTAAACGAATGGTCCGATTAAAAAAATTTCTTCTACATTTCGATAGGTATTGATAAACACAACAAAACTGCATTCCTACTTTTCCGATATATTAAAATTTTTCAAATCGTATATTAAGTATTGTGGGCGTTAGAGGGGGCGTGGCACCTTTTTGAAATAAACTTGCGCTGCGTAGGAACTCCAAGAATCTTCATGCCAAATACCAATCCTCTAGCATTTGTAGTTTCCGAGATCACAGCGTTCATACAGACGGACAGACAGACGGACAGACGGACAGACGGACAGACGGACAGACAGACATGGCTAGATCGACTCGGCTAGTGACCCTGATCAAGAATATATATACTTTATGGGGTCGGAAACGCTTCCTTCTAGCTGTTACATACTTTTGCACGAATACAATATACCCTTTTACTCTACGAGTAACGGGTATAAAAACTAGATGTAGTATAAACAAAAGAAAACGCTATAGTCGAGTAATTCGACTATTGGATGTCCGTTACTCAGCTTAAGGCAGTGGGATAGAGATAAATATATGCACGCGTCAATGTTACACACAAAATAAACTTGCTAAAATTAACCAAGTTAATTGTCAAACAGTCCCGAACCACAAAAATTGTCAATTCTACCAAACAAATAGATACATTCACAAGAACCAATGCACACACCTATTCTACATTTCGATAGGTATTAATAAGCACAACAAAATGGCATTTACACTTTTACAAAATCGGTAAAGATGTCGGCGACAGGCTTTTTTTTAGGTCCTTTAAGGCGATTGTGGGCCGAGTCGATCTAGCCATGTCCGTCCGTCTGTCCGTACGTCTGTCCGTCTGTCTGTCCGTCTGTATGAACGCTGGGATCTCGGAAACTACATAAGCTAGAACGTTAGGATTAACCACACATATTCTTGGGCTTCCTACGCAGCGCAAGTTTGTTTCAGCCGAGTACCACGACCCCTTTAACACCCACAATCGCCTTCAGCAAATTTAAAAGGTGTATGGCGCCCCCACCTTTAAAAATTTCCGAAAAGTTAAATTGCAGTTTTCTTGTGCTTATCAATACCTTTCGAAATTCAGAAGAAAATTTTTCAAATCAGACCATTCCTTAAGAAGTTATGCGCGATCAAAGTTTTATATCTCCATCTCCCTCGCAATCGCTTTAGCTGAGTATCTGATAGTCGGGGCACCCGACTATAGCGTTCTCCCTTTACTTTTGTTCTTAACTTATTTTTTTCTCAAAATCGACTCTAACGATATTCTTTAAAACTTTAATCTGTATAGTCCTTGAGATACCTTAAATTTTGGTATATAGAACGTTATTGTAAAAATCGCGCTTAAAAGTAATTCAGAAACAAAAAGGGCCACTTTTACCAGTTCAGGACAACTAACGCTGCTTGAGAATTCAATTTTGGTTGTGCGTATCAAAACTGTATTTAAAACATTTAAATGTTGTTAAGCAGCTCATTTTAGGAATCTTTAGTTACAAACTCCAAATTAGGCAATTTTAGAAAGGGTATTTAATGACGAGTGTAATAATTTTTCGACAGAAATATTGATATCAGAACTTTTTTACCTCGTTAAGAGGTATTTTCATTTGGTATTTATAGTCTTTCCTTACCATATATATTTCTTATATATTTTTTTATGGAACCTTGTGCTCTAATATACATTTTAGGCTCAATACATATTTTATTATATTTAACTTAGAGCACCAATGCCTCTTGAAATACATTTAACGCAAATTAAGTCCGTGGTTGCACTCCAAATAGCCCCTAACTTGCCGTTTATTTATTTATCTGTTCAACAGCTTATACGCCATGACTCAAGCATTTAATTGCGAAACATGCAGCTAAAGAGGTGCCAATGAAATATTTATACAGCATTTGCCTCATTGACAAAATCCGGTTGCGAAACCAGTGAAATTATCTTCAAATTCATCCCCGATCGTTCGAGGGAGTAAAGGACGTGATAGGCAAACCGCACAACGTTGAGCGTACAAAAAAGGTAAAGGCAACTCCCAAAGGACATTAGTTCGCTCGCGTGTGTGTGGAAATTGGCTAAAACGAATTTACACAAATTTATCAACGTGGCCAACTGAAAGCCAACGAAGCGAGTCCGCCAAGAACTCGGCTGCACGTACACACACAACCAGAGCGGAAAGAAAGTGTCAAGCGGAAGACACCCACACTCAGAGCCACGCATACATATACACACACACAAACAGAGCCAGAGCGGAAAGCGGAAATGAATCATTTCATTAGAGTTGGCAACGCCTACGACATGAGACACAAGAGCATTAGGCGCCTCGGGGAGAGGCGTGTGGGAAAAACCACAGCGAACGACCCAAGAAATTGCCAAGTAAAATGTGTTTGACACTTAACGTAGGTCGCTTGACCGGCCAAAAAATGGAGGGGGATTTTTCCCCAGCTTGGGCCAGGTGAGCTGGCTGAACACTTAACATGTGTAAAGCGAACCACCGATGCGGAAACCAGGCCAAGCGTTGGCCCCAGAAAAAAACCCCCCCATCCCATTCGGGATAAATTTTCAACACCAAAAGTTGAAGAGCTGCTGGCGCGTTAGAAACCCCATTGCCCAAAAACACACACACTTCGTCTCAATCCTTGGGGCCACAGAAGAAACCCCAAAAGAAGGCTTTGCCTAATTCTTCGGATGAAATATGCTTACCCGAACGCATTGTCAACAGCCGCATTTTAAATTAGCAAAAGCATTCGGGTAAACATAAAACCAACTGCCTGCACTATGCATCAGACTGAAATGCAAAAATCATCGTCCAATTCGCAAAGGTATATATACAAATACACAGTGAAAGAGATTTATTTAAGCGTGCTTTACGTATGTTAATGATGCTTACAAAACTTAAGCTAACAAATAAACTTTTTTGTTATATTAGGAATATTTTAATATATTTGTTATTAAATTAATTTGATAACGAGTCAGGAAAGTGTAATATAATTTTATAAAAATAATTTTAGGAAAAATAATCTTTAGAACTAAAGACATACATTTCAAGTGTATGGACTCACTTTCAGCCCTCACTATTAATTGAGACTTGGTTTTTGAGGTTTTCGACTCCTCCCCCAGTTGGCCAAAATATATTTTTGATTTATATTCAAATGCAATTTACCCATCTCCAAAGAGCTGGCGAACGACCCCGTCTCGATGGCTGCATTTTATTTGAGAAAATATTCATTTTTCAATGGGTAAGCTTTCGGAAATTTCAGCATTTTTCCTGAGATTAGATGGTAAGCCTAACTGCAATGCCCGCAAAGTTTTTCCATTGTATTATGCTCATGCTGCATCATCATCATTATTAGGAGTATCATTATCAGCATCATCATCATCTTCATCCCAATCTAAGGCGGTTTTTTGTTAATCAAATTGGCTTTTGGCTCGGCTTAACTGGCCCGATCCCTTGGGCGGATGATAGGGCGTATGCGTAATATTCACTTTTATGGCCCAATCACACACATTCTGTTGCTTCTTTTGTGCTCGGCTCAATCGATGCGTGTGTGTGTATTAAATACAATTGAATTTTTTGATGCGTTTACGCGATAAAGGCTCCGAAAACGCTTTTATGTTTATTCATACCTGCCATGCCACCAAGGAAGAGATTCGGCCTTCAAAATCTCCACCCGATTCCCATTTACCTCCCTTTTGTATTACCCTTTTCCGCATTCACACACACATGGCACGATAAGTGAGTACCATTTTGTTTTCTCAAACATTTTTGCATATTTCTTATCGGAGTTTTGCTAATTCAACATTTTCATCCAACGGTTTGACGGGGATTACTTGGGAAAAAGCTTTTTGTCGAGCGTTTTTTATGTTCTTTTATTTATGCGCTTGATTAACATCCGCCATCGAGTTGATTTTATAAATCGGCTTGGGTAACTTAAATAAGGGTAGAAAAAATTACTTTCTTCGCTTTAAAAAATCTTTTTTGGAAGGTTTTAAGTGGTAATTTGGACTTGGCAATATAACCTTCCATCTTTATACTTTTGCAGAGGGAATGTTGATTTTAGTGAGAAATTTGCAACGCAGCGAAGGAGACGCCCTACTTGCTGCAACGTGCCTGTATAAAACAGCAGAGGGGTTGTTTAAAAAATGACTTTAAAAAAATATATTATTACACTAGTTAACACAATACTTTTAAAATACACCAAGAAGTATGGCTTTTAATATTAAATATTTTTATTTATTATTTATTTTAAATATTTTTATACCCGTTACTCGTTGAGGAAAAGGGTATATTGTATCCGTGCAAAAGTATGTAACAGGTAAAAGGAGGCGTTTCCGACCCTATAAAGTATATATATTCTTGATCAGGGTCGCTAGCCGAGTCGATATAGACATGTCCGTCTGTCCGTATGTCTGACCTTCTGCCTGAACGCTGAGATCTCGGAAACTACAAACTACAAACTACACAATCGCCTTAGAGAACTTTAAAAAAGGCCTGACGGCAAAGACTTTACAAATTTTGTAAAAGTGTAAATGCCATTTTGTTGTATTTGGTAATACATATCGAAAAGTTATGAGCAAAATTAAAACACCCACTAGATGGCGCCGACTACTGCGTATCTCCATCTCCCTCGCACTCCCTTTAACTTAGTAACGGATATCTGATAGTTGAAAAACTCGACTTTTACTATGTTTATACGATGATATTCACGCATTCTTGAAAGCGCGATCTAGAAATAACCCCTGTTTATACGACAACCGAGAATTCATGCTTTTGTTCACTCTCAGCTGATAAAGATGCCGGACCGGTAAAAAAAGGTAACCTTCAATACCTCTGAGTAGAGAAATTGCCTTTGAAGGGCTTTCAATTTCTAGCGATCTGGCAACGTTGATAATTTTTAACAGAGTTACCAGAGCTGGGCACCACCAATTCACGCTTTGAGGCTGAAATCATAGTCAACTTTCGTGTGTTGCCGAATTCACGAAATGGCGTTTATACAGACACGAATCGGAAGAAAGCGTGAAATGATAGCGTGAATTCGGCATCGTATAAACACAGTATATAGCGTTCTCTCTTGTTTTGGTCTTCAATCTTCGTGGTGTTAAAACTTTAAACAATTCTTAGTTGGGAGTACTACACCCAGAAAAATGATGGACAACATTTTAAGTCCTGCATAACCTAAACAATTTAAAATGGACTAAAAGTTACTACTTAGTTCATGTACTGCCTAAAAATTTAAATTTTTGGCATATTTGCCCTACTTTTTAGGTCACTTATAGCCTAATTTTTTAGGTCATCGTAGGTCTTAAAATTATTGAATTTTACCTAAATAAATTTGACAGTTTAAAACCCTTTAAAACTAAATATATCTGTCACATGTTTATGGTGTACCAAACCAAATAAAATTTGTATTGCTTATCGTGATTTAATAAATTAATTAATGTACTTTTTTTTAGAAAAATTGTGTTTAAATATTACAAGGTGAGAAATGCCGTGCAGTTCGTAATGCGTAGTAGGCTTAGTTAGAAATTTCAAATAAATATTGAATACTAAATTCTTTAAAAATCTCAGAGGCTTATCGGTAGCTGATCACCAGCAAGTCCGATGATATCGGACCGGCCGGGACCAATGGCTCCGCCAAGAAGATGTGATGATGAACCACAGCCTGTTGGAGTGATTTTCACTCGGCGACAAGAAGTCATAAACGAAGAAGGTGCTGGCCACGATAGAGCAGAACACCCGATACAAATAGCTGCCGTTCCTTATAATTCGTCCCCGTTTTTTATAAAAATCAAAAATGTGAAAAATATTTTTGAACAAATCTGTCCGGTTTGGATAAGAACGGCCCATATATAGTAGTAGCTTCGACACGATGTGTTTTATAAAAACATGGAGTCTAGAAAAAGATTGTAACTGTTGTTCCCATGCATATGCAATGATTTCATTTCTATATGAATTATGCAGCGCAACAGGACCAAAAATCCAGTGGTAGGGGTTTGGTGGTGGCTGTAGTTACTTAATCCAGCCAGAGCTGGCTACGAAACATCTTTCAATATAAATTTCAACGGCTTGTCAAGCTGTTTCCTGCAATGCCGCTGGCAACTGTAATGGCTTCGTTCGTCCTTCGTCCTGGCTCCTCCTGTCTCCGCCATGATTCCACAATCCTCCGTCCGGAGGAGTCCAGTGTCCCAAGTCCTGAGTCCCAGTCCTGTGTTCTCAGTCCGTGCTCGGCATTTGCAGGCGTTGTTGTCCTTGTCGTCGTCTCTATTACATTACTGATTGTTTTCGTATGTGTGTCCTGGCATCCTGCCCCATCGCCCCACTCCGTCGACTTCCAGTCGTAATTCTGCAATATTTTGCTCTGCTTTATCATCAATCCCTAGCTCCGCGTATGTGTGTGTGTTATTTCAACTGTCGTTTACCATTCATTCTGGATAAATACAAAATGAAGATGATCCTCAGGGAGCTTTAGTTATTCAATTTGAAATGTAGTAAATTTAATCTAGCAAACAACCGTCGCGTCCTGCTTTCTCTCTGTGAAATTCCCAATATTGCCTTGGCCTCCCACTGACCCGAGGATACCTATAAAACCGTTACAACTTCTGTAGCAGGAAAACTATTTACTATTTGCGCACGGAGGAAATTCAGGGGAGACAGCTTTGGAAATTTTTGAAAATTTTATCTGTTAAAATCTATTTTTATGCATCCCAGTGGCGGATCTAGGATTTTGTTGTGGGGGTGATATCTGAACAATTTTTTTCTTGCATACTTTTTGAATACCAAAATTTCTTTCATTTTTCACCCGAGTGGGGGGATCTTTCACCCATATCACCCCCCGTGGATCCGCGCATGCTTGTTACACAGATTTAAATTAATAAATTTTTTCTTTCAAAGTAACTTTGGGAGTAAATTTATTATTTAATTTATTTGCGTATTTTCATGACAGGCCAAACTAAGCTTGTCATAAACAGTGTAATTAAAATTACAATTAAAAGAGTTTAAAAATGTGTCCTCTGGCAACGAAATAATCGTTCAATGGAGCCTTTTCTAGTTTCGAAAATGGCTATATTTCTTCTCCGTGTGCCATTTCCTTTAGCAGTGCTCCTCTACGTCGGCGTGTTTGTTGGCTTTCTAATTTTTTCTTTTACAGTATGTTTGTGGGCCAAATCCCCGCTGGAGCTTCCAGCTTCGAAATCTATCTATTTTGCCGTGTCTCGGGCTCGGTGTCCTGCTCATGTCCTGCTGACAGGCTCAGTCACACAAGCGGACAGTTGGCATTTTTATGCGACTCCCTCCTGTCTGCACTCTGTCGCTGTGTTACTGGCTTGGTGAGTGTCCTTCTGGCTGTTTCTCATTGCGTTTTCCAAATGCGTTTTGCCGCCTTTGGCACCCTTGCACGTGTGTGTATGCTGGCTTGTTTACCCATTTGAGTCGAAAGCCAGGAACTGCAGACAGTACACGTGTAAAAATGTATCTTAAATGAAGTGAAAATAGCTAATTATATTGGTTAATTACGTTCTTATGTATAGGTACATAAATAAATGTTGTTTATTAAATAAATAAGTTCTACGCTTGTAAAAATGACGGAATGTTTTACTTAAAAACGGACACCAACAGTTGAGCCAAGCATGTGTAAAATATACAATAAATATATCACATTCAGCAATGCTCAAATTATGGATAAGATTTTCAAAAGGAAATTTTGCAATTGAATGGATTTAAATGGAATTAAACAAATGGGAATACAGCATGGGAGCACGGTAGTTACCCAATGTTTAATATCCAGAGTGTTTTACCCAGTAGGCTAGCATATTGGAAAATACCGTTCTTAAATTGCAGCAGAATTAAATTAATTGTTAATTATAAATTTTATTAATTTATTAATTAAAAAAATTTATTTGTTAATTAAAATTAATTTATTGACAGCGTTTTAAATGGGTTTAATGGTATAAAATATATGCTGGATTTGACGCATTTTTTTTTGGGTGTAATCCTTTCACATTCTCCCACCTCCCCCTTGCACGTTTGTTTGCTCATCTTGTTTGCCTACTGCTGCCTATTTATCTTTTCTCCAGCCTGCATTTGGCTTCGGGTTTCCCTGGAGCTCTTCCACCCACCTTGCCATTTCCCAGCCTCTCCTGCAGCCGCCACTTTGTTATTGCTGCATTATCTTTCAAATGACATATTTATAGGATTTCGCTTGCTTTCCTCGAGATCAATGCACACACTCCCCATATATCTATATATATATATATGTATAAAGCTGAATAGTTTATTGGCAGTGGCTCAGTGCGCCTGATGCGCATTTCCTCAATCAGCTCGTCAGCCGTCCAGCATCGGCAAACAGTCAAACAAACCCGGCCAAAGGGAAACACTCGCTGGCCAAAAAGGACGCTGTTGGGTTCCGGGACAGGGAACGGGACCAGGAAAATGGCTAGGACGACAGCCAAGTCCCGAAATTGGGACACACTTTGCCCGTACAGTGGCACAAAATATTTAACAGTGTGAACTTGCAAAACTGAAGTTTATATAACCTAAAACGTTAATGCACGCCCAATAATCTCAAGATCATAACTATGCAAGAATTTTCGCCCGGGGTGTTATTATGAGGCATTTGTTACTTTTAAACTCACATTCAATTTCTGCTTTATCGTCTGTGCCTAGTTTACATCAGGAGAATTGAAATAATATTCGACAGGTACTTTTTACCGATCAAAGAAAGCATCTTAGCGTAGCATATTTTTTCTCAACTTTTTATGGGGTGTATCTTTTCGTTTAACCCACTGTTTTCGTTCGACTTTCAGCCACTTTGTCTGTCTGCCCTCTTTTGGCTTCGATACACAAACTTTTACTTAACCATTTCGTACACAGTAAATTCATTTTCTCAATTGCCTCTCGCCAATGTCGCTGTCGCTGTCGCTGGAGATTCGCTCTCTTTTTCTTCTTTTCCGTAGTCCTGGGCCATATTTTATTTGTGTTTACTTGTATGCATGTGTAAATATTTTATTTTCCCTTGATTTTTATTATATTTGTCCGACTCTGTCCGGCCTGCCGAAACGCAATTCCCATTGACCGCCTTCGTTTGGCCACCTCACACCCTGTGTTTTGTGCTTTATGGCGAGAAATCAAAGCGTCACACGTGGCGAATGAGCAATGCCGCGGTGAAGCATATACCCCATACGCCGCGTGGCCTGCATTTAATCAGCTAAAAGAGAGGAGAAAGTAAAATGTTGCAGCTTTTGATTGTCGCCGCTCGCACGAATTTTCATTTAAACGATAATGGGAAATTCAATTTCCCATGTCCCCAATACCACTCCACTTTGCAGTGGAATCGCCACCGCAATCCGCACACAAAACGAGGTAATGGGCATGGGTTGGCCACGGCAATGGAAATGCTAATTGTTAATCCATACCCCGCCGAATCGGAATTCCAATGCGAATTTAAGTGCGGATGCGAAAATGTCACGAGAAAGGCGAAGGGAGGGGCAGGAAAGTCGTATTTTTGTGCTCCGGTTCATTTATTGCTTTTGGCTTTCGTTGGGAGCACTCAAAAAAATTGACCAGCAACTAATACACTACAGTGGGTAATATGATTTTATCACTAATTGACAAAAAAGGAAACTATCTTCGGCATGCTAAAGATTCAAATTCAAAATTAATTTCAGAAATTTGCAATTATTTACTGTTATATATAACTGTTATACCTGCGTATATATTCAAAACAATATAAAAGCGGTTTTTGTATTATTTTTACATTGATTTTCGAGACATTTTCTATACCGAAGTATAAAGAAATGTTAAAGAGAAAAAACAACGATGCTTTAATTTTTATTCTAATTTTTATCATGCTTAAAAAACATAAATAAGAAATATACAACATTTTAACATTCTTTGCCTTAAAAACATTGAAACATCAATGTTTCTCCACCTCCAACCCTTTAATATTACGTATTCATCAAAACGATATAAATATGATATGACTTTCGAATATTAAATTGATTCAAATTTTTTTTTCATCTAATTTAATATCACTGTACTACGGTCTTTCCATCCATTCCACCAAATTTTCCGCCTTGCACTTGAAATGCTGTTATTCACTTCTATAAGCAACCTACTGAATCATTCATCGGATCATCCTGAGTTAATAGCAACCCCTGATCGAATGTATGGAATCAGAACTCGCTTACATGCTTGGTTGCGCTGAAACACCTTTTAATTTAACGCCGACTTTTTATTATCATGGCGATTGCTGGATTTATTAACTTGCGGTGTCCTTGGAAGGACCAACCCCTCCCCACAATTAGGGAAACAAAGGGAAAGGGAGAAAGAGAGAGAGAGAGAGAGAGGGAGCGAGAGAGAGAGAAATGGGGTGGCCAAGAAATTATCTATCAAAGCTGTGCAAATCTTATGTATCCATATGTATGTGTGATTTCGTTTTCGTTTTCGGAACGGGGTCCATGAATTATTTATTTGAACGGACATGAATTATTGTTATGAAGTTTATTGCAAACAAATTGCGTCCTGGGACAGTGGAAATCAATAGCAAATAAATAAAAGCGCCAACATTTTTTGTGGCTTTTGCTGAAACAACAGTATGGAGGGTGGTTCGGGTTTTATAGGATGGTCAAGATACGGATACGGGTGTGTATGGCTTCGGCCCTTCTCCCGGAGAGTTATGTTTGAGCAGACAACAATGGTAGATGATATACCCGTAACCCCTCTCCGCACCGTAGCCCCCACGGCATTTTGTGGGCAGAGCCATCAACAACATGCACAGGATATGGTATGGCTGAGCACTGCGGGCGATTCATGAAATTTAATGAAGCAGGGCGAGGAGCGGGGCTTCGGCGGTTCGGCGCTTCGGCGGTTCGGCGACCCGGAGGGTTCGAGGTAACCACCAGATTCGCATTGCTGCTCCACTAGCGGCGCTACACGGTAAAAAATAAAATAAAATAAAACAGAGAACGACCCTACGGCAATAAAATATTTTAAATGCATCATGTACCCTTATGTGTTGAATTTAAAGACAGATACCAGAGATGCACTGTGCTCAAAAAATAAATTATAAATAAATTTAATACATATAATATCTGGAAACTATTAGCCTACACATTTCAATTTGCTTAGGGTATAATATCACTGTCGGGATTTTCGGCTCACTTACTGGATTTACTTACCACAGTCATGGAAACCTTAGCATTTGTAGATTAATTATATAAATTCATAAGATAAGCTGTAGGCTTTGCTCTCCAGATTTCCACGACTTTTTAAAATAATAATTACAAAAGAATTATGTTTCGACTAACTTACTGGATTTATTTTAAATGGTCATGGCAACATACAATCCAATACAAATAAATTCTTCAGGTAGGGTCCTTTTTTGTCTAGGCTGCCATGGCTTTTTAAAATAAAACAAGAGAGCACGCTTTAGTCGGGTGGGTGTCCCGGCTATCTGATACCCGTCACTCAGCTAAAGGGAGTGCAAAAGAGATGGAGATATAAATCTTTGATCGGGTAGAACTTTTTAACGAATGGTGCGATTTGAAAAATTTCTTCTACATTTCGATAGGTATAACTAAACACAACAACATTGCATTTATACTTCTCCAAAATCTTTAAAAATGTGGGCGCCAGACACATTTTAGTATCGTTTGTGGGCGACTATGGGCGATTGTGGGCGTTAGAGGGGAAGTGGCGCTCGGCTGAAATAAAGTTGCGCTGCGTAGGAAGCCCAAGAATATGTGTTGGTAATCCCAACATTCTAGCTCTTGTAGTTTCCGAGATCTCAGCGTTCATACGGACGGACAGACAGACGGACATGGCTAGATCGACTCGGCTAGTGATCCTGACCAAGAATATAAATACTTTATAGGGTCGGAAAAGCTTCCATCTACCTGTTACATAATTTTGCACGAATACAATATACCATTTTACTCTACGAGTAACGGGTATAAGGGCTAGTACTCAACCTAACAAAAACTTGCCTAAAAAAAAATACTATTTTCATTCAATTATTTCTTGAAGGTAATATTTGGTAATATCCGTGCGTTATTTTTCGGTCACACTGGCTCAAAAACATAAACAAACCTAAAATTCAAATTTTTAACTCGTATTTTACAAGCGAAATCAACCGTATAATCCATTGTTACAGTACTCGATAGTCATTGTAATTAGTCTTTTGCCTTTGAGAGTGTACTTAAGCGATTTTCGTTAAGGATTTAACTAGGTTGTTATCGGAATTGATCGATAGCTCAAGAAATGAATTATTTTTTGAGCAGTATTTTAGTATTTTTTTTTTGTGAGCATGAGTACTGCCGTCCAAAAACTTCGACCAAAAATTTGCCACCAAAAATTTTGTGCCGTTTTTATACCCGTTACTCGTAGAGTAAAAGGGTATATTGTATTTGTGCAAAAGTATGTAACAGGGAGAAGGAAGCGTTTCCGACCCCATAAAGTATATATATTCTTGATCAGGATCACTAGCCGAGTCGATCTAGCCATGTCTGTCTGTCCGTCTGTCCGTCTGTCCGTCTCTCCGTCTGTCCGTCTGTCCGTCCGTATGAACGCTGAGATCTCGGAAACTATAAAAGCTGGAGGATTGGTATTTGGCATGAAGATTCTTGGAGTTCCTACGCAGCGCAAGTTTATTTCAAGAAGGTGCCACGCCCCCTCTAACGCCCACAATACTTAATATACGATTTTAAAAATTTAAATATTCCGGAAAAGTAAAAATGCAGTTTTGTTGTGCTTATCAATAAGTATTGAAATGTAGAAGAAATTTTTTAAATCGGACCATTCGTTAAAAAGTTATTGCTGATCAAAGTTTATATCTCCATCTCCCTCGCACTCCCTTTAGCCCAGTGACGGGTATTAGATAGTCGGGACACCAACCCGACTATAGCGTTCTCTCTTGTTTTTATATGAAGTTTTTGGTTTTGGACGACTTTTTGTTGGGTTGAGTACTAGCCCTAACTAGTAAGTTATTCAAAACTCAAGCAAGTGAGATAAGTCCTTAAATAAAAGACATGATTGTTTACTCATATTACATTTTACAAAATAAGTGTAATTTACGAAAATAAAAATATTAAAATTGTATTTCATTAAAATCTGAATTTATAAGAAGTTCGTAACTCACTTGGTAAATGCCTAACCTATTTCTCTCAGTAAACCGGCAACTGCCAAGCAACGGATGTGGATGAGATGTGTTTTTGAAGTTGGCTTTTTAATTAAAATAAATATTTAATTGAAATTATAATTAGGAATTTGTTGCGGGCAATAAGTCAAAGCGATGACAACGAAAAAAGCGAAAAGGACACGTATCCGCTGTCCATTGTCTTCTGCACCTCCATCTGTATGTGTATCTGTATCGGAATGCGTGTTCTTATCTTTATCTGAAACTCGCTGTCTCGCCCTCGGTGGCTGTGAAAAAGGCAGCGCATCAATTTCTGATTAAAAAGGATAAACACTGCAGGATGCTTCGCTGAACAGCCCCAGGGAAAGCCAAGAAGGACGTTGATGACGACGGTGGCGGTGGTGGCGGCGGTGGGAAAACACGGTCTCGTCGATACAAGGACATTAAGGATATTAAAAGCAACCGCAACGCACCGAGGCCAATGGCAAGTGACAAGGGGGCGGGCCACCGCCCACCGCCCACACAGGACGAAGGGGGCGGGCCAACGTATTCGATTTCAATAACATTTAGTGGCAATTTCTTTTCGCCCGTTTGGCGCATTTAACGTCAGCGGCATTAAGCCAAAGTCAAAGCCAAGCGCCAGCGGATCCAAAAGAGTAGATCACATGAGAGAAATTAGAGGGAAACTCGGCAGCAGGACTAATGTCGTGCCATTAGGAAGCGAGGTTTCTTCTCAGATTTTGGGGGCCATCGGCAGTTTCCAATTACATAGCGAGCAGCAGTCCTTATATCTGGGCTGCTTTAAGAGGAGCCAAGGAGCCAAAAATGGAAAGGGATTGAAAACCATTTAATTACGCTTGGAGGTAATTTTTTAAATAAATAAATATTTATTATAAAAAGTCTAGGACTTTAAGTAACTTTCGTTTATTGTGCTTCTGTAAATTTCTGATGTGGCGCTGAGTTGGTTTTTATTGGCAAACTGAAGGTGGAGTTTAAATACTGTTGAGGGCATTATAAACTTATATTAGGAGTGTTTATCGTTTTCAAGGACTTACCTATTGACTCTCCGGCTTACAGGTTATTGCCAGGTAGCCTGCAAAGATAGAGAAAACAAGAGCAAATCAATTTCCCGGCTGCCTTTCATTTTGGTTGAACTAATGTTAATTCCAGCGCGAAAGTAGCAAAGAAATGCAAAGTGCAGATATTGCATGTAGAGCGTCAGGATAAGGAGACAGGATAACGCTGATGAATGCCTGCCAGCGCAAAAAAGGGAGAACGGAAAACTGACAGCCAGACTGACAGGTGGGCGTCGAAAAGTGGGGAAATGGGGCGTGGCCACGCCAGCAATTGCAGCTCCAACTGCATTTTAATGTATTTGCAGGAAGACAACTCAAAGTAACTGTATCGTTGGTCGGGGGCGTGGCAATGGGCGATGGGCGTTGGGCGGGGCAGAGTAACAGTGACAACAGCAGCATCAAGGCGAGCTTAAGAGTTTTCCCATTTTAACAGAAGGTGTTTGCCCCAATCGCAAATGATGTTCGCTACAATTGAAATGAGGAAGGAAAATTTCAATCAATAAATGTATTGATGGGAAGTGTGTGAACTTCATTTTAAATTCAGCATTTGCCACTCATTAAAGGGCAAGTGAGGTGAGAACATAAAGCAAAATTTGGCTGCTGAAAGTATTTTTAAATATATTTAAAAAGCTTGCAAAGCTTGGAGAATATTAGAGAAAATTAATATAAATAGGCTTTAATATTATAATTATTATTATATTATAATTCCCATTCCTTTAAACATGACACTTGTTTTAAAAGTTAATTGCATAAAACTCTTTCGTTGAATACAACTCATGTAGCTCGCCGACGCCCAGCGATAATCATAATACGATTATACCGATATACATATATTCATGTATATATATCCCGTCACCCTTCAATCGGCCGCCCTTTGTTCATTAAATTAGTTGCATTAAATGCAACCAATACATCCTGTTGTCGTTGTCGTCAGATTTCCGATTGCTGGAGCGGATGAAAAGTAGAAGGGGGCTGGTAAATGTGAAGCGGGAAATGGGGGGAAGGTCGGAACATCGAAGGGGGACTGATTGGGTTAGATGGTGACACGCTAGCGGCGCTGGGCATAGATAAATCGTTGGTAAATTTTATATAATCTAATAAAAAATTGATGGCTTTGGAGTGCGACGCTGCGAGCTGGCAATAAATAGCAGCAGACGGGCTGCCTCTGGTTTTAAGGATCCCCCCGATCCCGATCCCGGTCCCAATCCCTGCCGCCGCCTTCCCTGCTATCCACTTTAAGCGATGCATGCGAAGCGATGCCAATCCGCTGAAAAGCACTTGCCAATAAATGATGAGGCATCGACGACGACGGCGAGCCGGAAAAGTCGGGAAAGCTGCCGGAAAATGGGGGGTCGGAGGAAGCGCATTAGCTCGTCCTCCTTCCCCATCCTTTTTTATGCAGCGCCGAGCTTAATGAAATGAGTTTGTCGAACTTATTGCGCACTGAGGCATGCAACATGCCATGCCTGCCCTGCTCCTTTTCGAGTTTTCCACTTTTCTAGGATTGGATGGTGCCTGCACTTATGCAGATACAATTTGCCCGAGGGCCCTTAATTTCTTGGGTACATTTTAAGTTGGCTAAACAAGTTAGTTGCATCGATAAACGCTCGAGATTCCGGTGATTTAGCTGGCCAGAATTCTTACAGATGCAAGCATTAAAATCAAAGGCTCCTTTGGCAGCAAATTGACTGAAATCGGCCGGTGCCTAGAGGCTCCTGAAGTTAAATGGATGGATTCCAAAAGAGTCACGTCAGGCGAGGACTTTTAAAAATGTATAGCCTTTAAGAAACTTCATTTAATTTATTTTGAATGAAACTTTTAATTTAACTTCGCTTGCGGTTAATATTCTTAATATCATACTATTTCCGATGGAAGTGAACTAACTTCGGCAAGCCGCAGCTTTCTGTCTATCAACTTAGATTATTCTAAATTATCATATTATAACAAGAGAGAACGCTATAGTCGGGTTGGTGTCCCGACTACCTAATACCCGTCACTCGGCTAAAGGGAGTGCGATGGAGATGGAGATATGAACTTTGATCAGCAATAACTTTTTAACGAATGGTCCGATTTAAAAAATTTCTTCTACATTTCGATAGGTATTGATAAACACAACAAAACTGCATTTTTACTTATCCGAAATATTTAAATTTTTAAAATCGTTCATAAGCCATTGTGGGCGTTAGAGGGGGCGTGGCACCATTTTGAAACAAACTTGCGCTGCGTAGGAACTCCTAGAATCTGTATGCAAAATGCCAATCTTCTAGCTTTTATAGTTTCCGAAATCTCAGCATTCGTACGGACAGACAGACAGACGGACAGACAGACATGGCTAGATCGACTCGGCTAGTGACCCTGATCAAGAATATATATACTTATGGGGTCGGAAACGCTTCCTTCTAGCTGTTACATACTTTTGCACGAATACAATATACCCTTTTACTCTACGAGTAACGGGTATAAAAATGGACGGAAAGTCCCTACATTTATTTTTTATTATTTGTATTGCATTAAGGGATTTGGCTGTTTTAATTTATATCAATACGATATTAGTCATATCGTAAGATGATCCGTATTATAAATATCAAGTTGATATTATAAACTTCCAAGATCTCAGTGTTTATACGGAAGGTCAGAATATGTCTTCTAGGTTCGGAAACAGAAATGAGAAAATTTTAGAAAGTATATTAATGACGAGTGTAATAATTTATCGTCACAAATGTTGGTATTATAAATTTTGTATGTTGAAGTTGCGATCGTCACTAGTTTTTTACCTCGTTAAGAGGTGTTTATACCCGTTACTCGTAGAGTAAAGGGGTATATTGTATTCGTGCAAAAGTATGCAACAGCTAGCCGGATGAACGCTGAGATCTCGGAAGAAGATTGGCAGTTTGCATGCAGATTCTAGGAGTTTAAAAATTTAAAAATAAAATGCAGTTTTATTGTGTTTAATAATACCTATCGAAATGTAGGAGAAATTTTTTTAATCGAACCACTCGTTAAAGAGTTACGACCGATCAAAGTTTTATATCTCCATCTCCTTTTATCTGAGTAACGGGTATCTGATAGTCGGGGCACCCGACTATAGCGTTCTCTCTTGTTTTTTAAAGTCTTGGTATGCAATCCTGTTAGTTTTTGCGATGCCTTTCGATGGGTGTTCAATTCTGCAGCCATATAATAGTACTCGCCTTCGCACACTATCCTGGTGCGCTTCGTCTACGTGGACTGCCGTCCACAATGATATTAGGCCGGAGTCATAGATGTTTCCAAAATTTAAAAACCATCGCCAACAATCCAACCAGCCTATCTCTTTTTTAACGAAGTTTCGTCCAAAATTTGTTTACCATCGTTAGTAACGATTCGTTACTCCAATATCTCATGTGCCAGAAAGATGAAGCAAAATCAGACATGCAGAGGCTATTATAATTTCAGTCAGAAGTTTCCAACGTTTTGCAGAGGACATTTTCGACTCCATATATGTATGTATATTCTTGATCAGCATCACCAGACGAGTCGATATAATGGATATATGCTAGCAGCAAGTATGTAACAGGTGGAAGAAAATAGTTTAAGTCGGACGATTATTTAATAAATTTAATTGGTTAGCTGAGTAAGTTGGATAGGATAGGATAGTTGAGACACCTTACTGTAGCGTTCCCTCCAGATCTCAAATATAGTTTTCTACTCTTAGACTTTTCCAAGATGAACACTGAATCAATCGATGGAAAACTTGAAGCCTCGAATAACATTGACCCAAGTCTAACATCAACAGCAAGGCTCCCCGACCAGATTGCTTATTGTATCCGCTGAAACAACAGACTTGGCTGAAGTATCTTTCACCCTTTGGTCCTCGTCCTCCCTTTTTCTTATTGTTAGCCGTCTTGGTTATCGGTTATCGCACTTGGTGGGTCGTGAATTTCTAGTAGTTTTCTGGCAAACTTGCAATATGCGGAGGGGAAAATAGTTTTAAGAGTGGCCAACAATTAAGTGGGTCACCAGCCGCAGGTCGCGGCTCGTTGGCAAGTCAATCAGCCAATCAAGCAGTTGGCCCATGACCCACTCAATTTGTCAGTTTAAGATGGACAAATTCAGAACAGAGAAAGAAAATCCAGTCTATAGAAGATACCCTTTTTCTTGATTTAACAATTAAATATTATCTTTTTATTAGCAGTGCTTCAAAATTGAAAAAGTACACAGTTTTGTTTCACAAATATATAAGGATGTGAACATGGCCTGTGATAATTTAATAACGTAACTATAAATATGGTTTACTTAAAATTGTATACATTTTCAAATAATCTTTCTGTTTACCCTTGCTTTTAAGCTGGCGTTTAAAATATCAAGGGCTTAACAATTTTTCAGTGTAGGAGTTTGAGAGTTGTTTCTCCGAAAAACTTTTGCTTTGTTATCTTGCGAACATTTCAAAAGTTATACAAATGGACCAGTGGACTTGGACTCCCAAAAAGGGGGGAATGTAAACAGTTTCAAATTACAACCAAGCAACTTTCGTATATTAACAAATTGGCACGCGTCGCGCTTTGTCCAACAGTCTTAGTCTTAAAGGCGTCTCCCAATCTGCTCAAAATGTTTGCCAAGAAAATATTTATTTATGACTAAAGTTCGCACCCCGACTCCGCCGACTCTCATCACATGTGGGGGCAACGTTAATGTTTTTATTAGCATGGAGCATGAAGTTCGAAAATCGAAGGGGATGGTATGGAGTGTGAGAGGGGGTGGGGCACAGGCGGAGGCGGTGGCGCTGGCGAGGGGGTGTTGTAGATCTCGAAAAAGTGGCAAAAGTGGGAGGTGCGCTGAAAACTGTTAAAGACTTGGCAAACTTTGCGCCACCGCGTTTTATGCTTGAGTTCGACGACAACGATGATGATTACGACTGGGATCATAATGTTGGTGATATGGCAATGGTGATGACTTCTCTGCCGCTAGTGATAAAGGCATGCATACTTACAGTTTAGGTCAAAATAGTAGGAGAAGTAATATTATTTAGATATATTTAACAATAAGTCAACGGTTTTTTTACTTTACAAAAATTGTTTGGCTTAGAAAGAGATAGGAAACGCATTTTTTTGAAAATCTTGTCACTTTTTTTCACAACATTTTATAACACGGGAACATAAAATCGATCTTTTTGAAATTTCCACGAACAATTTTTGTATACTGTTTACTGTTTACTTTTTAATTTAGATTAAATTCAATACATCCAGTCCGTGTGTCTGCATGTTCATATGAACGCTGATATCAGGAAACTATTAAAGTTAAATAGTTGGGATTAGACATGCGAATTCTAAGGTTCCTGCGTAGCGCAAGTTTGCCGCTTGCGTATTTGCCGAGCCAATCTAATTGCACCTGGCGCCATCTATATACTAGACTAACTAGACTAAGAGGTATCTGATAGTCGAGACACTCGAATATAAAGTCCTACATAGTCCTCTTTGTCTTTTTTTTTAAGAATTTGTTTTTTTTTTCAATATATTAATCTATTTTATCCTAATCCTTTGTCCTCGGTTGTAAGTGCTTGGTTGGAGAGAGGCATTTTGCCTGATTGCCCCCTTTTGATATTGACTTAGAAAACGGGACATTTCGAGCATTTCTGCGCGAGTGTGTGTTTTTTAATGCCTCGGAAACCGTTTGGCGCTGCCCGAAATGGGCAATCAAGCGAAATGGGCCGCCGCACACCACACACACCCCAAAAACACGCCACACACAAATCAATGGCAAACAGTTTTCCAATGAGCTCTTTAAAAAAAACGAAAGGACGACGCCAGTCAGATTTGAGCAGTCACTCAACGGCCTTTGACAGACATTGAGAATCTGGGCAGGATTCGGGGTACCATGAAAAGGAGCAGCCAGGACTTATGTGGTAATGTCCCCGGGGCACTAAAAAGCCACTCAGTCAGTTAGTTTTCCCAGCCGACTGGATCGTCGAGTAAAAAAATGGGCGACAGATTCAGGCCAGGCGAAGCCATGCAGTAAAAAAGAAAGAAAATAAACAATCAGCTGTTGAAAATTCTCAGAGACCGGCCTCAAAAAGACCACGGGCTTTCTGAACGGTATTTGAAAACAAAGGACTTTGGGAAATTCGGACTGCACGCTGCAATAGAAAATGCCTGTTTGCCCTAGTTTGCTAGGGTGGACCGAATGAGAATATTTTAGATAATGTGTTTAATCACATGTGTAATCATTTTTCGTCACAAATGTTGATATCAGAACTTTTGCATGTTGAAGGTGCGATCGTCAATAGTTTTTTACCGCGTTAAGGAGGTGTTTTTATATGATTGAAAAGTTATGAGCAATCAAAATTTTTACCTATATATGGCGCTAGTTTAAAAAATCGGAATCTGTTTCTCTGTCAACCACATTTTTAAAGATAGAGGGCCAAAATGTTTCACACTGATTTAACTAGTGCCTATAAAGGCCAAGTTAGCTTCATTCGAGTACCACGCTCACTTTTACGCCCACGAAACCCTTCAACGCTAGAATCGGTCTAGCGCCCGCAATTTGTAAAAGTGTAAATTAGGGTTTGTTTCGATTATTAATACCATCAACACTCATCTAAAATTTTTCAAATCGGACCATTCATTAAAAAGTTATGCGCAATTAAAGTTGTATATCTCCATCTCCCTCGCGCTCCCTTTTTGCTGAGTAACGGATATCTGATAGTCGGGACGCTTTCCAAGCCACGGGCAGAACAACAAGAACTCCACCTTGTCATGCATTCATGTTTTCGAAAATATAGAGTTTTAAATAAATGATTAAGTTCAATATTGGTTCAGGTAAAAAAGCTGCATTCATTTTTTAGCTGTTCGCAGCTGAGTAACGCAATGCCCAGTCCGTTGAGCAATTCTTTTTTAATTTCAATAAATTTAAAAATGTTTTTACGCACCGCGAAGCTTGCGGACTGGACCGCCGCACGATGGACATGGGTCCGGGGTCAGGGGAATCAGGAAAACTGGGAAATAAAACAAGAAAACACAAATAAAACAGAACAATAACAATAAGAGTTAAGCAAATGGCATGAGGCCGTCCTTTGATCCACTGCGAAAGTGGGATTTCAACGTGAAGTGGATAGTGTTGACGGCGTTTGGACCAAGTTGACGAACATAACAGAAGCCATAAGAGATGGTGTGCCCAGTGCTCAAATAAACGATTCATTGACTGACTTATTGATAATTGATGGTAAGCAGAAACTCTACTCTACTCTACAAAAAAATCGATCAGTAAAATTAACCAATATAATTGACAAACAGTCCCCAACCACAAAAATTGTCCATCCTGCCAATCAAATAGTTACTCTTACGTTATACGTAAACGCAAGGGTTACTATTAAAAATAGTTATGCAACTGTAAAAAATGGTAGAATGTGCCTAAACCATACATTGTAGTTTCCTTACTATTTTTATATTAAATATACAATTTATATTTATTTCACTGCAGCAAAGTAATTTATAAGTAATATTAAAAAGGTACATAGTTGTCCAATCACCTTTTCCAAAAGTGACTTCATCATTCCAACTAGTGTAGAAGTATATTAAAGACATACACACAAAAAAATTTGCTTGGTAAAATTGACCAACTATTAAAATAGTTACGTGTATTTTGTTTTTGCTTTGGGTGTGTGTCTTTGCTAATTGTGTGTATTTTGTTGTTGTGGAATAACTATTTACTTAGTAGAATTGAAAATTTGTTCTGGTTGGGGCCTGTTTGACAATTATTACAGTTGATTTTACCAAGTTTTTTTTGTGTGTACGACAGAAAATAAAGTAATGTTTTTATTAATGACTCAGAATCTGAATTGGGCTTGTCTTTACATCACTTTACATCATGATAGTGAACATGGAAAATAGACCTTAACAAATTTAAACGTACCAACATTACTTTTGACTTTGGGTAGTGCATAATTTATAAACCTTTTTTCCACTAAGCAAATAGAAACAATGAATAGTCAACGCACAAATAAGTAAGAATAGCTCTCCATTGAAAAGTAATTATTTCACATTTTGTTAATTAAAACTTTGCCCAAAACACCCTCGAGACATCAATCATAATGCGACTGAAATTGTTCGCAATTCGACTGCATTACCTTCAAGCGCTTTTACCACACCGCCCATAAACCCATCAAGCCATCTATCTAGTGCCTCGAAATTTCGTTTTTTTAGGCCTGATGGACAGTTTTGTAATTCAGCAAGCTGTCAGTTGCAGGGAGAACTTTTCGTGGGCGGAGCGACCGAAAAAATAAACATTTAAACGGAAATCATAACAGCGGCTCCAACGCACACCCGCAGTTCCACTTCACAATATTGGAAGTGGATATATACGGATGGGATGGAACACATGGAGATCATTGTCGCCGCAGTCGATGGAAATGCATTTCTGGCTTATTACGAATGCCCGATGGCCAATGCAAATTTCAAATGCCAATTTCTGAATGCCAAATGGTATGGCGAATGCAAATGCAAATGCCGCAGTCCAGACACAAAACTAAAAACTTGATTGTCGTCTGCCATTTGCATAAAATGCGATGCACTAAGGCATTGTCAATCAGTTAGTTGGTCAGTCAGTCAGTCAGTCAGTCGGCCATTCAGCCATTCAGCCATCGGCCATCGAATCTGCCATTTGGCCACAGACTGCATCCATCGTGAGTTTGTTGATCTATTGAGAATCGCCTCTGGTCCCTGGTCAATCCCAACCGATGTCTATATCGGGTGCGTTGCCATCGCATTACACACACAGTCGGAGTTGGAGGCATATATCAATCTGTTGGACGCGCAACACACACAATCAATGTCTGTAAATCAACAGCAGTGATTTGGGGATATAAAGTCGAAACGAATGGATGGTACTCTAGGAGTCCTGTGTAAGGTATCGTCTAATCTACTCACAATAAAAAACACGCCGTGATCAAATCGATATACGCATGGTAAATTTCTGGTATTTATAGGCATATCGTTTTTACCATACAATACTGGCAAAATTGATAGTCAGTCTGATTTCACTCTCTTAAAGACTTGCTGGTTTCGAAAAAGAGAAATATGGCGACTTAAATTGCGTGTGTGGGAGCGAGATGAACAAATTCTCTCAATTCAAAATAGAGCTAGATAGCGCTTAAAGTTACATAAGTGGGAGGGAGAAAGATGCATTCGAAATTCGAACTGGCCTACTTAGAATATGTTGTTTACATTTGGGGCATATAAAATTGAGATGCCGCATACAAGTAAAAATTGATACCAGATAATATCAAATTGATCATCGTTTCATATAATTTTTTTTCATAATATTGAGTAACTGAAAAAGCCATTTAACTCACTGGCAAAAGATATCAGGACATGGAGAAATCGCCCCTAATTAATCATCTTTGTTCAAAGTTAAATCGAAATCGACAAAATTTCTTGAAAGCACACATAGACAGGACAGACTTTTTCACACTTGTGTAAATCGTTTTCAACATGCTAAGTGCAAGTAAAATTATAAAACCAAAAATATCTATCCTCTGCGTAAATCCGATACCTTTCCAGTTTCCCAACCCTGCCGTTCGCCAAATGATGCGGCCAACTAATCTACCCCTTTGGACCAACTCACGGGGCTTGCGTTATGCCAAAATACCAAATAAAGAAAATCAAATAGAAAGGAAGTCTGTTGCCATTGCCACGCCCCGCAGCCTATTGTCGCCCTTGTTCTTCCGGGGAAAGGGGGCGTGGGATTTTGGGAGGGCAGAAAGGCAAAAAGTCAAATGGATTGAATATTGAGTTTATGATGTTGTCGCTGGCAATTTTCGTTGGCTTTAAGCGGTTTGGCATTGGATGGCTGGCGAAGCTATTGTGTTGTTGCGTATACGCAATATGGCCAGCGTATACGCAATATGTGTGGCGGTATGTGTGAGGCGGCCAAGGGTGTTTGTGTGTGTTTTGTCGATTATATGCTTCACAGAGCTGCCAACACACGCAGCTATACACGCTTCACTGGCTGAAACGCGTTCCTCTCGTTTTTGTTCTTGTCCTCGTGGATGTGCGGGTGTATGGGTGTGTTCTACTCGGGAGTGTGTGAGCTGACTCTGTGTGAGTGCGAGTGTGAGTGTGCAGTGTGTGTGTGTTATGGAGTCATGCAGTAAATTGAATTTTGCCCACAACAACGACATTAGCCATCTCAGAGGCTGAGGGCGCCCAACTAAAATAAATAAAGAGCGGGCCTGCCACGAAATTGTTCTGATTTTTTTGATGTAGAACTTTGGTTTTTGTTTTTAATTTTTTTTGCTCTTTGCTTTTTGGGGCTTGTGCTGTATTGTGTGGGTTTCCTCGAAAAATAAAGGGGTGGTTTTGCGGCCTTGGGCCCTTCCAGTTTCTCATCTCGGTCTGGGCTTTATCGCCAAGCATAATTTTATATGCCAACGCGCGCCTCGCATTAGCATATGAATGATGTCTGGGCTCCTTGAGATCCGACTCTCGGGCTGATTTCCTTCTGTTCAGGCAGCCGTAAGTAATAATTGTCGGGAAGTTGAATTTAGGCAAACGTCAAATGGGAATATCAATATTTTGCTGGGTACAGTAAGTTTCGTGAATTAAAGGGTTGTTTTGGGTTAAAATATGCAACTAGATCGCGTGGAAGGAGCACTTCGGCCAATTCCTATTTATTATACCAGTTGACAGATCATAAAGCTTATCCGAAACAAAAAATGAGATAATTTACTTAATGATTTCATTAAAATGCAATTTATGCTGTGATCACGCTAAACGGCAGTCCGCGTAGTGACGAAACGCTACACAAGAGAGTTTAAGACTTCGATATGATGGTCCAATTATAAAGAGTAATCAAAAGTGGTGGAGGGTATAGTCAAATGATTATTGCTGTGAAGTAAATAAATTGATTTGTTCGAAAACTGTATTACCTATAATTAACAAAAACAACTCTTAGCGAGGAAAAATGGCAATCGCACCTAAACCTTCGAAAAATTAATTGCAATATACAATAAAATAAAATAAATACCTACACACAAAAAAAAACTTGGTAAAATCAACTGTTAGTAAATAGTTGTAGTAAATAGTTACATTAACAACAACAAATACACACAATTAGCAAAGACACACACCTATATTCTTGACAAAATTGACAATTTTTTGTGGTTGGGGACTATTTGATAATTTTTTTTTCAGTGTATATTATATATTCAGAAATAACTATTCATTTTAATTAAACGATCTGCAAGGGTACATAACTTTTGGCTTGCCGAAGCTGTCTATCTATGGGAGCTATAGAATATCAAAAAGGAACGAGAGAGAATGCTATAGTCGGGTGCCCCGACTATCAGATACCGAGTGAGATGAAAATATGAAACTTTGATTGGGCATAACTTGTTAATGAATGATTCGATTTTAACCAGATCAGTGTTGATGGTATTAATAATCGAAACAAGCCCTCATTTACACTTTTAAACAAGAGAGAACGCTATAGTCGGGTGCCCCGACTATCAAATACCCGTTACTCAGCTAAAGGGAGCGCGAGGGAGATGGATATAAAACTTTGATCAGGCATAACTCTTTAACGAATGGTCCGATTTAAAAAATTTCTTCTACATTTCGATAGGCATTGATAAACACAACAGAATTGCAGACAGACAGACGGACAGACAGACATGGCTAGATCGACTCGGCTAGTGATCCTGATCAAGAATATATATATACTCTACGAGTAACGGGTATAAAAATCTTACAAAGTGCGGGGGCTAGATCGATTCCGGAGCAACAGATTCAGCCTTTTCAAACTAGCGCCATCTAATGGGCCAAACTTTGATTGCTCCTAACATACTTAATGAAAGGTCCGATTTGAAAAATTTTTGGGTGCTAGATGGAAACTAATAACACTGTGTTACAAAATTATGGATTTTTAAATTTACATCGATGGATGCGATAAATTTAAATTTCCGAAGCAAGAATTTTGAGAACCAGGACCTCAAAATTTGAAAAATGCCAAAATATTACAGGCAACCGTGTTCTTGATTTGTTGCGATATCAAAAATAAGAGAAAACTTAGCCATAAAACATATAGCTGTTTTTATAACAAATGTTGTGTCAAGAAATGATTAAATAAATAAGGAAATACATTCACTAAAAAGTTCTCATTTGGCACGCTGTAGTCAGTTTATCTTCTTGCCTACACAGGTATTAGATATCCGTGGCACGCGGACGGACAGAAGGACATGATCCTGATCAAAAATACATATACTTTATGACATGCTTTTCAACGAATGCCATAAACCATTTTAGTTTACGAATGTGAATAAACAGTGTTGTACATATGAATTTTGAGTTTTATTGTAATGCTTAGACGGAAAATTTAAAACAAAACACATTATTCGTAACAGTAAAAAAAAAATGTTGTATGTTTATTATAAATTTGCAACTTTTGCATAACGTTTGATTCAAATTACAAAAGCTATGGGTATTTGTGTGTAGGTGGTGTTTTGGTTTGATTTAATAGTTTAGATTTACATGCATTATTATTTGGCCAACAAAGAGGCTTTCAAGAAACCAGATTTATTGGAGTTGATGATATATTCTATTTTTTCATCATCTGTTTCTCCGTTTTTGCCCGTATTTGTCACACAATCTGACAACTTTTTGGGAAACTATTTTTACGCTTTTCACTTTCCAACAGCTCCGACTATTGGCACGGCCCCTCCCCTTTTTCCACGCTCTGCCACCAACGCCCATCGCTTAGGTAATTTGAATCAAACTTTATGCGAAAGTTGCAAATTTGCACCGCAATTTGTGCAAACTTTTCCAGCTGAGCATTGAAATGACATCATCATCAGAAGCAGCTCTCTGCAATCGAAGAGGAGTGCAAATCAATGAAGGGAAAACAGGGGAAAGAAGTGGGGAAGTGGTGAGAAAATGGGTGAGAAAATGGAGAGGAAGGCCAGAGCAAAGAAGCCTGCATCAACAAAAATCAATTTGCACTCGTCAAAAAGTGTTGCCAAGTGGCACATTTAAAACTAACTTGAATGACAATTATGTCAGCCATAATGTGCCACGCCCACCGTGCGCCTACCAGACTGATTTGCATTCGCATTTGGCAATTTCCCCCATTTTCCTACCAATTGCCCGCAACTTTGGGCCAAGTTTGCCACCGCATTTCACAGTCCGTTTGTCGTTTGTTATTTTTATTGTTGCTGCTGATTTGATTTCAATAATAATATACCAGCCTGTGGGTCTATGAACAGGGCTTCCAACCCATTTTACCCCATTAAAGTGAAATGAACTGAACTAAATGGAAGGTCAACTTTGACCCCAACCATTTCAAGCGGCTTAAGTCCTTGAGTGTTTGCCCAGCTATTAATTTGTTCTCAGCCCTAGAATTGGGTTATAGGACGAAGACATATGTTTGTTTTGGCGCTAATTCAGTTGTAGAGCAATTTAATAGTTATTAAATTTCGAGAATAACGGGACAAATTAAAGTAACAGGATAACTGCACATATTTTATAATTATAATGTTTATTCTTTCTTGACTACTAAGCAAGGATTGTGGAAAAAGATAACTTTAAGGTTACACACAAAAAAAAACTTGGTAAAATCAACTGTAATAATTGTCAAACAGTTCCCAACCACAAAAAATTATCAATGCTACTAAGTAAATAGTTACTTTCACAACAACAAATACACAAAATTAGCAAGGACACACACCTATATTCTTGACAAAATTTACAATTTTTAGAAAAATTTCTTTTTTTGTAATTTTTAAACTCGAATTCTTTGACACCCCCGTATAATTTTTTTCGTTTTAAGTTGGCATTTTGATTTTAACAATGAAAAAACAAACTCAATAAAAAAAGGCAATAATATATTTGAAGCTCTCAAAGAAGGTTTATTAAACGGCAAATGTGTATTTGAACTGCTTGGCAAAGTTAACTTCCTTTCTTGTTTTACAATTGCATTGCATACAGACAGCCTTTAAAAATAATAAAAACGAATAAAAATGAGTAAATAAACTCTAATCAAATAATCTAAATTTAAAACATGAATGCGAAAGCTTAGTACAACTATGGCAATCATTTTGTCGAGCACGACAATTGAATTTTTAAATAAAGCAAATCCTTTACCACACTGATTTTCCCATTTCCACATTATTATTGGTATACAAGGCTGGTAAGCAACCTGATTTTCTCGTTTGGTAAATTCGCAGAAATCAAGGCAATTGATGGCAATCTTGTCTCGCTTTGATGGCCCAAATAGCAGCGCCAAAACTTTCTGCGGGCAACTGAAAATCAGTTTAGACTCACTGTCATTTGAGCGACAGCCCATATCCGTTGGCAATTCAAGACGCCAAACGAGCACACAAGCGGGCTCCCATTCGAAAATATAAATCTGGATATATATTGGGTTGAACGGAGTACGGAGTACGGCGTACGGAGGCTGCTGTCATTGAATCCCATTTAAAGAGTTCATTTTCCATTCGCATCGCGTTCGGAATGAGCAGAAAGCCCTGGCAAATGCGTTCTGTTTTGGTTTTTCATTTGGCTTATACCACAACACTCGAACACACAGCCATTTGCATATGTGCACGAGTGGCCAACTGACTGGAATCCTGAATGCCGAGTCCCGAGTCCTTGTCAGCTGAATTACGCGCTTTAAAAACAATTTTGTCGATTCCCCGCGTGTTGTTGGGTGTTTTAGGTTTTTTAATATTTTATTGCGCATATCAAATTCGCATTCGAGCGGAAATCCCTAAACAGGGCCAAAACGCCTCCACGCCCCTCGGAGAGCGACCAAACCACATAAGAACCGTGCACTGGGACGAAACTCTGCCTAAAATGGTACTTATTTAATTTACTTTTTTGTTCATTCACTTCAGTAATTTGAGTGTCAAGCACTGCAAGTTGAAGATCGGTTTTGAGATGTGGCTTGAGCCACATTTGGGGGAACTTTAAACACTCTTTAGGTCAAGAATATAGAGCGGATATAGAAAGGGCCCATAGGAACGACCGTAATAACTTTACGCAAAGCTTTATGTCAGAAGTACAAAGGAAAAATTACTTATCTTATGTTTTTCCGATAAATCAAGTGCACCAAACAAATAGTAACAAAATGAGATTTTAGCAGCATAACATTTCTCTTGCGGCATAAAAATAATGTTGGTACTCTAAAGCAGGACAAATCTATATCATAGCAGGTAGAAATGAATTAACTGTTGGGAATGAAAAACTATATATATGATTAGTACCGTCCAAAAACAGTCTTCATTTTTATTAAAAATCGTAACAATGGTGTTGTAAGTAAACTTATTTTAACCATAAGGCTTACATTTAAAGTTAAACTGCTAAATATTGAACATTATTAAAATGACTGCATAGGGTTTATTGATAACTGATAAAACCCGTTTCGAATAGACATTTTTTGCAGAAATATGATTTACTTAAATAATATTAAGCTAAAGTAGAAGAAAATTTGAATATGTGTGGGAATTTCAATTCTTTTTTCTGAACATCCCAAACACACACCTTTTGGCAGAGTAATTTCAAATGGCAAATAAAGTTATCCAGATAAAAATATTCCAAAATACTGTCATATTTTTCTTCCTGTGTTGGATGGCGGATGGCGGGACCCAGAGACAGACAGACAGATGCACGTGCTTCTGTCACTCGCTTGTTGGCTGCGATGTTGTCTGGCCATGTTTATGAATACATTTGGCCGAAGAATGGGTGGCAATCGAGGGGGTGGCTCTGGGCGGTGGGAGTGCCGTACTGGCTGAGGGCTGAATCGATGATTGGGGGCTGGGCTGGGCCTGGGTCTGGTTACCTTAAGAGGTTTGCGCCTTTTTGTGGCCTCCGGCGCTTACTGAAATCAGCACGCAAAGTTATATTTTATTGATTCAGAACCAACTGTGATAGATGTGTGTATGTATTGCCCGGCGAGCACTCACACATCGCCGCATGTGAGCCCCCATAGCACATAGCATGTGCTTGCATATGTGTAAGTACGTCGTATCTGTGCGCTTCGTTGGGCAAAATACCATCATGCTGATGTTAAAGTGCGCACGTGACGCCCCGGAATCGAGCAGACGGATTTCGAGAGCCCAACGCATCCCCGGACCAAGTGGTGCAATCAGTTTTCCCAGCCTTTTGCTCTTTAAGCTTACTTTCCCGGGCATATATGTACAAATATACGTAGGGTCAATTTTTCGTTCAAATTCAGGGCCTTACTTGCTGACATGTTCGTTTTTTAACCAGCCAACTTCGCCTGGATATCGTTAGCCTTTTAATTTTGAGCGAGGACTCGGTATCATGAACGATTTCACAGTGGAAAAATTGTGTAAGTTCGTACTGGGGGGCTGCACAATATATCCTATAGGATGGCCATGCCATCAGTAGAATCTTGCACATTCAACATGAGTTGTAAATTTAACATTGAAAATTAAACTATTTACAGATATAAAGTTTGGTTGTAAAGAATTTGATTTTATTTTAAAAATCTATTTGGGACTTAAACTTGCGGTCTTGGTAATACTATACATTAGCGGGCTCACCCCCAAAATTCGCGAAAAAATTATCCTCGATGGACCGCGATTTCTTAAGAATTTACGTGCAAAAAGAACTTGGCGGTCGGCCATGGTTCTCTTGTAATTAAATTTCAAAGTTCTCGGGTTTGCTATAAAAAACAAGGGTGCTTTTCTCATATTTTCAATCAAAGTAATTAAGTTTTAATGAGTTCCTATAAAATTAATTAATTGTTCAAATGAGTTCCTATAAAATTATTTAATTGCTTAAATGAGTTCCTATAAAAAAAGTGTAGACTTTTGTCACATTTTTTTAATTGTATTTTTTGTCTAATGAAAAAACTTATGCAAATAATCATGTTATGAGTGGAGCGTGGACTATAAAGGACATGATTGAGATTTTAGTGACGGCCAGGAACGATCACATCCATCCAAGGTCCCCCACCATTTTAATGCATTAATTAAACCTCAAACAATTTGTATCTTTATATTTATTTAAATAGTTTCAATGAACACTTTTCCGCACCACCATTGAGGTAAAGTTCCAGGCGCGTTTTTTTATAGTGGTGTCCCCGTTAGGCCTAGTCCACGCTTCAGATCCGAATATAACAAAGAGTCTCCTAATTAACAGCTGAGTTGTTGTCGAAGGTGTCCTAAAAATATATATGCGAAATTTTATGATGTATGTTAAATTTGAAATGAAAGCATCGTGCAAGTACAAATTAAAAAAAAAAATGGAACGAGTCACAAGTAAAATTTGGCATGAAATTAAAAAAAAATCGCGGCGATTTTTTTTTAATTTCATGCCAAATTTTACTTGTGACTCGTTCCATTTTTTTTTAATTTGTACTTGCACGATGCTTTCATTTCAAATTTAACATACATCATAAAATTTCGCATATATTTTTTAGGACACCTTCGACAACAACTCAGCTGTTAATTAGGAGACTCTTTGTTATATTCGGATCTGAAGCGTGGACTAGGCCTAACGGGGACACCACTATAAAAAACGCAAGACTGGCACGTCATGTTGAACAATATGAATCAATAAACAAAATTTTTTGATAAAAATTTGAATATTGGGGGCAGACAACTCGATTTTTATAGCAAGTATGAGAAAAGCACCCTTGTTTTTTATAGCAAACCCAGGAACTTTAAAATTCAATTACAAGAGAACCATGGCCGACCGCCAAGTTCTTTTTGCACGTAAATTCTTAAGAAATCGCGGTCCATCGAGGATAATTTTTTCGCGAATTTCGGGGGTGAGCCCGCTAATGTATAGTATTACCGCGGTCTTTTTTTGTTCATGAATCAATCAGGCCCTATATAAGTAAAGCTATTTAAAATCTGACTGTGATAAATAATGGATCATCTTCTTCAGGAGAATTCGTGGTTTCAATTGGTGTTCATGTACGGTTTTATTTGGTTAAAAGTAAGAAATGGTGTCATTCATTCGCGGCCTCCTAATGTTGAAGAATTTAAATAAAGTTTTAAATGGTTAAAAGTAAAAAATCAATAAACATGTAAGACAAAGTGTGCATTCGATATTATATTTCAATACACTTTAAATTCCCAAAGCATAATAAAATAAGAACTTGATAACGATATTAGATTTACCTTTTCATTCATCATGCGTATAAAGTTTCAATGAATGGTCCGATTTGAACAATTGTTGATGTGTATTTATAATCGAACCAAACCCTCATTTACACTTTTTCTAAATCTTACAAAATGCGGGCGCTAGATCGATTCTAGCGTTGAAGGGTTTTGTGGGCGTAAAAGTGGGCGTGGCACTTCAATGAAGTAAACTTGGTCTTTATAGGCACTAGTAGAATTCGCATGAAGTATTTCGACCCTCTATCTTTAAAAATGCGGTTACCAGAGCAATAGATTTAGTTTTTTCAAACTAGCTCCATCTATTGGGCAAAACATTGATTGCTCCTAACTTTTCAAGGAATGGTCCGATTTTTTTCTGATTCTTTATCAGGATTAATAGCCGAGTCGATCTAGCCATGTCCGTCTGTCTGTTTCAGACGAGCGCCACGCCCCATTTTAAAATCGGACAATTCAATAAAAAGTTATGGAGAAAAGATGAAATGGCCGCTAGGTGGAGCCAGTAACCATGACGACTGCATATCTCCATCTCTTTCCCTTTAGCTGAGTAAGGGGTATCTGATAGTCGAAGTACTCGACTATAGGGTTCTCTCTTGTTATCTCTTGATATTATTTTGATCACATTGTCGACAAGTTTGCATTTCTCCCGTTTTCCAGGAAAAGTGTGTGGGAACGTAAGCCTGGCGATATGTTTGGTAGCTGAGGAAATTGTGGCGGTCGAGAAGGGGAAATGGGAAAAGCGACAGCACAGAGGAGGGGAGCATCGACAGGCACTAGCGATTGGCAGTTTAATAGTTTTCCCCGTCAATATTTATGCTATTTCATGATGCTGCCGCCATCCGACCGAAATGTGGGTCCTGGCTAAGAACTTTGGCTCACCCATTCCCGCCGCTCCCCGAATTATCTTGCGCACCTGGCAGAGCTTCTTTTTTGCACCGCCAACAGGCAAGGCTCATTTGGCTCTTCGCAATTTGATTGCATATGCAATTTTGGCAAGCTTTTTCGGCAAAAGTCCTGGTCACTGCCAAGGTGTGTTTGTGGGCCCGTAAAATATGCAGATTTTATGCTGGAAATATAATTTTTGCTGCATTAGCGCTTGCCGCTGGTCCGCTGGCAACGCTGCGTATGCGCGATATTCGATTATAGTCTCCAATTTAACTGTGCCAAAAACACAAAAAGTAAAGCCTGCATAGATGGGTTTTTTTTGGCGGAATTAAGCCAGGAATTAAAGTCGATGCACAAAAGTATCGGTTAGACCAATACAAGCGGAATTTTGCGTTGAATTAGCGAATGGGTTTTGGAGATTTTGTGGGATTTGAAAAATGCATCAATGAATGCCAAATAATTTACAAACGTTCAGTTATCGGGTAGTAAAATATTCGGGAATGCAAATTGGTATTTTAAATTTTCTCATTTAATATTATACTAAAATTCGATTATGTAAATTTATTAAGAAATGATGTCTCTTGGCTTATCAAACCTCTATGCTTAGTATGCTTTTATGATTTAGTAAGTCAAAGTCTCTTGCGCGATCCGCTGATTGAAAATCTTAGGGCATCCGAAGTTTTTAGGTTAAACATAAATAAAGCTTAAATATGCTTAAATAAACAATAATTCGCCAGAGTTAATTTAGCAAGTTCCAACGCTCTAACTTCGTACAGATGATTGTGTCTGATTATGAAAATCGATTTGCTTGAATAGGATAAAATCTTCGTTGTGTTATAATATATAATAGTTCGTCCTCAAAGATATTCTAATTATTAAATTAAGGTCACACAACATGCTAATTAAAAGTGTTGTGAAGAAATGTCCACTCGTAAATTAAATTTTTTAACTTGCAGTCAGTAAGTCGAACCTTTCCTTTTATTCCAAGTATTCCTCAGTAATTGAAGTTATCGACGCACTCCCCAGCAAATATCCTCCTCACATTTTGCGTTAAGCTCTCCGTTCAGTAAATTTGAAAATTTGTTGAACTCCCTTCCAAAAACATCTGGAACCGTAAGGAAATGCATAAATTAGTACAAGAACAGGGCTCAAACTCGACGAGGCGAATGCCTCCCCAATAAAACACTGTAATCAATGAAACAAAATTATCAGAAAATTTAATTTAACACAATTTGAATTATATTCTTAAATATGCTCAATAAGCAAATAAGTTGTATAACTATAGCTTAGGTATAGAAAAGTATATTTTACACCCAGAACAAATAAATGTATAATTTTTTGTATATAATATAAAAAGGACAAGAGAGAACGCTATAGTCGAGTACTTCGACTATTAGATGTAACAGTATGTAACAGAGAGAAGGAAGCGTTTCCGACCCTATAAAATACATATATTCTTGATCAGGATCACTAGCCGAATCAATCTAGCCATGTGCGTCCGTCCGTCTGTCTGTCCGTCCGGATGAACGCTGAGATCTCGGAAACTATTAAATCTAGAAAGTTGGAATTACCCACACATATTCTTGGGCTTCCTACGCAGCGCAAGTTTGATTCAGCCGAGAGCCACGCCTCCATCGCCTTAAGGGACTTTAAAAAAATCCTGGCGCCGACATCTGTTCAGTGAAAATGCCATTTCGATGTGTTTATTAATACCTATCGAAATGTTAAGAAATATTTTAAATCGGACAATCCATTAAAAAGTTATGAGCAAAAAATGCAACAGCCACTAGATGGCGCTAGTACCATCGACACGTGCATATATTCATCTCTCTCCCACTCCCTCTAGCTGAGTAACGGGTATCTAATAGTCCATCTACTCGACTTGTTCTCTCTTGTTTAAAGTACTTTCGTTCTTTTAATTGGGTATATTTTTTTAATTCATTATTCACACTAGGTATTTTGTACTAGTACATATCTAGATTTTAAGAGTTTTTTTTTATTAATTTGCAGTTTTTATCTTAAAATGAGTTACTACTTTTCTATAACAAGTTTTATCCAAAATATTTCCTCCAGAACCGGTCTTAGGTTGAATGTTTTGCAAGTACTCAATTTCGAAAGGTCAACATTCTATGTGATTAAACAAAATTGAAAATTTTTTTTTGTTTTCAGATTCCCTTTTTTCCTCTGTGTACTTACAGGTTCCTTTTTGTTGCTCTGTGCTTAACATAAATTTAAACAGTGGCCATGCTATGTAAACCGCTTCCCCATCCTGCTTTGCCACAGCCCCATCGATAACTGGATTTGCAGCAAACAAATCGGTATGCTCACCCATTTTCCACCCAGTTTCCGCCCTCTACTCGCCGCTTTCCGATCTCACGGCTCCATTCCATCTAACTTATGACACTGGCGCGTGTGTTTTTCGGCAACTTCATTATCGATTGCTGATCCATGGGATTAGATGGACGCAGGAAGACAATGGTCTCTCCGTCTTTCCAGACCACTCCCGTCCGCCCCTAAAACATTCACATCCGTTGTGGCGCACAAATTTGTCCACAAATTAACACAAAGCGTGCGGAGAGGACCCCCGGCCGTCGTCCGCTTTCCATTTCCCAGCGCCCATTTGCCATCTCCCGTGGCCCATCGCCCCCAGTGAACAGTTCCATGGAGCACCTAAATTGTACCAGTTAGCATTTAGCCCCTTTCCCCGGGAGCGGGGCACACCCACCGCCCATGAGAGTGACCAGTTTGGTAGGCACTCGCACATTTGCTGGTAACATTTATCGCCGGATTTCCACTGTCGTGCCGAAATGTTGAACAAAACACACAGAACTGCACACACACACATGTGGGCAGGCACTGGAAAAAATATATTTAACATTTATGAGGTGAAACTATTGAAGGGAAACGACATCATTTTTACACCCTTGCAGAGGGTGTAACAAGTTCAGACGGAAGTTTCCGACACTATAAAGTGTATATATTTCTGATCAGCATCATTATACGAGTCAATCTAGCCATGTCCGCCTGTCTGTCCGTTTCTCGCTATAAAAAACTAGTGGAGATCGTACATTCCACATACAAAAGTTTTGATATCAGCTTTTGTTAGGAAAAATGATTTAGAAATTTACATTATTCTAGCTATTTCCCGCAAAACTAGCGGGGTTTTTAAAAAGTGGTCAAACAAAAGTTTTCCAGCTTAAGCTGCTTTATGCAACACAAAAAAATGAACAGGTCTCTAAAATATAAAATAGACCAGACAATCTGACAAACAAAAATTAAGGTCTTAATTTTAAACAATTCAAATAATTTTAAAAATTTCTAACTGTTAAATGGATAATCCGATTGGAACAAAATTGGTCGCGATCGAAGCATATTTTATTAAAGGGAAATTTAAAATTAAAATGAGAGTTCATTGAGTTCTACCGGTCTTCCCACAAGTAATTTTCAAAATTTCTTTTCCCCCTATTTCTCACTAACCAATCGACTTCTAAAAAGTCTTAATATCAAAGTTGGAAAACAAATGTATCGGTTAATTACATGTTTCGATCGAACTATAGTGGAAGATTTTCAATTCTGATGGAGGCTTGGAAATAACATTTTTTAATGAATTCTGAATTTCGAATGACCATATCATTTAGCTGCCTTAGGAACGGAAATTAATAGGAAACAAATTGAAGCTTCGTTGGTTTTTATTAAATTCTCTTCTACTCTTTTTTAATATTTCAGAAGTTCAAATTAAATGGTTTGAGGCCGTCATGGATGGCATCGCTGTAATATATAATTTAATTTTGGTCCATAATTTTGGTATTTTGTACTTAGTGCTCCTGAAGGTGAAAAGTAGTCAAGAAAATGTAATTTTTTTTTTTTAATATTTAAATATTTTAAATTAAACTTTTAACAACCTGGATGTTATGTTCAAACTCTATTTTTCGTATTATTATTATATTATATTAAAAAAACGAATTTCGCGATTGTCCTTTCGATTAGCCTTCCTTGTAATCATTCAATCCGCTGATTCTGAACGTATCACTTAATATGTTTGCCTAATATTTGTAATTTTTTCGAGTGTACCTATAGGGCCAGAAGGCTGGGGCAGCGCTTGTTTTGCGGCTCGTCGTTTTGTCTCGTATGTTGAATAGAAATAAATTTGCGACTTAAGTCCTAGCGCGCATTAATTCGGCCTAATGCCGTGTAGTCGCATCCGACCAGCCTGTCAACCCTCTGCGCTCGGACCCCCCTGCAAGGCAACCCCCACTGCCCATGCTTACACTGTTTTCGGACTAACATTTTATTTATGGCCAAACACACACATGCGAGAGGGTCCTTTGTCGTTTCGACCGCAGTCAGTGGCATAAGCTAAATGGTTAGGGGGTAAAATGGAAAAGGGGGAGGGGGAGGGAGAGGGGGAGGGCAGGCCAACAAATCTCTCGCACCCAATACCAATGCATTGTCCTGGACCGGTCAACAAAGCCGATTTATGGATTGTCCTGCAAACGAACGAGTGTGTGTGTGCGAGTCCTGTTTTTGCGGGCCATTCGAATGCGTGACGTGCGTGCGCTGGGGCTATTAAATTATTTGTAAACAATTTTTGATATCTGATTTTATGCGAACACATTGAACGCCACGCTTGTTCGGCTGTCATAACTTTGAAGGACTTACCACGAAAAATATACCCAATTATGTTAATTCGGAAAGGAATAAAACGTCGAATACTTTAAATACTCTAACCGATGGTGTGCGAAGATTGGCTAAATATTTAAAGCGAAAAGCGTATAATGAAACTCTCAAAAGTAGTGTATAACTGAAAAACACTTTCAGAATAACGTTATAAAATCCAGGTTATCCCTATCTTATACTTTACCTATTATAGATTTAAACAAAAATTATAAACTTATATTAATCGCTTTTTTTTAATATTTCTGAATTTTGAATTATTTCATTTAGCTCCCATATGATTAATCGGAAAATTAATAGAACAAAATTAAGCTTTGTTAATCTTCATTGTATTCTTTTCTACTCTGGGATTAACCTATTTTTTTTAATTTCAGAATTTTGAAATATGAAAACACCTGTAATTTTGTTTGTTGTAACATATACCCTAGTAAATCTAAATTGAACATTTTTTGCAATTTGTAATTAAAGTTAGCTTCCTTTCTTGTTTACCGTAGCTCAAAGTAATGCACTTACTAATGAAAAAATTCATCTTCTCAACCCATGAGTTTATCATTAAGATTAATAAGGCTAAACTTTTACACAAAATAAATTTTTGTTTGATGTTTCTATATTTAACATTTAGCTATTTATACGATTTTTTAGCAGAGATGACCCGGTAATATTAATTTAAGTAAAAAACAAGAGAGAACGCTATAGTCGGGTTGGTGTCCCGACTATCTAATACCCGTCACTCGGCTAAAGGGAGTGCGAGGGAGATGGAGATATGTATAAACTTTGATCAGGCCTAACTTTTTAACGAATGATCCGATTTAAAAAATTTCTTCTACATTTCGATAGGTATAACTAAATACAATAGAATTGCATTTATACTTATCCAAAATCTTTAAAAATGTGGGCGCCAGACACATTTAAGTATAGTTTGTGGGCGATTATGGGTGATTGTGGGCGTTAGAGGGGGCGTGGCGGTCGGCTGAAATAAACTTGCGCTGCGTAGGAAGCCAAAGAATATGTGTTGGTAATCCCAACTTTCTAGCTTTTGTAGTTTCCGAGATCACAGCGTTCATACAGACAGACAGACGGACAGACGGACAGACGGACAGACGGACATGGCTAGATCGACTCGGCTAGTGATCCTGATCAAGAATATATATACTTTATGGGGTCGGAAACGCTTCCTTTTAGCTGTTACATACTTTTGCACGAATACAATATACCCTTTTACTCTACGAGTAACGGGTATAATAATAAAATACATAATTAATGAATAAATTTAAATAGCCGAAATAGCCAAATATCAACGACTAGACTATCTTGTTATCGGGGTGCCCCAGAAATCACTCAGCGATAAATTTTGCCGAAATTCTTAGAAACCTACATAAACATAAATTCCGCATTATTTATTTTGTCAAGCTTAGTGAGGGTGATTTTCGGATTCCGCCCAAGCAGTCAGCTCAAAATGGAATAAGTAGATAATAGCTCATTTTGGCTGTGAATGGTCGACTGGAGAATTGCGGCCACTTAAGCGGGAATTATAAATGTTTCTATTAGGGGCATTAAAAATGCACTGCTTATGCGAATAAAGTGTTTTTTGCAGAACTAATAATATTAAGTGATGAAGGCTTGAAAAACTAAAACTGATAATTGACAAACCATTATTCTGGGTAAGTGTGAAATTTCCTAATTAAAAGAAACCCCCATCGATACCCGTTGACAGAGTTTACAAGTTTGAGGTAATGGAAATTTTCAGCTACATTAGATGGGGCGGCCGGGGCTTCAGATTTTCGTGTTGGCTTAACTTTCAATTCATTATACCGCCGCCCGACGATGTGACAACTTTTGCAATGACCGAAAACAAAGGCCAAATACAATCAGCTGTAAACAAAGACAAGCCTTCAGCTCTGGAGGGGATTTCAGAGGGAATTTTCCAGCCGGGGGAAGACAAATTAGTTGCAAGTTGCAAGCTGCAAGCGGGGCTGTTTCTTTCGAGTTTGCGGCAAAGTTTCCAAACTCCCCCCGCGCCACTCTTTATCGGTTCTGTGGGCTTTGTTTAAAGTTCTGTGCAAATGTGAAATAGAATTGGACAAGCAGCCGAGCGCCACTTGGCTACCGAAAAAGTTTTCCCTTGCACTTTCATTACTTTTCTCCTTAAGAAAGGCAAGAGCGAAAGCAAAAAAATAGCATCCACTTTGGCAATGCGCGAATTAGCCAAATAATAAATAAGTGCACGACAAAAGTGGCTAAGAAATTTCGAACAACAATGAAATTACTCGGCTGCTCTTTTGAAAGACTTTTTGCCTAATGCTCGGCAACTTTTCGCCCCTCCTGCCATTTTCCGACCACACATCGAGGACAAACTTTACTTTGTATTCGAGTGTGTGTTTGCCAGTTGATGATTTTCGAATTTCATTTCTGTTTCCGCCCCCCCCCCACACGTTTTTTATGGTTTTCTGTTTGTCGCCTGGAAAAGTTTGCGACCTCAAAGCCCTCACCTTTGGTCACCCGAAATGTAGTCATCATGTCGAGCTGACCAAATTGTCGGAGTCTCTAATTATTTTGGCTGACATTGCAATAGTTTTCTTTGTCGCTGATAAGAAAGTTGCCAGAATTTGGAGTGTGGCATGTGCGGCATGCAGTTCACTTTTATTGCCACAGATAGCCGCAAGTTTTCGCTCGCCATTAACTGCAACTTTGGCCCAACTTTGAATACTGCTCATACGTCCTGTGGTGCGAAAGGACCCTCCCATTATTGGGCCGGCATTTAAATGCAACTTTCGCAGGGGATGCACACACTTGTGACTTGGGAAAACGTCTGGAGGAAGAGGCAGAATGGAAAAATGGACATCCCCAAGGTTCTTAATGAATGTTTCATGAACTTCCTGGTGAAGCGAACACAGCGGAAAAATAGAAACATTAACGTAGATGTGCTGCTCCAATGAAATTTTATTAAATAGACTGCATTTGATTTCGGTGGAAAAGGACTTCAATCATTTTCATGTGTCTAATATCAGTGCGCAACCAAGCTTGAGAAAAGCAAAAGGAAATGTTAAACATATCAATCAATTATTTCGATCTTCAATACTTCGAGGGAATGTTTCAATATTATATCAAAATATTTATTAAATTGCTTGAAAACAAATCAAAAAATCCTACCGGATGACGCATATAGGTGCCATTTTCTCGCCGTGCACTAGACGCCCGCCTAAGTGCTGCACTAACTTCATTTGCGCGAGGCAACGCGTCGTATGCGTAATGCCGGATCCCAGGACTCGCACTCCCGCGTCTAAACAAACAGCAGGGAAAAGCGCTGGAATGGAGGACCGGGCTCGGGCCGGGGGTAATGAATGCGACTTTGACTGCGATGCGTTTAGTTGAGCGGAAGTCGAGTGCTTCGGCAATTTGTAGCAAACTCTTGATGCAGCTGCAGTCCCTTTGTTTGGCAGGATCGAGCGGAGTTCAGTCTGAGCTGAAGGGATATGCGGTAAATGAATGAATTAGGAAGCCAAATCCCGGATAAGCTTAAGTGTGTGGCATGCTCCAGGCGAGGGCTCGGGACTCGGGACTCGAGTTCCCTTCGCCGAGTATTTGGTTTGGATTGGTTTGGTTTGGCTTGGCTCAGCTTATGCATTTGAGCAAAGCTCCCAGCGATTCGGAAATTATTTGAAAGAGACTCGGCACAAGGATGCAGGCAGTCCTTGGCTCGCAAGGGCTTGTTACTATTAGTGGGCATCTTTCCTTACTATTTTACTTTTCCGTCACTTTGCTCCACATTTTCCTTGACAACCTAGAAATGGTCCTTATATTTATACTTCAGTCAGAAGTTTGCAACGCAGTGAAGGAGGCGTTTCCGACCTTTTATATTATACATACACTCAAAAAAAAAACAGCCCGAAATCGTCATTAAATCAAGAAATTCGCCATGAATTTCAGTCGATGGCGATTTTCCGTATTTTTTAGAAAGGAATTTTCTAAAATTTAGGAAAAAAATTCCTGAAAAGCAGAAATACCTTTCTAAAATCAAGAAAAGTTGCCATCAAATTGAGAAATTTTCCTAAAATCCAGAAAGTACTTTTCTTGAATATAGAATCTTTTTTCTTAAAATAAGAAAGGACTTTTTTTATTTTTAGAAAATTTTCTTTATTTAAATAAAATGCTTACATATTTATTTTACTATTTTATTTCCTAAACAAGAAAGGGAAAAGAAAATAAAAAAGACGAAAAGAAAATTATTAATATTTCCTAAACAAAAAAGGAAAAGAAAACAAAAAAGATAAAAATAAGATTATAAATATTTCCTAAACAAAAAAGAGAAAAGAAAACCAAAAAAAGAAAAAATAGCATTACAAATATTTCCTTAACAAAAAAAAGAAAAGAAAACAAAAAAGATATAAATAAAACTATTAATATTTATATTAAATATTTAATATATTATTATTAAAATTTACTTACTTACTGCCAATTTATCAACAATACCTGAAATTGAAATTATTCCTGCAATCGAAAATAAAAATTAATGTTAGAGAAGGATGGTATTTGCGGCCTGCAATATTATTAATAGCCAAATCTATTAAAATAGTTTGCCTTTTGCTTACCATACATTTTTACTTACTTACCAAATTTATATTAAAATTTATTTCAATTGCTTACCTATAAATTGCCTCTTAGAAGGATCGCACTTTAACTTTCTTAAATAGGCTCTACACAAACTTATTACTTTGAATGCTCATCCAAAACTGAGCGCAAGGGTTCAAGATGCAGCGCAACGCAAGCAACTCTCTCGCGAGAGACTGCATTTCCAAAACAACAACGCAATAAAAGTTACAGCTACGCACAAGAAAATTCTCGATCATACACACAAACACACATAAACATATACATACATACGCCAAAAACTGTCAACGCGACGCGCCGCGGACTAACCCCATGTCTTCTTCTTTTTCGTTTCGAAGAAAGAATGAGAAGCATAACAGAAATAAAAAAAGTTTTTCTTAAATCTATGGTGATTTTCTATTTCTACTTTTCTGTTTTCAAGAAAAAAGTTTTTTTTAATTCAGAAAAATTCTTTAAATTAAAAAAAATGTACCGTGTTTTTTATGGCGACTTTCTAGATTCTAGGAAGGGATGAAGTAGATTTTTTCTTAATTTAATGGCGAAATCGCCATTAATTTAAGAAAACTTTTGGAGAGCAAACTAGGAAAAAACACCATTGATTTAAGAAAAAAAATCATTTTTCTAAATTTAAGAAAGGTTTTTCATAAAATTCTGTTTCTATGGTCTTTTTTCCTAGATTCAAGAAAACAATTTCTAAAATTCAGAAAATTTTCTAAAATTAAGAAAAAATTTCATTTTATGGCGATTTTCTAAAATTTAGGAAAAAAAAATTTTTGAGTGTATATTTATATTTCGGGTATATATTTATCTTTCTTATCTTATCTTCAGCATCAGATGAAGAATCGATTTAGCCATGTCCGTTTATTTAGTCTCTCAGTAGCTATCATTAGCTATCTTTAGGAATTTTTGTAAAAAAAATCGATTGACTATATCATTAGGTGCCATAAGAACGATCGGAGAATGCATGGGAAAATAATATAAATAAAAAAACAAGAAAGGAAGATAACTTTGCCCTTTCTTTTTTAGGAATATAAAATTTTATTTTAGACGTTGATCAACCAACTAAATGGTTTTAAAACGCATATTTACGAGTATAACATAGAAGCAAATAACTGAAAACATATCATGAATGTGGAAATACAGTCTTATATATTCTGGTAGATGGATTTGCCAACTTTGAACAGCTTTATTTGCGTGTATGTTACAACATATTAGGGTTGTTAAAACATCGATGGTGGACACTATCGATGTTTTTGGCTATCGATGGTGGTCACTATCGATATTATCGATAGTATCGAAAATTAAAGAAAATAAAAAACAAATCGCAAAAATTAAAACAAATAATAAAAAAAGAATAATTGAAAATTAATGCTTGTATCATAAAACGTATGAGAAAAACAACGATCTTAATTTTACTGCGTTTAAAGTGAAACCAAATTCAATGTTGAACCCTAACAATGGAAATACCGTCGTGTATATACTTTAAAATACTGCTTTGTTTCTTAAAATATACCAAAAATTACATTTAAAATGGAATTATTTTTCTGAGCGATAGTATCGATTGTGGGCCAAACCATCGATGTATCATAAATTTTTAAACCATCGATAGTATCGATAGTGCCATCGATTTTTTTACCAACCCTACAACATATGACATTCATTTTTTGAACCTTTCCTTGTCAGCTATGTAATATAGCCGTCCGAATTTTGTTAAATTCAATTAGAAATTTTTAAATGTTGAAGAAAGCTATATCCCAAAGAAGAAGAGAATGTAATAAAAATTAACAAAAATTTATCTTTTTTTCCGATTTCCTTTCTACCGCATATAATATAGTGATCCGATTTTTTTTAAATTTAATTCGAATTTCGGAAATATTTAAAAAATAATATTTCCAAGAGTAAAAGATAATAATTCAGAAAACTGTAAAGTTATAGTTTTTTTAAATTTTTCCCGATTAATTCTATTATAGTTTCTGCAAGGGTTTAAAAATAGCTTCGTTGATTTTATCGTATTCTCTTCTACTGCACTGGCATGTAGGAATACTCTAATATTTCAAAGTTACGAAGTAAATTGTATAAAAATAGGATGATAAATGTGAAATAATACGAAAACCGCATTAATTTTTTATACGATAGTAAATTTAAGTATAACACTTTTGTAATTAAAAATGTATATTTCGGAAATTAATTTGTAAGTTTCAAAAATGGGCTTAGCTGCTAAAGGAACGATCTGCAAGTGTAGGTATATAAACGTAGCTTACATTTTTGTTTATTTGGGCATTACATGAAGAAGATTTTAATATGCTGTTGATGATAATTTGAATAATTTTCCATTGGAAATGCTGCTTTTAACTTATCAAGAGAGGAATGTCACACAATCATCGCACAATATTTGCATCTTGCTATTTAATAATTTCTTCAGGCTTGGAGAAATGTCTTTGCTTATTTAATTGCTCAACACAGCAGCATTCCATTCGTTTAGACATTTTTCTTAATTTATTTCGGATTATGAACTCTGAATTTTCGGAGCATTCTACTCATTACTTGCATTTCATTTCAAGTCCTTCAATCATTTCATTATTTCGTTTGCACATTCTGTAAATATTCACTGCACTCGGGGAAGCTTTTCCGTCCGCTTTTCGCCGAAGGAAAAGTGCTCCATACTGCCATGTTTCCCACTTTTTTCTTCGCCTTTCCCTTTGTGAGGTTACTTTAACGTGTTTTGCTTTTGTTTTCGGCTTCATTACATTGAAGTTTTGTTTTGCCCTGCCATTGCCTTCAGTTGGTTTTTATTGTCTGCGTTTTTTTTCAAGCAGTTTCTTGTCGTTTTTTCTTGTTTGTGGAAATTAAGCTTTGAAAAATGGCTGCACACACAGAGTCACACACAGTGCAACTACTGCACACATAAGTATTTGGAAAATTACTTTCATTTGTGTGTGCTTCGTTTGGCTTGTTATTGTCGAAGGAGTAGCCTGGCAACTGGCTTAGGTCCTGCCGATCCCCACCCCCCTACCCCCTACCTCCTCCTCCACCGCCTCTTCGTTTTTGTGGCTTTCGGGGAAAGCATTTTCATTTATATTTAGTTCTTCTCCCGACGCTTTTCCTTTGGCCATTATCAAAGTCCCCTCCCCTTCAGCATTTGTAAATTACAAAAATGAAATTAAGTTCACACTTTGTCATGTGGGGACATTTACGGTTTTTAATTGTTTGTGCGCTGCGTTAAGCACTTGAGTTGGTGTGCCAGGAAGAGGGGGAAAGAGCAGGAAGTGGGGAAATGTTGCCTACTTTTCGGGGTTAAAATGAGGAATGAGGAATGAAAGCCCTCGTCCTGTGTACATTAATAATTTGGTTAAATATTTTTCCATGTGTGTGTGCTCGTCTAATTATAAATTATTCTTGGTATTAAATGAGGCACCCTTCAGAGGGCAGGCCACTTCAACTTGAACTTTCCGAGACGCCTCCTTGATGTCCCTGGACGAGAACTAGGAGAAGTCCATAGATATAACATGTTTTTACGCAAGATTAAAACCAATACTGCTTTATGCCGCGTTGTTTTTGTTTTACCATTTCAATTTTGTTACGGAATTCCCAAGAGTCAACAAGGCTCAATGGTGTGTAATTTTCAGATTTTTGTATTTAATCCGTTGAACAGTTTTCAGGCAGTTATGTGAACTTTTTCTGTTTCCCGAATTCTCTGCTTCTTGTGGGTTTATTTTCTTTTTCTATGCTGCTGGCTCATCAAGTTGTAATCGCATTTGAGAAGGAAACCAATTTTGCAGCCGATTTACATTTGCTTGGTCTTTTTTGAAGATGGCATCGGGGAAATGCGGTGAGTTTAAGAAGTCTGCTCGCTTATCTGACGCCTCTGACATAATATATGGCACAGTTTTTTGTTTGAGTTACAGACACAGAACAAAATTGAGGTGGAAAACTGTGAAAAATAAAAGTCGCGATTAAATAAAAATATGTGTCCCTTATTAAAATAATAATAATCCTAAGAATAACAACCACGATTCAATTAAAATATGTGCGAGTCTCCTGTTATGGTTATACTATTATAATATTTAATGTTACCAAGACCAAAATTTAAAAACTTATTTTTAGAGCTCGTAAATTAAGACCTCTGGAAGCGAGTTCAGTACTTAGCGTCTTCATCAAAATACTTTGCTCAGTGCACACATGTAGGACTGAGAATTACCTAACTGCTGGGCTCAGACGGTCCCCTTTTCCCTTCCATCTGGCAACAATTACACTTGCCCCAGCACCAGGCTTGATGACTTGGCTTTGCTTTCAATTTGGTTGCACTTGCCAAGAGCACCGAAAACCCCAAAAAACCCCCAAAGAAAAATGGAAAACAAAAAAGCCAAGCCGACCGACAAATGGAAAATGAAAAACCAAACCAAAGCAAACCGAAAATGTTTTGATATTTGTTTTTGGCCCCAAGACTGTTTTGGCATCGGTGGATGCGGTCAGAGATTAGTTTGAGATTACAAAGCACACAAACACAACCCATAAAAATCTGAGCGTAATAAAATGGAAAATAATTAGTATGGACGACGAGGCAGAGGCTGCTGACAATTTCCTTAATGTCAAATGGAACGGAAATTGATAAGGACACATTAATTTGTAGCCATGTTGCGGATGGCTGAAGGCTGATGGCTCACCCGCAAAGGCCCAAAAAGGACGCGGGATCCCCCGGGGATTGGTACTGTTAAGTGTGGCCGCAGCAAAATTTAATTGCACAGTGGAATGAATTATGAATTGATGAAATTTCGCTTTCCGGCCAGTAATTGGAACGGGGCTCAAGTCACGCCCCACTCCCCAACACCCCAACTCCCCGATTCGATGGCCATTAAAAGCCCCCGACATGGCCTACAACAGCTGTTGCTACACGGCTCAACATGGCTTTTTCCACCCCCTCCCCCCGCCCCGCTTTTCCTTCTGCAAATATTTGAATTTAGAGGCTGGGAAATGGGAAATGTTCGGCCAACTTCAGAGCAATCGTTGCCACTTCTCAGCCTGTTGCGTTCCGCTCCCACAAATAATACCCGACGCCCGCCCGTCTCTCCGATCCTTAACCCTCGTCGCCCAGCCCCGCTTTGTGGCCGTCCAACAATGCCTGGAAATGATTAATTTATTGAAATTTACGCTTATTGCCGTTCTAACAAAATTTTTATTTATGTCCCTTTATTTGGAGAAGCGGTGCCGATAATTTGTCAAAAAGTCGTAAATTATAATAATACAAAGCCCCAAGAATCAGACACAAAAGTTGGGCTCAGAGCTTAGCAAGGAAAAGGAGGAAAGGTTGTGGGTAATTCCGTCTCTTCAAGTCCTAATACCCTACTTTGAAGTTTTATTTTATTTCTCTATGGGTAGAAGTGGGCAATTGAGTCTGTACAGCTGCAAAATAATAATAGTTGATGATGTTTCTTAATTTCTTAATTTTAAGCAAACGGAATATAAAATATACAAGTGAAATAAATAATTTGGGTAAATAGGCATGTGTCTTAAGCCTTTCAGCAGGGTACCACATACTCAGGAAACCACAAGAAAAATGTTTGTGTGTGTGTCTAAGCCTCTAGAAAGGGAAGGCAGCACACGGTTAGAGCGAGAGGACGATAATAAGAGCCGAGCATTCAATTTGCTTGTGGTTTATTCTGTTCGCTGGGAGGCGGAGGGTCAGGCCGGAGGATTGGGGCTTGCGGTTCAGCCGCACAACTTTGTGGGTCCAATATCTTCGGGGAGGGACTTACCCAGCCCCACCCACTCGCGTGTGTGTGACAAAGATAAACACATTCCAGCATTTCGACGGCGGCAACGATAACGCCTTCAATTATTAATTATTATCACCGCAAAGTCAAATGTAAAAGCTTCAATTAAAACGCAAAAACCTTGCGGCATTTGCTCTATGTGCACTGAGAAGATAAATGCTTTGAAGAAATATGGCTCTTTGATGTGTTACTCGATCCTGTCTTGGACAGGATATCTATTTCCTGTCCTCTGCGATCATTTGAATGGCTTGCAGCATGGCTCTTTAATACTTTAATTCAATAACTTTGGTTTTAAATCCGCTATATTGATTAAACTCATAACGAGTAATACACCAGCCGAAAGGTATAGCTGAAATTAGAAGTTAACATACTAAAAAATTAATACTATTTACAGCCGATTATTTGTTGATTAATGCACAGGATATTTCCAAAACTGTAGAAATGCTGACCTATTGAATTTTGTCGCCTTATTTCATTATAAAGCAATTTTGTAACAATTAGTATTTCCCCACTTGAGTACAAATAAATTTAAAAATTTAAGCAACAAAAAAATGTGTTCTTAAATCCACTAACAACTAAATCCTGGACCCGCCCCTGGCGTTTTAGTTTGATATTTTACGTATATTTAAATATACATAAATTTAAGTATTTAAATATTTAATGAGTCTAAAATCGTTTTTTTCAGTGCACACATGGACGCACACACGGATAAGCAACTGCATTGCTCGACTCATGTCCCAGATTTTTTTCCATTTTGCCTTTTCCCCGCCCTGTTGTTAATGATTTATACAAGGATTAATTTATACTCACTAATGGATTTCACTTGGCAATGTCCTGCCAGCATTCAATATTATCAATTACTCTCCTTCACAGCCGCTGAAGAGTCTGCCTGGAAAAACAAGACGCGAGAAGAGGAAAATTAAGCAAAATTAATTATGGCCCAGTAAGCAACATTGCCACACCGCATGCAAATTGCTTGGCATTTATTTTATGGCATTTCCTTTGCATTTCGCTGCGCGGCTATTTTATTGATATTCCCCCTGCAGGTGGAGTGAAATACGGTTGCAAAGTAAGGTAAAATAAACAACTCCAGTGTGAGATCAAACGGCGCTCGCATAAAAATCAACTAATTTGCGCACTTTACCATGCAAAGGTCCTCCGGAGGACTGCAAATAGAGGAGGAAGCCCGGAAGAAACGAGGACGGGCGCTGCGGAAACGGCTGTCAATAAAATAAATGAGCGCCATTAGCTGCGGAAAATGATAAACACTTGAAAGTGTTTCGCCGCCGAGCATAGAGCAGATACTGCGACCACGCCCACTTTCCACAGCTCTGGAAAAAATGTAGACGGAGGAATATATACGAGTATACGAACACAGAAGTTTCCGCAACGGAGAAAGGGACAATGCAAAACATTGGCTACGAAATGACCCGGAATGCCGAGCAGTGATGCAAGGGATTTTGTTTGCGAATGGAAATCGACTGACATCAGATATCCAGATGGCGGATAGCAGGAGCAAATTGAAATTCAGCTGGCTAACTGGAGGCAGGGTAAATGACTTTCGTATGCGAAAGTTACTAAAAATGTAATGCAATAATTAAATTCAGTAGGTCCTTTATGAGCTTAAAATTGACTCAAGACAATATATATAAAATTCAGTGCTTCCATCACTATCACTATCACCTAAAAAATACGACAAGTCAGCCAGAAGATAACGGAAAAAAGGACAAAAGTAACTGCTTGTACATTTTTGTGTTTTTCCTAATTTTATACTTCCTTTAAACGGATTAAATATTACATTGAATTATGTCTAATGGGCTCGCTTGATCATTTCATGCAAACCGTATGTGCATCTATAATTAAAATAAGTATATTATTTTTGAATAGGAAAAGCATTTCTTTGAAAATGTATACAAGTAGTTATTATTTGAGTGCCTAACTGTAGACTGATGGTTAAGAGGGTCTTTTAGCAAATTAAAACACTAACACTTCAAAACTTTTCTTAAAAAACGGATTGATTTCCGAACAGGGGATGTTTGATATTTTTTCCAGATAAGGGCTAGTACTCAACCTAACAAAAACTGGCCCTAAAAAAATACTATTTTCAGTCAATTATTTCTTGTTGATCAAGTGTTGATTAATTTGGTAATATCCGTACGTTATTTTTCGGTCGGACTGGCTCAAAAACATAAACAAACCCTAAATTCAAATTTTTGACTTGTATTTTACAAGCGAAATCAACCGTATAATCCATTGTTACAGTACTCGATAATTATCGAGATGATTATAATCATTGTAATTAGTCATCTGCCTTTGAGAGTATATTTTAGCAATTTTCGTTAAGGATTTAACTAGGTTGTTATCGAAATTGATCGATAGCTCAAGAAATTAATTATTTTTTGAGCAGTATTTCCGTATTTTTTTTGTGAGCATGAGTACTGCCGTCCAAAAACTTCGACCAAAAATTTGCCACCAAAAATTTTGTGACGTTTTTATACCCGTTACTCGTAGAGTAAAAGGGTATATTGTATTCGTGCAAAAGTATGTAAGCGTTTCCGACCCCATAAAGTATATATATTCTTGATCAGGATCACTAGCCGAGTCGATCTAGCCATGTCTGTCTGTCCGTCTGTCCGTCTGTCCGTCTGTCCGTCTGTCTGTCCGTCCGTATGAACGCTGAGATCTCAGAAACTATAAAAGCTAGAGGATTGGCATTTTGCATGAAGATTCTTGGAGTTCCTATGCAGCGCAAGTTTATTTCAAGAAGGTGCCACGCCCCCTCTAACGCCCACAATACTTAATATACGATTTTAAAAATTTTAATATTTCGGAAAAGTAAAAATGCAGTTTTGTTGTGTTTATCAATACCTATCGAAATGTAGAAGAAATTTTTTAAATCGGACCATTCGTTAAAAGGTTATTGCTGATCAAAGTTTATATCTCAATCTCCCTCGCACTCCCTTTAGCCGAGTGACGGGTATTAGATAGTCGGGACAGCAACCCGACTATAGCGTTCTCTCTTGTTTTTTATATGAAGTTTTTGGTTTTGGACGACTTTTTGTTGGGTTGAGTACTAGCCCTAAAGTTTTTGTTTTTTTCAGCGTGATTAAAAATGAATAATCATTTAAACGTTGTATTAGTTCTAATAAGGGAAAATCGATTTACGTAAATAATGCTTTTTAGTACACCATATTCCTTTCGAAGATTTGAGCAAGCCAGTGCGAAGTTTTTGAAATAAATAGTCATAAAAATAAGTGCTTTTGGCTTACTTTGAAGTAAAAATAGACAACTTGTTTGCCTGGGTAAATTAAATTGCGTATCTGGGATCTACAGGCAAATAAAATAAACGGCATTATTTAACCCCTGTAAATTGGCATTTTCCACTGTGCGTTTTTTCTGGACCTTGTCAGTTGACTAGATCGCAAGATAGTCAGCCAGACGTCTGCTGGTGTTTGGTGGGTGGGGAATTCCACCCCCACTGGGCTTCTCACGCCCGGGGGTGGGTGGTTGGTCGGTGGGCGGCGGTTGTGTGGGTCACAAAGCCGAAGGCAAACAAGTCGCGTACATTTGTGCAAATAAAATTTGCTTGAATAATTTTATGAATGGTAGACAAACTGTTAAAGCAATGAGCAAGGGAAACGGAAATGGAAATAAAAAGCGGGTAAAAATGTGGTGAGCAGGCAGGCAACTATTCCAAGGAAAAGCCAGCAAGCACGAGGAAACGTCATGACATGCAATTTATTATTACATCAAAGGGTTAATTGCGCACATCTGTATGTGTGAGTTGGGCAGCGCTTTCAAGAGTATTTTTTGCGGTGCACTTTCCACGTGCCGCCAAGCTCTCCTTGTGAGTGTGCGCCCTATGTTTAAATAAACGACAACACTTGAAATAAATTGCAGCAAATCAAGTTAAATAAATTGCGCGAATGTGCGAAGCCCAAGGACAAAAAGGTGGGGGAGTCGTTATCACTCACACACTCATGCCACGATTTCCCACTTTGCTTTCACACACATGTGTGTGTATGCTGGCATGTCGTCATCTGGGAAACTGGCATTTCCGCGGACCTGGAATAACATTCCCTCCGACTTTCCCAGTCCCCCTCATTTTTGGATTAATGTGTGGGTTATACGTGCGAGTTATGAATTATTTTCGATTTTTTAACCTGGGATTTGGTGCAACTTCTCTCATTACGCAGAGTATTGAATTCCCGAAAGACTAAACAATGAAAAAATTGTATCAGCTGAAAAACTAATTACGTTGTTTGGCCAGTTGTGTTTTGTTTTTGATTAGTGGACAAAAATATCAAACAACGCATGGCGCAGATTACAAATATTTCAGTCCATTTTGTCGTAGAACAAATGTTTTTTATTTTAAGCTCCCTAACACAGCAAAAATTAGTATAAGACCCTAAAATATCGATTTTATTTATACAGTGGACAACCAGGGCGACAAACATTTTCATTTTGGAAAGTCCTCCAAAATCTTGGTATGGGTATTTTCAGTTAGGTTGTGATTTGTATCCGCAAACGAAATTATACACTAGCACAAACAAAAAATACAAAGAATCTTAGGTGAGAAAGTGTTTTAAGAGATCATTTATCATTATCTTATAAGTTGGGAAGATAATATTTAAAAAATATATTATACCTTAAATATATTTGAGGAAAAATCTCTTTTTTTAATAGTATGCATTAACACAACCTTGGACTATAAAACTAAATTATTAATCAACATGACTTCGGTAATGCATTTATCCCCTTATATGAGCAATGGTGTTTTTTAACAATGATTCCGGCCAATAGATTGTGCATTTACTGCCCCCTCTGTCAGATTAGTTAGCTCGGGCGTGGCAGGATCAATTAACGGCGCAATTAACAGTGCGTAATCTGTTACCGCAATAATCGTTTTCATTAATCAATTGAGTTCGCCTTGCGCTTTATTGTTGAAACTTGACACATTTCTAGTCATATTCAACCAATATCCAGAGCGCAGTTTATTTATTAATTATATTTATTTACTCACTGGAACCAAAAGCGCACATATTTACTTGCGTCTTATTTATTCAGAGGCGACTGGGGAAATGTTCTCCTTTTCTAGTTGTGATTTGCAGGCCACAGGGACAAATGAGATGAATTCGAGAATAACAAATAAGTCTTGAATATCAAAGAATTACCTTACCAATGGCCTTTTCCGATAATACATTATAACCCTATAAATAAGTTTAAGGGTATGCTTTAAGGGTATACTATTTACAGTTTTTATACCCTTGCAGAGGGTATTATGATTTCAGTCAGAAGTTTAAAACGCAGTGAAAGAGACGTTCCCAGAGACAAATAAAGTATATATATTCTTGATCAGCATCACTAGACGAGTCGATCTAGCTATGTCCGTCTGTCCGTCCGTCTGTCTGTCCGTCTGTCTGTCCGTCTGTCTGTCCGTCTGTCTGTCCGTCTGTCTGTCCGTCTGTCTGTCCGTTTCTACGCAAACTAGTCTCTCAGTTTTAAAGCTATCGGGTTGAAACTTTCCCAGTCGGAACCAGCCGGATCGGACAACTATATCCTATAGCTCCCATAGGAATTATGCATTATAAATAATGGAAAAAAATTATTGCTTCGGTGTTTTTTGACATTTTACCTAGGAAATAAATAATAGTTTCTTTGGTTTTTAATGTATTCTCTTGTACTCTAGGACATAACTTTTTTTTAATATATCCGAATCTATATTTAAAAAAAATCGCACGACTATAATGTATAGCTGCCATAGGAAGGATAGAAAAAATAATGTCAAAATATTACGAAATTTAACATTTTTGCGATTTGTAAATTAATAGGAATGATCTGCAAGGCTATATAAGCTTCCTTTATTGTTCTCAGTGTTTTAGATTTTCATCATCGGTCCCCAAAGGGGAAATATATTTTGATTACGTGCGTGCTCCGACATTCCGTCTGGAAGATTGACTCATTTGCCCATTTTTGATAGAATGTCGCCAACTAAAATGTGTTCCACTTTCCCGCCTATCCAGGGCTGCCCGCCCACTGCCACCGCCCCCAGCTTTTCCCCTTTCCCCCAGCGCCCACCAAGTTTATCGCGTTGTTTGCCTTTTGCGTTGTTTGCCTTTGCCGCTTTGTCAACACAAAAAACGAAAAGAAAAGGCAACAAAGAAAAGCGGGGTAAAGCCAGGGGAAAACGTTGAAAAGCAGGGCCGAAAGTAAACGAAAAGGGTTGTAAAAACGTAATGGCGAGTTAAATAAAAGAGCGAACGTGCTGAGGGGGCCAGAAATATGCCAACACTCACACAGGCGAAAAAGTGTACTAAAATATATATTCAAAAGTGTCATAAATGTAATACAACTTTTCCTTTATGACAACTACATATGGGTTTGTATGTGTTTCTTGTTGTTTTATGTTGGCGTGTGGTTCGAGTGCCACTCTTTAGAAACTTCTCTTCGGCCAATAAAAATAAAAATAGAGTTTGAATAAAATAGAGTAAAAAGAAATAAAGGAGGCGGCCAACAAAAATAGCTATGAAAACTCTGTGTTGGGACATAGCTAGAAACTTTTACCTACATAGCTGCGTACCTACATAGATATCATTCAGTTGCATTTCCACTAGAAATTCAACCAAGTCAAAAGCTTTAAGCTAGATAAAATCATATTTCTATATGATTTTGCACCGATATTAGTTTCTAAGATGTTTGGTCCTTAACTAAAATTGAGACTAAGTTTAAAGCGGACGGAAAAGTTTAAAGCTAAATCAAAACAAGAAAGGAAGCTAGCTTCGGCCAGCCGAAGCTTATATACCCTTGCAGATAATTCCTATTAATGACTAATTTTCCGATCGTTCCTATGGCATATAGTGATATAGTTGTTCGATATTGATAAAATTAAAATCGAAATTCGAAAACATTTAAAAAGACTCATATCCCAGAGTAGAAGAGAATACAATAAAAGTCAACGAAGCTATAATTTATTTCCTATTATATTCCCATTAATTTTTCGATCGTTCCTATGGCAGCTATATGATATAGTCGTCCGATTTTGAAAAAAATTTATTCGAAATTCAGAACTAGATAACTAATGGCATTTCCAAAAGTAGGAGGTTCTAGGTTCAAAAACACCTAAGATACATTTTTTTTACATTTTTTTCCCCGATTATTCCTATGGGAGCTATATGATATAGTTGTCCGATCCCGCTCGTTCCGACTTAAAGTTTGAAAGTTTTAGCCCGATAGCTTTAAAACTGAGAAACTAGTTTGCGTAGAAACAGACGGACAGACGGACGGACAGACGGACGGACAGACGGACGGACAGACGGACATGGCTAGATCGACTCGTCTAGTGATGCTGATCAAGAATATATATACTTTATGGGGTCGGAAACGTCTCCTTCACTGCGTTGCAAACTTCTGACTGAAATCATAATACCCTCTGCAAGGGTATAAAAAAAAACCTGTTAACAGCATCTTAGTCAAACCAAAATTATTTCACATCCACATTTTTGGACAATTTTTTTTTCAAATTGAATAAAATATTCCACTTAAAGTCGATCGAAACGGCTGTTGAATGGATATCCGCAAAAACCACTAATATATTTGTCCTTATAGCTTGGGACCAGTTTCTTATAAATTTCTTGAAAACGAAAAGTCGAGAAAACCTAGTCTATTACTCATTTAATATCAATATGCTTTCTAAATGTGAAGTCTTTCCATGCCAGGTCATCTTCTTCTGAAGAATTCGCGATTTCCAAATTCTTCCGTGGGGTTAAATAAAATTAAGAATAAACAAAGCAAGAGATAACGCTATACCCGTTAGTCACCGAAAGGGAGTGAGAGGGAGATATGCAATCGTCAAAGCTACTGGCTCCATCTAGCGGCCATTTCATTTTTTGCTTATTACTTTTTAATGGACTGTCCGATTTTAAAATTTCCTTCTACATTTCGATTGGTATTAAAAAACCCAACAAAAAGGAATTTACACTTTTACAAAATCTGTATGTGGTTATCCAAACTTTCTAGCATGTGTAGTTTCTGAGATCTCAGCGTTCATACAGACAGACTGACATCGTCGGAAAAGCGTTCTTCTACCTGTTACATACTTTCCGAGGAATATTATATACCCTTTTACTTTACGAGTAACGAGTATAAAAATAAAATATGCCTAAAACGTTTGTTACAATTAACAAAAAATTACACTATTTCAAAAATTATAAGAACCTATATCCTAATTAGATACCTGAATTTTATTTATTATATTCCCTTGCTAACTACCAAGGGCCATTCAGCAAAATAAACTACTTACCAGTAAGATTGGGCAGCAAGTAAACTCTCCCATTATTTCCAGCTAATTAAGTGCACTTATCAATTAAATTGAGCTTATGGCAAATCCGCTTTACAGCCATGGAGTGCACTGTCTGTCCGTTTGTGTGTGTGTGAGATTGGGTAAGTGCTCTTGGCTTTCCATGAAAAGGTTGAAAGCAGTGCAGCTGCACATACCAAAATTGCGAACCATTTCGCAAGTTTTTACAAAAACTTAAAAATAAATTTAAGATTAAAAAACACAACCACACGGGGAAACGAAAATCTGCTTCGTCGAGTGTGGAAAAGTGGTGGAAAAAGGGGGCGGGGCAGGCTGGTCCCTGCCATGTAGATTTCCACCAGCAATGGCGTCGTCAAAATGACTGCCTATGGCCAAAAACAAAAAAGAGAAAAGACGGAAACACGAAAATTCCGCTACTACAACTTCCGTTTCCACATCACTCATACTTACACCCACTCACCGACACCCACACCCGAGCACACACTCACAGAGGAGCGAAAGAGACACACAGCACAAAAGAACAAGGCAAAGAATTGAACCTGCAGTGAAAATAAATTAAAAACTACAAAAAAAAGAACGGCGGCGAACGAAAAGAAAGCAAAGCAAAATGGAGCAGGGGAAGCCGCGAACTGAACTCAGTCAGACATGAAAAAACACCACATATCTAGACACGGAAAAAAATTAAATCAATGATGGCCCAAAACCGTAGAATTCAACAGATCAAGTGTTTTCTAATTCAGCGACATTGCACTCTAAATCGGTCAATATTTCAAACCCTATCGATCTAGTACTTTATTTTAGTACAGTTTTGTTAGAATCAGAATATTACATTTAACAGAACACAAAACGGGTATTTTGGGGCTAAGAACAAATGATTAATTAATATAAGAAATAACATTTGAACTATGGGGACTTTACAGATATTCATTTTTGAATCGAAGTCGAAGTAATTAAAAATAGGGCATTTTTTCCAGCTATATATGTTTTCGTTGATGAACACACAGGATCCACAAATTTCCTTAATTACCATAGAAATGTATAAATTTGATTTTATTCCCATTCCAAATCGAAACATCCCCAAAAAGTTGACTTTACGTTAGCTCTCGTAAATAAAAGGAATATTAAAAACGAGAACGGAAGCTAAATTCAGCAAGCCATTTTAATACTCTTTCAGACAATCCCCTGTCTAAAAAAAACCATTAAAATAAATATTAGAAAATCTTGAAAAACCTAAGAATTTTGGCATATTTTACCCAACTTATCCTATGACAGCTACTAGATAAAGTTCCCTGATCAGGACCGTCTTAAAACTGGATTTACGTGCGCATATTTTGTGATCATTAAAAAAATCGATTGTTTTAAAGCTGAGATCGCCCGATGTGTTTCGAAACAAATATACAGTTGACATAAGATTCGTTCGTTACTGTTGATTCATGCATATATTCATCAACATATTTGAATTTGAATTAAATACAAACACGTAAATTTAATTCATAACATACTTAATTGCCTGATTAAATTTTTTTTTATTTTAAAATATTTAAATCAGAGTTGAAAATGTTAGACGCAATGTTACCCTTATTTTTATTTAAATTTTAAAATGATTAAATTAAATACGATTATTTGTTTATAAATTTTCATATTTAAATTTGATTTGTTTAATTAAAAGAATTTAGTTTCGCTTTGTTTTCCATCCTTGCGGCTTATAATTATACCCTTGCAAAGTGAATTATTATTTCAGTTCGAAGTTAACAACGTAGTGAGGAGAAGTTTCCGACCCATACAATTTAAAAATTGCAATTCGAAAATCACAAAGGTGTTTTCCCACCTCTAAAAGTTAAGTGTATTTTCCAATCGTTCCTACAGCATCCATATTATATAGTCGTCCGATTTTATTCTTTCTGACTGAACTTATAATACCCTGCGCAAGGGGATAGAAATATATTGCGATGAGCTCCCAAAATTTTGTTCACTGCAGAAACCAAACCGGACTGAACAGAACCAAACCGTATGCGAGGCATTTGCGCCGAAAGTTATGCTGCAGGCGGCGAGAGCAGCCCCTTAACCCACTGAAGCTGTGGAAGATTGCTTAAAGTTTTATTGGTTGTTGTTTGCAAAGCAAAAACTTTACTTTTGCGCGCTTTTCTAACGGCGCAAACACACACATACACGGGGAGACATCGGGGGAGAGGCCGAATGTGTGTCCAAAGTTGCCAATGGATCCTTTTCAGCTCCGTACTCCTGAATCCTGCGGGCTCCTTTTGCTTTCATTTCGCCGTTCTCCGCTTCTTTTTCGGCGTTTTCCTCGCCTTTGCGTCTATCGGTTTTCTATACAAGTCCAAGTACGTATTCCTTTTTTGTGGAAACTGAAACTGCCGTTAGTCAAGAGGAGTCATTTCCATTGCCATTTCAGATCCCATTTTCCCACTCCGATTTTCCAATCCTCAACGGAAGTGGAAGCCAAAGTTGAAGTTGCAGCCGAAGTAGGAGTCGAAGTTAAAGTTAAAGTTAAAGTTGAGGTCATCGCCAACATTTTCCGTGTAATTTTCATAAACAAAATAGTTAAGCATCGTTGTGTAATGGTCGCTCATCCTTGGGACTTCCACCCATTATAATAATAGTCATCATCATCGGCTTCATCGCCTGCTCCCCGGTCATTTCAAGTGCAAAAGTACACCAAAACACCAAAAGTTTGTCGTTTCTCTCCCTTAAATGCAGATGGGAAATGACACCGAGAGAAGAGTTTTAGTATTTTTGGTACAAATATGAATATGAGCACATACAATTTTTTAATTATTTTTTTACATACAATTTGTGACATAATTGGCTACAAAATCTCTAACATTGATTTTACGCAAAAATAATTCTTTGGCAGACATTGTTATTTCCGTGTACTCGAAATGAGAGAGGTCCTGAGAAAATGAGAGGAAGCATTGGCTTATGCATGGACTTACCCCGCCAAAGAACTAAGGGGAGTTAGTTGGCGAAGTTCCGCTAAGCGATGCAAATTGAAGGCTCAGCAGAGCTTCAAATCCATGAGAAGCCGCAATTTTTGATTTGCAGGGACCGTCAGGTAGTCAAGTAGTCAATGTGCTTATCATTAAAGTCAGCAATAGCAAGGCAGTTCACAATACTAGTTAGAATATGGGCCTTGAACTAATCAATGATGGTATCAAACAAATATTCAATAATGTATCTCAACGGTTTGCTTTAAGTAAGATCCAACGTCGCTGGAAATGAATGTGGGCCCATTGAACATTTACTGTGAATCAGGGTTCGGAAAATACAACACACAATGTACTATACAAATGTATAATACTTGAAAATGATTGATACGCACAGTATACTATTCCAAGTGTATTATAAATACATAAATATAAAATACATGTATTTTTCTCGTGTCTTTTATTTTAAATAGAATACTTCACATTTTTTTCTCACATGTATAATACACTTGGAATAGTATACTGTGCGTTAGAAATTTTCATGTACTATACATATGTATTGTTTTCCGAACCCTGCTGTGAATATGGTGCCGTAACAGTTACAATTTTTAGAATAAAAATCCCATTAATATTTATTTTGTTTATGAATATCAAAATCAAATATCTTTGAACCAAGCGGATAAAAGAAAATCACACTTATGGTCTTCGGTTCCATTATTATCATTTGATATACCACATATTTGTTTTAGATTTTTATTCTCAGATATAATATATAAACAAAAAAAAAGTTAATGTTGTTTTTGGACAAGTGAATTATGTTTCATCCCTGCTATAAAGCGTTATTCGTAATTTTTCCAAAATTTCTCAATTTCGTGTTTGTTATAATGAAATTATATTTTGTTAAATTCAAATCAAATCAAAACGCATTGAAGTAGACAAGCGAATATTTAATTTCGCATTTCAATCCAATGAACTTACATAAGTGCGCAGCAATGCACTAATTTGCGAATTTATAGCCCTTCAAAATTATGATTTCATAGCCCCAAACTCGAAGCACCCACTGGTACCTCCCGGTTTTTCATATTCATCAATCAGTTGCCCCAAACAGATCTGCACTCAAATTTGTATTCAATCATTTGGGGAATCATTGCGGGCCACCCGTTGATTATCCTTTTCATTAGCGAAACACAAAACGGACACAAAGGCCTTCGGCCACGCCCCCTTCGCTCACTCACACATGCTCTAGCGCCCCTGGAATGGCACTTAATGGCCGCACACAAAACATGGCTAAACTTTGTACAAACTTTTCACAAACACACTGCGTCGCGTGTGTGGGTGCGATCTGTCTGTGTGCGTGTCTGTGTGTGTGTGGAATGTCATTGGCGGAAATTGAAACGCACATGACAATCCATTTCATCAGCAGTTTAGTTGCCTTCGGAACGATTCAGCGATGGGAAAGGACAAGAGCTGCTGAATATCTGGCCATTTTTGGGTGGAAAAATAATAATTTAATTTTTGTTATAAAATAAAGCTATTATGAATCCCATATAATATATTTAAAGAAAAGAAATATGGTTTATAATATTGAAATAAAACAGATGAAGGGTTGAACATGAATATTGGAGTTGTTTTCTAGCCAATTCTGGCCATTTTTGGGTGGAAAATAATAATTTAATATATATCTTATAAAAGAAAGATATTATGAAACCCATAAAATATATTGAAGAAAATAAAAATGGTTTATAATATCAAAACAAAACAAATGAGGGGTTTATCATTTCGTGAAGAACTAAATTATTATTATTCGTATCCCAAATATTTCAAATTATTTGTTTCCGATTTTTGGGTTGAGCTTAGGAGCACGAACTTCAAACTATTTGCAATGCCCACTGTATGCAGCACTCAGCACTGAATTCGGGACCATCGTGTCCAGTGAGTACGGTGGAGTAATCGATGCCTTGTGCCCGTGATTGTGCTCGCTCCCCGTGTGTGTGTGTGTGTGTGTGTGGGTGACGTGATGTGAGTGGCAGCCACTAAGCCAAATCAACAAAAATCAACATTTCAACAACAAAGTCCTTGACTGTTAAACTTAACCGGGCACCCAGCACACACACGCATTCCGAAAGAGACGGCAATGCCATAACAGAGCATAATAGAAAAACTGTGTCTGCCAGCATCTTGGGGCTATAAGCTCCATGTCCACGACATTTTTTCGGGGGCTTCCGGGGCTCGTAACACTCCCCTGAGTGTATAATCAATGTCAGTCAATATTTTGCCAGACTCTTCGGGAGGGACAGGGACAAAAAGCCGGGCTACAGGGATAAAAAGGGGCAGCTGGCAAATGGGATTGAATTGAAAAAGAATGAAGAACCGAAATGAAAAAGAAAACGAGATCCGAAGCGAAGGGCAACAATAACAAAACTAAATTACATATGCACACAAAACTTGTCACTGGGTTCACTGAGAGAAAAATGTGTTAAAGATGTCACAGGCGCTGGTGGCAGATTATTCGATGTCATACTTTTACCAAATGAAGTTTTTTAAATACACTCGTATGAACTGTGAATCGAAGAAGATAGCAACTAGTGAGGCCTTCTTGAGTTCATACATTTTATTTGAAACGCAGGACCGGCTTTTTCTCCGTGTATGTGCGACTCCTTGTGTGTGTAGTCGTTATGCTAAATGACAAGAAACAAGCCGGGGAACAGCAACAAAGGCAAACACATTTTCTGATTAGTTTGCAGCGGCCACATTAGTCCCCAGTCGCTTAGAAACGCTGACAGGCGGCAAAAATCTGTATAAACGGGTCTGGAGAAGGGGAAGGAGATGGAGACGACCTATGCGTCAGGGTCAAGGGGCGAAAGAGAGACGGCGCTGTCGAAAAGTATGGAAAACTTTCAAGTCGAAGGCCGCACCCACAAACTTTTGCACATACCCACATATTATATGTATGTATATTGGGCAAAGCAAATTTGGCGAACTTTAAGATTCGCATAACTAATCAGTTTCACCTCACGATTGACGCACTCCACTAATTAGCTTTCAAATCGAATTTAAATAATTCAGGAGGCTCCAAAGACCCAAAACGAGTATTATGGGGCTGCAGCTCGGCTCAGGAATGAATCCTGCATTTTCCATTAGGCAAATGACGTCAAAGGAATAGAACGGACTGGGGCTTCGGAATTCAATTCAATAAGCGCTGCCAATGTTGTTCAACCTATCCGCAAGTGGATGACATACTTTAGGCAGTGGCTACGCATACAATGAATTACTTGGAAATTTGTGGAGTCGTTTTGTCTTATTAGCTCTTTGTTTAGAGGCATTTTTGATTTTAATTAAGGCAATTCAAATATGTATAGCATATAGCAGTGGACGGTTCATAAAATGTTTTGATTGTGCACGAATCCAGCTGAAGAACTTCATCGATAGCTCAGCTCTTTAAATGTCTACTCCTTTCCAGTTACCCCTATCCATTCTCCTAAATGTCATTTACGCATTTTCCTGCATACTTTCAGGCGCATTAAACGATTTCGCTTTGTCAGCAGCACATTAACATTACTTGCTACTCCTCTTCCCACGAACTCAGCAAATTAGCGTAAATTCCAAAGAACAGAACAGAAAGGGCAGTTAATGCCCTTCTTTTTTTCCAGCCAGTATGAGTGCAGTTTTCCCAGCCCCAAAGTCGCCTATTAGCATCATTTGTGGCCGGACTTTGGTGAAATTTGTTTTTAATTTTCCACACTTTTTTATACCTATTTGTTGTAGAATTTTCCCTTTGGATTTTAGCACGCATTTCCCATCTACCTTTTCCTTTGTCGCTGGTCAACTGCCACGCCCTCCGCATATTAATGAGACGTCGTCCTTAACACGCTCTTGACTTAGTTGCCAAACGCGATTTTCAGTCGTTTTTTCACCTCGCTCAATTTTTCCTGATTTTCTATGGGCTGAACGGGAAACTTTCTGGGCGGGGTAAAATGGCTAGGGGGTACATTCATTTCTTTCGCTACCCCGCAGACACTTGCGGTCCTCTACTCTTCAACCAGAAGAATTTGGCATTTAATTTGCTCTCGGATTTGTGGTTTTCACTCGTTCATAAGAAGGCGTTTTCAAATTTAGCTTGCCGGTTCCCAAGCACTTGAATAAAACGCTTCGACCATCTTGATGGCTATTCAATTTTCTTATGTTTGGTAAATATAAATGGTACTTATAAAGTACTCACTTTCTTAAACTTTCATAAAGAAGAATAGATCTTTTAGAGGTAATATAATGAACTAGAAATTTAACTTTAATAAGTGCCCTTAAAAAATGAAAGTAATCTGTGCGTAAACTATTTGCAAGTCCCGCAGATGCCTAGCATGGATACCAAAATAATCCAAATAGGGCATTTCCACATTCGACGAGAAAAGATTTGCTTGTTTTTGTTAATTCCACGCATTTGCCATTCGCCGAGTTGGACAACTTCATCGTGACTCATTTCTGGGTTAGCTTCTGGTTTCCCCTTGTTTTCGCTTTTCTCAGTTTTTGTGCCTTCTTTTGGCTGCTGCTCATTTTGCGCTTAATTTCCGTTTTAATTTCGCTCGTTTTATTCAAAACCTTTTCTCCGCCACACTTTCGCCTTCCTTGAAGTTGGCCTCTGTTCTTTTTCTTGGCTGTGAACGCGCTTGGAATTCGGCCGCCGAAGAGAAAGACATTCGGCACATAACAATTAGGCAGGGCTTTTGGCCGTGTTTATCCTGCGTAGGCCAGCATGTTTCCATTGGACTGGTCCTTTGTACTTTTGCCTTTGGCTTTGACTTTCAACGACTAACTGGGCTTTTGTGTTTTCCAGGCTCCGTTTTAGTTGCTGCTGGTCAGCGCTGACGTAGGCAGTCCCACACAAATACAAATAGGAATTCGAATGCACTGCGGAAAATTTGGGACAATTTTCTCGTCCGCATGTCTCGCATATTTGTTCAAGAGAAAAACGTGCATCAAAAGAAAACGTCCTATGTGATATATCGACAAATTATCGATATAGTATCGAGAATATCGCTATCGAGCTTATTATTATTATCGTAATATACCCAATTTTTATTCATTTCTACACCCAAAAAAAAATCGATATGAATCGTAGGTCAATTTGACCTTTTTTAAGATCATTTTTAACTTGATATGGGGCCAGGTAAATTTGACCTGGTCGAAAAGAGTACTTCATGTAAAAACGATATGGGTTTTGCATGACCTGAAGCTTACATGGCCATATCGATTTTACGGTAACATGCTTTTTTTTGTGTGTAGCAATGCCAAGTAAAAACTAATGTTAAGCTTTTCTTTGGTGCATACGAACATGCGGCTTTGAAAGTGGATATTGGTGTGATATATCAAAAAGGTAATACTCTAGTTTACGGTCCTCACCCCCAAAATTCGCGAAAAAATTATCCTCGACGGACCGCGAATTCTTAAGAATTTACATGCAATAAAATAAGCGCGGCCTGCCATGGTTCTCTTGTAATCGAATTTCAAAGATACGTGTTTTGCTATAAAAATAAAGTAGCCTTTTCTATGATTTTGAGGGGTTTGCTATAAAAAACATAAGGGCTTATCATCCCTTGTCAAAATAATAGGTGTTCAAAAAAATTCGAGCAAAATGTGAAAATTTTTTTATAGCAGGCCAGACCCCACAGCCGTGAATTAAATATCCTTGATGGACAGCATTTCTTAAGAATTCGCGTCACACAATCTAATTTTTTTTTTTATTTAATCATTAACATTATTCCGCACCTCCATATCATATCGGGAATCAAATAATTGGACTAATTTCCTTCAACGGGTGCATCTGCTGGATCCTAAATAATTAAATATTTATGAGAATATATTTTATGTAAAATCGCGCGATTTTTTTTTTAAATTTTATTCTTAATTTCTTTTGAACGATTTTTATTAATTTTTACGTTCACGAATTTATAGTTTTCTTTTTTTAAACTTACATAAAATAATTTGATCTTTGGATTGTATAAATCGGCCATCGCTGTAAAGATGCCGTGAATTAAAGTGGTGTGGTCTTTATGTTTTTTCTGAAAGCAGAAACGAGCCAGGTAGCCTTCATAACGCATTCCCACATTGGTCTCTCACCATCCTTAAAAACAAGGCTAGCCAGTTGGAAGCATGTAGGACAGGTCCTTTCTTTCAAAAAGACTCCGTGATTTTGTAGAAAAAGGAAAATATCTTCCTTGTCCATACTTAAGAAACTGCCAAAAGTAACGTTGCACAACTCGCACACAGACATTTTGTAGTTGCGTTGTGAAAATTAGAAAATCATTTAAAAGTCAATAAGTTTTTATAGCAAGTCGTTGAAAAGGCTACTTTGTTTTTTATAGCAAACCCCTCAAAATCATAGAAAAGGCTACTTTATTTTTATAGCAAAACACGTATCTTTGAAATTCGATTACAAGAGAACCATGGCAGTCCGCGCTTATTTTATTGCATGTAAATTCTTAAGAATTCGCGGTCCGTCGAGGATAATTTTATCGCGAATTTTGGGGGTGAGGACCGTAAACTAGAGTATTACCATCAAAAATAATAAGATTCTTCGCAAAAAAAATCGAGGGTATCGATATTTTCCGCAGTAAAAGAGGCGTTTTCGACCCTATAAAGTAGGCGAGTATAGTGTAGTCTTACAGAATGGCCGAGATATGTTTTCGAAACACCTATTACAATTAAAAAAAAATAGACATTTGTAACGGCTTGTCCATAAAATTGACTATAGGTCTTTAGTTGACAAATTTTCTTCTCTGCATACAAACACCCTTAGAGCTCGTTCACCTATATGGACACGAATGTGTGTGAGTTTGCGTAAAAATTTCATATGCCAGCAAAAAATTCATTCGCGCGTGTCCACGTCCTCTTCCCCTTCGTCGCCCCCTCGCTGTAGCCCCAAACTTGATCCTGGGCCATAAATCGACCCTTTGCGATGCGCGTGTGTGAGTATGATTTATAAATGAGTTGATGCATTACGCCCCCTGTCTGCCCCGCACTCGGTTCGGCCACCTTGGGCTACGATTCCAATTGACCCACTCATAAATGTTGCAGCGGATTTGTCACCACAGGAGCGGGGGTCCTGACAGCCGCACATTGTTCGCTGACCGCAACAAGAAATCGATTTGAATATTTGAAAGGCTTCTAATCTTCGGCTGGAAGCCGCAAAAAGGAAACCAGCGCGGATAAAATCATAATCGTGGAATCGGCGATTAGCTTGGGCAGTCATACCTAATTTAAAGGATCAATCATTGTGGCAAATAAGTTGGACATTGCTCTTATCGTAATCTAAATAGAGGTCATGAACCATACCTATCATCTATATGGCTTATCCCAGCTGGTTAACCCTTTTTGATATATTTCCCCCCTATTTTTCCTTATTTCTTCTATTTTATCAATTTAACCCTATTTTTGCCTGTTATATCATTCACTCCTACCAGCCCTTTGATTTTTGCTGGGAAACGCTTTCTTTGCTGCTGATTGTTTGTTTATTTTATTATTAAATTACCCATAATTTGCCCAGGGCTAGCGAGTAGATGAGTGGGTGAGTAGGTGAGTGTGTCAGTTGCTGGCAGGGACGTGGGTGAGGGATTCACCTTGGGGGTCAGTTCAATCATGGGGTAATTGAATATTACAAAAGATTCCCGCTTGAACAATCTGCCACAACCTCTGGGTGCCGCCCAAGGAAAACCCCTCCCGCATACGCCCCTGTACCCTGGCCTCAGCAGTGATTTCGGGCCCAACTGGATGCGTACAAACATTCCTATACGTCCACGAGCGGTGGAGCATGGTAAATTAGCCCATGTAGAGGAACTCGCACCCTCGCAGGCGAAAACGCTTGACTGCTCTCATTAGACAGCCGTTTGGTTACTTTCAGGGTCCTCGCCTGGTTTTGACTTGACTTTTTTAGCTTTTACTTACACTTTGCACTCCAAAATTCAGCTCATATGTATCTGAGCAGCTGTATCTGTATCTGTATCTGTGCCTGTGTGCTCTGTCTCGGTTGCTTTCGTTTTTATTTTGAGCATGAAATGTTTGCTTTGTTTCTGTTTTGCGCCTAAATTGTTCAGCGCTTTTGTCCTTGTCTTTATTAAAACTTTGCCTGCAGCAACAGCACGAGCAAATACACAGATGTACAGGGAAAATATGGTTCGTGTGGTAGGTTTGATGTTCAAAATGTACAATTAAAAAATATAAAATATATGATTTTACACTTATTTATTATTTATTCCAACAAACAGCCAACATTTGTAGCATTTAAAGTAGTGTTGGTAAAAAAGCGATAGCACTATCGATACTATCGATGGTTTAAAAATTTAGGAAACAGTAATGGTTTGGATCCATAATCGATACTATCGCTCAGAAAAATAATTCCATTTTACATGTAATTTTTGGTACCTATATTTTAAGAAAAAACGTATTTTAAGGTATATTTTTTAAGACACGACGGTATTTCCATTGTTAGGGCTCAACATTGAATTTTGTTTCACTTTATTCGCAATAAAATTAGGATCATCGTTTTTCTCATAAGTTTTATGTTACAAGCATAAATTTCCAAATCTTTTTTTTTATTATTTTCCTTAATTTTTGTAGTTTGTTTTTTATTTTCTTTAATTTGAGATACTATCGATAACATCGCCAGTGACCACCATCGATAGTCAAAAACATCGATAGTGCACACTATCGATATTATAACAACCCTAATTTAAAGTATAAACCATTCAAAGTTTTTCATTTATCCACCGCTTTTTTCCCGTGTACCCACCGACAGACAGAGAGGGCAAGTGGCTGAGCGAGATGGCCGGAGACCTAGAGCCATTAACATTTTCCCTGGCTTTCTTTCGCTTGTTTGCCTACACTGGCCTGGCCCTGTTTTCCGAATGTGGCTCTTTGGCTTTTCCCTTTGGCTGGCCCATGTGCATGTTGCCGCTAGTTAAATAATCTTGTTCTTGGCCCACCGTCGAGTGGTGCCGTAGAGTGCGGTGGTGGTGGGAAAGTGGTGGGAAGTGGTGGCCAAGTGGTATTCAGCTGACCATCAGTTGACCCCCAAAACGGGCTGGGCCTCGTCTTTCAACTTGACTTTCTGCTAGTGTAGCTCGCAGGCCTATCGCCGCCCGCTTGGCCCCTCGCAGAATGCAATTCGTATTCATGGCTGCCTGTGCAGCAGCCCAGTCCCGGCAAGGACATTCACTCCGGCTCATCCGCCCTTCATGGCGCTCACCACGGGCACTGGAAAAAATGGGGGAACGGCCAGTATTCAGTTGGCAGAAAGTAGCCAATTTAAGCTGAGATGCAACACTAAAATTAAAGGCAAAGATGAGCTAAATAAATGGATAAGTTAGTGGTACGAATTTCAACCACAAATGGAGGCTTCTTTGAGTGCACTCACTCACACTCGCAGAAGGTCAACCCCATAATATGTACGTGCATGTGTGCGCTCATATACTCAGGCACATTGTATTCACTTTTAAACTCCTGATTCCTGATTCTTCTTTTGTAACCCAACTGCGGTGTGCACTTGTCTTTGATTCTCCTTTTTTTTCCAGCGTCCTCTCCATTCTGCCCACACCCAGAACAGTCCTCTTTTCTTTCTGTTGACCCGCCGACGGCTACGAACTCTTGATGGTGGGATGCTGGCCCCCGATTTGGGTTTCAGTTTGCTCCTCTAACCTTTTTATGTTTTATCTGAGGGGCAAAAGTTGGATTTGCTTTAATGAGCACAATTTTATTAGCCGCTTTAACGTGTTTCCGTGGTCCCATGGCCGCGACCTTACCACCCACAAAAAAGAAAAGAAAATTCACCCAGGACACCGCAGGACAGTCTTTGCTTTTTGCTGGCGCCGTTTTTTGTAGAACGTGAATTTTTTACTTTTTGTTTGACCATTTTTTAGCATATTTGTCTTATGAATTCCACAAAGAGACCAGTCCGAAGTCAACTTGACCATTAGCGAAGGCAAGGCCATAGGAGCCTTAGCTCGCGTTATTATTTTTGGACTCTTTCTGTGTCGAATATTATTCGATTAAGGGATATAAATTATTCGTTCCAATATTATTATTCCTTTAGTCATTGAAAATTATTCCATTTTTCATTTTATATCCATGTTTATGAAATAAAGAAATAGTCATATAGATGTTAAATATGATACACAAGTCGAGCCTTCTATTGTTTCCAGGAATCATATCAGTTCATTCAGATATATTTTCTACCCTCTCCTTCCTAATACAATTAAAAGATACAAATACTTTATGAGTCGAGAGTTAAGAACTCAACTTATCGGCTTATCGAACTGTTAAGGCTACAAATTTAATTCAATGATGGATCACATGAAGCGTGTTTTGGGTAATTTATTGAAGTATGTTGTTTTCTAGAACTTCTCAAAAAAAGGTTGCATTAAAGAAGCTTGAAGAGAACTTGAAATGGTATTCCCTTTGCTGCCTTCGCCTTTTTCCTCACCCAACAAAAGGTAAGCAGTGAGGGCAATAAATAAGGTAGTGTGTGCAAGAGTGTGCCTGTGTGTGTCTGAAGGAAGGACAGAACAGGAAGGACAACAAGATTCTGCCGGGCATCAACAAGAGCAAAGTTACTCGATCCTGGGATAATGCACTTGAAAAGAAATATTTCAGTCATTTCAAAAAAAAATCAAGTCTTCAATAATATGATTATTATATTTTTTATTAGAATATTTTTCAGGCAACAAAATATACTTTTTAAATAGGTGTGTAAAAATATCTTTCAACTTTTATTTAAGAAAAAAAGTTTTTTTTGTCAAAAAAAAGAGCGGTTTCAAAAATTGATATTGCTTGAAATTTATTGGAAAGTTAATACGTGTAAATTGTGTAAATAAATTAATTGCCATAGCGAATACCATTTTTAACTGAAAATGTTTCATCAGAAAAAATATTTGGCGAATATGAATTGAAATATAAGGGTTTAAGCGTATCCCTCTTTGGAAAAACCAATTCTTGTATTACTAAAACGTCCTAACTAAAAGTTTTTCAAAGTGTAACATATGTACAATTCGAAATTCCATTAAAATTTTTTTAACTTCCTATACATTTTTGATATTTTCTCTGAGTGCCAGATGCCTAACTATCCGCTGCGCATATCTGTGTGTGGGAACTATTTGTAGAAGTTAACGTGAATAATATTTACTTACTCGCATAATAAGTAGTGCTTTTGTATGGAGATTGGACGAACGCAGAACGCTCGGCTTCTCAGAGAGGCCATCAAAATCTAAAGTATCATCTATCCGTCCCTCCCTCTCCCTCTCTCTCCCCCTCGCACACACACACTGCTACAAAAACACACACACACTCACTCTGTAAGTACATCCATTTGTTTATACTTGCGAGCTGGCTCTCGTTATTTGCTTAGACAACCAAATCAAATTGAAAAGTAAACTCAGTTAGCATTCAAAAGCTACAAAATGTATTCCACCTACGGGTGTCTGCATATGCATGACCATATCTAAATGTGTGTATTTCCATCCGTGTGAGTGTTTATGCAAAATGGCGCCGGTTGGGTCAAATTTCTGGGTCTGGTCAACTGCTTTGAAAGTTGGCAAAGTGAACAGCCCGAGAAGTTCCGCAGATAAATCACATATCTGTAATATCGATACGGAGGGTTTCAACGAAACCTATGAAGAATCTTAAGTCACCTGAGAGAAGTCAGCATATCGGATTCCGGGTAAAAATTATTGCCTCCACTTAGCCCAGCAAGGCATACCACGTTCTATAGTTTAGAATCTATACCATGTGATTGGAGGTCGCAGTGGCAGAACGTCAGCAAAGCTTTTATGCTTCTACACTCAAAAAAAAACTGCCCAAAATCGCCATTAAATTAAGAAATGTACCATACTTTTCATTGGGGACTTTTTAACCCTACTTTAAATTTAACAAACGGACGAGAAAACGGCCCTTACAATTTGTAGATCTCAGTGTCACCTCTGTTGGCGTGGCCCTTCAAATATAAAGGCTAAACCAATGGCAATGGCTAAACCCCTTTGTTCTGCAAAACTTCCCCTTCAAGAAGCTTCAATTTCACACTCAAATTCCAGAAGAATCCCCTCGAATCCCACTGTGCAGACTCTTTGGCTGCTTTTGGAAATCATGCAAATAGATTTACAATAATCATAAATATTAAGCCATCCGAGGCACAGGACTTAGGCTGCATTGGCAAAGGCCCGGGATTTGGAAATTCGAGCAGCTGCGACCCAAAGGTGTCCCGGAAAATTCCTGGGACGGGACATCATCCAAATGATTCAAGCGAATGTCGAGCTGAGCCTTTGACTAAACAAATGACATTGGCAAAATAGACACGGAGCAGTCAGGAGACGAGCGAAAGGGGATGGGGATTGCGAATTGGATGGGAGTGTGGATTCGGAACCTGGGAAGGGGGGGTTGGGGAGGGGGAGGTCGGGAGAAGGCGCAGTGAAGGCATAAAAAGAAATCGTCTTAATTTCACTTTGTTTATGCTGAGTAATAACGAATTATGCAAATTATTTTATAATAAATTTATGCCGGCAGAGACAACAACAACGAATCGAACGCACAAACGAGCACAGAACGAGGATATAAAACACAAGCCGAAAAGAAAAGGACCTTGCGACCAAGGACAGGCGACAAGGCGGCCGAGAATAGGGCGGATAACAACGTTTAGCAGGAGGCTAGAAGAGTTTTCAAATTCTAGCTGGGAGTCGCTGGCAGAGTTGAGACTTTAGCTTCTTTTTTGTGTGATATTTTTGTATTTAACATATTTTACAGCATTTAACAGACCCATTTTTGACAATTTATATGAATTCACATTTTTGGAAAACCCAGGCTGATTATTGTGTGTTATGGTCACACCTCCTGATATTATTTAGTTGAAGTGCAGGGTCACACTGTGCACTTCGCAGTATATAACACATGAGAATTAATACAAAGAAATATCAAGGCAGAGAACTACGAAAAGGACACCTTTAGTCCCAATAAATATTACGCACACCCATAATTGAATTGTGCTGGAATATATTCTTGAATTCTGAACGCAAGTGATCTGTTTTCCACTTTTTCCCTCACCTACATGGGGCACCTCTGAACAGGACCCTGTCCATGGGCGTGGCTAGGCCTTATGTCTCCATATTCATCGCCGTCTCTCAATCTCCGCCATCCGTTTATGGGATGCCTTTTCGGGCGCGTGTGACCAAGTATGCATGAAAAACCAATTTTCCTGCATGCTGCGGGAAAAGATGGCGGAGGCGACTGCGGAAAAGTGGACGGGACGGAGCGAGAAAACTCGAACGATGCAGGCAACACGTAACAATCAAAGTGAAAACAAGGCAACACGGACATGGAAAATGTAATGGTGACTGTTACGGTAATATTTATGGATTTTACTTCTCCCACCACACACACACTCGTGCACACACAAACACACAAGCACAGTCGCAAACGCACAATGGAGACAAACAATGGCTTTAAAAGCAAGAGCCAGATTATCCTTATGTATGGCCCTGTTAATGTTTTACCTGTATGCAAACCTGAAATGAAAATGGAAAGCGGCAAGTACCCCACCTCCATTGTTGGCCAAGTCAATCGGGGATTTACGAATCTAGAATTTGTGAGATTTGTGAGTGTCAAAATTTACGTTCTTAAGGGGAACTTTTGTATTTCTGTGTAAATGGAAGCCGAACGTACTTCGTTTTATTGAAGACGTAGGGCTTTAAACCTAAGAACTCGAGCATTGCCTCGCTTCGTCTTGTAAATATCAAAATGTATATGTATATTATTGAAACCGAAGGAAGTTACTTTCAGTAATGTTACATGACCATTAATTTGCATACATTTAGGAATAATAGATTTAATCAAAGTTTATATGTTAGTTAAAGATTTACAAATCTAAAAGTGGTTCAATTATTGGAATAACCGATACACTTCTATTATCAAAAAGCAATTCGTATAAGCGTGGTCATTCATGTTTAAAGCACACAAAAATGTTTTTCATGTTTATTAGTTAATTTCAATTTGTGATTTAATATCAATCTGGCAAAATTTTAAAATGTTGTATACCCTTGCAGAGGGTATACTTTAAAAATTTCATGGTTTTTCATTTATTAAATGTCTTGTTATTTATTATTTTTGTATGTTTTGTATTTATGTTATTCTTGTCAAATTTTATTCGTGGAATCTGCAAGGGTACTAAAATTTTAGCATTGGCTTCCGTCCTCGTTTTAAATCACGTCTGTTGAATTTGTTTGCCTTCTATTGAGGTTTGATATTATATTGAGATTTGATGAGACTACTGCACTATGGGGCATTTGACCACTTTTGTTGGCCAAAACCCATTTTTTAAAAGTCGTTAAAACAAAAAATGTTGTTTGAGGATGTGTTAACAGAAGATCATTAAACAATGTTACGTTTACAGAAATCCGATAGAGGTCGCCTCTGTTAAGGTAGAAGCTGTTAAATCAGCTGTTCGAAATGCAATTCTCCGGCTGTTGTATTTCGACGTTTCGCTTGCAGTTTTAAAGTGCTTTAAATTTGAGTTTTTAAGCAATCTAAGTAAACTTTTTGGATTGGATTAAAAGGATTGCGCTGTGTACTAAGTATTTGTGTAGTTAAACGACAAAAATCAAGCGGTTTTTTCTAATAAATGAGTGTTAAAGGGAGTGGTCTAAAAAGTAAATTTTTGTAAGAAAACTAAATTTCAAATGGAGCAACAAAGTGAGTCCAGCGGAGTCCACTTCTGAAACCTATTGGGATTTGTAGATTATTTAATTGTTGTTAAAATGTATATGGTCAGAATCGCCACTTTTTGCCACTTTTTCAGTAATTTGATTTTTTAGACCATAACCTCAAATTTCACACACTCCTATCGTTTGCACTGGTGGCTAAGGAAGTAAGGACTTTTCTGGCTTTAAATTACACTAGTTTACAGCCAAAATGCTCCCCAGCAATTGATGGCAAATTCTGTTAGTGTTTGACCCCTAGATCGCGAAAATAGCATTAATTTTTTTTTCGATGGCACAGTTTTTTTTTAAAGATTTTTTAAAGTTCGAAATGTTAAATTTCGGACTTTTTTCGAACTTCTTCTTATATCTCGGCAGATATCCACCCGATTGGGCCAGTTTTAGTTTTATTTTAAAGTCAATAGATCAAAGCTCAACTTTGCCATACAGATCAATATGATTGGATAAGTAATGGCAGCGTAGAAACTTGACAAAGATGAAAAATGTGTTTTTTGGTCGACTGTAAGTCGGCTGTATATATCGTAAAAACTCGAAATAAATCCGTTGAAAAATCATAATGGGTACAAACTTAAAGTTTACATCCTACCGAATAAAACATGCCGGATATGGCCCAAATCCAAGGAAAACTGGATTTATGGTGGATTTTTAAAGTTCGGATTTTTCCACTTTTTTCGATTGACAAAGTCCAAATTTAAGATTTATCATAGGCGGCGACATGTAAACAAAAATGAGTGGTGATGGCAGCCGGGTCAAAAAATAGCTAAATCAGATATTTAAAAGCTAGAAATTTATAAAAATGAATTTAATTTTTAAAAATTCTTTAAAAAATATTAAAATTCTTGCGTTATGACTGAGAGTATTTTTAATAAGTAATATCCATCTGGACAATTCATTCTTAAAAAGTAGCTAACCTTAACTTTACAAAAGCATGCTCTTTTTAATAAGTACTGCCTTATCAAAAACGAAAAAAAGAGTACGTATTAGAGAAAAAAATAAGAAAATAATGAACAAGATAAAAGAATACACTTGTTTAAATGGTCCAAACACTTTTTGCAATGTGTGTGGTAAATTTATTATGAATAATAAATTTCGACCCTTTGATAGTGAGGTGATAAATCGATATTTCCTCTACTTTCGCATTAAACCAAATCTTGAAGAGGCTTGGACACCGAGGAGAATTTGTGATTCTTGCCGCTTGACACTACTTAAATGGAAAAAAAATCCAAAACTGAAACATACCTTTTGCCTTCGCTCCATTTAAGTAGTGTCAAGCGGCAAGAATCACAAATTCTCCTCGGTGTCCAAGCCTCTTCAAGATTTGGTTTAATGCGAAAGTAGAGGAAATATCGATTTATCACCTCACTATCAAAGGGTCGAAATTTATTATTCATAATAAATTTACCACACACATTGCAAAAAGTGTTTGGACCATTTAAACAAGTGTATTCTTTTATCTTGTTCATTATTTTCTTATTTTTTTCTCTAATACGTACTCTTTTTTCGTTTTTGATAAGGCAGTACTTATTAAAAAGAGCATGCTTTTGTAAAGTTAAGGTTAGCTACTTTTTAAGAATGAATTGTCCAGATGGATATTACTTATTAAAAATACTCTCAGTCATAACGCAAGAATTTAAATATTTTTTAAAGAATTTTTAAAAATTAAATTCATTTTTATAAATTTCTAGCTTTTAAATATCTGATTTAGCTATTTTTTGACCCGGCTGCCATCACCACTCATTTTTGTTTACATGTCGCCGCCTATGATAAATCTTAAATTTGGACTTTGTCAATCGAAAAAAGTGGAAAAATCCGAACTTTAAAAATCCACCATAAATCCAGTTTTCCTTGGATTTGGGCCATATCCGGCATGTTTTATTCGGTAGGATGTAAACTTTAAGTTTGTACCCATTATGATTTTTCAACGGATTTATTTCGAGTTTTTACGATATATACAGCCGACTTACAGTCGACCAAAAAACACATTTTTCATCTTTGTCAAGTTTCTACGCTGCCATTACTTATCCAATCATATTGATCTGTATGGCAAAGTTGAGCTTTGATCTATTGACTTTAAAATAAAACTAAAACTGGCCCAATCGGGTGGATATCTGCCGAGATATAAGAAGAAGTTCGAAAAAAGTCCGAAATTTAACATTTCGAACTTTAAAAAATCTTTAAAAAAAACTGTGCCATCGAAAAAAAAATTAATGCTATTTTCGCGATCTAGGGGTCCAACACTAACAGAATTTGCCATCAATTGCTGGGGAGCACACCAAGAATATTATTTTGTAAACTAGTGTTATTATCAAAAAAGAGTAGAATTACTTAGCTTTCTTATTAACTAGCTTAAGTGAACTTTAGCGGCTTTAAAACGAAAGTTCCGCTACAACTTAAACAAAAAGTCGTTCAAATGTAAAGTAAATTCTTTCCTTTGCCCTTTTTTTGAGAACTTTAGGATATAGTCGTCAGATTTGTACGAAACTTTTAATATTGTTATAAAAACATTAATAATTGATATTTATAAAGTTATGTGCATTTATCTCCAAAAACATCAACGTTAATTTGATCGTTTCTATGGCAGCTATATGATATAGTTGTCCGATCCGGATGATTCTCATATATAATATGCGTAGGGATAAAAAATGGCGACTGGTAAAGTTTCACGTCAATATCTTTTGAATTGGCCGAGTTATTAATTTCGGCCAACAAAAGTGGTCAAATGCCCCATAGTGTACTGGTTCAATCCCTAACTATAGTTAAAGGTCCTTATTCTTATTTATTATCGAAATACTAAAACGTAAATACAATTTCACAGAACTTTATTTAGGCCGGTGTTTGAGGCTTCACTCTGGCCTCTCCAGAGACTGCGAAACTCAATTTTTGAGCTCTTTCTATCATAAGGTTAAGGTGGAGCCCAGATTTTAATTCTAAGCACATTCCTTGGCAACCTCTAATGAATCTGAGAACACAACACCGGAGATAAGCCGATAAGGCCAAAACTGAGAGCATAATTAAAATTTCAGCTAAAGTTTTGGGCCGTCAAATATTTCTGCTGAGCAAATACAATTACAGTAATTGCAAAATTTTTGCCAGTCAAAAACGCCCGACTGTTTTGCAAAATTAATTAATTATTCTATGTAATATGACGGCTAGTGGATGGCTGGCAGATTTCTAGGAAAGCAGGAGGGCAAGGTAAATTGCACACTACTCCAGTCTGACAGCCTTCAAATGGGAAACAAGCTAATAAAAGTTTTTGCCAGCTACTAGAAATTAATTATACGCACAGCTCACCTGCCAGGACAATATATATTATTTTTTGCTCCCATCCGAGGCCCATCCCGCTCTCTTTGCATAATAAAATGTTGGACATTTAATTGAACACAGGCCAGTGGTGAATTTGCTGACTGATTGGGTTTATCGATGGACATTTTACTTAACCCCCGCCGCTCGTAAAGCCCTATTTTTTTATGGCCCAGCGTTGGCATATGGCCATAAAAGCCAAAGTCAGCCAACTGCCAAAATGAAGATGCTTAAGGGGGCAGAAAGCGGGAAACCGAGCAGAATAACATAGAACAGAACAGAACAGAGCAGAACAGCAAATATTAAACGTAGCAGAAAAGTTTAGTGGTGGTCAGTGGCTGGGATGCGGGGTTTTCCCAGTCGCCTCTTCTCCAGAGAAAATGGCACAGCGAGCGACCGGGCCAATCCTTTCGTGTCTATTTACATTTTTATTGTTGGTTGGTCGTAAAAAATCTGATTAAATACCACGTAATAGATCCCTTTGATGGCCGCACTGGACTGGGCCGGGTTTCCTCCACTTCCACTCTCCATTCTCCACTCTCCACTTTCCACTGTGATTGGCCGTTTGGCCGACCGCCCTTGAGCGGGTTAAGTGTTGTTAAATTACATTCAATAAACAAGCAATGAATATTTTATTGTTGTCTTCAACAAGGTGGGTGAAATTATTTATGATTTCCCGGCAGATGATAGCAGGCAAGTAAAGTGAGCAGAGCAGATTGATTTTCGCTTGATTGGCCCAAATCCCATTTTAATAGAATCATTTTCCCTCAAAACGCCGGAAAGCCCTTCTGTTCTGTCATCACGCAACTTTTTTATTGAGTCCCAAAGTTATGTGGCCCCTTAAATTGAGTAAATTGTTGTGCTGGATTGTAATCGCTGTTTCTGCGGTTGAGTGCAGGTCCTGATTTTCGCTAGTCCCTGCGCTCCGAGGAGGGCATTAATTTTTATATGCAACTCCTGCGGTAGCGCCCTTAATGCAGGTACTTAAAACTGCGTAAGCAAATGCATTTTTCTTTTCACTTTTCGCCCAGGCGAGTGGTGCGGTGCGGATGATTAATGTGCCAGGGAGGAGCATATCAAGTTCTTCCAGGTAAGGATAATGAATTCCTTATTGATTAATTGTAAATTCCCATTTTCGATTTAAATAGGCCAGTTCGGGCGCAACCCACAAAAGGGAAGACCTATAGTATACACTGAGCGAATAGACGAATTCCTGGTATCATAAAGTAGAAGAGCTTTTAGTTTGGTGAACTCAGTCAATCCGCCGACTTACTTAAGCAGTTGTAAAGCTCAAACTAACTATGAGTAAGTTATCCTCTGATTTGTACGATGTTTCGAAGGGTTCTCCTAGAGTTTTTTATGATCATCGGATAACATTTTCATTTGTCCTGTTGCACTTTTAAACCCGTCAGCCCCCACAAAATATTATGTCATTTTCTAGACCAAGCAACGTAAATCTTCGACATTTTACGACTGGCATTTGGGCAACAGAGTTGCCCGAGGAAGAGGAAGAGGAAGAAAGCAGGGGGCAGGTCCTGCGGATCCTTAAGGAACTGTTAAGTGGTCTTAGAAGGAAGCTGCAGCGCAGTTTTTATGCTCCTTCGGTGTTTGCCGTTTTTAATTGCTGTCGCTTTCCGAACATTTAGTGCTTCAAATGAGCTAAGGCGTCGAGATTTATGGCCCACGCACACACTCGACGCGTCCATTGATGTATTTCCCAACAAAGTCGCCGAAACACAGTCGGGCACACTAATACATTTCAATTTGAGCACTTGAAACTGCAAGCACAAGTGAAAAGAAATGGCGGAGCGTTAACAGGAAGTCCTTCGCCCGCCATTTGACAGTGTTGCGAAACGCCATTTGGGACCCGCTCTGCAGTGTCGCATTTCCTGCCGAATCTATTCAAAGACAGTGGTATAAAAGCTAGGTATCTCGAATTTATTATAAAGCTTAAAGTATACCTTTTATTATTATTATATATAATTTTTGTTATTTGTCCTTTTTATAAATCACATCGACCTTATGTTGTTTGCTTATCTCTTAATTTCGCGGACAATTTAGGGATTATAAATCAAAAATACAAAGTTGAGCACATTAAAATGAAACTCCCAAGCATTTTCAATTACATCAGCAATCATTTGGATAATTATAATTGCAGTTGCCGAAAAACTGTGCCACAATGTTGTTTCGTTCGTTGGCAACTTCATAACTTTTCGTTTTCTGAATGTTGTTTAGCAATTTTACTCTTTTTGTACGGCCATTGTTGCCTGTTGTTTGTTGATTCCATTTAATTATTTCGACTCAGCCATTGTCGGCAGGACCACGCCCACTTACCGGCTTTGCCCACATCCTGGTGCCCTGTTATTACTGTTATTGTTACAGTTATTGTTATTATATTGCATTTTATTCTACTTTTATGGCAGGGATGCGACAGACTGCGCCGCTGCCCGTTGATGACTACAAACTATGCAGCTGGGATGGCGTTTAGATGTTGAAACTGTCCTGGTCGAGCAGAATAGGAGGATAACTCTGCATTGTTAACGTTTCCGAGTCCGGAATGAACGCAAATTGTCATCACTCTGCAGGGCTTTTAGCGGGTGGCTCGAGTTTAGCTTGAATCGATTTAATGGGGTTGTCCACATAGCACTTATAGCTCGAAGGATTTGGTGAGGGGATATACGAAATTTTGGCGTTAGCACTGGGCATGATTGGGAAAACTTTATCGGAACTTTTCATTTCTTAAAATGGTGTCTAAAGTATAATTTAAATGCAAACTGCACATAAAAGTATATGCTTGAAAAAGAATCACAGACGAAAAATTAATCCACATTCTATGTAATACGAGTATATCCCATGACTATATACATCTTGTTGTTATTAGAAGGGAATATTTAAAAGAAAATAGAGAAGAGTTTTGACTTTAGATACATATATGAATGAAGATAATCAAGATTGTATACCCGTTACTCAGTTAACCAACTTTAAAACAAGAATCGACGCAAGGCATAAATGTGGGCGCTAACCGTTAAGTGCGTTAAACTTTTTTTAAGGCATTCGATAAGTATTGAAAAACAAATACAAATCAGCTAAAATTTGTTGGCAATTAATAATTATTCTTAAAGAATTATTTACCTTAACTGTGTTTCACCATATTCCCAAGTTAAACCCCCGACATATTAATAGACTATTAGGTTTCCCCTCATTTAGTCAAATGATTTCATTGGAGTGGGTTTAGCAAGTACGAAGTCCCCCCGCATTTATGACTACGAGTTAAACCCACTGGCATAACCGACTTAGCCCCAAAGAATCCGGGAGGAAAACCGAGGGAAAACCTCGAAGGGTACACACTCAGATGCGGAACACTCACCTCAGTCGAGTGAGTGCATTCATTATGGATTCACTCCACAGAAAATACTTTCCCGCATTGTTCCTGCTAGTGAAAGATTTTCCACGAGTGACCTCAAATGATTTCCCAGCGCACTTGCACGGCGACTGGGAAGAATTCCGGATTTTCCTTTCAGCTGGCAGTTTGCTATTCGCTTTTCGCTAAGTAGCGACAAGTTCGCACAAAGGCACACAACGACGGCTTTGTGGGGCATTACGTATACGCCTACTGGTGCGCTGGGCGGCGGCATTACGTATACGCAGCTGCTCCTTTCAATGCTCGCCACTTGACGCCGCCTTGCCACTGCAACTGCGATTCCGAGTCGGAGTCGGAGTCAGTCACTAGCTCGTCCCTTAAAGACGACACTGGAGTGGCATTGTCACTCGAGGTGGCCATTTAGCTGTTTTCTTGGCGAATCTCTGTTTTCTCTGGGGCATACAACTGAAAAGGTCACACGATGCAGCCCCGCTGGTTTTTGTTTTAAAACACTACCAAACATATGGTTATGCTTTTGGGATGAAGTACAAACAAATTTTAAATACTAAAACTATTTCTTCATTTAGAAACTTTGATTTTTACAGAATTAAATATTGAACTTGAAGCTTATAAAAGTTTTTTTTAAGTTTTAAAAATATATATTTAACCTTTGTAGTATATATACAAATTTAAAATTATGATTTGTGCTACTATCCGTAAAGTAAAGTGGGTCGGACATATTCGATGTATTTTCGTTGGATTTTGATGAAAATGTCAACCTTTATCCAGAAATCGAAATAACTTAATATTGCAGTTTCTTGGATAAATTGTGTGTACTATAATGTTTAGTTCTAAGGTCTTTATACGTCGTCAACTTCGTTCGTCTTCTCCTTAGCTTTTTCGTTAAACCTTACTTTGGCTGCTATCTATAATCCTCGGTGGGACCACCACTGAAGGTCCTTTTCCCAGCGTGGGCGTTAGGTGCTCAGAGAGTCAGACAGATAGCAGTGTCTTTCATATTTAAACTGACAGTTTATTGTGCTTTTCATTACAATTTTGTTTGTTAGTTTTATTTTGCAAACAAAACTCGGCGATGACAGCTGCCTTCGGTGGCCAAAAGCAGACAATTGGGGCGGTTTCGGGGGACTTTTCGGGCGGGTGGGGGTGGGGGTGTGGGTTCAAGCGCACTCGAGCGTGGAGTCAAGCTGCAACTGCAGCTGCACCACCCCCGTCGAACTGTGCACCACAGCCATGGCCCCGTTGCGGCATTTTAGCCAAACGGAAGTCATAAAAGACGCGCATTTTCCTCTTCTTATTTTCGCTCCTCTGGTGACAAGGACAACACCAATAACAATAACACTAACAATAACAGTAAGAATAAGAATAAGTAGGGAAACAACAATGCAGCCATAATTTCTCGTTAAAAAGCAAATGCCCAGAACAGCGTTGGATTTTAATGGGCAAGATAATTCCAATAATGTAGATAAATTCATTTAGCACGCGTCTAATTGAGTGGCATTGCATTTTGGCCATAACTAGGTTTCATTCCATTTATCCGCTGACTTTTATGGCACATGGCTGACCATCGGCGTCGTATCATTAATCAAAGGCTAAATGCCCACGAAGACAGCCGTGGATATCGGGGATAGAGTGGATCGGCATGGGATATCCTGGGGGACGGACTGAGGAGATGGACGGTCCAGCAAAGGCACCAACATGGCTTAGGGCATCAATCAGTCGAATGCATAGAAATAAACCTTAAAACAATTTAACACGAATAATGTTTGTTGCGGTCCTTACCGACTTATATACTTACCTACAATGGAAAGAAGACATTTGTGAAAATTTGTTGTACATATAAGTATTAAATCTAAGAGTCTAGTTTTCGTAAGAACGAACAGGGGACGTCTCGGATGATTAAGAATAATATATAGAGTAGTTAAAGTACCCTGGGTGCGGATATAAAACAAATTTATTTTAGAGAAATTAAATGTCATCCTCTATGCTTTGGATCTCTATTGACTACCCCTATTAACCTCTTCCCCTTGTTCTTGTAAAACAATGTCGGCAAAAGAAAACCAGAAAAAACGGGCTTAAATGGAAGGTTATGTGAAGAATGAATCAATGAATGAATGATGCTGGAGCCATGGGTTGTGCACGCACAAATGGAAAATGGATAATGATGCGTTTGTGTATTGGGAGCGCTTTTATTAGACTAACAAACACCAGCACCCGTACGCTTGGGGATGGCCCGAATTTTCCAAGTTGAGATGAAGCACTCACACTCTTAAACTTGCTCTTTTTCAAGTTGTGCTGAAGTTTTCCTTTCTCGGCAAAAAAAGAAAACTCTCGAAGGGGATTTTTCTTGGCGAGATTCAATTGCAAAAGGAGACCAGCTTCTTTAAACTGTCAGTTTTTGGCCGGCCTTTGTGCAGTTAGTCGATGCTTTAACAGCTTCAACACCCCTTTTCCGACTCCATTTTCATCAGAGTACACTTAAAGAAATCCACGTATGAAATTGTGGTATCCGTATTTCCATAAAATAAATAAAGTGTCAGGCCAAATAAGGAAAATATTTTTTAATAGCTCCATAAATTAGTGAATATTAATTAGTTTAACACGACGTCGTAAGAGACAAGGCCTTCATTCTACAATCGTAGCAAATCGACGAACACCTGGAACATGTCGTTAAATCAACAAGACTTTGTGTGGAAATTTATTAATAATTCATTAACAAAAATTAAAAAAACTGCTGTGATATTAACCAACCTTTGAAATATATTGCGTATGCATATCAACACAATAATACTTAAAATAAAAAAAGTGGTTTAGGCAATTAAAAAAATTATAAAAGACGGGCACCAAAAATACAATATTTGTAATTTTATTTGGGACGCGCGTTTATAAAATAAAACAGAGGGCCCTTTGCTAAAACAGAATACATAATAAAAAGCTTAAGTAAAATATTTAGTAACTTAAAAATGATATTCCTTGTGAAATGCGTTTCTCAGCAATCGGTTAGTGATTGTGACTTTTGTAAAAAATCGATGTTTATTTTCCGTGTAGACGTCTTTTGTTCGCAAGTTTACACGCAGCTGTCAAATCACAATACTTGCTAAGAATTTCCATTAACTCATTTTCCTCTCTCATTTTCCCAACGTGCGTGTGTGTGTGCGTGTATTGATTGTGTTAAGTGTTCGGTGCACTTGAGGCGATGGGTGGTTTGAGGGGATTTTTCCACTGAAGCTTCAGCTTGTGGCCATTGCTCGAAACTTTCGCCATTGTTATAACAAAATAATGGCCCTCATACACCCCTACACTCAGTTACTCTCGCACACACCCGCACTCTTGCCAGAACTCCTTCACACACACGTAAACAGTTTAAAAACCCTCAAACTTTGCTTGCACTTGTCGCCTAATTCAATATGCACAAGTCCTCTTCACACTCTTTTTTATTCTTGCTTCCAGGACCCGCCGCCTTTTGTTTCTTTTTTATAGCAGTTTCTTCCACTTCTCGCCTGTCTTGATCAACATGTATTCTTATTCTTTGGTTGGACTAAAATACTGACTAATGTTGTTCGAAATATTTATTTAGTATTTACGAAAATTCGATCTCTAAGTATCAATACAACGCATCATCCCATAGTAGAGCACTATCAGAACTATATAGAAATTTAAGCACACTAAAATTAATAATTATAACATAAATATTTATTGATTTAAAAAGGAAATTTTATAAAATTTTGTTTTTAAAGAAAAATAATTACACACTCATTTTTATAAAATCTTCTCAAAGAAGATTTTAAGATCTAGTTTAACGAAAAAGATAGCTAATTTCGTCAAACCAATGTTGCAGATCGATCCTATTACATCTGTGTAATATACAATTTTTTTATAACTCGCTATAAATTAAATTATTAATTATACGAGGTTTAAAATATTGATTTTTAGAAATCTATATCCTTACCTTAAGAGCTCTAAAAACATTTATTAACTATTTATTTATGTTATAATTATTAATTTTAGTGTGCTTCACCTTATTTTCCGTACTTTGCACAATTTATAATTAACACTAGAACTCTCTTTGAAGGACTCACATTCGAAGAAATTTTTATTGAATTTTTAAAATACTAAAAAATACCTTTTTGTTATATCATATAACTTATATGTACGCGACTGTCACAATCTTTTAAACCTAAAACTAAAAGTTTTTTTGTGGATGAAGTGTGAGAAAGTCACCTATACCGAGTTACAGATCGTCCCAGATCGTCACTTTTGAATTCGCAAAATCAGCAGAAAAATCACCACTTTGGCTTTACAAATTAGCTACCTTTCTCGCTATTTTTGTCATTTTTAACTTGGTTGAAATAATTATAGCATTTTTGTTAACCAAATTCTACAAACCACTTGTCTAGACTTTTCTTTGAAATAAAATTAGTTTTCTTTATCGAATGCTTTTTCAATTATTTCTCTATGATAGAAAACAATTTAAAAACAAACTCTTTAAACTTGTCGTAATTTTGTCATTTTCATTTTTTACAGTGCACTTTGGCTACCTCTTGTCTGTGTAAACTTATGGCACACCTTGCCATCTCTGTCTTGGTCAACAGAAGTGAAAAGGGGCGTAGTTCGAGTGCTGTACTCACCTTCACACATTGACTAGTGATTGTGGATCGTTTATTCAATTACCTCGGACTCTCTGGATTCGGCACTAAAAAGAAAAAAGAACAGAGAAACGTGGACCGTCAACATAACGTTTTCAAAGTGTACGCCCATCTCCAAATAAGGACTCATTGAAGTTGAATAATATTTAATAGGTTCTCAAGATTAAGTTTCTCATTCCACCACCCTGCTGCTTGCAATTTTGTATATTTATATTAACAGTAAGGGTTGGTAAAAAAAATCGATAGCACTATCGATAGTATCGATTGTTTTAAAATTTAGGAAACATCGATGGTTTGGGTCCACAATCGATATTATCCGAAAGGAAAAGAGTATGTATATTGTATTCGGGGAAAAGTATGTAACTGGTAGAAGGAAGCGTTTCCGACCCTATAACGTCTACAGTCAGTCACAAAAGTATTCGTTGCGAGGTGGTTCATAAACAAAATCAGGTTTTTTTAACATTATAGTAACATATTAATTATTTTAATAATTTTATCAGTTTCAACACATATTCAAAATATATAAAATCAAAAAATATAAACAAAAAGTAACTTCATTGTTGTTTTAAGAATCGGTCAACCTAAAAAATGGACCAAACCATAAGCAAACAAATAACTGCTTGGTCGAAAAGCATGATTTCCATACAAATTTCAATAGAAACGAAGCTTTCAGCTAAATAAGAAAGTTTTCAAGTCCATCTTTTAGGTAAGTTGTTAACCGATTCGTATAAACGATACCACATTTTGTCAGTTGTTTAATGCACTTTCAGACAAAGGAAAGAAACATTAAAAAATTCACGAATTCGCGAAATGGCGTTTATGCAGGCACGAATTCTTAATTTTTTTCGGTTGTTTAATGCACTTTTAGACAAAAGAAAGAAACATTAAAAAATTTACGAATTCACGTAATGGCGTTTATGCAGGCACGAATCGGTTGAAATCGCGAAACGAAAAGAATAATAATCAAAGAGCAAGAAAAACCCTTGTTGTTGTGTTAGGTATATTGTTCGGTCAATTTTAATGTGATTATTTTAAAATAAATCAATAAAATTGTTGAAACTTCAGGCTTAAGATAATTATAATATAATTTGATTAATTATAACTAAACAAAAACACCTCTTAACGCGGTGTTCGCACACTTGCCATCCACAGTGATGAGATTGAAAAACCAGGCTTAGGGACGTGCTTTATGGGCACTAGTAGAATCTTCATTATCCCTGCCCGAGCGACTGTTTCCAAAATGGCCCACAAGCTCCAACTAGCGGCTATTAAATGACAATAGCTTTTCAACGAATGACCTGATTTTTGGTATTCAGTTTTTATTAGATTTGATTTTCATTTTTATTTGCAGGCTTTAAGAAGTGGATTCGGTGGGATTGAGCTGCCTTGTGCAAAATAATTGCTTCATGAAATCCACCGCCAATGTGGGATAATATCCCGATGATATATGCTCCCCAGCTCACATCCTAATTGCTGCGCGAACTCTTTGACCAGATATTGGTTTCCACATTCGCCGGTGCTGGTACTTCATACTTTGCTGCATTATACTGCCGCCGGCTGCTGCAACGAACTTATCTGCAATTTGCCACATTCCCACGGGAGTTTTCCACGCGCCCCCTTTTCCGGGTCGCCCTCGTTCGGACGCTCGTTCGGTGCTTATGCAAAGCATATTGTTGCTCATTATCTTCACAAGGATTAACATGTTATCCTTAGCACGCGCGGCCGCTTCCCATTACGCTCAGTCCTTGCTTTTCCTCCTGCTGCTTTCTCACCCTCTTCGCCCCCCACCGCAACTTTCTCAGCTTTTTTGTGCTATCTTTCGACTTGCTTTGTTTCTGCAGCGTTGTTCCTGTTGATTTTTGCATTTCGCTGCCTTTGGTTTCTCCCCAGGTTTTTCCTGGGCTTTGCTGGGCTCTTCCTGATTTTCCCCGTTTTTTAGGTTTTCCGCATTTTTTTGGACTTTCCCTGCGCGCTAAGTACAAGCCTCTTCTGGCAGCTTTTGGGCGCCTTGCGAGCGTCAAATGCGTAAGAAGAATTATTACCGCATTTTCCTGGCTCGCCTTGTGCTCCGGCGGATTTGCACGTTGCCTTCGGCTAGCTTAACCATCCGGTTATGTCGTGCACCTTCTCCATCGCAGTCCCGATGCCACGGGATCTGGGGTTTGATACCGGGATTGTCGTGGCCCTCCGGCTGGCGTATTGCTTACAAATTGTGCGTCTCCTCGCCAGCGGCGGTATTTTCCGATGCAATTTCTGCCTTTGAAGTCGCTCATACGCCGTGTTGCACGTGGCCCTCGAGGAGGTGCTTCCTTCTTATTTTGTTTTTGGCAGAAACACCAGCATCTGGCAGGGTGTCCATTGTTCTTAATATTACATACGAGTATGTACATGAATATGTATGGATGGTATTACGTTCTCCTCTGCAATACGGCATACCGGTTGGCTTATGAGTGGTTATAAAAATATTATTTTATAATCTAATCGTACTTTAACACCTCAACAACTGGTTAAATATCTAGCAATTTTAAGAAAGCATAATAGAATAGAGCGAATTAATTTGTCGGGCAACGCAGAGCACCTTTCTCACCTGTTTTTAATTCTTTTCTGCGAGTTAAGCGGCCCTTGGCTTTTGGCTCAACGTGTTTACCTTTGCCATCCGACACCCACCCCCCCTCATCCCTCGGCTTTGTTTTTTGACTTGGAGTCTACGCTCCTCTCGTTTTGTTTTTGTGAATTTTTTCTTGACAAAGAACGCTGCTGCTGATACAATTGCAGAGGTAACAACAAAATAATAAAACAGAGCACACAGAAAGCAGAACAAAAAGGAGGAAAATAACACAAAGCGTTGGGATTGATTGAATTTCGAATTTTTAAGCATTTCGCCGCAGTCCAAAATTTTGTTAGTCAAACTGCAGGAGCGAGTGCACGGAACCGAAAACTGCTACAAAAAAAAAACAGCAGAGAGCCCCTACAAAGAGAAAAAATAAAATGGGACCGTTATAAAATTTGAAATAACTTTTTCCGAAGGACATGAAAATTCAACTTTAAGGTGCGCTTATCCTCAGGCTGATTAAAACATGAAGGACTTGAAAGGAGCTGGTCGAAGTTTATATACCGTTGCATAAAAATCATGTCAAGCAGTTATAACCGTATACCTAAAACTGTAGAAAACGGATACCACATTTTTGAAAAATTACTATATGAATTTAAGGGTAGACTAAAGCCTAAGCCTAGATAATACACAGGACTTAGATCTTTGCTTAGGCTACTTAGTAATTTTAGGTGCAACTTAGGGTTTTTTTAAAACGTTGCTAAGTTAACTGTTATTTGTTTTTATGTCCAACATTTTTATATCCGTCACTCGTAGAGTAAAGGGGTGTATAGCATTCGTGCAAAAGTATGTAACAGCTAGAAGGAAGCGTTTCCGACCCCATAAAGTATATATATTCTTGATCAGGGTCACTAGCCGAGTCGATATAGCCATGTCTGTCTGTCCGTCTGTATGAAAGCTGAGATCTCGGAAACTACAAAAGCTAGAAGGTTGAGATTTCCCACACATATTCTTGGGCTTCTTACGCAGCGCAAGTTTATTTCATCCGAGCGCCACGCCCCCTCTAACGCCCACAATCGCCCACTAACGATTTTAAAATGTGTGTGGCGCCCACCACTTTAAAGATTTCCGAGAAGTATAAATGCAATTTTGTTGTATATATTTATACCTATGGAAATGTAGAAGACATTTTTCAAATCGGACCATTCATTAAAAAGTTATACGCAATCAAAACAATTGGATATATCCATCTCCCTCGCACTCCCTTTAGTTGAGTTACGATTATAATAATTATTAGATAGTCGGGACACCAACCCGACTATAGCGTTCTTTTTTGTTAAAATTAATAATTATATTTTATAATGCGTTTTATTTTAAAAGATAAACGGAACTGATGTCAATTTTAGTCAGAAGCTTCTAACGCAGTGAAAAGTCCTCTTCCGACCCTATAAAGTTCATATTATATATTCTTGATCAGAAGTCGTTACAGCCTTGTCCGGCTGCTTTTAACAGCTAGTGATCTATTTGTTATTGACTTGAAACTTTTCAAATCATATTGATTGAACGTCTATAGCTCTCTAATAGGATCAATAGAGTGAAAAGGTCAACATTTGATGTTTTCAAGTCAATTTTAAATATTTTATTTTTATTCATTTATTTATTGTTTAATGCCATTCTCGTCATATTCTAATTCTGCAAGGGCATTTAATCTTTGGCTTCCCGAAGTTAGCTTCCGCTCTCGTTTTCAAGTGCAATTAAATGGTGTCTTTCCCTAAAAAAACATCGATTCCACCTCTAATGCAAAGGTATAGAGAACCAGCCCAGAAGGCTAACATGTGAGAACAGTTGGAATTTCTTTACTAATAAATTCCAGTTATGCAAGTAACCCACCGACATTGCCCGACGTAACCCCAATGCATATTCAAAGTCAGGTGGAGTTGGCCGGTCCTTGGCTTCTTCTGTCGTCGGATCCGTTATAAACGACCTTCGCGTGATTTCTAGCAGCTCGTAGCGTGCAAATTGAGGCATTGAAGCAGCTGCCACAGAAGCAGCAACAGCAGCTCTGATGCGTTTTTAATCAAATTCAATAAAATTGCATTGCCCTCGCGCATAAATTTTGTGCAAAAATGGAAATCGAATTGGTTGTTGCACACCCATAAAAGGGAGGGTATGCATATTTATACACTTTTGGGGGTGTACAGGTTCGTGTTCATAAAGGTCTTCTGCTTTAATGTGAAGCACACTTTTAGGCAGCCAAACTTAGCAATGCAATTAAGCTGGGTGAAACTTATTTCGGATCTCGGAAACTATAGAAAATATAATGTTATAATGATTAGGCACCCCCTTTTAGATTCATCTCTGCGATAACTATCGGTTCAGGGTTGCTTTATTTTGATGCTCTATTTTACATATGTACGTGTAGAGAGTCTTCCCATCCGATGCATATGGATATGGATATACAGCACAGTTCGCACAAAGTGCCGTTACATTGGCAGAGATGCGGTTAATCCAAGCTGCGGGCGGGTGGCGAAAGTGGGTGGCAGATGGTGTGCAGGTTTGAGGGAGGCGGCCCACACAACTCATAAATATACAGATGTGTTTGCGCTCGTGTTTGATCAAACAAGATGGCGGGCGCATAAACAAATACGACGAGCACGCATCCATATGCATGAGGGCGCAAGTCAATGTGGTTGTTGTTTCCCAGGGGGCGAGGGGGGGCGGTGCCGCCACCGCATGCATTTGCCACCGGTGGCCCGCAAGGCCGCCTTTGATTTGAATAATCTCAGCTTAATGTTTTTTCTTTATTATTTCCCCCGGCACAGGACCCCTTTTCGACGTGGGTAGAGTGAGCGAAAGTGAATCGATTGCGATTGCGTGGAGAGAATGGGGATCAAACGTCGATGCATTTCACGAGATACCACCGTTGACATTCCACGTTGACGGTTTTCACTGCAACCTACATAGGTCGCAATTTGTTTTTAGCCTTAATGGAAGTTAGGCTAAAGTATCGATAGTGGTACCATCTTCTATCTTCGAAGATTTAGGCACTGGGGTTGTGAAAACATCGATAGTGGACACCATCGATAGTATAATCAAAAATTATCAAAGCATTACAAAAACAAAGGAAAACTCAAAACGAAACTTAATTGATAATTTATTTATCATAATCTGAAGAAAACGCAAATTATTTTTTAAATTTTCAGAAATTAAATTGAAACAAAGTACAATGTTGAGCCCTTAAGTTTAAAATACCGTCATGTTAAAAAATATAAAGCTTAAAATACTTAATTGTTTATAAAAAATACAAAAAACAATAAAGGAAGCTAACTTCGGCAAGCCGAAGTTTATATACCCTTGTAATGTAAGAATTATTATCGCTTATTGTATTCACTTAGTTTTTAGAAACACGCCGTTAAACCACATAACAATTACACAGGTCGACAAAAAAATTGTATCCTCATATTTTCCTTCTTGAAATTAGACCCATACACACACAATTCATTAAAAATACCAGGCTACTACCAGGCTACAGATAAAAAAAAGTGACAATTTTGAGCTTAGTAAAATGCATTGTCTCAAGAAGTAGAGTTCGCCCAACTTGGTGATTGGACACTGTTAAAGTTAAAGGTTCAAAGTACAATTTCCACCAAATTTTGGCTCTGGGCTACAATAAGGCACAAAAAGTGCCTATAAATCGAAAATTTGAAAATTTGACCACGGATTTCTCAAAACTGTGACGTGATGGAAAGTTTCCCATTATGGGGTAGTAATCTAAAGGTAAAATCCTTTCCTTTATCGCCTTCGCGATAGGCCTAGTTCAAACTCCGGGAATAGAAGTTCGAGCTTCAGAAATCGATAAATCACAATTATTGCTACCTATGTGACCCTGATTTTGGCCCACAATTACTAAATTGAAACTAAGGATTTGTTTCGGGTGTACCTATCGAGGTTCCTTTTTTCATCGCGGCACTGCGGTCGCAAATGAAAATGAAAATTCGAAATGAAAAGGGGAAATGCAGGGCTCTCAGTCACCCACCGCACCACCCATCCACACATGACAATACAATTGAATTCGGCCTTGTCGAACTGCGATGACGGATCGAAGAATGGAATGAAATGAAATGAAATGGCAATGGAAGTGGAAATGGAAATGCAATGAAATGGCTTAAGCCGGGACTTACAGAAGCCCCGGAGACATCTTCGGCGTCATCCCTATCCCGTCACTCTGTCAGTCTCCCGCCGCCTGCAATGCATTCCATCTCCAGAATCCAGAATCCGGCATCCCGGATCCGGGTCTCCATCCCCCTCCCCTCCCCCCTTCCCAAGACTCCGTGTGCAACCGCTGGCGGCGGTCTCCCGGATTAAGCAAATTTCGCTGTAAAACTATGGAAATTTCCGTCAGCCATGCACAGCTTGCCAAAAACTTTACTCCCGGCAGTGGTGCAAAATGGAGCAGGAGGCGCCAGCACACATGCGATATACACACCATATAGTCTATAAGGTGCGTACGGCGTCTTTGCATACATTAGACTGGCGAAAATTTGGAACTCGCGCTAGATCTTTGGCAAATTTTAAATCAGAAAAGTTTCCGACTACGGTTACCTGTTGCCGAAAACTTTGACAACGAAATGCCTTTGACCTGTGCCAACTGTAGGCATATTGTTCTTAAATTCATTGATCCAACCCATGCATTTTGAGCCTGGCTAAAGTGATGTGTCCCTCATTTCTAGCAGAGTTTGGGAAGCTCTCTTGCAAACAAGTCTAAACTAACCCCAAACAGCCCAGCAACGGTTTCTAAGCCTAAAAGGACTTACCAGGACCTCAAATAACTTTTAATTTCTTCAGTGGTCCAGCGCTTTGCACCAACATATCACAAGGAGCTTGATTATAATAATAATGTATGTAAATTAGAGCTGGCAATTCGGAAAGCGACCAGAACTTTCGAGATGACCACCGCAATTAATAAACATTTGTCGTACAATTGGTCAAAATACTAACCAAAAGTTATCCCCCATAAATTTGACTTAAGCACGAACATAAGCCAAACACATTTGCATACAAAGTGGGAAAGTGGGAAAGCGGGAAGGCGGGGACGACGCAGGAAAATGGGGCAGAGCGGGGAAAAGCGCAGAAAGAGAGAACAATGAGTTGGAGGGAGGGAAATGCCAAAGTCACGTTGCCATAATACGCAGCTGTAAACAGCCTAGACAGCCTGTCTGACTTTGTGGGCCACCGGAGGTGCTGGCTTAGGTGGGCGGCACTTCCGAGTGGGCGGAGAATGCCTGTCAAAATATTACACATTAGCATGCATGAAAAATGAAGAAATGCGCAAGACACGGCCAAATTAGGTTGTAGCGGGCGAACGAGCGACACTGAGACACATAAGTATGCAACAAAGGGTGTGTGCCCTCGCACAGATGCGTCCAAAATTATAGCATTCAGTAGAGGGATCCAGTCTTTCTTTAATACTATTACTTTTTCTTGCTCCCTAATGCACACAAGAATACCTACATCGCTGTGCCCTTAGGGATATATTGAGATCTTTAAGTAATCTCCGAGACATTGAGATACTTTATAAATATGGTCCAAAATACTATTACCCTGATCTCCACTGTGGGTAGGTGAGCTGCTCTTGTGCGGAATAAGTTCTCCGCTGACACACAAACTTTTTTTATTCATATTTATATTTATACATACACCAGCTCACACAGACATTTGTCAGGGGTCTTTCACATGTTTGTGCCCGTGTCGAAGGAAATACGCGAAGTTCATATTATAAAGCATATAGGGCACATAATGGGGCGTGTGCCACAGACACGCACATACACTTCAGCAGCCCAAACACTCGGCTTCCCTTGCAACTACTCGTGTGTCTGTGAGTTAACTTGGCTTGGCTTGAAAATGAACTTGCCAAACACGTAACGAAGGTCACACAGCAGCACCAAACATGCCATTAGAGCCCGAGAAAGGGGGAAAACAACGGCAGAGAATCGGCGAAACAACCAAGAGCAACCCGCCGAAATAAGGCCAAGCCTTGGGGATCGAAGTTTCGAGTGCCCTTATTTACATACATACTTAAAATACAACCCGATGTCAGCGGAAAATGTTTGAAAATGTTCAGGGCAACCTTGTTAAAATTGGAATGGGTCTTGTATTTTTAAAACTATCGATGGGCAAATTAATGGAAAACTAAAATATAAATCTCATGTAAATCAAAATGTTACATTTTTGAAATAATTTGATAAAGATCGGATGGGTATTACTGTGGATGGCAGTCCACTTAGTGACGAAGCGCACCATGAGAAGCGAAGGAATCTGAATGTAAGCCCCATTATACCCAGTATCGGGTATAATTACCAAAAAAATTTTGTTTTATGGTAAGCTGCCTTTAATTTATAGTGAATATGTCATAAAAATAGACCACTTTTCTCAGTTTTAGGGCGATTTTATAATATTTTTAAAGCTATTACTATGAGTGCAGTGAAATACAAAACGCGTCCCCACTTACAACTCTCTCCCCTAATCTATATTTCTGACAGAAATTATAACACGCTGTTCAAGGGTACCAAAATGAAGGATGTTTTTAAAGGAAGCGCTAGAAATGTAATAATAATAATGGTAGTTAAGTGCCCCTCCGCGACAGTATCGAAATTTAAGGGAACGCATTTCACTGCGCTTAAAGTTGCCGAACAAACACACAGACTCACGCACGTACATACATACATACCTAAAGACACCATATCCTTGTGTTTGTACATTGACTGACAGCTCTTTGGCAGGTCTTGCCTTGGTATTAGTGTCATTTGCCGTTTGCTTTTCCAACATTCTGACATTCTCATGAACTTTCGGCGAACGACATGCAAAGTCAAAGCAAACCAGCGAGCAAACTAGTAAACTAGCGAACTAGCAGGCTAGCACACAACGCACAGAGTGCATAAGAAATAAAGAACTACAAAACAGGGCAGACCCAAAAAATGTCATAAAGCTGGGAGCCGAACTAAAAAAGGAACGGAGCGGAGAACAAAATAGAACTATAAAGTCGGAGCAAATAGTCCTTACAAATGGGCGACGAGCGGGACATGAAAAAATATTGAGAACTGCACCCCTCTTATTTGTCTGTTCGAGCCAACTGCCGGCAGGATGACTGACGGATATACACAGTGTCTTCAAATAGTTTATGCTTCAAGTCAGTTCTCTGAAGATTCATGAATTTCAAAAAATTACCCAAAGATAAATGTGTTGAAATAATATTCAACAATTTAATTGTGTTAATTTTTTATCATATATTACAATTAGAATTCGAGGCTTCTTAAAATCTTTTCGCCAAAAACATTCTGCAGGTTAAACATAATATTAATGCCATAAAAAAGTGAAATATAGATAAATGTTAATAAAAAACGGCGATAATTACGGTGATTTTATACAATTTTTCAGAAGTATTATTTTCAGATACTCAAATAAAATATATTTTTGGGGCAGAGTTTTTTTTAATGGTGATGAGCAGTATTTTCTTAGCCTTACATTTTTTTTTAAACTATAACGAAATATTTTTTTTGTGGAGTATCTTGTTTTTTACAATCTAATGAATAAAATGTATTATTTTTTATTTATTATTATTTTTTAGCATTAAATTTTTAATGGTATTTAATAAACAATTAATAAGAACATATAATTTTCGCAAACCTAATGGATCTTACTTATGACTTCTGATTTCCACAGATTATTGAATTCGATTCTGACTATCGGCCCTGTTCTAGTTTTCACTTCCGAAAGATTCACACGGATTCGAATTTCCCAGACCTGTTCCAAGACTCACTTCCAAAAGAACTGCACAGATGTGAATGTCCCTCTGTTGTTAGTCAGTTAACTACCAAAATATTCACACGGAAACTTTCCGCAAAGCATTTGGCTTTCGAATTTAAATCCGCCAGCATGAAAATTAATTCTTTAAAAATACTTCGCGATTGCTTTATATGCCAATAATAATTTTATCATATTCCTTGATGTTTTATGTTTATAATTGCAACATCGGAATTGAAATTAGTTGCATATTTGACTTATTAATAAATATTTTGTGGTTGCACCTCAAACCCAGGTAAATTCTATCCTTTACAATTATTGCAATTACCCTTGTTCTAAATTCCTCTCGGATTTGGCTAAAATTATTATCCGATTAACCTAAAAACATGTTTTGGTTTAAAATACCACATAATTTAATGCTTAAATTGAGCGAAACGTTTTTAATAGGGATATTTCCCATAAGACTGCCTTTGCAGACAGCTATTTTATTTAACTTAAAAGGGGAACAATCAAGGGAAATTATATTATGTTAAAGGGAAAACCGACAATGTTATCGAACTCACTTCCGAGTGAAAACTGGAACAGGCCGGTATATCTATTTTATTTATTATTTTTTGACTCGCGCCATAACTCAAGTCAGAGGGAACCATTAACTTACGGCACAGACTGTTTCAATGGCGCCCCTGTTCACACTCTCGTGTTCGCATACAAATAGAAGTGTTTATGTGATTTTGACTGCTGTTTTCAGTTTTTATTTTATGTTGTTATAATATGCGAGTCCTTTGGGACTTTGCCCGTCGATGTCTGTCTGTGTGAGTGCCTGAATTTTAAGTCAGCACACAGAATTTCAGTCTGTCTTGTCGGCATCGATTGGGTTTATCAAATGGCTCTACTCATATTGCTGAGAACAACTTGAAAATTCCAAATTCCAGCGTTTTTAGTCACATTCTTACCCACAAAGAAGGATATAAGGCAAACATGTGAATGTTCTAAGATCACAATATAAACAACAAAGCTATGGGAAAAAGGTTCAAAGATTTAAAAAAAGAATTTCATTTGATTTTAACAGTTTATAAAACTTGTAGAACAATTATAAATGTAAAGGTATATTTTTAAAATGTTTGTTTAAAAAGAGTTCATGAAAGCATTATGTTAATTCTTTGACGTTGATTCACTATTTTATTATTCAACGTTTGATCAATATACAACTACAATCTACTAAGGAGCACATCCGAACGGTTATGTTAACCGAAGAATTAAAAATAGACAGACGAAAATCATCAGACCAAATAGTTGCATGATGTTCACTAAAGAAAAGCAATTGGGAAAGCATAAAAATTTGATTAAATTTATATTTACAATTTTACAAAAAAAATTCCAATTATTTTCTTTAATAACTTTACGTTACCGATATATTGAATGTATAGTTTCCTGCTTTGAAACTCCTTTTCAAGTATCTTTCGTGGGCACCCCGGACTGTGTTTTATTTAATATGACCGCAAACTCATCCCGAGTTTCTGTTTTTTAAAACGAGCAACACTTTGCATTTCGTCCAGCTGAGTAAATTGAGCAAAGTGGTGCTTGAACCGCGCGCATTGTGGCACGTCCTTCGTCCTTCATCCTTGGCCCTGGTCCCCTTCCTTTGCCGGTAACTCCGATTGTCACCTGTGCGTAGCGGCACGCACCGTCACCACCAATCCGCCCTCGCAGACATGACCCTTCGGAGAAGAGCTGTTGCTCTTCCGTGTCGCGGAAATAGTTTGCATAGCGACGCGTCCTCGAAAACCCGAAGCAGGTTCAAATGAATGCCTAGATTTATGCGTAATAAATTTCAATCTGTTGCCAACAAGACGTTGATTAGAGGCCACATCCCTTGGCAAACCCCTCCAACTTGCGGTTCATTTTGGGGTCGAGTCTCGTGATAAATGACCGGTTAACTTTGAGCGGCGACTGACCACCACCATGAACTGGTTAAAAGGATACTTCAACCCCCAAACCCAAAAAAAAAATCAAGAAGAAAAATAGAATGCGAAAAGCTAAGCCCTAATAAAGACCAATATGCAAATTGAAAGCGACAAGATGAAGGGAAAAATCCGTGCACTTGATACCCGAGGGTGGAATTTTAATTCTATGTAAGCCAAATGACTCCTCAGGTGACTCAATATAAAGTTATAAGTCTTGCTTAGGTTCATTCGCCTATCTATACGATTTGGGTGTGCACATGCTTTTTACAGAGATAACAAGACAATGTGCACAAAAGTCCAAGAAAGGAATTTGTAAAAATTAATATACGATTCAAATCATAGAATTCTGTGTGTAAATGCAGTGTTTGCTCGGGGACCCCTTCAATTAACTGGTTGTCCCATCACACAAACACCATTTTTCTTTCAAACCGAGTTTCCCCGGGTAGGAAAATGCCTCATTGTCTTCAGCATCGTTGTCCTTGCGGTTAATGGTTTTCGAGGGCGGAGGAGTAAATGAGTTGTAAAAATGCCTGATGGTCACTGGCTGCTGTTTCTGTTTCAGTTTGAGGCGCAATAATGGACAGGAAAAACAGTAAAAAGTTGAGTTTTAAAAGAGAACTTGATAGACCGCTTAAGGTAGCTTTTATTAGACAAATAATAATATGGCTAGAAAGCCATATTCTACACCCAGAAAAAAATTACCTTGATTTAAGTCCACTAGCATTAAATTAAGAAACGATGAACTAAAAATGTCTAAATAAGGCTATCCTGGACTTAAAAATATGTCTTCCATACAAATTCTAAGACTATACAGCAGTCCATATTAGTCTATTAAGGTCCTTAAATATGTATGGGAGGCATATTTTTAGAACACGTATAGACTTGTTTAGCCATTTTAAAGCCACTATTCCTTAAATTAAAGAGTATGGAATTAAATCAAGGAAATTTTATTTTTCTGAGTGTATAAAAAGTAATAGCTCGGTCCTTTATGGCGAGACTTTAAGCATTTTGAGTATTTAAGCAAAACTAACAAGAGAGAACGCTATAGTCGGGTTGGTGTCCCGACTATCTAATACCCGTCATTCGCTAAAGAAAGTGCGAGAGAGATGGATACATAAAATATTTTTGATTGCGTATAACTTTTTAATGAATGGTCCGATTTGAAAAATGTCTTCTACATTTCGATAGGTATAAATATACACAACAAAATTGCAATTGTACTTCTAGGAAATCTTTAAAGGTGTGGGCGCCAGACACATTTTAAAATTGTTAGTGGGCTTTTGTAGTTTCCGAGATCTCAGCGTTCATACGACAGACAGACAGACTGTCGACTCGGCTAGTGACCCTGATCAAGAATATATATACCTTATAGGGTCGGAAACGCTTCCTTCTCCCTGTTAATATACTTTTGCACGAATACAATATACCCTTTTACTCTACGAGTAACGGGTATAAAAATATTGCATGGCGAGTATTTTTCCCAAGTTGAGAAATCAAAATTATTATTTGAAGTTCTTTTAAACAGGATGACGCTGAATATTAGTTGTCTGTGCGGCAGTTACATTTTGTCTAGGAAAACATATTGGCTATTTTGTTGTTTATTGAGCGCTCGCCTGGAATGTCATTATCCTTTGGTGTATTTGTCTTGGGCGCTCCTGTGAAATATACATAACGAATATGAGACCACGCCCAGGTGGCTAACCCATATTGCCGCACTTTAGCGCACACCCGCCCCCTCCCGCCTCGGGAAAACCCCAAACCCAAACCCATGCTAGGACCTTTCGGGGAAAACCCGCCCGTTTCAAGTTTTAGCCTGTCAACAAGTCGCAATTTCAGTTGCATTTGTCGTCTCAGCCGACGTCGTCGTTTGCCATTTCACTTTGAAAATTGCCATTTCCGTTCAATTTCGCTTGCAAATTAGAATTCCAGTGATACGCTCTGTGCGCCTCCATGCATATAGAATGAATACATTCACATTCGCATTCGCTTGCATGTGGGTGTTTTTTGGCATCTGTGCGCATTTGTTTTTGCCTGTTTAAACTGTTGCATTTTCGCCCCCTGGATATATTCCGCATATATTTCTATATGTAGGACTGAGGAGTATATGTGTTTCTACCTAAAAAAGAAACGTCTGCCACGAGAGACTTTTTTCCTGCTTTCCAACACATTTGCAGCTTTGATTCACTGGCAAGGGGTATACGAATGTTTTCGATTTCAAGCGCCCCAATGTAGTAGTAATTAAAAAATATCAAATTAAATAATGTTGTTAAAGGAAGGGAAAATATTTGAAATTTAAAGATAAAGGGAAAAACACTTCTGTTTAAAAATCATATATCTTTATGAAGCCGAATAACTTGAGAGTATTCCAAACTTCGCGTTGCGCGAAAAGCCTTTCCTTGGTTTTTTCTATTTCTGCACTTGTCGTATATGAAAGTTTCGCAGTTTATTCCCCGGGCTAAAATTACATTCCAGAATGTCGACGACGGCGTCTGTCTGAGTTTTCTGTTTATGCGTTTTTCCGCCGCCTCAGCCGGCGAAATGCAACTGCATCTGGTTCTCATTCGGAGTGTCGACTAGCTCCGCGGTTCGCCCAATATGTCGCTGCATACTTGTGGCAAATAAATACACATGTAATTTCAAGATTTGCATTTAATGGCAAAGCGTGGCAGAGTAGCAAGGAGTGGCAAAGAGTACGAAGCGGGGCGGCTCAGAGGTGAACCGGGTGAGTGGCGTCCCCTGGGTTAGATGGCTCGGAATGTGAAGAATACGGGGTATTAAATATGAAGTGTGGCGGCGAGTCAACAATCAGCAATGAAATGCTAATGAACACATTCACAACTCTATGATGAGCGACTGCCGTGGGCTGCAAAAGCAAGCAAGATTACCCAGTTTTCCTTCTACGGCTCTTGACTAAGATATTTATTTCCATAAAAATACGAACGACTCAAGTATTTGGGGTTTAATCCTTCTTAACAATATATAAGCCAATATTTTTATACCCGTTACTCGTAGAGTAAAAGGGTATATTGTATTCGTGCAAAAGTATGTAACAGCTAGAAGGAAGCATTTGACCCTATAAAGTATATATATTCTTGATCAGGGTCACTAGCCGAGTCGATATAGCCATGTCCGTCTGTCCGTCTGTCCGTCTGTCTGTCTGTCTGTATGAACGCTGAGATCTCGGAAACTATAAAAGCTAGAGGATTGCTATTTGGCATGAAGATTCTTGGAGTTCCTACGCAGCGCAAGTTTGTTTCCAGAAGGTGCCTCGCCCCCCCTAACGCCCAAAATAGTTTATATACGATTTTAAAAATTTAAATATTTTGGAAAAGTTAAAATGCAGTTTTGTTGTGCTTATCAATACCTATCGAAATGTAGAAGAAATTTTTAAAATCGGACCATTCGTTAAAAAGTTATAGCTGATCAAAGTTTATATCTCCATCTCCCTCGCACTCCCTTTAGCCGAGTGACGGGTATTAGATAGTCGGGACACCAACCCGACTATAGCGTTCTCTCTTGTTCATTAATAATATTGCCTTTTAATAGGGGAGAGCGGGGTGAGGACAGTTAATCGGCTTGTTTAATCGGCTGTTTTAAATATAGACAACTTTTAACATTAGGGGCCACTCTAATAATTTAAGCCTTAGCAGCCACCAGCTAAGGAAGTTACGAATTAATTTCAATTAATGCCAGATTCAATAAAATATTTATGTTGTGTTCAATGCACTTTATTGAACATTGGTTGCTAGCGAGAATTGTTCAAGTAATTATTTTCGAAAGAGAAGTTTCGTGTCCAGCGCGTACCTCCTGTTAATTCTTTTTCTCCCCATTCTATAATATTTTACAGTAACACATTTTAAAAATGTAATTCAAAACTAAATTAGTTTCTCACCTTTGGGGCACACTCGATCTTTAAACTTAATTTTAGCTTTAATTTAAATGTGGTAATTTCTGAAAATTTCTTGATCTTTCTTATTTTCTTGTTTTTTGGTTCAAATGATTCCCCTTTTAACTTTTGACTTGTAATAAAAATGTTTTTTTATGTTTGTTTACTTTTAAGATTTTTAATGTTAGTTAGTAAGACAAAATAATTAATGTCAAATGTTGTACCCAAAAGTGACTGGTGCCATAATAAAATGGCTTCACCTAACCTGTAGCACTGGGATAAAACTAAAATAAATTAAATTAAATTAAATTAGATTAACAGATTGGCGTCCAAAAAATGAAAGCAAATTCAACATCTTTTTTACTTTATAACGTTTACAGCGAAAGTAAATTTATAATTATTTTGACCCCTCTACTAATGCAAGAATAGTTTGAAATGTATTTTCACACATTTCAACATTTCTCGAATAGTTTCCAATTTAGTGTAGTGGTGTGTGAATTGACTTCAAATGATACCAATTTTACCTCTTTATTTATACCAGCTAATCTCTATTTTTCAGAAATAATTTTCTAAATAAGTTGCCGAGCGGGAACCAACAACAACAACGACACCAACAAAAGGGGTCATATAAACCATTAATCCACAATTTCCAATCCAATTTCCGATTCTCCGATATTTTATTTTCTTCTTATTCAACTTCAGAAATAATACTCATGAATTTTAGAAATTTGTAGACTGTTTTTTTTTTTTAATTTTCTCTAAAATTTAGGGTAAGCTGCTGTTGGCTTAAGTAGTATGGCGATTTTCTTAAATTCAGGGAGATTTTTTCTGAGTGTAGGTTTTGTTTTTTGAAATCAGCTTAGTATATAAAGTTTTGATTAGTTATTTATTTATGTTTACCATAGCAATAGATTTTCATTAGAGCTCAGAAAATAGAATATCATAGGACTTTTAATTAGCTTGTTACTCTAAAATTGAAAATAGCCACCACAAAGCAGCTCCAATAAATGAGCTATTTTATTTTCTATATACAGTTTAGCTCATTGGTCTATCGACCCCAATAGTTTACTCTCAAAGGATTTTTAAACAACAAAATTTGGATAGTATTTGCATTCATTGCTTCAACAAAGTGTTTGAACAAAGGAAAAATATTACGCTTTTCAACTTTTACTGCAAAAATATAAACGTATGGGTCGAAAAGCAGAGTCGCGTTTTGCTGCTTGATTCCTTACAAATCTTAAGGAAAAATGAACTCTGCTTTTTGACCCATACGTTTCTTTTGGTGGGATGAATGGATTCCGCAGAAACGCAAACGACATTATCCTTGACACCGGTAGCAAAGGACCTGATTGAAATTTGTGTGTTTTTGGCGAATTTGTCTTACAATTCCGCATATTTCTCTAGCAAACTGTGCTAATACTGGCTTTTTGCCTTTGGTCAAAACACTTTCTTGACCGTCTTAAAAATTATACACTTTTGTTTCAAAATCAAAAATCGTACGTATAGCCTAAGAAAAATTGACAATGTAACATCACTAATAACATTAACAGAATATAGGGTATTTGATAGTCGAGGCACTCTACTATAGTGTTTATTCCTGTTTAATTATTTTCTCATTCCAATTTATTAAAGTAGACGAATGTTAAACATTTATATTTCTTTGTTTTTTTTAGATTATTACCCATAATTTGATCGGAAAACAACCAATGAAAATGTTTTCCATTCGCTGTTTATCCCCGGCACTCTCCACTCCCAGTTTTCCCATTTCCGTCAGCTTATCCCTTTTTCCCAGAACGAGTTCATTATTTTATAAAGTTTGGCATAGAAACGTTCCGACGGAGACAACTGTAAACAACATCGAGGCATTGGCATCGCACACAGATTGCCACCATTCGATTATCTCAGATGAATGAATTGTCTTATTCGATTCGATGAGCGACTGACTGAATGAATGCCAGACTGACTGAATGGTTGACTGGTTGAGAGGGTGGAGAGCTGTGGCCTGGGGTCGGGTCTGAAAAATAGCAGCTCCGGATGGGGTGGATAGATAGTTATTTGCATGAACTGATTGCGAAAACCTTGAGACTTGCCAAGACATATGGCCGGAGTTAACGACATTATGCAAATTGGATTTAAACATTTACGCAGCGCATCGCTGGATCAATCTAAATTGGACCGAATGAGAATGAATAAAAACTAAAATTTCGAATATGGCATATTAATCCCAAAGCAGTAAACGGAAAATAAATAAATTCCAATTAAATTAAAAAACGTTAAATATTATAAACTTTTATTTTCAAAACATATTTCTTATAACTTAAATTTATTGTATGAAAAAGCTTAAAAATGTGTTTAAATTAATAATAATAGTAATGACAATTAAAAAATTTAATTCTTAGTTTAGTTTAGAATAAATCTTCGATGTTGTTTATAATATACCTATGTATATGTTATTATTGGTTTCTGCCGAACACTTCTTATATTTTGAATACACCATTAATGTACAAGCAAATATAACAGTCCATGACAATAATTTTCAGCTGTCTTCATATTTTTCAGTGGCCAAGTTAATTGGGTCCCAAAGCAGCCACAAGGAAATTATGTCTGGCAAAAATTCTATTTATGTATATGCAGGAGATCGAGTCGAGAAGACAGTGTGGCAGGGTAAAATTAAATTAGTTCCAGGGAAAAAAAATCAGAGGGAAGACATGGGCTGCACCGGTTGCATGAACCTTTATATGGATTTTATTATTTCATTGATTCGGGCCATTAAATTGATAGCAGATCATAAACATTGCCAAGCCACGTGACCTGGAGGCCAATCATTGAAAATTTGATTTTCCTGACGAAAAAGTGCGGCAGAGGAGGCAAAAAAGGCATGAGCCACGGCAAATGGCAACTTGGCCATAAATCAAAATATTGTTTGACATAATGTCGAATTTTGGAGGGCACAGCTGGCGACGCGGGCAGCAGTTGAAAAGTGAATGTAAAATGAGTTTTGGATTGCCGACTATTTTCCGTTTTGATTCCAAATGTATTCAAACCGTGAGTGAGTTAATGTAAATCGTTGGTGTAATTGGAGGAATTGACACTCATTTGTCAAATGAAAAAATTGTTAAAGTGTTAAAATTGTAATGGGCAATTTTCGGGAAAATGCTGGCAATTTCGGCTTTAAGTCCTTATCGCTAACTCTATTTTATTCCGGAAAATAACATTTAAATGAATAATAAAGTTAGGTATTAATCTTATAAATATTTGTATACGCTTATGCAGATACTCAACCGTAAATAAATATATAACGCATTAATAAATATTCTTACTTATTTTCAAAAATTTCATATAATTTTCTAACTGTAACAAATTTCCATTTGATTCGAGTCTTACAGCTTCAATCATTTTTCAATTTTTCTGCGAAATCAGCTGTAACTCCCCTAAAAATGCTCTAAAAACACCTAAAATCAGTATTGATTAAAAACGCCATAGAACATGACCAAGCAATTCATCTTAGTCGCCACCCATCAATTGACAGATTCGCGCAATGCGCTGAATTGTTTTTCCTTCTATCTTCTGCTTTTCACTGGTCTTTTTCTTTGCTCCACTGTTTTCCTGTTGCCTTTTATCGGGATCCTTTTATCATAATTTGCTTGCTTGAAAGGCGAAACAGAGCGAAAAAATATATACCTACTTTATATTTTTCACATAATTTCAATGTCAAATTAGTTTGCAAAAAAACGCAGCTCCATCGAAGGCGAGGAAACTGCTTGGCCAAATATTTTTGTTAGCCCATCGCCACTCGGCGTCAGCTGGTAAAGTCCGGAGAAATAAGCAGGAGAAACGTCAATTTGAATAATAAATGAAAATGCATTGAAAAGTGGCAGAGACAGCTGCAAATGAGGCGCGGGCAACGTCATTATATGCGAGAGGAGATTGGCGAACAAATAAAACAATCGGCGGGGAACAATCCGAGGGGGGAAAAGGCGGAAAATTGGAGAGGAAAGCACAGCAATCTAAGGGAAATCCCAAAGAAACGTGCAGGGCCTCAAAAATCACTTCCGCATTTCCTTTGGCTCTCGGATAATAGTTTTCTTGTTAGCATTTTTGGCCCAACAACACATTTGAACCACTTACTGTCATTTGCCAAGGCGCCGACCAGGCGCATTTTATGTAAAAAGCTAAAAAACATAGTAATAAGACATGAAGTGCAGATCGTTCTGCACGCACCAAAAGGCAAATACTCTACATTTGATATTGTTAAGGAAGGCATAGGTAAATGGAACGAATTTAATTTTTAGCCAAAATGTAAAAATGTCTCTAAAATCATAACTGAATAAAGAAAAGTCGACTTATTTATATAGTGTTTCGAATATCATTCACTTAGAACATTAATAACTAGGTATTTGTTTGTTATTTTCATACAATTATGGCTTGGCAAAACTTAATCTTAGATTACAGAAATAAACTGAATTGATTAAAGAATAAAACAAAATATTTTTATAAATGTTTCCTTATATTTTCCACCATAACAGCAAAATGAATAACGCCCCAAGTTAGGGCACAAAAAGTAAGCATACTTAGGGGGGCACATGTGTGTGGCACACACTTATTGGTGAAAATTGTTGTGGAAAAGCAGGCAAAGTACTTGAACTGGCTAAAGTGGCCAGAGCAACCAAAGACGCTTCCTGGCGTGCAGAGTGACTCTCGTCGAAGTTGCCCTTAAATTGCTAGCATTTTGCTGCCGAACAAGCTGCACACTTTGCCGCCCATTTAGCTTCGATGGCGAATGGCGAATGGCGATGCTTTGGCGAAATTATGCAAGGAATTTTCACAGACACAGAGACAGAGACAGAGCTGGCTGGGAAAAACAAATGTGAACGCAGGCAGGCTTACGGAGGCAGGGACAGGGACAGGGACACAAAGAGACCGGGAAACGGTAAAAAGGAAAATGCATTTGTGGCATCGACTGCCAGTTGACACACATATTTGCCATGCCAGCGACTTGGGGACATCGCCATACGAGTCAATGACACGAGTCCCACACAATCACCTATCATCGTCCAAACACCCACCATCTACACTGAACAAAAAGATGACCTAACCTGTGTGACTTTAAGAAAAGATAAACTCTAAATTAGTGGATAAACTTACAGCTTTCAGTGCAACTTGGATCTGGACAACTTGCAAATCAAGAATTAATATTATTACATTAATATTAAAATTAAAAGCAAGAGAGAACGCTATAGTCGGGTGCCCCGACTATCAGATACCCGTTACTCAGCTAAGGGAGTGCGAGGGAGATGGAGATATAAAACTTTGATCACACATAACTTTTCAAAGAATGGTCCGAATAAAAAAATTTCTTCTACATTTCGATAGGTATTTTTAAACACAATAAAACTACATTTTTACTTTTCCGAAATATTTAAATTCTCGGCTAGTAATGCTGATCAAGAATATATATACTTTATAGGGTCGGAAACGCTTCCTTCTCCCTGTTACATACTTTTGCACGAATACAATATACCCTTTTACTCTACGACTAACGGGTATAAAAATTAATATGCTTTACATCTTTGGATAGTGCGTACCCACGACTTTCTCAGTGTTTAGGCTTTGCTTAAGTACTCACAGCTTTAATTTTAAATTATTCCTTTTGTTGGAATTCACTGGTCAACATCGAATATTAATTCCTACACTGTAATCAAAAGCTATCCATTTATAAGCAAATTATAATGAAGTATAACTAAGTATTGCATTTTTCTCTGTGGACTAGGCACCACCCCAGTGAAGCCCTGAGAACTGTCTAGGGGAATGACAGGCATCAGGAGTCAGCATCAACTTAAGCATCATTTTAACGTGTCATTTCAGCGTTTTGTGACGGAAATGTTTTGCATCATCGATACACTCGCTCACTCACTCACATCGCATATAAATGCAACCTGAATGAATGTGCCGACTGCATTCAATAATTTAATCACTCAGCGCTCCCAGCAAGCTCTTTGTTAATTTCCTCAAATCAAATTTAGCCATAGCAATGCTTTGCAAGAACGGAATGAAAAAAATAATCTAAGAAAGTGCCCGGAAATTCCAGCTTTTACCTAAAGTGTTTGTAAACCGATTTCACTAAAGAAAATTTTAAACGAATGCCGATAAATTGTTATAAATTTTAAGTTTTTAATAAAATTAAGTGGTTTGAAAATATTAGTGCTTGAAAAATAAAACAAGTGCATTAAAACTTTACGTCTCTTAAGAAAAATAAAATGTTATTCACTAACTTTTAATTCCGGTGTAGTTATATGTGATTTGATTTCAGCTTCTGCTGCAGTTAAGTGATTAAATTTGCAGATGATGAATTTTGGTTAGTCGATCTGAAATAATTTTTTTGTTTCTTCATTGACAAAAAGCGCTCATAAAATATTCGGCAGTTTTCTCTAATCTTTGAAAGTTGCTTTGAAATTTAAAGCATAATTTGTTTAACATTTTATTAATCAAGGTATAAATTGATAACATTGGGATATTGGATGACCAAATCTGTTATTGATTTTTTTAAGCATTAATTTAAATGCCGCTTCATCTCGTCCCAATTTACCGACAGCCAGAAAATATGCTTAAAATGTACCTGCGAATGGAGCTAAGACCAATTGCAAAACCAGCAAAACACTAAATCACTATTTGCTTTGTGAAAAAAATTGACAATCGCAGCAAGATAACATTTACAGATTTCGTGAAAAGCAATAAATTAATAATCGAAATGAATCGGAATTAACCAAAACAAATGTATCGGCAAAATAAACATAAACAATCGCATTTAATTCTCTGTGTTGTGTTTTTCCTTACAACACTTATTTAAATGCGATTTTCCCATATAATTATGTCATTTCTAACGAATAATAGCACTTAAAAATTACACTGTGTTACAAAACTATTGCTATTTTAATTTACCTCGCTGGATGCGATCAATTTGAATTTGTGACGAATTCCCAAATTAAACTGTTTCTGAGAAACAGGTCCTCAAAGTTTGAAAAATGCTTAAAATTGACATTTTTCCGGTGGTATTACAGGTAAATGGATTCTTGGTTTTTTGTGGGGTCAAATCCTTTTAAAAGTGCAACTCTTTATCTTTCAAACCCGATACTCAAATTAATTTCAAGATTTTTTTTAAGGGAGAAAAAAATAAAAGAAAACAGAGATAAAAAAACATGAAAACATACAGCTGCGGTCAATATAGTAGTAGTGTTTACGTCCTTCGTTTTTAAAAGTTTGTTGTTGTAATTTATCTTCTTCTGGTAATATTTTATTGATTATGTACTTTTGTACTATTGCTCTAATTGGATAAAAAAAGTTCAATAACAAACTTTTTAAAACAAAGGGCGGCAACACTACTACTATTTTGACCCTAGCTGTCAGTTTTTATGTTTTTATACCCTTGCAGAGGGTATTATGATTTCAGTCAGAAGTTTGCAACGCAGTGAAGGAGACGTTTCCGACCCCATAAAGTATATATATTCTTGATCAGCATCACTAGACGAGTCGATCTAGCCATGTCCGTCTGTCCGTCCGTCTGTCCGTCTGTCCGTCCGTCTGTCCGTCCGTCTGTCCGTCTGTTTCTACGCAAACTAGTCTCTCAGTTTTAAAGCTATCGGGCTAAAACTTTCCCAAAAGTATTCTTTCTTTTGCAGGTAGTATATAAGTCGGAACGAGCCGGATCGGACAACTATATCATATAGCTCACATAGGAATAATCAGGGAAAAAAAATTTAAAAAATTATAACTTGGGTGTTTTTGAACCTAGAACCTCCTACTTTTGGAAATGCCATTTTTTATCTAATTCTGAATTTCGAATAAATTTTTTTCAAAATCGGACGACTATATCATATAGCTGCCATAAGAACGATCGGAAAATTAATGGGAATATAATAGGAAATAAATTATTGCTTCGTTGACTTTTATTGTATTCTCTTCTACTCTGGAACATGACTCTTTTTAAATGTTTTCGATTTTGATTTTATCAATATCGAACTACTATATCATATAGCTTCCAAAAGAACGATCGGAAAATTAGTGATTAATAGGAATTATCTGCAAGGGTATATAAGCTTCGGCTGGCCGAAGCTAGCTTCCTTTCTTGTTTTACAATGTTTTATTTTATTTTTTCTCCCTTAAAAAAATCTTGAAATTACTTTTAACGATAAAGAGTTGCACTTTTAAAATGATTTGACACCACAACAAAGCAAGAATACGTTTGCCTGTAATATCCCCGGAAAGTTAGTTCTGTTTCTCAGAATCCTTGCGTCGGGGAACTTTTTGGACAACGCAGTTTTATTTGGGAATTCGTTACAAATTAAAATTTATCGCATTCATCGAGGTAAATTTTAGATGTAACATAGTGTTCTGAAAAATGTGAACCCCCATTACATATTTTCGAAGGCAATAATGCCGCTTTCGCAGTTTTTGATGAGCGCCCAGTTCCCGCGCACATTACCCATTTACCCCCAAATGCAGTTGTCGCATTTAGATAACAAATAATAGACATGTTTCGGCTGTTTTTTTAAATATTATTATTACTTTGTCGTTATTGTTGCAAGCTATTGTTTGTTTATACACCGTTATCGGCTAATTATTTACAGTTTGCCACCCCCATTTCTGGATGGGTGATTTTTCGGGGTTTCGGGTTTTGTGTTTGCGCCAAATTGCCAAATTTGCATTTAATTGTAGAGCCCAATTCAAACTATAATTGTCCTTGATACAGATAATTTAATAACAAAAATAGATTGTCGATGGGAGGGGAAAATTATAATGATAACAAGAGAGAACGCTATAGTCGGGTTGGTGTCCCGACTATCTAATACCCGTCACTCGGCTAAAGGGAGTGCGAGGGAGATATAGACTTTGATCAGCAATAACTTTTTAACGAATGGTCCGATTTAAAAAATTTCTTCTACATTTCGATAGGTATTGATAAACACAACAAAACTGCATTTTTACATTTCCGAAAAATTAAAATTTTTAAAATCCTATATAAGCTATTGAGGGCGTTAGAGGGGGCGTGGCACCTTCTTGAAATAAACTTGCGCTGCGTAGGAACTCCAAGAATCTTCATGCAAAATGCCAATCTTCTAGCTTTTATAGTTTCCGAGATCTCAGCGTTCATACGGACGGACAGACAGACGGACAGACGGACAGACGGACATGGCTATATCGACTCGGCTAGTGACCCTGACCAAGAATATATATACTTTATAGGGTCGGAAACGCTTCCTTCTCCCTGTTACATACTTTTGCACGAATACAATATACCCTTTTACTCTACGAGTAACGGGTATAAAAATGGCGAATTATTTGTGAAACATAGAGGTTAATCAATATTATAATGAATATTAATATAAAAGGAATATTTTGCATAAATATTTATAAAAATCTAAAAAAAATTAGAATAAATAGTAAAACCCAAGTAAGATGTCTATCCCTTCATCAACATTTCCATGAACTCTAATACTTTTATTTTTAGTGTGTATTTTGATTATAATATGGTTTTTTTGGAGCACTGTTTAGATACATACTTTTCAACGATTACATGTACCGTTAAACGGGAATAATAAAAGCGTAAAAATATTTGTATTAAGCGTTTCCTGCCACTTACTTGGTGGGAATATGATTTTTAAAAAATCACTTTGCGAGATCCTATAAGGGAATGTATGTATAATTCATTATCGGCTGATTATTTGATTTTGATGAGGCCCCCTTCTGGCCACGTCCATGTCAGCCCACATTAAAGCCAAAATGTGCGTACGCTCAGCGTTTTTCATGGCCAAATGCCAACTCATGCGAAACAGCGATAAAATTGCATTCCATTGTGTGCGTCTGTATGTTTGCATATGTGTGCGCAGATTGCACATAATTACAGTCATATAATAATGAAATAATATAGCAATGTAATAAGATTAAAAAAAATAATAAAATCAAGCCCAGACGCCTCTGTCCTCTTGGGTGAATATGGTTTGACCTCTCGGGGGGCGGCATTATCGAAGAGTAAATAAACCCGCACTCATACACTCGCATGCGGATATGCCAACTGTGAAATTGCGTAAGTGGGCGTGAAAGTAGGCGGCAGTCGTGTGCGCGCACTTCCGCTTCCGGTCATACATCACTCGGAGGCCCCATCTCCTTGGGCCGGGCCTACGTGTCTGGGCCGCTATCTTCGGAATACAGAGAAAAAACGGACTATCAAAGAGCAAATTTAAGTTAATGTGGATCACAATTTCAAATCTCCTAAAGAGGTTAAAAAAAAACAATAAAAGGATCATAGTGGTTCTTCTAATATTGATAGAAAGTCAAATAAGGTATAATTGCGCTTGTATTAAGCTATTTTTTTCAAAGAGATTAGAATGGTTTTCTTATAATACTTATACAAAATAATCCAAAAATTATTCAAGAATCATAAAAAAATCAATTAAGAGTTACTAATTGGTTCGGTTTGCCTTAGTGCAGTCGAACCTACATGTTCTGAAGCACCCAATTTGTGGCCAAAAAGAGATGGGAACCGAAAGGGTATAATGTAAGAGAGCGGGGGGTGTTGGCGGGTCAAGAGACAGAGGCGGCAAATGGGGGTCCACGTAACCAAAAGCCGTAAACGCAGCATAACATAAAATATAAAATGCGAGCAAAACAAAAAGAAACTTTTTTGATGTTTAAATTATGTTGACATCCTTCTTATGTGAGCTCTCATAAAATAGAACAAAAAATAAAGAAGAATAACAGCAGCCTGAGCGGCGACGTCAGGGAAGTCGCATCATCAGTTGAAAACGGGTTGAGACCGAAATCGGGATTGGCCTTTTTATCTGCGGAACAGTGGGGTCGCAGGCATATAATGTCTAGAAAAAAGATCCTTAATTTGAGCTATCTAAGTATTTATTATTATCCCCTGGCTAAGCATTTTCAAAAAGAAACGCATTGAAAAAGACGTGATCAGAATAACTATTTTAATTACGTCTTCAAACTCTTTCACATGAAACGTTGTAAAAGTTATTTTCATAATGTCTTACCCTGATCAGAAGTTCCCAAATTTCCTATAGTTGGAAAAAAACGTACATTTTTTACTCATCTAGATTTTACTTGCTGGGTGAATTTTTTCAACGATTTGAACAAAAGATACTCTGCCAACCGATATAAAAATAAATACAAAAAAGCGTTTCAATTAAGGGGAAGTTGGGTCTTGCAAAAAAAAAATTTCGATGTTTTTTTTAAATTTGTTTCTTGTAGATTAACATCTTAAGAGTATACAAAAAAAGTTTTAAGTCAATCGGACAACAACTTTATAATTTATGCTAAAACTAGTACCCTAACCTCTTGTGCCTTTTCTTTTCAGCAAGCTTTTTAATACATTTTAATGGTTTCTCCCTTTGCAGCAGTTTACTTATTGACACGTGGAAACTACATTCTAAATCATTTCACAATATTCTATACCCAGTGAGTTAGCAATATTTTTCAAACACGCTCGTTTGATTACGCGCAGTTTAACGTCTTCAGACTGGTAATATTTTATCGCTAAATCAACCCCACTGTGCCTTAAAATGGTAACAAAGCGAATGGGGCTTAGCCGGAGTCGCAAAGACGCTGCAGTCGGCTCCAATGAAGGATGTGAAAATGGCTATACGGATGAGTCCTGATCCGCATCCGGCTGCCTATCCGGGTTGAGTTCGGGTTCGGGTCGCTGATTAGCGCATATGACGTATACGACATGTGTCTGTCCCTTTTTGCGGCCGCCTCGGATGTGTGTGTGTGTGTGCTGTTGCTTTGTCTTGTCCTTTCAAAAACCCTTTTTTGCCAAAGCATCTGGTTGTGTTTTCCCTTGTCCCTTTTCCTGCATTTTTTCATACACAAAGTTTGTTGGTGTTTGTTATATTGTAGCTATTATATTATTTTAAGCCCCACAAAGAGCTCATTAATTTCCACACATAAACAGGCCAAAAGAGGGACATGAGTTTATTCTCAAAACGTAAAAAATGTAACTTTAAAAGAGGGTGGGTAAATATATTACATACAAGAGCATGTGTTCAGCCAAAGGGGGAAAAGATTGATCTGAAGATGTTCTTAGTTTATTTTATACAAGTTTATTTTTTTATCTCCGAATTTCCTTTCTTGGGCTTCAATAATTCATATTTATTCATGCTATTTGCGGTATCTTTTGATCTGTTGCTGCTTTCTTATCCATTAATGACATATGCTCCACTACGTAATGGTACAGTGGTGCTGAAAATAATAGTGGGCAAGGGAATTTCGCAGTAAATATTTTCACTCAGAATAATTATTGGATATAATCTGGGAGGTTCAGTTTATTTTTATTTAAAATGCGTATTATTCTTATTAGGTTAATAATGTAATATTCTGCTTATAATACAAATGAGCTCCTTTTTCTTAATAATTTGTATGATTTTCCTCACTTATTGTTAAGTCAGGAGCAACATTATTTTTCTCTCTCATAAATTACAGCGAATCCGACCATATTTAAAAAATATTTGTTAGGCCACTGTTATTCTGAACACTGCCGTTTGCATTAAGCACATATTCCCCTCTAACAAACTTAACCAATGGAGCCATAAATTATGAAACAGTTTTGTGCTGTTTAAGCATATCATAATGCGACGAGCCTCAAAGAGCCATTTTAGTAGTGTGTGTATAAAAATATATGTACCTATGCCGCTATACATACAACCCTCCTACTGGACAGCAGCAAATCTACCCTGCCCCACCCGTTTTTTCCCTCTTCCCTCTGTGTGTTCACAAGGGCTTTCATGTCTTTTATTTATTATGCAAGCCAGGAAAATCCAAAACCCTTGAAATGATGCCACAAAATAATTTAAAAGTAATCAGGCAACAAATGTTTGCCTTGTTCAGAGACACATTCCACCACTCTTTTGTTCCCAGTTCCCGGGATTATACCCTATTGCAGGGGAGTTTGGGAAAAGGGAAAAGGGAAAGGGGAAAAGTTTTCCGAGCATTCCGGAATGCATAGCAATATAGCAATCTTCAGCACTCACTAATTGCCAGGCCCACTATAAATTTATTAAAGACGACTGGCAAATATGTTACTCCGAGGCATTTATAATTAATTAGCAGCACTAATTTGATGCCCTCGAATGGCCACAACAGTTGCCGCAATTTGTTTCCAGATGGAAGACGCTCGTCCTTCCGGAAAATGGAAAACATTTAACTGCCTAGGTCAAGGTCAGGCCAGCGAACAATGGGACTTTCCTGGAAAGACTTTCTTGGCTTCGAAGTCTGGTTCTTAGTGCCCAAAAAAGGGGTATTAAAGCAAAGTGTTGCTTATAGTTCACGGGCGTTGACGAGAAGTGTTTGGGACGATCATAATAAAATAATACAAAAACAAGAGAGAACGCTATCAGCCAAAGGTTGTGCGAGGGAGATGGAGATATAAAACTTTGATCACGCATAACTTTTTAACGAATGGTCCGATTAAAAAAATTTCTTCTACATTTCGATAGGTATTGATAAACACAATAAAACTGCACTTTTACTTTTCCGAAATATTAAAATTTTGTAAAATCAAATCTAAGCGATTGTGGGCGTTAGAGGGGCGTGGCCCTCGGCTGAAATAATCTTGCGCTGCGTAGGAACTCCAAGAATCTGCATGCAAAATACCAATCCTCTAGCTTTTATAGTTTCCGAGATCTCAGCGTTCATACGGACGGACGGACGGACATGGCTATATCGACTCGGCTAGTGATATATATACTTTATAGAGTCGGAAATGCTTCCTTCTTGCTGTTACATACTTTTGCACGAATACAATATACCCTTTTACTCTACGAGTAACGGGTATAAAAATACTGGGATGTCGAAAAGTCAACTGGAGTCACAGAATCTGCAGGAGGACGTTTTCAAGTACTTTAAACCACTTTTAAAAGCCATCTCATCGGTTTGTCCCTTGAATGTACATTTAATGCAAAGATAATTTGGTTAGACCCATTCACTATATATTTATAGCTACAAATCAATATATCAGCCCGCGGATGAACAACTCCAAATAGCGTTTCGCCCGATTTTCCGTTGACACATCTGACTGAGGGGCCCTTTTGGTCACTTCCGTCGGCTTGTCACTTCCAGCTACATAAATTGCATTCAAAAGTGGATCGGGGAATTAGTTCGGGGTCAGCTTCATTTGCAAAATGCATGCGGGAACACGTATTGCCGTCACCAACCCCCCAAACCCCTCCAAAAACCCCTCCATATCCATTATCCAGTGCATTAATGAGCGACCAGAGACGCATTAATATGCCAACCGACCGAAGTTTATCTGTTTTTTTCTCCAGAAGCTTTGACAAATTGAATTAAAACCAGAGCAGACACAAAAAGCAAATAAAGATAAAGCAAAACAGATGACACTTGAGACAATGGAGATGTGCGAGCGAAGCATTCAAGCGCTCAAGTGATTTAAACGGAAGGAAGTTGCGTCGGTCAATACAATTAGTTTTACTTAAAAAGCACTCAAATAATTTAAATTTAATTGGGGTCAAGAGAGTCTTGTGAGTGTGTGCGAGCGGGGGAGCGGGGGAGCCAGCTGCAGACATGTCCTCCATGATGTCTGCTGCATCTGACATTATCTAATTAGGCAGAAGTCGGCCCCCTCCCCTCACCACCGCCTCGCCAATTGCGTGCACTCGAAATGATTTATTTCAGCTCCCAGGAATGCCCCGCCACTGTTTAGAGCCTCGCACCGATGACAACGAATGCCAATGTCATGGCTGTGAAAGGGGTGCAGATAGCGGATACGGGGTCTTGGGCGCACTCGGAATAAAACTTGACCTGAGTTAGAATTCAGAAAATAATCATATTTTTCAAAAATGAGAAAATCTAACCTTGATATTTCCTCTCCATGCCTAAGGGTATTGTGATTTCCGACAAACGTTTGCAACGCAGTGATCAGGACTACTAGGGGAGTCGGTAGACGATGCATGTCATATCGCCTGGTATCAAAACGGCCGCTATACATACATATCTCTAAAAATTATAAAATGAAGGTCCGATTTCTAAGGGGATACGACCACAGCCCAAACCGTAACAGCTAGAGCAGCCAAATTTTTGCACAGTGTTCCATTGGTGGCCTAACCGCCCACTAAGATCCGACATGTTCCCCCAATGGCGCCAACCAGCTCCACCGTCAATATTTGCAACAACAAAATTTGATTTATTTAAATGCTTAACTTCTAAAGTGGTTGGAATTTCGAAATTCAAAGTCCCCCATAATTTGGGGGCTACATTTAAAATTAACTTTTGCATTTAAAAAATCTAAGCCGCTGATTGTGATTTAAATGATTTTTAGATCAATAGTTAATTCTATAACCCAAATCCTTTTTAAATATTTTTAAATTTCGAATTACATTTTTAAAAAATCGGATGATAGAAGCGGTCTAAAAATTAAATGGAAATTAATTTGTTGATTTTTATCGCATTCTTTTCTTCTCTGGGATATAGCTTTTATTTAACATTTTAAAATTTCAAATTAAATTTAACCAAATTCGGACGGTTATATATAATGCTGTCATAGGAAGGAACAAAAAAATTAATGCCGAAATAATACGAAAGCAGCTAAAATGTAGATTGTTTTAACATATAAATAATAAATCTAAATTTAATGTTTTTGTAAGTTAATAGGAATGATCTGCAAGCGTATTTAAGCTTCGGCCAGCCGAAGCTTCCTTTCTTGTTAAAAGTAATTTTATTTTGAAGCAGAAGTCAAAGCCCTATTTAATTTCCGCCATGGAAGAAAATAGCGAAAATTACTACAAATTCTTTAAGCAAAGGCAAAAGGTTTTGAAGTAAATCATTAATCTTTATATTCGAATTTTTGATCAAGTACGGAAGATTGAATTGTAAGTAATCAAAAACGTTACTTCTTCAGATATGTATGTATCTATGTATATTTGGATATGTTTTGGTTGGCTTATGTGTATTGTGTGCGCGTATGTTTCTATTTGAAGTATTAATTTCTTTTCATCCAATGCAAAATTTTTCTAATTTATTTGTCGAGTTCAAAATTAATAACACTGTGCAGCATTTTTAATGCTTTTTAAATTTACCTCGATGGATGATATATTTTTGGATTCGTTACGAATTCCCAAGTTAAACTGCGTTTTCCAAAAAGTTCCCCGACGCAGAATCCTTGCGTCCTAGCAAAAGGATCTCAAAGTTCGAAAATTGCTGAAATTGGCCAACTTTCCGGAGCTCTCACAGGCAAATGGATTCATGTTTTGATTGAATTCTAAAGTTTTTTAAAAGATACACTCTTTATCTTTCAAGACCCATACTTAAAATAATTTTAGGGTTTTTATTAAGGGAGAAACAAATTTTAGAAAACATAGTCAAAAAACATAAAAGCATACAGCTGAGGTCAAACTAGAAGTAGTGTTGCCGCCCTGTGTTTTTAAAAGTTTGTTGTTGTCACTTTTCTTATCCAATTAGTTTAATAGTACAATTATAATCAATACAATATTACCACGAGAATACAAATTACAACAAGAAACCTTTAAAAACACAGGGCGGCAACACTACTACTATTTTGACCGCAGCTGTATGCTTTTATGTTTTTTGACTATGTTTTCTAAAATTTGTTTCTCCCTTAATAAAAACCCTCAAATTATTCTAAGTATAGGGTTTGAAAGATAAAAAGTGTATCTTTTAAAAAACTTTAACATCGAATCAGTTTAACTTGGAAGTTCGTAACGAATCCAAAAATATAGCATCAGTCGAGGTAAATTTTTATTGCTGCATAGTGTAATTAGCACTCAAATGTGAAAAAATAAGTTACTTCGCTACTTTTGTGTGGGATGCCAATCTTTTCGTGTGTGTACCAATGTTATCATTTAATTCAACACAAGAAATTTGAAAAAATAAAACATATTCCTATTCACAAACAAATATATTTGTGCGCAAATTAAAATAGCATTGATAACATTGTAACTGATAGAAAGTATAAATATTCTCGACTTTTGTTTGGATCACATTTATTTATTATATGTTTTCAAAGAATCTTAAAAGATTATAAGTATTTTCATTTATTTGACAATGATGAGATCGCAAGTATTATAAGAGGGCTATACAATCAAATTGTCTACCTCTCCGTTGCCACAAGACTCTAAAAGTAGCCTGTAGCCTTATGATTCTTGGATCTTCCAAAAATGTGGTTTAAACGCGCCAATTTCTATACCTCAGGGGTGGTGTGGAATTAAGAAAGTCCTGACAACCGTACTCCAAACTCATTTAAAGCGAACGAAGTGGCTCCGGGTATAGTTAGTTATCCATATAAAAAATTTGGTCGGACGCGCCTAGTTGGCACTGATGCAGGATTTCGTTCGAAGGGGAAACTAGCAGCTGAGCTGAAAATCACATTAAATTTGATACTCTTATGTTTTGTAAAATAACACATGCCGACAAAATTTTGTGGTTGCTTTTTCATGCCACGAAATTATAGGTCATGCCTGACCTGAAAAATCAATAAAATAAACTTGATTTTAAAAAATAAATATTATTTTGAACGCAGCTGTTTGTCCAAGACTATGTCTTTTGGTTCTAGCCCAAAAAAGACCCCGTTCGCCTGAAATTTCGGTTTAAATGCGGCCAGAAACATAATTGTTCCAACTTTGAGGTCCTATTAATGGCGTTTTTTCTGGGGGTAGACATTATGGTAACTGAGGTAAAATTTCCAATTCCATAGTAAATCGATCAAGTCGTGTCGAGCAAAGCGAGTAATAGGCTTCGGTCAATAATGTGAGATGCATATTAGTTGGTAGTGAAGCACCAAAACCAAATCAATTACCAAACCAAAAACGTACAGAATGTGCCAGTCGGCACAAAAGCCGAGGAGGCAGCGAATCGGTTATGCCCAGACACACTAATCAAAATTCACCGCAGAACCCAATTTTGTGCGACAGTGTAGGAGTGGTAACTTCTATGGATCCATTATATGGCCCAGTTGTGCGCTCGTATGCGGGGCCACCTTAAATATTAAGCAAGTTTCCAAATAGGAAGACACTCACACAAGCACCGAGAAAAATGATGGGGTAGAAAATAATAAAACCCAGTGCAAACAGAAGAATATTTTAAAATATAAATACATTCCGAGATTCGTAGGATTCTTAAAGTTTCATATCCCCATTCGAGATGATAAGCATATTTAACACCCAAGCTTTTAATCACAATGAGCGCCACAAACGTGGCCATGTGTAATGTTTTCGCTTAGTGTGCCCGTTTTTGGGGGCGTGGCTGGGGGCGGGAGTGATGGTAACCGCAACATTTTAGTTGCATTTGCGACGTTCACCGCAAGAGGCAACGCCACAAGGACCAAGGACATTTACCTAAATTAAAGCTAATGAATTGCCTCTTCGCAGAGAGTCCTCCCCCGCCCAGCCACGCCCCACCCGTCTGCGTCCGCAAAACCACACCCCCACCACCTACCACCCACCGCCCATCGCCCACCGCCCCCGCAGTGCAGCCACTTTGCTGTCTGCTTTAATTTGCATTGCACTTGTGTATGTTTACATTTTTTATTTCATTCATTTTCATTCTTGTTGCGCCTTCTCGCCATCTATTTTTTGCCTCTTCTCTCCCCGCCACTTCGCTTATTCATTTATTTTTTGTGCTTTATTTTAATGAATAAGTGCATTAAATGGCCAAGGGGGAGGCTGAGGAGGCTGAGGTGGCTGAGGAGCGGAAACGGACATGGCGAATGACTGAATGGCTGCTAAGCCTTAGACACCCACCCACACACCCACAAAGGAATATGAATAAATGTGCTTAAATGTGTGCGAGCGAGAGGGGCAGGCGGAGGGAGCGAGATGGAGCGAGCTAAAGTGAGGCCTCCGAATAAAAGCCAAAACCCAAACAACATGAATGGCACTACCCCGTTGGACTGTGCCTCATTTTCCAGCAGCCCAAAATGGCAGTGTGCCATCAAAATTTAGAAGTGGAGAACTAAAAAGGGTCCTTAAAAAATAAGGTATAGTTTAAAGCACAATTTAATATCAATGGAAACACCGCCTATAATATTGACTTGCAATAAAAAAGAGTAATTTTCATTATTATTCATTCAATTTTTCAAAATAAACGTGTACAACTAAAATTAGTTCAAACTAATTTTTTAATTTTAAGAGCAACTTTTTATGTTTACTACACTCAAAACAACACCTATAAATTCCTTGTACTAATATTTTGTTAGGGAAAATCGAATTTCAATGTGTAATGTGTTTTCATTGCTTCGAAAAAAGCTGTTTTTAAAAGATTGGAACTAATATGATTTTTTCTCTTCCACCCAAAAATACGAACATACACACACGGGCATATAAAATATATATTAGCAAGCTTAACGTAATATTGTTAGACTACTGGAATTGTCGAATATTCAAAAATGATTCAAGCCGCTTTCACTACAAACACTGATAGGGTGGTACTAATTTATCAGTTATAGTTATTTGTATTTATTGTATTTTAACCAAATATTATGTTTTATTTACATTCTTGTGTCTAAATGTCACTGTTTTAACCAAATTTAATATCGGCTTAAGGGATATTGCCTTTACAAATCAATTTAACTACCTTTTTTAAGGCCGCATCTGTAGTGCAAACGCTTATAATCTTTTTTGAATCAAATTGAAATGACGATCAGTGCTGCCATTTTGTCCTTTTTCCGGACAGATCTGTCCTTTTTTTAACGGCTTTATCCTGAAAAATTTCAAACATCCCCTGTCCGGAAATCTGTCTTTTTTTTTAAAATAAGGTTTTGAGTTATTTTTGCTGGGCGTATTTATATAAACCTATGTTTATATGCTTAAACGGCTTTTTAATCATCATTCTTACAGTTAGGCAGGTAAAAACTAATTTTTACGAATTATCAAAGAGACGTGAAGCAATCGATAGATTTTCTTTATGGTACGATTTTTTCTATAGCAAAAATTATCGCAATTTTTATTCTCTTCTTTTTTTGTCAGGAAAAATTTCAGATTTGTTCGATTCTGATTCGGGCTTGACACAGTCGTGAACATTGTTGTATTACCAATGTAATTACTTGAAATGCTTTTATTATTTTAATAATTATGGATTTTTACGTATACGCCCAAAAAATTTACCATGGTAAAATCATCAAGCGAAGAAGGTTGTGAGTCGGGCGATAGATCATTGCATAATTAACTTTACTATTAAATCGATTTAAACTAAGTAAAAATATAAGCCATTTTTTAAAATGTTGTTGTCTTTTTTTCTCGGTTTTTTTTTGGCTTATATTTCCCGTTTTTCAAGCTAAGTGATGGCAGCACTGATGACGATATTTTTAACATAAATATCGATCCTTTCCCTATCCCCATCATTAATTCGGAGACAGATAAAGGCAACAATTACTTAAAAATTTACAACATGCAACTTACATGCGCATCTTTATGATGTTTTTGATTTTTAGAGAACAATGAAATGCAATATTATTTTTTGATCAAGGCCTTTTGAGTAGCCGGTTTAAAAGCACCTAATAAGGGCCTTCAAATAAATGTAGTTCCCACTAGAGCCCTGCATGAATTTATGCAATGAATTATTTTGAATTTTTTTTTTATGTGAATGAATTTTTTTGAATTTTGAGTTTAATAGAATTTGATTGAATTTGAATTTTTAGTTTAATCGAATGAATGAATGAATGACATGAATTTCAAAATAATTCAAACAACATTCTCATTTAAAGGAAAAGGGGCATAATTTTGTCGTTCAATCTGCTTGAATTTTATACACTATGCAGTTAACATTGATTTTACAAAAATGTTCGACTTTTTGTTCTCAAAAAAAAGCACAAAAAAATTCTGACAAATTCAAAAAATGCATAAAATGGATTCATTCATTCATTCAATTCGAAGTGAATTAGGAAATAATTCAATTCATTTCACATAGAATTAAATTAAATAAATCAGAAATTTCATCGCATACAACGATACAACAAAAAGTGAATGATTCACGCAGGGCTCTAGTTCCCACCTTATTAAAACAAAATTTGGGTAAAGTAAACCCAGCTTTATGGCACAAGGCAACACCATTCTAATTACGGCACCTACGCAAATGCAACTGGTTGCTTATGCGGAATGCACTCAAAAGGCGCAGTTGCAGTATCCATGGCAATGCAATTACCAATCCCAGGACACTAAGTCGATGTCCTGGCACTCACGTGAGCACAGGGTCTGCATCCGCTTTCTGTTGTCTGTTATCTGTTGTCTGATTCGTCCCACTGTGCAATGAGGCGGGTGGCACAAATAATTGCCTTAAATTAGCGCTGCATTCGGGGGAGCTGCTGGCTGGATGGGCGGACAGATAGAAGGACGTTGCCTGGCATCAACATCAGCATCAGCATCAGATTCAGAGTCAGCTCCAGTGGCAGTTGCCTCGTTACAAGTACTTTATGCAGTAATTGCAGTACTTGTCCCGGCTGCTGCCGCTGCTTTTGCTGCTGCTGCATTCAAGTGCAATTCTTTTTCGCTAATGAAAAGCGCAGTGCAAAAATACAAAAATATATCTTCTCATGCCAAATGGAATAAAGTTATCTGCTTGCCGGCAGAAGCTAAAGCCTCCACATAGAAATGGTTTAATGACAATGAATGAATATGAATTTCGGACAAAAGTGAATTTCCTGAAAGAAAGGGACAGGCAGTCGTAATTATAAATAATAATAAAAGCGAGAGCAGCGAAAAGTTCTTCCAGTCGCTTGGCAGCTTATTCTTGCGGATGGTCACAAATCTAAAGCGCTGGACACGCAGCAGAGTATTTTTGAAATTAATATTCAATATTCTGTCTTTTAGTTTAAGTCGATGTACGATATCCTCCGATATTCACAAGTTGGGTTTCCAAAAACGAACCAAGCAAAATATTTAGAGTATGGAGGATTCTTAAAATATTTAAAATATCATAGGAAACACTAGTTCTTTAGTCAATATCATATCCATCGGTTTTCCAGATCATTTAGTTCCTCAAGTTTCGCCAGCAAAGTGTTCCCGACACTTTGGTAAGAAATATTTTAAAATGCTCAATTTTCGCTGCCATTTTCTGGTGACCCGCCCCTTTTGCCCACCTCCGACTGAGATTTCATTTCCAGTGGCCATAGCGTTGGGTGTTCAAGGGGGTCTGCACAATTTCCGCTGAAATTTATGTGCCTTGCCCCACAGAAAGGCAGCGGCAAATGCACAAGGGTGAGAGGAAGAGGCAACAAGGCCGCGCACAGTGGGGGCAAAAAATTGTAAACACTTATTTACTGTCCATTTCCGCTGGCTTTTGATGTGCCACTGGTATTTTTTGCTGCCCGGCTTACAGCTGGGAAAGCTGGAAAATGCATTAGGCAACATTTCCATTTGTATTACCATTTGTATTTGTATTTGCAGTCATTTTTCCTTGCGCCGGGTGCCGAGTGCTTATTTATTCAGCTTGAGCTTTGTTTGCTGGTTTTTCACTTGCATTCCGCCGGGAGGTGCCCCAGGCCCCGCTCAGCACCCTCCACCTCCCCCTTTACCCTCCAAGCCCACGTCCATCGTCCTTCACGCCTCACCTGGCCAAATCAAGTCTGTTACTCAACCCACGCCCACCCATGCCCATATATCAAAGTGGGAGTCGAAAGTACAGCATCTCGGGGCGCAAAATGATATGATGCACTGGAGCATTGATTGCGGGACTCTAACTTTAGTAAGGATATTCATTTACAGGCCACACGAAATCGAAACATATATTTCCTTGCCCTTTCAAGCGTCTTTGGAGCATTTGAAGGAGTTGTATTTATACCCGTTACTCGTAGAGTAAAAGGGTATATTGTATTCGTGCATAAGTATGTAACAGGTTGAAGGAAGCGTTTCCGACCCTATAAAGTATATATATTCTTGATCAGGATCACTAGCCGAGTCGATCTAGCCATGTCTGTCTGTCCGTCTGTCTGTCTGTCTGTCTGTATGAACGCTGAGATCTCGGAAACTATAAAAGCCAGGAGATTTTGACATTTTGCATGCAGATTCTAGGAGCTCCTACGCAGCGCAAGTTTGTTTCAAAATGGTGCCACGCCCCCTCTAACGCCCACAATCGCTTATATACGATTTTAAAAATTTAAATATTTCAGAAAAGTAAAAATGCAGTTTTGTTGTGTTTAATAATACCTATCGAAATGTAGAAGAAATTTTTTAAATCGGACCATTCGTTTAAAACTTATGCCTGATCAAAGTTTTTATCTCCATTTATTAGATAGTCGGGACACCAACCCGACTACAGCGTTCGCACTCCCTTTGGCTGAGTGACGGGTATTAGATAGTCGGGACACCAACCCGACTATAGCGTTCTCTCTTGTTTTTATTGTATACACTGCAGCCGAAGGCTGAAAACTTAAGGTACAGGGAAGAAATTTACAGGAAATTTGTTTAGCCAAAGCTATACTCAAATAATTTTTTCCCAAATGCTAAAAAGGCGTCCCAATGATTAGATTGAGAAAAATGTTATTTTTAAACGAAGAGTTAGGCCTTGGCTCCTGGAATCGATTTGCTTTTTCTTTTACTTGGCAAGTTTGGTAGAGTAAAAGACATATAAAACGGCGGCGGCACAGTTTAAAATAATACTAAAACCGTTGACGGTTTTGGGGACGGTTGGTTTGAAAACCAACCAAACATAACCGTCGGAAAAACAAACCACCAAGATTTGCATTTACAGGGAAATTTGGTAAGCAGGGACCGTAAATAATCATTATTTGAGATTTTTATTTTAAAAGGCCCACTGAGATTTGTACAAGTTTTAATCAATAATTTAACTGGTTTTAATGCACTTTATAGACATGCATTTATTTTGTGGACAAGAGTAAAAAAACGTTATTTTTGACGTTTAAAACAAAATATCACAGTAGCCTTTTTAAAATAAAAATCTCAAATAATAATTATTTACCGTGTCTGCTTCTAAGTCATCATTAATAGGGCACTTATTCCTAGCTTGAAGGGCAGTTCACATTTAAAACAGACAATTACCTCAAATTTAATAAATGTCGGTGTTAGTTGGGAACACTTAATTCTTTAATTAAGAGCGATTACTTTTTCGAACAGACAAATCACATAACATTTAAGAAACTATTACCCAATAGCGATTAACCCCTTTTTAATGGGAATCGGGGACAAATTTTTAAAAGTGTGCCCTAACAACTTAAAGCGATTTCAAACTAAAGCACACCGAAATTCAAATACCATACCATTTTACGGCAGCAATCTAATCTGATTATTAGTTTTTTGACTACAGATAGAACGAAAAGATGGTCAAGTTGATAACGCGCTTAGTGAGGCTAATCATGTCTTTTCTTCTGGGTGGTAAACACCTAACAAAAATTAAAATTCTCACTGCGAGGGTATAAAAAGAAAGGCCTTACGGAATGCTGGCCCAAAAAAGTTTATTTGATAAACCATTTACAAGGGTAAACAACGTTGAAACCGTTGTTATTTATTCATAATTAATCACTTTTTTATTCACAAGCGTACTGAAAAAAACCTCAAGCGATGTTTTCAATGGTTAAATAGTTTTTTCATGAAATGTCAGTTTAGTTCTGGAAACTGTGACCACTAAGCCGAAACAATTTATTTGATGCGGTTTTTTGCTAAAGTCCTTAGTCTTCTTTTTAAAATGTGCTTTTGAAAACTATTGAATTTTATTTAATAATAAATCATTTGCGCTCACTCTTTATTAAATTATTTATTAATAAATAATATTTTCCAAAAATGTTTTATTAAAAGCTATTGACTTTACATAATTGACTATTCTTTCAGGTGGTCCATAGAGAAAGTTAATTATGAATGTGAGTCTGGCATTCTTTCATTAAATAAGTTCAACGTTCGAGGAACTATACATTTCTGGCTGAATTATATTAATTTTCAAAACTTTACTATTTTTTGGATTTATATTCTCTGGAAGAATGTTTAACTTAAAATGACTTGTGTTTAATAAAATATTTAAGTCCTATGCGGTCTTTACGAACGAAAGTAAATGCTCACGAGTCCAGTGCACATATCATTCAGGACTGTCTAACTTGCGGACTATTGAAAATATTTGATTTAATAAAAGCCTTCTTTTCGGGCATTTGTTTCAGCGTTTTCCGCCCAGTCATCGTCAATCAATCAATTTGCCGCTGTCATAACAACTGTGCATCAGCAGAAAAGTTGGCCCGTTTTTCCCCGAAAGCCTCGAACTGTGGTTTCTGCGGTTTAGTTTTTTGGGCTACGGTGTACATCTTGGCACTCACCCGAGAAACTGGCACGTGTTTTTTATTTGGAGGGCTGCACTTTCTGTTTCGGAATTTTCACGCACACATTGAGCTCCAGCAAAATCAAGCCAAAAAGTGCTCCACTCCCGCACAAAACACTCAAAAAATAAATCAGCACTCGCGCAGGGTCACAGAACTGAATGTAATATTTATATTCAATGTAGCATATTTTGTACGGTATTTTATTTATTTGTGAACTTTTTCGATTTTCGGAAGGGAGCTTGGAAAACTGTGATTTGGTAGCACTCGCAAAATCTCGACAAAGTCTGGCGTGCGAAATTCGAGCGTCGCCTGTCCGCTGGACCGCAGCAGTTGGAAAACGCGCAAAGACTGAATTTCGGCACTGGCCGTCAGCTGCCGGCAACTGCATCCCTCGCTCGGCTTTTCCCCGACATTCCCCGACTTTCCCCGACTTTCCCTGGCGAGGCGGTACGAGCGCCCCGAAGTTCCGCCGATCATCTCAGCAGCATCCACGAGTGGCTTGTTGCCGCAACATAACGGTGTCGTTGTCGTTGTCGTTGTCATCGGCGCTCTTCGTCGTTGTGTTTTCTGTTGCTGCCGCCGCGAGTGAAAACTCCCGCCGCGGGGGCAGCCGCTTTTCCTTTTTTCCACGGCGTGCTATTTTTGTTAACGCCGCCAATGCCGCTGGCTCACGTGTGCGTTAGGTCAGTGACGCTTCGCATGGCATCGTCTAGATGTTCAATTTATTTTCACGCTGCGACTGCACTGGGGGAAAATGGGGGATTCCACACTAATTAGTTAAGTTGAGGCGAGGTCTTACCCTTACAACCACTGGAATAATCTCATAGCCACAACCAGTGGAGGATCACAGATTTTTGTTGCTTACTCAAGAGTATTTTAATTAATTTAATTTTAATTCATATTGAAGTTCAAAGTTAAAAACAGGGCTATGAACCACTCCGAACCGAAGTGGTTCACATTTTTAGAAGAAAAACCGAACTGTAAACCGGAGCGAAAACATATTTTTTGAACCGGAATCGAGCCGGAACTGTTATTTTTGAAATTCAGTGCGGTTCACGAAAAAAAATGGGTCTTGTGTTCGTGTTTTTTTCATTCAACATTGTGGGGAAATTTTTGAACATATTAACATAGAGTTTATTTACAAAGGGAACAAAAATACGCAAATATTTGGTCTATGCCCACATTAAAATTACATGATTAAATTTTGGTAGTACACTCATAATAGGGTATTTCCAGTAATGCCATACACGATTTTCTGGTCGGAATGTTAAAATAAGAAAAATTAAAATCTTTTATTGATTATGTGAATGTAACAAAAAAAAACGATTTATTTGAACCCTGGTTCGAACCTGAAGCCTGCTTCGGCTCATCAATGAACCGGTTCGCAAACCGGAACATTTTCTATTGATTAAGTTTGAACCCCGAACCGAACCCATGCCAAAATAACATGGGTTCACAGCCCTGATTAAAAATCTTCAAATCAGCGCCTACTACATAAACAAATATTATTCAAAAAAGTATTACAGCTTAAAATAATACCACAAAAAAATAAAGTTTTACTAACATCTAAAATTAAAATGTAAAGAACTGTTTTCACAGAGAGAAAAATATATGGATCTCTTAAGAAAAAGCACACCGGAAAAAGATAAATTAGCTCGTTCCGATTATGATCTTTTCAAGACTGATGATATTCGTTCAGTGCCCAAGTTCCGTTTGTTTATCAGTTTCCCTTCGCTTTTTCCCGTTTTGGTGTTTAGCTTGTGGTTTGCATTTATGCTGGCAGATGACACTGCCGTTATATTGAGGAAGATATTTCATATTTTACGGACTTTATTCACTGAAGGGCGACGAAAGAATTAATAAATGCAAGAAGCGGAAGCGCTAATAATAATAAATGCATTTAGGAAAACAGGTGGTCTTAACACAACTCCACTGGAAAAGCAAATAAAAAAACCTTGGCTATTTTTAAAAAAAGAATTAAGCTTTGATTTTTACACTCTTGCAATTCAATGTTGTTTAGAAATTTTTTATGCAGTAACGCCGATAATTCCAACCCTGTATATGATCATCATCAATAGAAGAGTCGATTTAGCATCTTCATTTAAGAACACTTCTATTCGAAATCATTGAACAAAATATTTTTGAATTTTAACAAGAAAAGAAGTTAACTTCGGCGAGCCGAAGTTTATATACCCTTGTAGTTATAATAAGTACCCAAAGTTTAATCCCCACTCGATCGGACCTGTTCCTGGGATTTCAAATATATTATTATTATTAATCAAAACGCTTACTTCATTCAAAGTTACACTGTATTTTTTATATTTTTTGAGATTATTCCTATGGGAGTCATAAGATATAGTGGTCCGATCCGGCTCATTCCGACATATGTGTGTACTACCTGCAACAGAAAGAACACTTTTGGAAAAGTTTCAACGCGATAGCTTGAAAACTGAGAGACTAGTTCGCATAGAAACGGACAGACGGACATAGCTAGATCGATTCGTCTAGTGATGCTGATGAAGAATACATATAGGGTCGGAAACGTCTCCTTCACTGCGTTGCAAACTTTTGACTGATATTATAATACCCTCTGCAAAGGTATAAATATGTTTTAGTCAAGTTTCGTGCTTTTTTGCTTGGTTTACATTAACGGAAAATTAACCATATTCAACATTTTTAATACTTTTCTGATAACAAAATTGTACGTACTCTGGCACACAAAAATAACAACAAACAAGTAGGGTTGTTAAAACATCGATGGTGGACACTATCGATGTTTTTGGCTATCGATGGTGGTCACTATCGATATTATCGATAGTATCGGAAATTAAAGAAAATAAAAAACAAATCGCAAAAATTAAAACAAATAATAAAAAAAGAATAATTGAAAATTAATGCTTGTATCATAAAACGTATGAGAAAAACAACGATCTTAATTTTACTGCGTTTAAAGTGAAACCAAATTCAATGTTGAACCCTAACAATGGAAATACCGTCGTGTATATACTTTAAAATACTGCTTTGTTTCTTAACATATACCAAAAATTACAATTAAAATGGAATTATTTTTCTGAGCGATAGTATCGATTGTGGGCCAAACCATCGATGTATCATAAATTTTTAAACCATCGATAGTATCGATAGTGCCATCGATTTTTTTACCAACCCTACAAACAAGAGAGAGCGCTATAGTCGGGTACCCCGACTATCAGATACCCGATACTCAGCTAAAGGGAGTTTTAACTTTTTAACGAATAATCCGATTTGAAAAATTTCTTCTACATTTCGATAGGTATTGATAAATACAATAAAACTGCATTTTTATACCCGTTACTCGTAGAGTAAAAGGGTATTTTGTATTCGTGCAAAAGTATGTAACAGCTAGAAGGAAGCATTTCCGACCCTATAAAGTATATATATTCTTGATCAGGGTCACTAGTCGACTCGATATAGCCATGTCCGTCTGTCCGTCTGTCCGGCTGTCTGTCTGTCTGTATGAACGCTGATATCTCGGAAACTATAAAAGCTAGAGGATTTGGTATTTGGCATGAAGATTCTTGGAGTTCCTATGCAGCGCAAGTTTGTTTCCAGAAGGCGCCACGCCCCCTCTAACGCCCACAATAGCTTAGATACGATTTTAAAAATTTGAATATTTCAGAAAAGTAAAAATGCAGTTTTGTTGTGCTTATCAATACCTATCGAAATGTAGAAGAAATTTTTTAAATCGGACCATTCGTTAAAAAGTTATGGCTGATCAAAGTTTATATCTCCATCTCCCTCGCACTCCCTTTAGCCGAGTGACGGGTATTAGATAGTCGGGACACCAACCCGACTATAGCGTTCTCTCTTGTTACTTTTACTTTACTCTACGAGTTAACGGGTATAAAAATCAATGCGCAGGTATTTACTACCAACACCAATAAAATGTGGAATTTTATACTTATACAATAAGGCGTCATATAATACCATTTTTTATCTAATTCTGAATTTCGAAAAAAAAATTGTATCAAAATCGGACGACTATATCATATAGCCATAGGAACGATCGGAAAATTAATAGGAATATAATAGGAAATAAATTGTTGCTTCGTTGGTTTTTATTGTATTCTCTTCTACTCTTGGATATGACTCTTTTTAAATGTTTTCGAATTTCGATTTTACTTTTATCAATATCGAACTACTATATCATATAGCTGCCATAGGAACGATCGGAAAATTAGTGATTAATAGGAATTATCTGCAAGGGTATATAAGCTTCGGCTGGCCGAAGCTAGCTTCCTTTCTTGTTATATTAAAAATTAAATGAATGTAATTTCTTCTTCGGTAACATTCACTAAACTTCTATTCTCATTCTGTTCAACCTATTCATTGAGTACTCAGCTGAGCTATACCACTTTTGGGTTAGCGTTTTGTATTGAAATTATCATCTAATTAGTTCATTTATCGATGCCAAAACTTGCCCACTGACATTGTACGCTTTGTTTGGCTTTGTTCCAAAACTCAAGCAAAAAGTCCCAAAAGTGGTTAGCCAGCAAAAGGAGTGGCAGAGGACGAAGGGAGGGTGCACTGTACTTCGGTAAGCTCACTAAGCACACACACACACAAAAGATAAATCCCTGCTCTGCTAACCAAACTTAATTATGTCGAGCATTAAAAATGCAACTGTCAAACCGAGGCGACATTAGGAGGTAGAGCTCCGCCCAGTTTTCACCTTCTCCATTTTTCACCCCTGCTTTCCACCTCCTTGTGATCCCTTCATTTTGGCTCTTAAGGATTTTCACTGGGCGTGTGTGCGAGTGTGCAACTTCCTTTATTCTCAGTGCACAATGAACGACGCAGCAGAAGACCACAGACGGCTTCCGCTCCCAGGTCACTCATCCGCCCTGTTGGCCACATTTTCGCCCCGCCAACCGAACCTCCAACCGAACCCCCAACCGAACCCCAACCACTCTTCTCCGTTCTCCATTCGCCGTGCCCCTTCAAACCAAAAAACATTCGCTTAACTGGGTCACAAGGATAGCCATTAATTTATAATAATTTCAACTAAGATTTCACAATTTCTTTTGCAGCTGCCCCCACTGTTTTGCCTTAACAATTTTCCACACATTTTCCATTCATCATTTGCTGCGCTCCTCGCCGCTTTTCCACCTTTTGCCCACTCCTTTTCAGCCGCAATGCCACTGTCAGCGCCCGCAAAAGCAAAGTCAATTTCGCGCACTTTGCATGCCGCCGCCCACCCACTTGATTTTCCACCCGCGGAAATTCCCTGGCTGCTTTCGGAGGCAGTGCACCCGTTCTTCCCTCCAAGTTTTCCACCCCCACAAGCCAGCATCAAATTTACAAGCGCAATGCATCAATCACAGGAATGGTTTGGGAAAGGGGGGGGAAAATAGTGGAAAACTCCCAAAAAGCGGTGAGAAAAAAGTACAAAACATATTTATATATAACCAACCCACTGCGCTTTTCGCGGCTCAACGCAAAGGAAGCCCGAAGAAAAACAAAAAGAAATGTTGGCCAATTTGACGTTAAGATGGAATTTGTGAAAAATTCATCAAATTGACTGCATCGCATTTTCTCGTTGAAAACAACGAGCAGGGAAAAAGAGCAAAACCACCCAACCTCCACACCCTAACGCCAACCTTTAAGTGACCATGGCTAGGGATAATCCAGTTAGCCGGCACTTTCGCATAATGCCCAGAAAACTCCCAGCGAGTGTCTGCACACAAAAAAAGAACAGCACGGCAGAAAGATAATTTCCCAAAGAGCAGATTCAGCTGGGACCCAAGGAGAAATTCAGCGAGAGAAAAGTTCCCGCCTAAAGTTCATGGGGTCTGAAGTTGGGGCTCAACAAATAACAACTTGTACCAGCCAGATAAGTAGATAATAACTAATATTTTTATGTAGGAAACAATATTAGATATTTCCAGGTTATATAAATGTATTAATTACACTAGTTTACAAAAAAAAATCGACGTCGCCCTACTTGAAGACAACCTTAATTTTCTGGTAAAGAACATCTCCCTGATTAAGAAATGGGCACTTATAATTTTTTTTATGATGTCAATTTTTTTTTAAGTGTAAAAAACGTTTTTGGCCCTTTTTTATTTTCTATCTTCTGTTCTGGTAAACCGATTTTGATCATCTTAGACTTATTTTACAGGTAATAGAATGACCTTTAACTTTCTTATTCACAGCATTGAGTTCCAGTCATTAGTTTAGAAGCTACACCTCGTCAAAGTCTAAAAAAAGGGAAAAAAATCAATTTGGACAGGAATAAATCCGATCATTAAAAATACACGCCTAAAAACCGAAATAATAATAATAATAATTTTAACTATATTAGTCCCATTTAAGATTTAATTCTCAGAATTGTTTTTCCATCAAAAAAATCTCTACAATTTTGGGATTTTCAACTTTGGCGTCGAATTCCAAAGACATGGGAAATGGTTCACGATGGGGCCTATTTTTTAGTAGTGCCGTGATGTATTGAGAGTAGTTTTCAGCGAAAATAATTGAGGTAAGTCCAATTATATTGGCCACGTAATTCAAAATGTCGACAAACATCGGTTTTTTGTATTCTTAGCTATACCGCGGAACCTGTAGGTGATGGAAAATAATTTTGTATGGGACTTTTACTCAGAAGCACCCAAATATCATGGAAAATTTGAAATGGTTAGTGGAAATTTTTGGCTGTGTACCTGTGTTATTTATTTTTATTCAATAACATTTCAAATAACTACTATGTTTTCAAACTATAATGCAAAAAAATATTAAATAAATAATTACTGCATTCTAATGTTAAATATTTTTTTCCAAATAATAAAATTTTAATTTTTTTAAGGCCCTTAACTTTATCAAAATTGTAAATATTATTTAGTAAAACGTTAACTATCCTTAAACGTTAACTTTCAAACACATTAAATATACAAAAAAATAGGCAACATTTAATTTGAAACATATTCTAAACAATGTTGACAACAAGATGTTGCTAAACCTGCAGCCGGAGAGAAAATTCCGCTGACAAACCGAAAGCCAGCCAGATAGAAAATGAGAGAAATTCCCATTTACGCTGACAACTGCCACAGATTCTGTTGCTGCCTGTTGTTGTCATTAACCAAGTGACTTATTGACTTACTTATGAACCTGACCTCACACACTGCCGCACCAACAATTTCCCACCAAAAGGGAAATAGAAAAACTTGGGGGGCGGCAGTGGGCGCGCGACTGAAAGGTGACCAATTCGCAGGGGGTGTGGTTGCTTACCGCTCGTACATCACGCGGACACTTGTGATGAACTAAACCAATTGCGTGTTGCCTCCTCTTTTATTTTGCTCTTTTATTTTATGGGAAAAAAACTACAATATACATTAATTCAACCAACTTATTGTATGGCATATTATTGTACTTTTATTGCTAGCTAGTCACAGAAATATTAATTATATTTCTTAAAGATAAGAAAGAGCACTTCAATTCCGTTTAAATGACACAAAAATGTTCTTAACCCATTAAGACCCCTTTGAAATGTGAGCAAATTTTGTAAAAGTAAAATTTTAAACTTTTTTCCTGGGGCTTAAAACAAAAATGTTTTGATGCAAAGTTGTTCCCCAATCAAAATTAATAATAACTGCAAAAAAAAAATTTCAAATTATTTTTCCTTGTATTTTTTATGATTTTTTGTAAAATCAGTAAAATTTTGTATGAAAAGGAGGAAAAAGCTATTTTTAGCTATTTTAAAAAAATCATAAGAAATACAAGGAAAACTATTTTTTTTATTATTTTTTTTGCAGTTATTATTAATTTTGATTGGGGAACAACTTTGCATCAAAACATTTTTGTTTTAAGCCATGTTTATATTATAAGTTCAAAATATGAGTACAGTTAACATTCAAATTTGTGAAAATACTTTTGACTAGGGTTGTATATGCACATTTTTGTTTTTTGTTCTTATATTTCTTTTTAATATGTAGATGCGGGTCTAGCTCTTTTTTACAGCGGCAATGTCAAATTTTTGTTGACATTCTGGACTCCGTTTTTTATCGCATTGCTTAGTTTGACTGCACCCTCATCGAGCTCTGTTTCACAAGTGTGACCTTTAAGCCAAACAACTGATTAACTCTTACTTTTGTAAGAACGCATTATGATGTACCAACCGGACCTAGGCGGTATCTTTTTATTAAATGGTCTGATTTATATAACTAATAATGGAGTTACAAAATCCTTTAAGATGTGGGCACCAGACACATTTTAAAGACGTCTAAGCGATTGTGAGCGTTAGAACCCCAAGAATCTGCATGAGAAATCCCAACATTGCACACTGGTCCCAATTCCCAATATTTTTGCATAAACTAGAAAAATGAAGCTACAGACTCGAAACTTGGCTCACTATATAGTTATTATATATGCAAAGTCTGGACAAAATTTGGTGGCGATCGGGCCACGCCTTCCTTTCCGCCCCATAGAAACCAATGCACCCTGGGACAAAAATTTACCAAATATCCACAAAAATTGGACTAATATATCCAATAAATTTTAAATATATATAAAATAACTTTGGTAACATCCCCTCAATCCCCAATCCCCTCCCGTCCTACCAATCTCAAACTTCTAAACTAAATAATGCATCTTGAACAATTATATCGTAATATAGTACCTTATTAATTTGCAATCACTTTCAACATCTAAATCAAAGGAAAAGGCATCGGTTCATTTAAATGTATCCAAGTCCAAGTAAATAACTATTTAGGAAATCGACATTTGGTGGTGTTAAAAGATCAATAACTTCTAATGGGTAACTACGTTTTTTGTTTTGATGTACTCTCTCGTTGATGTGGATGCTAGAAACCATCGGATCTGATGAATCAAGTGCTCTATAAAAAACGTCAGTCATGGTGTTTAAGCGACTATTTTGTCTTGCTTGCGAACGTATATCATTTTTATAAATTTTGTTCCGAGCTTCGGATGCATTTTCCCCTATTTCTGCATAACTTAGGTCTATGTTGTCTAGCAAAAAGTTTGTTTTTGTAAAATGGAGCAAAAACGAGCAAAAAAGGTTAATGTCATCGTATTGTTAATAAATTTAAGAACAAAATTGCGTTATTAGTTTTTATAATCCGGCACAATCCAACCTACTTTTATTCCACGAAACACGAAAAATGCTAAGCTAAATGTGTTTAATATACAACTTTACAAAAGCATAATACACAAAGACACATCACATTAAACAAATATTGCATTAAACACTTAAATACTACATACCTCCACTAATATTTTCCATTTTTCTTTGTTTTAAAATGTTGAGTAGAACTTTAGCAATCTAACTTTAAAATGTGCTATTATTTAGCGTGCCAAAAAGTCCACGTTTCTAGTCAACGAACAGCTGACTTTCAGGGCCACCAAATTTAACAGGGCTGCAATTTCAGTAACGAAATTGCGATTTTTAAATGCAACGTACATTATTCTAAGGAGATAAAATGTTTTTTTTTTCCAAACTTAAAAAAAAATGGGTTTTTGCAAAAATATTGGGCATTGGGACCAGTGTGCATTGTAGCTTTTGTAGTTTCTGAGATCACAGCGTTCAGACAGACAGAATCCGAACACTCCAGAGCAAAAACTGGTTGATTTGGAATAAATTTGCTAAAAATTAACAGAATTTTTGTAAAATGTTTTAAAAATGCTAATCATAACTATTTTTGTTATTATGTATTTATTTAAGGGCTTATATACACTTTTATCCGCTAAATAAGATATTTTTTTAGCTACCTACATGCTTCTGAATCATAAAAATTCGTTTTTAAGTCGACATTTTGTTTTTGAATTTTTTTATAAATGGTAAAAATTAATGTAGGGTCACATTTTAGATTTGCCTGAAACTTTTTTACGTGTACTATTCGGAAAATAAGTAAACAGATGTATTAGGATTTGTCGGAAAAAAATAATTTTTTTAGTTAGAATATTTTTTACTTTGCCAAAAAACGTCAAAAAGTACCCTCTCATTGAAAATTTGTTTCTGTGGTTGTAGTAATCCGATTGACTTTGTGTCTTTTGCATAAATTCCTCTAAAATGTCCTCTTTTGAAATAAAATTTAAAAAAAGTTTCTAATTTCCTAAAAATAAAAACATGTGAAGATTTTTACAAAAATGTTGAGCATTGCTGTGGCAAAGAAATGTTTTTTAATTTTAATATGTGCGCAAGATAGTTAGTTACAATTGGTTTTTGTAAAAAGTTGGAGCCATTTTTAGTTTTTTACACTCAGGGAAAAGATTGTTCTGATTGTGTCTGAAAACGTGTCTGTTTGAGTCTCAAAAATAGCTTTATACCGTTTGGTATCATTATAAGAATTTATGGTATTATTTTAAGAACGGATTTTTAAGACCGCTGTTCTTACTTTAAGAACGAAACGTACTTAAATTTATATTTATTTTTAGTAAAAAAATAAATTTTTTTGAATGCTTCTGTAAGCGTTCTGCTATGGAAGGAAATAATAAGGCCATGGCCCAGGGGCCAGGGTGCTGGATTCTGGTACTATTTTGTGTTTGGGGGTACGAGGTTCAATTCCCGCTCACAACACAACATATTTTTTTTTTTTTAATTAGTAAATTAACAACTTAACTTTTTTAATACATTTTTGTTCTTAAAGTTTTAAAGGAAATGTTAATTGAAATACATTTGAAAAATTTTTTACTTACTTTGACTTATTCGGTTTTTGAGGCAGACGCCTTACCAACTGGGCCATCGCACCATGTTACGCGCGCGTGCATAAGTTCAACTTAAATCTAAATTTACTGGTCTTAAATCAATACCCTTTGGTATCAATATAAGAATATGGTCTTAAAAAAATAAAAGAACAAAACGGTAGTAATGTAAGAAATTCGGTCTTAGATTTTTTCGGTCTTTTTTTTCTGGGTGTAGGTATCGAATTTTTTTAAAAGCCCTCGGCTTTCTTCTATGAAAACAAGTAGGACTACTCGCTTAGTTTTATCGGATCCCTGTGGAGTTGCTGTTATCTCATCGTTTAACAGTCTTTTAACAATTTTTAATTACAAAAAGTTAAATTTCTTTAGACAATTTCTGAATAAATTTCTACTCAGTACACTTCCTTAAAATTAGGGAAAATGTGATGTTCAAAGAGCCCTTTAATTTGTATTGTTATTTGGTCCAAGTTGATTAAATTAACATAGATAAATAGTTTCTGAAAGTTTGAAGTACTTTTAGTGTGATTTTGATTGACTTTTATAAGTGTTTCAGGTCACTTTCAGGCCACTTTTTATACCCTTGCAGAGGGTATTATGATTTCAGTCAGAAGTTTGCAACGCAGTGAAGGAGACGTTTCCGACCCCATAAAGTATATATATTCTTGATCAGCATGACTAGACGAGTCGATCTAGCCATGTCCGTCTGTCCGTCTGTCCGTCCGTCTGTCCGTCTGTCCGTCTGTCCGTCCGTTTCTACGCAAACTAGTCTCTCAGTTTGGAAGCTATCGGGCTAAAACTTTCCCAAAAGTCTTATATCTATTGCAGGTAGTATATAAGTCGGAACGAGCCGGATCGGACAACTATATCATATAGCTCCCATAGGAATAATCGGGAAAAAAAATGTAAAAAAATTATATCTTGGGTGTTTTTGAACCTAGAACCTCCTACTTTTGGAAATGCCATTTTTTATCTAATTCTGAATTTCGAATAAAATTTTTTCAAAATCGGACGACTATATCATATAGCTGCCATAGGAACGATCGGAAAATTAGTGATTAATAGGAATGATCTGCAAGGGTATATAAGCTTCGGCTGGCCGAAGCTAGCTTCCTTTCTTGTTTAAAACGGCGTTTGTACTTAAACAAAGAAGATTTTTTGTAGAGGTGAAAGACAAAGCTTTTTATGGGTAAATGGTAGATCAAAAACAAAATGTGTTCCAACCTAGAGACCTCTCATTTCTTTACAATTTGTATCAGTATAGCGACACTTTCACCATGACCTACACGATACTCACTATACACAATAAATTCATTACAAAACTTATATTATTCGCCCAAGCCATATTTCAGAAATAGAGTTAACATGGACTTCAGAGTTTACGAAGAGAAATCTAAATTCATCGAATTTTTTTAGTGATACAGTGAGCATTTATATGCATTACTCTTAGGCCCTTTTCTTAGCTTAGGGCTGTTCATATATTACGTAATCACTGTTTTGGAGTAATCATTTGACTCAAAAAAATGATTGTTTCCGCATTATTTTGCTTATCGCTCGAGGGTATTTGATTTTTAGTCAAACAAACTTTTGCTTATTTACTAGTTACTATTGAAGCTGTGATGGAGAAAGGCTGCATACTTCAGGGCGCTATAGAGGCGATATAACGCAAGATGTCTCCATCTTTTTTGCGCTCCGGCAATGCTGGCACGCCCTCTCCCTCTAAGCCGCCTCTACGTCCACCCGTCTCTTTCTGCGTGTGGTGCCAACAGTTTGTGGCTTTGTTTTGACTTTTATACTTAGTTTGTGTTTACTGCTGTGTTCGTTATATTTATTTGCTGGTGTTGCCACAAGCGGTACTTAAGTGTGTTTACATTCGTGTGGGGAGCGTGTGTGTTGGCCACACTTTAACCGGATTATTAATGCTTGTCTAGCTGCCTCAAATTAATCAAGTTGACCATTCATTCATTCAGGCCAACAGCACGAAGGACGCATGAAAACTTAATTAGACTTTAGTGCTGGCACACTCGCTCGGACACACGCTTTTCCGCTTTCCTTTCGGCTGGAAAAACGCTGCGTGTTAATTCCGATTGCTCAATTCAATTCCGCTTCTCGGCCAACCTGTTAAATGACGTTATGAGCCTTGTTAACCGCCCTGATTGATGAAGGTCGCGCATTAATTCGTTTTGATTTATGTCCCGGCATTAGGAGGTCCTTCGATGACTTGCCATCCGCAAACAATCAGCCTTTGTTTCTTTTGACTGGAATATTATAGTGGGGTTTCGTTTCTGACATCATTTAACCAACGACAAATGCGTCACTAATGAAAGTAATATATGTGCATTATACATATATCTATCATTGCTATTAAAGCGCAACCTAAATTTTTATAATTACAAATTACAACACATCAGTGGCGGATCTTGCATTTTGTTGTGAAGGGTGATATCAGAACAATTTTTTTTGTAGCATACTTGTTAAATACCAAAATTCCTTTCACATTTCACCACGAGTGGGGTTGATCTATCACCCATATCACCCCCGTGGATCCGCGCATGAACACATTTATTGGTTTTCATTTGGTGAAGTCTCAGATATGTTCCGCTGATCTTTGAAAATGCACTCAAAGTCAACTTACACATATTTCCAGTTCCCAATCTAAATTGTTTTCGGCTGTTGGGACATTTTGTTCTGCTTTTCTTTTGGAATCGAATTGGTCGCAATATTATTGAAGTTAAGCGGGAAATTCGATCACGAAATGTCAACTGTCAGATGGAAAGAGTTTCTTTTTCCCATCGGTTTTTGGTACGCGATTTTTCCACCGAGCTGTCCCCGTACGTTACATTTTGCGACCTTTTACTCAGGCATATTCCTACCACCTCTGGGTGGTTCCCTCCTAACCCCTCGCATCCTGTTTGTTTGCTTTGATAATCCGCACACAGCTTAGAACGCGAATCTTTGGGGTCGGCGGAAGGTGGCTTTTCAGGGGCGTGGGAGTGGGGATGGTAGCTTTGTTTCACCTGCAAATATTTGCTTACAAGTAAAGTAAGCTTCGCTTCCATTAGTTACGGGCGAAAAGATGCTGAAAAATGGAGGAGAAACGGAAAAAAGTGGGCGGAATGTCTGAGCTGTAAAATGAAATTACGGCCAATTTTCTGCGCATTAGCCGGGTGCTTCTTTTACTGGACAAAAGCCGAGTGCACGGGCGTAACAATATTTGTTGTCACTTTTTCCTTTAATACACTTTCGGGCCAGACGCACAGAAAGTGAGCAAACAAGGGTGCCAAAGAGCAGGTGACACACCAAAATTAAATCATTTTTAGGTGTAAATCGCTTCCATTCAAAACGGCCAACAGTGGTCGGTGGTGTGGGCTCAGCGGCCACAAATACTTCCAATTGATATTTTTTAAATTAGCTGTAACTTTTAAATTATCTTACCTTTACGACTTTGTGAAAGACACGAGTAACTTTTGAATTTTGATACATGTATAATATATTATGTGTATAAACAAATAGGCGAATAAACATTGTACTTCATATTTTAAAACAAGAGAGAACGCTCTATTTCAGTGTCTCGACTATTAAATACCCGTTACTCAGCTAAAATCCGTTAAAATACAAAATAAAGCGACGGCGCTGACTCACGATAGTCAGTGGTACCACTGGCCATCTAGCGGAAGAGACCGGAACCGCTGACCATGCTAGGCAGAAATGTAGGCGTTTTAGATTTTAGCGTTAGGGACGTTATTAAGAGTTAGAGTAGGCGTGGCAAACTTTTTTTTTGTCAATCGATAGGTATTGACATAGAGGTGGAGAAAACAACGAAATGAAAATCGATAGATCGATGTTTAGATATGGATAAACAGCTAAAGCGTAAGTTAAAATATGCATATGTTAATGATCTTTCGTTTAATCTTAAAAATTTAATTCTTCTATTAAAGTGGCCCAGTTAGTAAAAATATATTTTTATTTGAAAACATCGATGTTTTTTGTTCCGCTCTGTCTCCTGCTCTTGTTAGCAATATTTTAGCTTAAAGTAAAATACCATCTGTAAGGGTAAACAATAAAAAACAATTGCAAATACATGCCAAGCCAATAGAAGTGTCCATTTTTAGTCAAAAACATCGAGAAACATCGATGTTTTTTTGACATAAACATGGAAAACATCGATGTTCCCAAAAATCGATATTTCTCCACCTCTAATTGACAAAACAAAAGCATTTCAGTTTAAATTTTAATTTTAAGCCTAGTACACTGATAAAACAATGCAATAGTAAAAACAAGAGAGAACGCTATAGTCGGGTGCACCGACTATCAGATACCCGTTACTCAGCTAAAGGGAGTGCGAGGGAGATGGAGATATAACACTTTGATCACACATAACTCTTTAACGAATGGTCCGATTTGAAAAATATCTTCTACACTTCAATAGGTATTGATAAACACAACAAAACTGCATTTTTACTTTTCCGTAATATTTAAATTTGGTAAAATCGTTATTAGCGATTGTGGGTGTTAGAGGGGGAGTGGCACCTTTTTGAAACAAACTTGAGCTGCGTAGGAACTCCAAGAATCTTCATGCAAAATACCAATCCTCTAGCTTTTATAGTTTTCGAGATCTCAGCGTTCATACAGACAGACAGACGGACATGGCTATATCGACTCGGCTAGTGACCCTGATCAAGAATATATATACTTTATAGGGTCGGAAATGCTTCCTTCTAGCTGGTACATACTTTTGCACGAATACAATATACCCTTTTACTCTACGAGTAACGGGTATAATAATAGTCAGCATTTCTTTGACCATAACTTTTATTGGCGAACGCAAAAGTGACAGTTATTCTTCAAAATTATAATATGGAATATCTATTTTAGTGTGAGTCACACAAAAAAAACATGGTGGGTCGGGGATCGAACTGAGACGTTTTTGTTCCGAGACAGAAGATCTACATGCTAGACTACCTCCAACTGTTAATAGGCATGAAATAAACCTACACTCAGAAAAAAACGCATTCTAAATTTAAGCGCGATTTGTACTTGATTTTAAATAGTATTTTTTGGGCTTGTTTTTAGAATGAATCTGCTGCGCGTTCTTGTTTTAAGAATAAATCATTCTCAAAACCAAAATTATCCGAAAAAATGCTTGATTCAAGAACAAAATTCAATAAACATGACAAAACAAGAACGCTTTATCCTAAACCCAAGTATAATTTATTCTAAAAAAAATATTTTTTCTTGGTAAGCACAAACATTCTTAATGTGGTAACTAAATGTACTTATTTTCAGAAAATAAGGTTTTGGTATTCTGTAAATAGGAATGAATTATTCTCATCAGTAGTATTAAAATTGAAAAATAAAAAGCATTTTGACAAGTACAATTTGTGCTTAAGCCAATGTTAAAACGTACTAATTAGTTTACTTATTGGACTAAATTGGACTAAAGTAGACAATATTAGTTCACAAAAATTTTATAATATAGGTACATATGTTTATAAAACACAAGTAGTTCAATATTATTAAAAATTAAGAATTAGACCCTCAAAACAAGTCAATTTTGTTAAATCGGGGAAAAATTTTGAAATTAATAATTGTTATTATATACCTACTGTAAAAAACGTGCACACATATATGTGCCAAAATACGATTCGATTTTTAAAACATTTAAATTCATAGCTAAGAATTAAATTCTCAAAATAAGCCGATTTTGTGTTTAAATCGGGGAGAAAATAGGAAATTACGGAAATACGCTTTGATTTTTAAAACATTTACATAACGATCATAACGAGTGATATACCAATCGAAAGGTATACAATTTAGAAAATTAAAGCTGTTGGGGCTTTTAGGGATAAATGGCCCTTTCAATTAGCCGCCTTGTATTCTTACTGACAATACGCATCGAACGAGGGGTCATATGGTCTTCAAAAACATATTCTATTGCAGTTTTATTTTTATTAAAGTTAAGAATTAAATTCTCAAAACAAGAACACGTTGTACTTAAATTAAGTATGCAAATAAAAGTACTTATTTATGTTTTGGTCATCGCCGCGTAAGAGCGAGCGTGGACGAGCTGTTAGGACGTCCGACTGTGGTGCGTGAGGTTGCGGGATCGAATCCTAGGAGAGGTATGTGATTTTAACAAAAATGTTTCGTAAGTATAAAACACATTTTTATCTACAAATCTTTATACATTTATCAGTGATTTAGTGTAAGATTATACAAAATAAGTATTGTTAACTAATAAAACAACACTATGATTTATACTATTAGTTTAAGAATATTTCATTCTTCATTTGAGCATAACTTATACCTTATTTACAAGTAAATCGGATAAAATTTGTACAAATAATAATATTACCCCTCCACTTCAAATCAATTTTCATCACATTGTTCAAATTGTCACTTTTTTTTTTTTAATTTTTACATTGTTTAAGTAGAATTTATACTTAATTTAAGTTTAATTAATTCTGGTTTCAAGATCATTTCATACTTAATTACGCCCGAAAATGTTCTCAAATTAAGAATGTCGGTTTAAGAATAAAATGTTCTTGAAATGAAAAAACAAGCCCATTTCGTACCTGTCGACCTTTCAAGACCATTTGGGCTTGAAACAAGCACAATGTGCTTGGTTTTTTTTCTGAGTGCAGAAACCTACCATTTCAGATGCTGTTGAGCTCACCCTAATGCACACATATGTATTTGCGTGGATTTCACAATTTCGTTGTTGATTAATATAACCTAAATCCTGTAAATCGACCACTCTGCAGCCCCCAATTTTTATTTTATTTGATTTGATTTTATTTTCGTCCCAAACACGAAGAAAATCAGTTGGGCAATCAATGTCAGAGCAAAGCTTTCTTATTTCTTAAATTTGTATCAGACTCCATCTCTTAAATTTGCGCGGGATACATAAATTTATGCCATTGCACCTGCTGCCCAGGCAGTGTCCTTAAAAAGAATACCTACCCTCCTTCAGCCAAAGTGAATTATGTGGCCGTGCATAAAAGTTCACAGCAAAACACCAAAATAAATCGAAAAACTTTTCATTTCTATTAAATAATTTATTTTCAATTTCTTTTCATTTTTATGTGCTTATCCTTCGTCTCCGTCAATTTAATTTATGTGCAGCCGGGTGAGATTTCAGTTAATAAAACTCATTTGGATTAATTTATAGCTTGCAATGCGAATTTAACTAAATGCAAAAACCGAAATATCATTACGAATATATTTTTGTACGAATAAATTAAAAAGCTAAATAATAGAATGTTTCAAACATCTATTTGTAATTTATTTGCTTACAAATTCATTCATATGTATAATGACTCTGTCGCAGATGAAATAATTAAAATTCCACGAAATTCCGATGACAACATTCATTGCGTTTACTTTAGGGCTTGCTTTTGAGTACTCATTAATCACGTGATGCATTCGCATAATTCATTCACACACCATCAGCTCCGACATTTGATTGCCATTCTTGGCCTATTGGAGAGGTCCAGTAATTTGGCCAGGAGCCACGTCCACCAGCTCAAAGGTATTCATGAATCCTAGCGAAGCATGCGAGCAGTAAAGCACACCCGCACATGCGAAATTATGCAAATTTCTTGAAAAGAGACCGGCTAAATGAGTACCTTCTGAATCGTAAATCTGCCAGGGATCGTTTTGAATCTCACCTTTTGTGCCTTGCCGCTCGCCGTACATTCCCTTCACCGGCACTTCGAAATCTTTGCTTTAATAACACAGAGGAAAAATACCATAATGTACAAATAGTCCATTTATCCAACCTTTACATGAAGGAGTATTTAACTACCGTCGCTATTGAACATTATCACATTTTAAATAATTATCCAAGTTGATCAATTTTTGGCTTGTCGATAGGTATTGACAACTTATGTAAATACATAAAAAAGGGAACGTTTGAAAGTGCAAGTAGCAATTCATATTTAATCTGAACTCCTTTAGTTTCCCAGAGCTAGACGTTCATACACACAGACAAGAGGTCATGACTAGATCGACTCGGCTAGGGATCCCTAATCAATAATATCAATAATAAGTAAAACAAGAAAGAACGCTATAGTCGGGTGCCCCGACTATGAGATACCCGTTACTCAGGTAAAGGGAGTGCGAGGGAGATGGAGATAGAAAACTTTGATCACGCTTAACTTTTTAACGAATGGTCCGATTTGAAAAATTTCTTCTACATTTCGATAGGTATTGATAAAAACAATAAAACTGCATTTTTACTTTTCCGAAATATTTAAATTTTTTAAATCTTATAAGGGCGTTAGAGTGGGCGTGGCACCTTCTTGAAATAAACTTGCGCTGCGTAGGAACTCCAAGAATCTTCATGCCAAATACCAATCCTCTAGCTTTTATAGTTTCCGAGATCTCAGCGTTCATACGGACAGACAGACAGACATGGCTATATCGACTCGGCTAGTGACCCTGATCAAGAATATATGTACTTTATAGGGTCGGAAATGCTTCCTTCTAGCTGTTACATACTTTTGCACGAATACGATGTACCCTTTTACTCTACGAGTAACGGGTATAATCACAAGTCCTTCCACTCGAAATATCAAGTGAACTTCTATAAAATTATCATAACCTCTTTAATAGAATTTTTTTAAATTTTTTTGCAGGGTAATTTTTTTTTTTTTTACTCTAAAGTTATATTTTTTCTGCAAACAAATGGAAACATTTTTTTCTAATACTTATTTTGCGAACTCCTATAAATTCAAAAAGATTTTATTTATTGGCCGTTGGTTAAAGGTTTTGATCCCTTCATACCATAAGTATATTTCTTCCACCTCCTAAATAATAATCCCAAAACAAGCTTTTTTATACATGTTTTCCAGAAATCGTTTTGGCTTTGGCCTCAATTTACGTGTATTTAATTTTTCGGCATGATAACTGAAGCGATTTAATGTAGAGTCAAACACACACGCAAACTTAATAAAATAAAAATATATACAAATTCAAAAAATAAAAGTTATTTCGTGTTATTTAAATCAAAAGTTCGTATTTACCGCCCTTAAAAGTGCATCCTTTTCAGTTTTGACAGGTTAAAACTTCTGCAACCCAAAAAAATGTTTAGTATTGTGTGAAAATAGGACCAGCTGGTGAGTATTTCGTGTTGGAACCCAAAAGCAGGATGAAAGGACGCCGATTTTTGGTAATCCTACCAGTTCTAACCTTTCAATATAACGGTGCTTTTCATTAAAGCAATGGAAATTCAAATATAAGGGTTTCCCGACGTGATCAACACTGGACGCATATCGATAACTCGGAGTGCGTACAATCGAAATAGCCACTCGGAATTGGAACTTGGGAATCGTAACTGAGGGAAACCCTTTCGGAAAAACCCAGTAGGTGGGGTTTAAGGAGACCCCTGGACGCTGTCACCTCGCCGCCGGTGATAGCTGAGTGAGTAAAAGTGACTCCCAGCTAAAAGTATGAGTTTGGAGATCCACCGGCCCGGGTTCGAATCCCGGTGAAGAGCATGGTTGAAAGTTGAAAGCAATTCAATTCACTTCAGAAATTAAATTGTGATTCCTCTTGAGGAGCACCGAGAACATTGAAGGAAACCTGTAAATAGTTTAGATTTAAGTATAAAGTGAAAATCCTAGCGAAATCTAGGTGAAAAACCAAGATTTTGGTAAAAAAAAATGTTTGTTTGCTTTTTTTTAATTTTTAAATTTTAATTCTTTTAAAGTAGTTAGTTTTGAGTTTGTTAATAATTTTATTTTGGGAATCAAGACTACTTTTATAGTTACATATATTATATTGCTTTTCAATAAAGCAAATCTGCAAATGTAGGTTTTTTGCTTATAAACCCTTTTAAATTAGCATATCATTTGTAAGTAATAAGCCCTGAAATTGTTAAAACTGTTTTTGCCTTCCACTTTATAAAACAAGAAAGGAAGCTAGCTTCGGCCAGCCGTAGCTTATATACCCTTGCAGATAATTCCTATTAATCACTAATTTTCCGATCGTTCCTATGGCAGCTATATGATATAGTCTAGAGTCCTGCATGAGTGTACTTGAAAGTCAATTTTTAAAATCAGTTAACTTGGATCACTTTTTTTCATTTGATATTTGCATAAGTAAAACAAGTAATTTAATAAAAAATAAATAGATATAAAATAATTTCGAATCACCTAAATAATTTGCTTAGTAATTGTATCACTCCAACTCACTTTTATTCTGTGCTTGTATCACTTTTTATTCTTTACGAGTGATCAAGTGAAACAAGTGATCCAAGTTAACTCACTTGAACTCACTCACTCTATTTTCAAAAAATTGACTTGTTTGTCAATTCAAGTGTACTCATGCAGGACTCTAATATAGTCGTCCGATTTAAAAAAAATTGTATTCGAAATTCAGAATTAGATAAAAAATGGCATTTCCAAAAGTAGGAGGTTCTAGGTTCAAAAACATCCAAGATACATTTTTTCCCCGAATATTCCTATGGGAGCTATATAATATAGTTGTCCGATCCGGCTCGTTCCGACTTATATACTACCTGCAATAGATATAAGACTTTTGGGAAAATTTTAGCTCGATAGCTTTAAAACTGAGAGACTAGTTTGCGTAGAAACAGATGGACAGACGGACATGGCTAGATCGACTCGTCCAGTGATGCTGATCAAGAATATATATACTTTATGGGGTCGGAAACGTCTCCTTCACTGCGTTGCAAACTTCTGACTGAAATCATAATACCCTCTGCAAGGGTATAAACATATTTTTATACCCGTTACTCGTAGAGTAAAAGGGTATATTGTATTCGTGCAAAAGTATGTAACAGCTAGAAGGAAGCATTTCCGACCCTATAAAGTATATATATTCTTGATCAGGATCACTGCCGAGTCGATCTAGCCATGTCTGTCTATCCGTCTGTCCGTCTGCATGAACGCTGAGATCTCGGAAACTATAAAAGCAAGAGGATTGGTATTTGGCATGAAGATTCTTCCTACGCAGCGCAAGTTTGTTTCAAGAAGGTGCCACGCCCCCTCTAACGCCCACAATCGCTTAGATACGATTTTAAAATTTTGAATATTTCGGAAAAGTAAAAATGCAGTTTTGTTGTGCTTATCAATATCTATCGAAACGTAGAAGAAATTTTTTAAATCGGACCATTAGTTAAAAAGTTATGGCTCATCAAAGTTTTCTATCTCCATCTCTTTCGCACTCCCTTTAGCTGAGTGACGGGTATCAGATAGCCGGGACACCCACCCGACTATAGCGTTCTCTCTTGTTTTTATTACTTTTAAACATAGATATCTGAAATTACTACTGAAAATATGTTTTTATAGTAAAATTTTACAGATAATTAAAGTGGAAGGCAAAAACAGTTTTAACAATTTCAGGGCTTATTACTTACAAATGAAATGCTAATTTAAAAGGGTTTATAAGCAAAAAACCTACATTTGCAGATTTGCTTTATTGAAAAGAAATATAATAGAACTACAAAAGTAGTCTTGATTCTTAAAAAAAAATTAGCAAACTCAAAACTAACTGCTTTAAAAGAATTAAAAGTTAAAAAAAAAAAAAAAAAAAAAAAAACCTTTTTTTACCAAAATCTAGGTTTTTCACCTAGATTTCGCTAGGATTTTCACTTTATACTTAAATCTAAACTATTTACAGGTTTCCTTCAATGTTCTCGGTGCTCCTCAAGAGGAATCACAATTTAATTTCTGAAGTGAATTGAATTGCTTTCAACTTTCAACCATGCTCTTCACCGGGATTCGAACCCGGGCCGGTGGATCTCCAAACTCATACTTTTAGCTGGGAGTCACTTTTACTCACTCAGCTATCACCGGCGGCGAGGTGACAGCGTCCAGAGGTCTCCTTAAACCCCACCTACTGGGGTTTTTCGAAAGGGTTTCCCTCAGTTACGATTCCCAAGTTCCAATTCCGAGTGGCTACTTCGATTGTACGCACTCCGAGTTATCGATATGCGTCCAGTGTTGATCACGTCGGGAAACCCTTATATTTGAATTTCCGTTGCTTTAATGAAAAGCACCGTTATATTGAAAGGTTACAACTGGTAGGATTACCACAAATCGGCGTCCTTTCATCCTGCTTTTGGGTTCCAACACGAAATACTCACCAGCTGGTCCTATTTTCACACAATACTAAACATTTTTTAGGGTTGCAGAAGTTTTAACCTGTCAAAACTGAAAAGGATGTACTTTTAAGGGCGGTAAATACGAACTTTTGATTTAAATAACACGAAATAACTTTTATTTTTTGAATTTGTATATATTTTTATTTTATTTAGTTTGCGTGTGTGTTTGACTCTACATTAAATCGCTTCAGTTATCATGCCGAAAAATTAAATACACGTAAATTGAGGCCAAAGCCAAAACGATTTCTGGAAAACATGTATAAAAAGCTTGTTTTGGGATTATTATTTAGGAGGTGGAAGAAATATACATATGGTATGAAGGGATCAAAACCTTTAACCATCGGTCAAGAAATAAAATCTCTTTGAATTTATAGGAGTTCGCAAAATAAGTATTTGAAAAAAAATGTTTCCATTTGTTTGCAGAAAAAATATGACTTTAAAGCAGCGGTCGGCACACACATACGATGACATTTTGTTTTATCTTTGTGTGAGTAATTTGCACTGGGCAGCTCATCGATGTGTGTGTGCAGACCGCTGTTCTACGTTATACGTGAGCGAGCAGCGCGTGGGCAGAGCAAATCCCTATGCTCACTTAATAGGGCTCTGCCGACCGCTGCTTTAAAGTAAAAAAAAACTACCCTGCAAAAAAAATAAAAAAAATTTGTATTAAAGAGGTTATGCTAATTTTATAGAAGTTCACTTGATATTTCGAGTGGAAGGACTTGTGATTATACCCGTTACTCGTAGAGTAAAAGGGTATATCGTATTCGTGCAAAAGTATGTAACAGCTAGAAGGAAGCATTTCCGACCCTATAAAGTATATATATTCTTGATCAGGGTCACTAGCCAAGTGGATATAGCCATGTCTGTCTGTCTGTCCGTATGAACGCTGAGATCTCGGAAACTATAAAAGCTAGAGGATTGGTATTTGGCATGAAGATTCTTGGAGTTCCTACGCAGCGCAAGTTTATTTCAAAAAGGTGCCACGCCCCCTCTAACGCCCACAATCGCTTAGATACGGTTTTAAAAATAAATAAACTTCCGCTGCGTAGGAAGCCCAAGAATATGTGTTGGTAATCCCAACATTCTAGCTTTTGTAGTTTCCGAGATCTCCGCGTTCATCCGGACGGACAGACGGACATAGCTGGATCGACTCGACTAGTGATCCTGATCAAGAATATATATACTTTATAGGGTCGGAAAAGCTTCCTTCTACCTGTTACATACTTTTGCACGAATACAATATACCCTTTTACTCTACGAGTATCGGGTATAAAAATGCAGTTTTATTGTGTTTATCAATACCTATGGAAATGTAGAATACATTTTTCAAATCGGACAAGTTTTTAAAAAGTTATGCACGATAAAAGTTTTATATCTCCATCTCCCTCGCACTCCCTTTAGCTGAGTAGCGGGTATCTGATAGTCGGGGCATCCGACTATAGCACTCTCTCTTGTTTTGTTTTTGAAATCACCTATTATGGCCTAGAAATCTCTGGGTAAGTCCCTTAAAATAGAGTATTAACCTAATTTTTGCACTTCACTCCAACGATACGAAAATCGCCGAATTCGCGCAACCAAGTCTCCACAGCTGTGCACAGGGTAAGCATCGGTACAATCAAAGACACGAACCGACTCCTCAACGTTGCGAAAACTCCCTGAAACACGGACTGTGACATTTTCCAGCTTTTACAAAACTACATTTTATAAAAATCGGACTATTTTATCTATAAAGAAATGTTAAAATAATATAAAAACCTCAATAATTTATTTTTTGTTCAACATATGCGCCATTACAATTTATGCCAGGATACGATCTGCAAGGGTATATAAGCTTAGGCTTCCCGAACATAGCTTCCTATGTCTCTTTTGCACAACTCAATGGAAGTTGACTTGAGGTGCTGGTTTTTTCCAAGATTACTTGCAATGGTGCTCTTATTTGCCCAGTGATTTGAAGCCCTAGAGCGGCGACTGTGCTTCACTTGACGCGCTGCTGCATTGCTTACCTTTAATCTATTCTCCGCTCTGCGGGCGTTCGCCAGCAAGGAGCCACTCGGTTGTGGCCAACTGTTATTGTTGCCACTTCTACGCCACCTCCATCTCCCGCGACTCCAAAAGGGGGCGAGGAGCGGCGGTGGACGGCAGAGCAACTGACCAGGAGCCAACAAACAAATAATAAACAGACACACGCATGGGCCGGACCTTCTGACGGATGATTCGGTAGCGGGAATGGTTTCGGTTTCGGTTACGGTTACGGAGGTATCGCAGGTGGTAAATGGGACTGAGGTCGAGTCGAATCCGGAGTTGGAGTCGGAGTCATGCTGTGAGCACACAAAGGGCCTGTAATTGAGTGGAGAGCTGCAGGGAAACAGGAGCTCAGCTCCAATTTGCAACTGGTAATGCCACCCCGAAAGAATCGCCCAGAACATACCGCCCCCCGTTACGGAAAGGCGGAGGGAGCGGACTCGTGACGAAACAATCGCCCAGCATTATCGGCCGCGTCAATTGAAAATGAGAATTGGAATTTCGTGCAAATATTTCCAATCCAATTTCAATTTTGTATCGCGCAGCGCATATTTTTAATGCATTTTGAATACTCTAGCATATTAAATCAGTTTTTGGAAGTGGAATTGCAGAAAAATGTTAAAATATCCTTGCCCCAGTAGTGGAGTAAAAATACTTATAAATAAGTAGGATTAAGTAAATTAAATATTTATTTTATTTAATGCTTTGGACACTAATTTTTGATTAAATGTAATACACATTGTTCGATTTTTTAATAATGTAAAAATGAGATTTAAGTTTATTTTTGTTATTTTTCTTCTCTGATTTCAGCAATACCATTATCCATGCGCTGATCCACGGGAGGATAAATCCCTTTCTTCTTTTCGGGTGAAAAATGAAAGCTATTTGGCTATTTGTTTTAAATTCCACTACCTAATTGTATTTAATAATAAACGAATTTCGAAAATCATAGTACCTCCGTCAAGGGTACATCCACATGGACGTGTCCACCTTCGTGGTGCAGCAAGGTTTCGTTTCGCAGCTACGCCCACATCGCCGCCCTCCCCATCTATTTTGCCTGCAGTTTCGCTCCAATTCATCATAATTAATGTGCCTGATTTGCAGGCTGACCTGGTGGTGTTTGCTGGCCCTCGAATTTCGCCAGGAGCCAGCATTTCATTGCAATGCGCAGTTTTGTTGTCCTTCCCAATGACGAAATAGATGGGGCCGGGTAGATTCGGATTCCGGAATTAGAGCGACGCTTCAATTTGATTTCGATTTGAATGGCCGTGCGGACTTCGCTTTATTCTAATTCGCAATAAACTCGAATTTGTTTGTCCAGTTTTCCACACCCCTAATGCCCGGAAAACGCAGTTCCATTTCCCCCTTTTCGCCCCATTTCCACCAATTTTCCGAACGAGCCCATGGCTAATCACGAGGCACTCCATTCACTCACAAAGGATTTTTGTTACGCCATCGTTTATTTTTTTTCAATTTCACTTTCCAATTAGGTAAACAGAATCAGAGTAGTTGATTTGGGAAATTAGTTTGCAGTTTAAATTTCTAAATATTACACAAATCATGATGATGATTCCTTCCTTTTCAGTTGAGTGACTTTTATTACCATTTTTTAAACGAAAAACTTTAATAAGGTGCGAGATTTAAAGATTTATTTTAGCAAAGGTTGTTAAAAAAATTTCAAAATACTTTTCCTTGTACTTTTTATGATTCTTTGAAAATAACTAAAAATTACAATTTTAGCCGTTTAGACGTTTTTCTATATGAAGTTTTTCGTTTTGGACGACTTTTTGTTGGGTTGAGTACTAGCCCTAAGTTTGTTTATGTTTTTGAGTCAGTGTGACCCAAAAATTACGCACGACTATTACCAAATTAATCAACACTGGAACATCAAGGAATAATTGACTGAAAATAGTATTTTTTTTGTTGGGCCAGTTTTTGTTAGGTTGAGTACTAGCCCTAATTAATGAAACCAATATGTTGCTAACGTCATAAGAACATACGCCTTCAAATATATTAGGCATTATGTCGAACGAAATGGTTTCCATGACATTAAAATCGCGTAACTCATTAAAAATACATTCGTTCCTTATGCCAGAAATCATCTAAACACAAATCTGCAGCATAATTCACTTTATTTCTTAAACTTTCAGAAATTTCATTTAAATCAAATCTCATTTCCACTTTTTTTCGTCTGCAAGCGCTGCAATATCGATTGGCATTGAATGATTGAACAAATCCTAAAATGCTATTCACTGCCAAATTGTCACCCACTACTAAAACCAAAACAAAATGGACTTTTTGAATATTATTATCGGATTCAATATATATGCCTTCTTCTATTTTGTTGAGATCTAAGATGAAAAAATGAGGATTCATTACCAGTTTGCTTTAAACTAGAGGAAGATATATATGCAAATGGGAAAATAAAGTCAAGTTTTGACAATAAAAAATTTGGAATTAATGGAAAACTGATGTAGCCGCCACAAACTGAGAAAACGTGACTACCGAGAGGATTGTTAATTTGAAAATCATCGAAATATAAAATATAAGGAACTACAAGGCTAGATTTAAATGATAAATTTATATTTCGAAAAATAATTCCACTGGCTAAGTTTAATATCTTATTTTCATTTATACTTCTTTTAATATTTTGAAGGGTTAAATCCAAAATTTTTGGAATTTCTTAAATGGGTTTAAATTGAAAAGAAAGAGGCATTACATAAATATTATTTGATTTGGGTCCCAATGTAGGATTTCCCCTATGAACGACTTCTGAAATTCTTTCATCAATCCGACTTCGACAGTGACGACGCTGCCTTGCCTGGATACAGGAACTCGAAATCAATTTCAAACTAAAAAGGGAAAGGGGAAAAAATATAAGAACTTAATATAAACTTTTTTTTAATTCCTTGTTAAGAAAAGCAATTTTTACAATTTCTTGTGAAAATAAAGATTGCTGCACTACGTACCAGGTCTATAGCTTTGGCATGAGAAAATTTTGACCACCCCCTGAAAAAAGTCGTCAATATTGTTTTGATCGAGCTCCCGACATTGAAGAGCGCATGTTTTTTTCCAATTATCGCAAACTTCGGGCCATTCTGCTCCGCTTCTATTGAGTCGAGTTTTTAGAGCCAATAAATTAGAATCGTCGGGTTCAATCAAGCCAACAACAGGAGTGGAGGAACCAAATTTCTAAGCTCTAGCTCTAGTATTCTTGTATTTGCAAAATAGGGAAGGGATGTCGAAAATATATCAAAATATCGATATATCGATGATATATATATTTTTAAATATTATCATAGCGATATTTTTTTTGGTCCGAAATATCGAATATCGATATTATTTGTAAATTATATTTTGGTCCTTTCTAATGGTTGGTCACTTTAAAGACTTAGCTTGCCTTATTACTCCTGAAAGTTCAGTTGCCGGGTTGACGGACCAGCATATAATAGAGCGAGTGTTTTTAAAGTCTTTAAGTACAGATTTCTTTTCCTAGCATTTCATATCATTTTATTTGTAATTTACATGATATGCCTACTATAAAAATGGTGATGTGTCCAAAAATTTGAAAATGTATATATATACAGTGGTGGTCACGAGTTTAGCACACTATCGTATTTTCGCCATAACTCCTTTCCCGTTACAGTTTTCGACTTTCTGTTTTCACCCACCTTCGTGCTGGAAATAGAGCAACTTCCCCTGTTAACATCGTCCCATTCGCTTTTACCATTGTTCTATGGCAATAATTTTAGTGGATTAACCTGCAAATTGAGGTGCACACGAGTTTAGCTCACTTTAGCACATTCATACCTTTTTTACCTTTCTGATCATTTTTTTCGACATTTTACTTCTTATTCTGATTAGTGAACCTTAGTAAGGTACAAAAATGAAGAAACGAAAAATCGAGCTAAATCACAAGGACTCTGGTACATAATAACCTAAATCTAAATATACCATTTAAACATTTAAAAATACTACAATATTCCGCCATAAAAATGGCGTCAGATAGTTTTCGATTAGTCGATAACAGCATTTTACCTCTAGTAATGGACCTATTTTGCCTTTTTATACGATGTATCGCGTTTATGTTTTTTTTCCCCATTTCGCGAAATATACAATCGCCAAATCCCAGAATGTCGGAGAGAAATAAAAGAAGTGCCAATCCCAAAAAAGAACTCGGACTCAACCAACTTAGCCAATTACAGACCTATCTGTTTATTGAGCGTCCTATTCAAGGTTTTAGAGGGGCTCAAATTACGGACTAAAATTTGACCAACACATTTCGACAAACATGCTACTACCTAACAGGTCTTATGCTTTCCGAAAATGCAGGTCCACAACACTATACATAAGTGACCTTATTAACAAAATACCATCTCTGAAAGCTGAAGGGTTTCAGTTGGTACACTCAAAAAATTTTTTTCCTACATTTTAGAAAATCGCCATAAAATTAAATTTTTTCTTAATTTTAGAAAATTTTCTGAGTTTTAGAAATTGTTTTCTTGAATCTAGGAAAAAAGACCATAGAAACAGAATTTTATGAAAAACCTTTCTTAAATTTAGAAAAATGATTTTTTTTCTTAAATCAATGGTGTTTTTTCCTAGTTTGCTCTCCAAAAGTTTTCTTAAATTAATGGCGATTTCGCCATTAAATTAAGAAAAAATGTACTTCAGCCCTTCCTAGAATCTAGAAAGTCACCATAAAAAACACGGTACATTTTTTTTAATTTAAAGAATTTTTCTGAATTAAAAAAAAGTTTTTTCTTGAAAACAGAAAAGTAGAAATAGAAAATCACCATAGATTTAAGAAAAACTTTTTTTATTTCTGTTATGCTTCTCATTCTTTCTTCGAAACGAAAAAGAAGAACACATGGGGTTAGTCCGCGGCGCGTTGCGACGACAGTTTTTGGCGTATGTATATGTTTATGTGTGTTTGTGTGTATGATCGAGAATTTTCTTGTGCGTAGCTGTAACCATGGTGGAACTATACAAGGTGATCTCGTCGAGAGAGCTGCCCTCTTTTGAGGACGTTATTTGTGCCAGTCGTTTGTCAAACGTTGTCGAAAGAGGTTGTGTAGCGCTTTCTTTTCGTTGTCTTCTTCTTGATTGCGTACACAGAAAACGTTACATTTTGCAGCTTCGTTTTCTCTGTGTTTCTTGTTGTGTTATATTCTCGTATGTGTGTAATTAATAATTATAATTACTAATTATACAATAAACGACCCATTTCAAACATAAAAATTACAGTTTAAAAAATATCAAGCACATTATTTAATTTGGATTATATGTACTTATACATCTTGGATTCCTTCTTAGATATGAATATGTCAAAAAAATATTGTGTGCTTTGCCGGTCTAAAACTCTGGAAAACAGTTATAGTTTTCTTGACCTTATTTTATATTTAAGTAATTAATTTTTATACAACTATCTGAAGTATAAATTTAAATACAAAATTTTGCTTTAAATATTTCGTTTTATTTATTCCTGAAACATATTCTGTCCTGAAAGCGAATACAAAAGCAAAAACGAAGCGTGCGAATGAAATACTAGTTCTATCTCTTTCTGGCGCTTGTCTCTCTGAGAGCAGAGAGAGAGTGCTGAAAAATAACGTCCTCGGCAGAGCTGACGAGATCACCTTGTATAGTTCCATCATGGCTGTAACTTTTATTGCGTTGTTGTTTTGGAAATGCAGTCTCTCGCGAGAGAGTTGCTTGCGTTGCGCTGCATCTTGAACCCTTCCGCTCAGTTTTGGATGAGCATTCAAAGTAATAAGTTTGTGTAGAGCCTATTTAAGAAAGTTAAAGTGCGATCCCTCTAAGAGGCAATTTATAGGTAAGCAATTGAAATAAATTTTAATATAAATTTGGTAAGTAAGTAAAAATGTATGGTAAGCAAAGGGCAAACTATTTTAATAGATTTGGCTATTAATAATATTGCAGGCCGCAAATACCATCCTTCTCTAATATTAATTTTTATTTTCGATTGCAGGAATAATTTCAATTTCAGGTATTGTTGATAATTTGGCAGTAAGTAAATTTTAATAACAATATATTAAATATTTAATAAAAATATGAATAATTTTATTTTTATCTTTTTTGTTTTCTTTTCTTTTTTTTGTTAAGGAAATATTTGTAATGTTATTTTTCTCTTTTTTTGTTTTCTTTTCTCTTTTTTGTTTAGGAAATATTTATAATGTTATTTTTATCTTTTTGGTTTTCTTTTCCTTTTTTGTTTAGGAAATATTAATCATTTTCTTTTCGTCTTTTTTATTTTCTTTTCTTTTTCTTGTTTAGGAAATAAAATAGTAAAATAAATATGTAAGCATTTTATTTAAATAAAGAAGATTTTCTGAAAATAAAAAAAGTCCTTTCTTATTTTCAGAAAAAAGATTCTATATTCAAGAAAAGTACTTTCTGGATCTTACGAAAATTTCTCAATTTGATGGCAACTTTTCTTGATTTTAGAAAAGTATTTCTGCTTTTCAGAAATTTTTTTCCTATATTTTAGAAAATTCCTTTCTAAAAAATACGGTAAATTGCCATCGACTGAAATTCATGGCGAATTTCTTGATTTAATGGCGATTTCGGGCTGTTTTTTTTTTGAGTGTAGCTTTGGCAAGGTCGCGAAGACCTTGATCAGCTCTTTAGTTGTTTGAAACCGTATCCTATACTCCGCTGGAAGCTCAGCCGACATATGGTGTATAATGGGGACTGTTGTGCACTTAATAAGTCCTAGTACACGCCTAACGTTAATGTTGGTATGAGTTTTAATTTTGTCTATGGCTGTTTTGGAAAATTTGCTTAATAACGAGTATGCATACTCCAGCTTACTTCTCACTAACGCTTTATGCAAGGGAATACCTTTACTAGGGTTAACTGCAAAAGTGCAACCACTGCGCAACTAAGAAAGCGCAGTAACCGCACGCTCGATTCTTCCTAAATATTTAATCTCTACGTCCCTAATTGGTGTACCATTGTGCAGCACTTCAAGCGGTTGCCTACGCAAATTAAAGTATATTACATTGGATTTGGCAGGGTTGAAGGATAGATTTAAATCACTTCATTCTATTTCAAACTCTGAGATCTTTTCTATGAGTTTTTATCTAGCTCTTGCGAAGGTGGAATCGAAGCATACAAGAAAAAAATCGTCTGCATATTGGAACAGCTCACAGTTTTGGTCGTTTAGGGATTGCAGGTCAGCAGTGTAGAGGTTGAACAGAGTTGGGTTAAGGCAACTGCCTTGAAAGACCCCTCTGTTGAGTACCAGACGACATCCGCCCTTGACCAGAATTCGCCTTCGAAGAAAGTCTGTTACCCAAGTAATTTGATGGAGGTTGAAGCCGAGATTTGTGAGTTTGCTTTCTAGGATGCCTATGTCCACGCAGTCAAAAGCCTTTTGAAGGTCAAGGCACGCTGCTACACTCAAAAAAAAAAACAGCCCGAAATCGCCATTAAATCAAGAAATTCGCCATGAATTTCAGTCGATGGCGATTTACCGTATTTTTTAGAAAGGAATTTTCTAAAATATAGGAAACAAATTTCTGAAAAGCAGAAATACTTTTCTAAAATCAAGAAAAGGTGCCATCAAATTGAGAAATTTTCGTAAGATCCAGAAAGTACTTTTCTTGAATATAGAATCTTTTTTCTGAAAATAAGAAAGGACTTTTTTTATTTTCAGAAAATCTTCTTTATTTAAATAAAATGCTTACATATTTATTTTACTATTTTATTTCCTAAACAAGAAAAAGAAAAGAAAATAAAAAAGACGAAAAGAAAATGATTAATATTTCCTAAACAAAAAAGGAAAAGAAAACAAAAAAGATAAAAATAACATTACACTGAGGGAAAAAACCCAGTCTAAATTTAAGAACAAAGTTCATAATTTAAGAAATTTTGGTTCTTAAATTTTGTTCTTACAATAAGAACAAATGTACTTAAAAAAAGAGCAAACATTCCTAAAATAAGGCAATTTTATTCTAAGATTAAGAAAATGTTGTCCTACAATTAAAAAATATATATTGTTTTTATGAACTACAAAAATTATACAATTTTTGTCCACTAATCTACGAGAGAAAATTAATTTAATGAACCAATTTAATATAATAAAGAAAAGCAAACAAGTAACATTTATTTAGACAAAAAATCATGGTTTTTAAAATACGATTCTATTATATTTGAGTTTTTGAGATTTTAAAAGGTTGATACAGTCATAATACATTACAAATCTTAAAATGTTAATTTACTTATATACGCTTAATTCTAATATACGATTTTCCCTTTTTTATTGGGTGTACATGTAAAGGAGGGCTGAGAAATTTTCGATAAAATTATCGAATATCGGATCCTATTATCGTAATTTACTAGTAACGCGCTTCAATAAAAAGTGTACACCAATAAACAAATGCTAATTAAATATTAGCTAAAAAATGTCCCCCTTTTTTTATTTGCCTTAAACTAGTTATATTTTTAACATCGATATCTTAATAGATATCGATGATTTAACGGAATGGTCACACTGAACCATTCCCAATTGTTCGCGTGTATGACTGGTTGTGAAATCGAAAAAATGGTTAAAAAAACAGTGCGTGTTAAAATGCCGGCTAAAGCTAAAAGAAAGCGTATATTCCTTTCGGATTCGGAGCCTTAAGAAAACATTGAGGAGGTGAAGGATCAAAAGAATATAGCTGACCCGGTACCGTGCTCAACTTTTGAGGTTTTGTACCTAAGTCCGTCCTTACCCGGACTCAGACAAAGTTAAGCTATCTAATTTAATGAAAGAACTCGGTATGGAACATTTAATGCAATACTTGATTGGTAAGAAAAACATATAAACCAGTGGTGGCCAGCAGAAGCAGCACTCCCGACCCATGGGCTACGCAGTTTTTCTGCCGCTGCGCTGTCAGCGTTTCGACGTCCACGTTTCTCTGCTTAACAGCGTCGAAAAGCTATCATTTTTTTCTTCTCCCTTTGTTGCTCCGCTGATAAAAGTTAAGCTAATTTTTATTCCTTAGATGCAAATATAACATTTGATTGTTTAAAATACATGGACAGGGATGATATTAAGGAAGCAATTCCACCACTGAGTCCTCGTTTAATTTTCAGGGAAAAACTGTTTGAGTGGAGAAAAACTTTTGTAAGTATCTTAATTTACAAAAAAAAACAATTGGCATACATTTTTAACTCTTATTTCTTTTAAGTATGAAGCCAACGAAAACTCTGTTGAGCCTCCACTCAAACAAAATGAGCCTGTCAAAATCAAAGAAGACAAAAGTATCAACAGCAGAAAATCCATTAATTATAAGGTATTATAGAGATTTAAGCCAAGTTTTTTAATAATATATGTGCTTTAAATGTAGGACTTGAAAAACTTAATTATGGAAACATCTCGAGGAAACAACTTCTTGACTAAGGAAAAAAGAGACACTCTAATAAATGTAATTTTAGAAGATGCCATTGCAACTAATGTTACGAGTATATTGAAACCGTTTGACATGGCAAACATAACTAATGATATTGTCTCAAGGAGAAAGAAATGATGGTATGTTTTATATAGATTGTATGACTAAATATTGTTGTAGAAATTAATTTCTTATTGTTGAGAATGTTATGAAATAAATAAATGAATTTATATTCTTAAATAAAGTATTTTTAATCTTAAAAGAAGATCACTTCCTTGTTTACCATACTCTTAGGTTCAGAATATTTAGTCTTAATTCTATACCATTGACATCTTAAATTAATAAAATGTGTTCTTAGATGAAGATCAATTTTTCTTGATTTTAGATTTTTTGGTCTACAATAAGTGTTCTGCATTTAAGAACATTCTGTCTTAATATAAGAACAATCGGACTTGACTCATTCCCATGACCAAACGTTCTTAATTTAAGAATATTTGTCTTAATTTTAGACTGTTTTTTTTCTCAGTGTATAAATATTTCCTAAACAAAATAGAGAAAAGAAAACAAAAAAAGAGAAAAATAACATTACAAATATTTCCTTAACAAAAAAGATAAAAATAAAATTATTCATATTTTTATTAAATATTTAATATATTGTTATTAAAATTTACTTACTTACTGCCAAATTATCAACAATACCTGAAATTGAAATTATTCCTGCAATCGAAAAAAAAAATTAATATTAGAGAAGGATGGTATTTGCGGCCTGCAATATTATTAATAGCCAAATCTATTAAAATAGTTTGCCCTTTGCTTACCATACATTTTTACTTACTTACCAAATTTATATTAAAAATTATTTCAATTGCTTACCTATAAATTGCCTCTTAGAGGGATCGCACTATAACTTTCTTAAATAGGCTCAACCCAAACTTATTACTTTGAATGCTCATCCAAAACTGAGCGCAAGGGTTCAAGATGCAGCGCAACGCAAGAAACTCTCTCGCGAGAGACTGCATTTCCAAAACAACAACGCAATAAAAGTTACAGCTACGCACAAGAAAATTCTCGATTCTCGGCGAAATCGCCATTAATTTAAGAAAACTTTTAAAGAGCAAACTAGGAAAAAACACCATTGATTTAAGAAAAAAAATCATTTTTCTAAATTTAAGAAAGGTTTTTCATAAAATTCTGTTTCTATGGTCTTTTTTCCTAGATTCAAGAAAACAATTTCTAAAATTCAGAAAATTTTCTAAAATTAAGAAAAAATTTAATTTTATGGCGATTTTCTAAAATTTAGAAAAAAAAATTTTTTGAGTGTACCTGCCAAAGAAATTCTACTCTCTAATAGCGAACTTAACACCAGCTACGCAAAGTCGTACAAGGACTATAAACACATACTAGACCAGGTTAAAATCTGTGATCCGAAGCCAATCCGCACTAACAAAATAAGGGTTGATTTAGACTTCTTTAAGGGAACAGCCAAAACGAAAGTGATATAGACTTAGCAAGCATTCTGCAAATATTTAAGGGAAAAATGGTAGACCCAAGAGGCTTTGAGATTGTTTTCACAGACGGATCCGTCACTCAAAGTCATTCAAGCCCAGCTTTTTTAATAGATAGTTCAAAACATTTAGAAAGTTCCTACACAAACAAGACTCTGTCCTCTCTGTCAGCCAAACTGCTAGCGATAGACCAAGCGGTTGCCCATGTCATCTCGGTGGGCATACCTCGAGTAGCAATCCTAGCCGACAGCAGGAATAGCGCCATAGCATTACAAAAGGACAGTCATGACAACTTTTTAACCTACAACATACAAAAGAAAAATGCCAGTAATGAAAAGTTGATTTTAGAAGAAATTCAAGGCTCTATTGGAGGTAAAAACACAGTCGTAGAGATAGACGAATTTAAAACTGAGAGGCGGAAGATAAAAAGAGGTCGCGTTGTTGAAGGTTCATGGATTTTGGGACTCAATTAAAGGTTAGAATTTTCTAACTTAGAAATCTGTCCGGACAATAAAAGAGACAAAGACAAAGATTGTTAACCTTAATAAAAAAACACGTTAAACCAGGGACCGAGATCCTTACAGATTGCTGAAAGGGGTATATTGGGTTAGAAGCCGAGGGACACATCCACAGGACCGTCAACCACTCCGAAGAATTTGTGGATTCGGTAAACGGTGCTCATACCAAAAATATTGAGTCTTTTTGGCGGTCGATACGACGAAATTTGTCTCGTGAGAGCCTTCAAAAAGCAAAGTTGGACGAGTATCTTTGTGATTTTGTGTGGCGACGACGAGCTACACAGCTAAAGCTTGACCCCTTTTAATTATTACTAAAAAACATCAAGAAATTATATCCCGGAATCCAACTTAATTTGTTTTAAAAAGAATAAAACCCCAAAATCAAAGAAAAAAAACACAAAATTTACAATAAGTGAAAATAAGGCAATATATAATGTAGGAAAAAAATAGAAAAGCGTCGCAGGCACAAATTTTTGCTTGCGACATTAGAAATGCCTTTTATATCATTTTTATTTCCGTTTTATATTTGAATTTTATTTTGCTTTGTTACCTTTAGTCTTAACTACGACAATTGAAACTTCCAACTTTAATATTTTGCTTCTACTTTTCATTTAGACTTTTTAATTTCGTGTTTTTTAAAAGGTATTGCCGTTCTCGTGTTTTGGTCGTACCATCACTAAAACATCGAGTAATATCGATATCATTATCGACACACCGATATAACAAGCTTTCGTGCGACATATCGTGCAAGTGCGCTTCAACGGTTTCCTATTTTCAAACCTTGTGAAAATGTAATCTTTTTTAGCGTTTTTAATTAAAACTATTAGTTTTACAGAAGAACTTTCGAAGATATAGGCGAAAAACTGTTTCTACCGATATTTTCCATGATCCCGTAATATGCGCCAACTTTGACTATTTTTCCCGTAATCAGGACCCCAAATAACGAGGCTACTGAAAGTTTGGACTAAAATCGGGCGTTGGAGCTAAACGGAAGTTCACCCCAATTTACTTATTTATAAATTCAGTTCAGCTGATTATGTAATACTAAATAATAATTCCGATGAACGCCTTTAGCCGCGGCCCAAAGAATAGAAAATTTAATCTGTGGCTGTGTTTGTGCAGAAGCGGTGTGCCAATAACAAATTATAAATGGCAGGAAAAACCCCATAAACCAATGAAAAACTGCTTGTAGGAGTTGCGGCAATACATATGGCCATGCCAACAGCAAATTTAAAGCTTGCGAACCAGGTCGCCTCAACATTTTGTAATATTTTAAATTTGGCGCCAGTTGATGTTTGCTGTTTGTCAACAAACCCAGTAAGACCATGCCACTGGCATTGCGGATGAACTCCAAAAACTTCGGCCACACTAAAAGATTAATATTTTTCGACTAGTAAAACTCTTAGCCGAACTGAGTACTAGGCTTTAAACTTCACAGAGAAAAAAATACCAAAATTGGTCATCAATCGGGTATTTTTTCATATCAATTTTGGTCCCATATGTGGCCATATCAAAATTATATTTTCGAACATACCAAATTGGTATTTTCGAACATATTAATATGCTATTTTTCATCCAAGATTGTTATGCGCACATATCAAATGTTGCCACAAAATTACGGAAAATTTAGTACCAGAATGGTATTCTTCATATCAAACTGATTTTTATACCCGTTACTCGTAGAGTAAAAGGGTATATTGTATTCGTGCAAAAGTATGTAACAGCTAGAAGGAAGCTTTTCCGACCCCATAAAGTATATATATTCTTGATCAGGATCACTAGCCGAGTCGATCTAGCCATGTCCGTCTGTCCGTCTGTCTGTCCGTATGAACGCTGAGATCTCGGAAACTATAAAAGCTAGAAGATTGGCATTTTGCATGCAGATTCTAGGAGTTCCTACGCAGCGCAAGTTTATTCCAACAAGGTGCCACGCCCCCCCTAACGCCCACAATAGCTTATATACGATTTGAAAAATTTTAATATATCGGAAAAGTAGGAACGCAGTTTTGTTGTGTTTATCAATACCTATCGAAATGTAGAAGAAATTTTTTAAATCGGACCATTCGTTTAAAACTTATGCCTGATCAAAGTTTGATCTCCCTCGCACTCCCTTTAGCTGAGTTACGTTTATTAGATAGTCGGGACACCAACCCGACTACAGCGTTCGCACTCCCTTTAGCTGAGTGACGGGTATTAGATAGTCGGGACACCAACCCGACTATAGCGTTCTCTCTTGTTTTCATATAAGATGGATATGATTTTTCATATCATTATATAAATTTATTTTTATTTTTTTTTAGCTTTTTGTAATTAAATGGAGCCCAAAACCTAAGTAAATTCATATAAATGATTTATTTTACAAATAATGGAATAATTAACATGTATTACGAACTTAACAATAAAAGTGATCAGCGGATCACTCTGAATCTGGGCTCCAAAAGTATCTCATTTTGCTTAGCGCCAGAGAGTGCTTCTTCATTAGATGATTCCCAGCTAATCGGGGGCCGTACATCTAGCCCAGTTTGGCATTCTGGTCAGCCATTTGACAGGTCCCGGGTCGGTCAATGGCGTCTTTACAGACCCCCGAATATCGCATTTCAGTTTCTAAAGAGTAAACTAATGCCAGTTAAAGAAACATCAAGTAAGTTGAATTGAATTATATGTACTAACCATATGCAAAATAAAATAAACAGCACAAAATGTTTCACTTTGTAGTTTCACGTTTTTCGTAGAATACCAGTGTTACCGCAGCGTAGAGCTGCAAAAACATCGATAGTTTTGATAGTTTGCTGACTAAACCTCGATACTATCGTGATCATATGTCCACATTAGGGGTATTCATGTATAAACCAACATAATAGGGGTATTCCTTTAGAAAATATTTAATGAATGTAGAGCAATTATGCTCCATTTTCAATTATTGATAATTAAAAAGGCAATTAGTTTAAATTCAAGTGAGATCTTTTTAATATATATTTGGAAAGATATATAAAATCACGTTTCTTTGGTTAGGAACCAATTTTTGTTAATAAATAACATTTTGTTGACTGTTTTTGGATTCAGTGACGCTCGTCGATCGGAGATGGTTAGGCCCGCCTTGGAAAATATCCGTTCCGATTCCGTCGAGGTGGCTGGAATGCAGAGCCCGTGTTTAGCGCTTGTAGCTAGTTGGGGCATCTCTAATTCATGTTGCTGCAGTACCTTCTTATTCGTTCGAAGTCCAAGTATTGAGAATTTTTTGTACAACTATCACGATGGTCTAAAAAAATGGAAGTCGGTTACCGGCGGTCAACCATCGATACTATAGATTTTTTTGCATTTCTACCGCAGCGAATCAGACCATCCACAGCTGAGTTTTGTTTGAAGGTTTTACAATAGATACAGCTTTCTTAACATCCCCCACAAGTTTTCAATGGGGTTTAAGTCCGGAGATTGAGCTGGCCATGTCATAATGTCGATCTCTTGTGATGCAAACCAAGCCTTAGCGTGCTTAATTGTGTGTTTCGGATCACTGTCCTGTTGGAATGTCTACATCAAGGGAATTTCCCAAATGGCATATAGTTGCACTGTGTTTTTCAAAAAAACAACGTTAACATTTTGGTCCATAATGCCATCTATCTTATGGATCGGACCAACGCCAGCATAAGAGAAACATGCCAAATCATGATGCTCAGGCCACCGTGTTTAATGGTCTTCTTTGTGAACTTTGGGCGATATTCCTCGTTAGGGGGACGAACCAGAACCATAGAACAATTTTGCTTTCATCCGTCCAAAGGATATTACGCCATTTGTTAATGGGCCAATCCCTATGCTCTTTTGCAAACTGCATTCTTGCAACTTGGTGCTTCCGGTCTATTATCTCTCACAAGTCTTCAAAGGTTATGAATACTAATCGCCAGATTTGACTGTCGTTGCCTCAGTAGTTTTAAGCTTTCTATCCCGATTTTCTGACTTCGATTTATGGTAAATGACGTTAAAAATCATGGTGGATGAGCATCCAACTATGTTTTCCATCTCCTTTAATGTTTTTCCTTCATTTTTAATTTAATAATTAAATTTTTCATTTCTGGCGAACAGTGCCTTTCACGACCCACTAAAAAAATGTTAATTTAAATTTTTATCATAAAAATAATTAACACATATTTTAACTTACTAATTGCGTTTTAAACTTCTTATGTTTTTATACCCGTTACTCGCAGAGTAAAAGGGTATATTGTATTCGTGCAAAAGTATGTAACAGCTAGAAGGAAGCATTTCCGACCCTATAATGTATATATATTCTTGATCAGGGTCACTAGCCGAGTCGATATAGCCATGTCCGTCTGTCCGTCCGGATGAGCGCTGAGATCTCGGAAACTATTAAAGCTAGAAGATTGACAGTTTGCATGCAGATTCTAGGAGTTACTACGCAGCGCAAGTTTGTTTTAAAAATGTGCCACGCCCCCTCTAACGCCCACAATCGCCTGAAGCCACTTTTTGAAAGGTGTTTGGCGCCCACACCCTTAAAGATTTCGGAAAAGTAAAAATGCAGTTTTATTGTGTTTATCAATACCTATGGAAATGCAGCAGAAATTTTTCAAATCGGACCTTTAGTTAAAAAATTATGCGCGATCAAAGTTTTATATCTCCATCTCACTCACAGTCCCTTTAGCTGAGTAACGGGTATCTGATAGTATCGGGGCACCCGTCTATAGCGTTCTCTCTTGTTTTACTTCAAAATTTTCCAACGCCGTGCAAAGTGCTTATCTTTGTTGTTTTTAAAAAAAAACAAGAGAGAACGCTATAGTCGGGTTGGTGTCCCGACTATCTAATACCCGTCACTTAACGAATGGTCCGATTTATAAAATTTCTTCTACATTTCGATAGGTATTGATAAGCACAACAAAACTGCATTTTTACTTTTGTGGGCGTTAGAGGGGGCGTGGCACCTTCTGGAAACAAACTTGCGCTGCGTAGGAACTCCAAGAATCTTCATGCCAAATACCAATCCTCTAGCTTTTATAGTTTCCGAGATCTCAGCGTTCATACAGACAGACAGACAGACGGACAGACGGACATGGCTATATCGACTCGACTAGTGACCCTGATCAAGAATATATATACTTTATAGGGTCGAAAATGCTTCCTTCTAGCTGTTACATACTTTTGCACGAATACAATATACCCTTTTACTCTACGAGTAACGGGTATAATCACGGCATCGCCAAATAAATTATTTGGAAGATACGACTGAAACTGCTTCCACTGATGGTAATTATCGATTTCTTGGTCATATTTAGCTCTGAAGAATTAAAAAGAAATGAATTAAAAAGTTCAAGGTAATTTGTACACACTATTAATTTCACAGCTTTGAACCTTAATGATTTAACCAGTAATAGCCTCTTCCCATACAGACCATCCGATATATCTGATATCAGATATCTGAGCTTTTATTTCAGATTCTATAACGAGTATGCATACATATTGCTGACTGGGGGAGAGCCTAACCTCCAGTACCCCACACTCCGCTCTTACTACGCCTCTGTCTAGCCAAATTTGTGCTGTTTTGGTAATTTATAGCAACTTTGGAACTTTATAGTACACCTAGCATGGTGGACCGCAGCTTCGCCCGCGGAAAATAAGATTGAAAAGATGTATGTATTTATGTATGTAGAATAGCTACATATATTGACATACCTTTACCTTTACTACTTATTTAAAATTTTAAAAATTCCAAAGATTAGCCTAAAAGCCGAGAATTCATTTTATAAAACTTTGTTTCTTAGTTTCCACAAAAACAACAGTATTATGTCCTACTCTCAAAAAAAAAATTGGTAAAATTAACCAATATCATTCTTAAACCGTTCTCAACCACAAAAATGTACAATACTATCAATTAAATAATTACTTTCACATCAACAAATACACACAATTCGCATATACACACACCCAAAGCAAAAACAAAAAAAATGTAAATTTCTTTTTATAGTTACGTAACTATCCGTATACTTCAATTTTACTAATCAAATTTTTTTGTGTGTATGCAAACTATTTAAAAAAAAAACAAAAACTTGCAAAAACAACCATTGTCCTTCCTTCCAATCCATTCCATCGCATTCCTTTGGATTGTTTGAATTGTTTGAATTGTTATTTTGTTTTCAGTATTTTAGTTTTCATTAATTTTTCACCCCAATTAGAATTATATTATTAATAGCAGGAAGACAGGTGGAGGGGACGCCGTGAATCAAATTGTTTAAACATTTGCATTTGTTTAAACAATATGAGGCACGTGTAATAAAGAGCAAGAGAATCAATTGGTTTAAATATTTAATGTTCTTTTAATATTATCAATGCGATTTGAATTTTAAATCACAAAAATCGGTTGCAAAATGTCTTAAATCTGTTGTGGAAATGTAAATGAAATATTCTTTTAGCATTTGCATTTGTTTAAACAATATGAGGCACGTGTAATAAAGAGCAAGAGAATCAATTGGTTTGAATATTTAATGTTCTTTTAATATTATCAATGCGATTTGAATTTTAAATCACAAAAATCGGTTGCAAAATGTCTTAAATCTGTTGTGGAAATGTAAATGAAATATTCTTTTAGCAAAAGGATATCAGTATTATCTTGAATTTGAATTTGAGCGCATATATGTATTTAACGGCTGTGTGTGTAAAATACGCATTTTTTTATATATATATTTCATGCGTGTGTGTGTACTTTGCAAAATTGTTTATTTTTGTTTTTTTACAAATCCAAAGTTTGCCGATAACTTAACATTTGAAAACAAAAGAAAAGATTTGCGATATAATCGATTTTTTAACCGCGCATTTTAAATTTTTTGTGACTGGTATTTTCATTTGTTCCCTTGCGCGGTCACACTTAAAATGCTACATACACACATTTACGACTTAATGCAAAGTGCGCCAGCAGAACATACATACATACATATGTGGAGGCCGTGACGTCACACACAACAAAATTGGAAAATATTGGGGACTAGGTTAAGGAGGCTGAATTTCCAAAAAATTTAAATGCAGTTAGTTGCGGCTTTGCCATAAGATTATGATCATAATTTTTTTTTAACCATTTTAACAACATTTATAACAGAGAAATGGCAAAAGAAAGAATTAAAAAAAAACGAATCGAATTTTGGGGTTTTTTATTGTTTTAATTTGTACCTCACACACGTCTCCTAATTATTTCAGAATTATGTTGATTTTTCTAGATTTTTATGTCAATTTGCTCTGGTAGGAATTTACCACTGACCCCTTTTTTATTGGAACTATTATATTAGTTAAGATTACGTAGTACACTTTTAATTAATATTTGTTAGTATTTACGAATTGCAGAACATATTCTGAGACTTCGCTGCAAACATTGATGTTTTCGTTTGCAGAACAGCTTAAATTTTGGCCCACACATAGCACCTTGTTGGCGAATGCTTTTCCGCTCATAACAAACTACAAATAATTTAACAATAGCCAAAAAACAATGAACTTGAGCATTATTTAATTTTTTCCCGCCATTGATTTGATTTGTTCTCGTAGTCAACGTTCCATTTTTCACAGTCAAGACGAAGAATTCAGAGTTGCACCGAAAAAACATCGCCTAACTATCCCATAAAAGAGCCCGTCAAAGTCCGTCAAAATTGGATGGCGTACTAACTGGGAAATTTTCGGAACGGCAAAACCTTTCGGACCATCCGTTCAACGGATGGTAGATGGTGAATGGAGCTCTGTGGGAAGACCCTATTAAAGTTTATTGAATTATAATTTTTAAATTAACCGTTTAAATTCGTTTAAATTAAAGTGACCATGCCATTTTATCCAAATAAATCTCAGTAAATGTATATATTTGTCCCTTTCTAAGCCTTAATGAATGCTCTAATAAATGAGCCGAACAATGTCGTGGAATAACGAATATTTTTTCACAGCTGGCACGCGTTAGCGTTCTGCACTCGGTTAATCCGAGAAGCCGGTAGCCGGGTAGTATTCGGGCCTTTCCTATTTTTAAAGGTAATTTCTTTCATATATTCGCCCTTAAAGACGTAGAAAACATTTTGGCTGCGACAGCACAAAAAAAGAGATTTTACTTTTTAAGAAAAATTCTTTCTTGGATTGTTTTTATCTAGAAAGGTTTTCTTTATTTAAAGTCAAATTTCCTAATAAGCAGATTTGGTTCTATATTCAGAGGAAGGCCGACGTTCAATGGCGAGATTTCTAAAATTTAGAAAAACATTTTTATGAGTGTAAAAAACAGTTCACGCATCGTCTGAGCTGGAATTCCTAGATTTCTTTGTGTACTCCCAGCGGACCAAGGCGCGATAGTATAGCGAAACTATCGCAAAATGTTCGTAAACGGACTTAGAAACGATAGAAATCCGCGAGCTTTTACTAAAGTCTCGTTAAATGTTCGCAAACGGACTCAAAAACGAGCGTTAAGTAAACAAAAACCGGGCGACATTATTTTCAGCCTTATGTCCAGTTTTCATTATTTTTTGAGCTCGTTTGCGACAGTTTTGCGAGACTTTGCCGTTTTTGTTCCACTTCGTTTCTCGTTTCCATGGCTGATGCGCAGTTTCTCGTTCGTTTCTTTTCGTTTCTTTTGTGCGTGTGTTCTTTTGTGCTTAGAAACTTGCAGAGTGCAGTCGTATAAAAGCCGAAATTGTTTAAAAGTGATTTATTAAATAAACAAAATCAGTAATTAAATTATAATTGAGTGTTTAGTTCAGTGCTGTGACCCAAAGAGTGAGTTAAAACGGCTTTAAAGCCAAAAAACAAAATAGAAATAAATCAAAAATCACATGTGCATTCTTCTTCGTTTTTCGGCCTTCTTCTTGGAATTTTGCGGTGGAAGTGAAGAGAAGAGCAATAGAATTTAATAATGTCATTAAAACGCAAGAGGAGGAATTATATACAGTGGTTCACAGCTTATTTCAACCAGTCTACACCAAAAACTTTAACATCCCATAAAAACTAAACAAAACATGTTATCAAAATAATTTAAACGCAGAATACATCTATGATGATACACATTAGTGTTTAATAATTGTATGATTTTTTAAAAATTTTACAAATATTTTTTATGAATTAATTACAAAAAAAGCCCAAAAAAAAAGGCCACAGCTTATTTCAACCAGTCAACAAAAAAATCGAATAAATTAACATTGTGGCCAATAACTTTTTTTTTTTAATTTGTCATGACTACCCTTTTGTTTACCAACAATTTAAAGTTAACTTTACATGGATACAATGCCTTTTGTTGTTGTTGCCAAGTAAAAACTACTCTCGACCCTTGGATAGGACTTTTGGCGTAGTTTCGTCTAAAAATATTGTGTTTTCGAACATTTTTTCGTTATGTGGACTTCCAATTTTGTTTTGTGGAAATGTTAAGACACCTTTAATTCATAATCATTAGCTCTCGACAGCACTGGATGAGCTAAATCTGCGAAAAAATTTGCACTTCCCATGGGTCATTTCTATAGTTAAATCAAAAATTAATTTATATTTTAAGATCCTTTGAGTTTTTAATTCATTTATCCTTTAGGATGTGAAGCTGAACTCAAATCTTAATTGCGGAGTAAAAAAAAAATGTGGAAGGACCTGCTTGACACTTATAGGCCCAAAACAATAAGCGTTCGCCGTTAGACTTTAAAACAGCCATTTGACTCCCCAATTTAGGCTCGTAATTGGGATTTCCCCCGCTTAGATATATTTTTCCGACTCAACTGTATCAAAATTCAATTATTTATTTCAAATACATTTTTTCAAATATACTAAGGACACTAATAAGTGAGTTTCTCGTGTGTATCCAAATGAGCCCTAAGCCTAGCGGCGAACGCTAATTGTTTTGGGCCTATAAGTGTCAAGCAGGTCCTTCCACATTTTTTTTTTTTACTCCGCAATTAAGATTTGAGTTCAGCTTCACATCCTAAAGGATAAATGAATTAAAAACTCAAAGGATCTTAAAATATAAATTAATCTTTGATTTAACTATAGAAATGACCCATGGGAAGTGCAAATTTTTTCGCAGATTTAGCTCATCCAGTGCTGTCGAGAGCTAATGATTATGAATTAAAGGTGTCTTAACATTTCCACAAAACAAAATTGGAAGTCCACATAACGAAAAAATGTTCGAAAACACAATATTTTTAGACGAAACTACGCCAAAAGTCCTATCCAAGGGTCGAGAGTAGTTTTTACTTGGCAACAACAACAAAAGGCATTGTATCCATGTAAAGTTAACTTTAAATTGTTGGTAAACAAAAGGGTAGTCATGACAAATTAAAAAAAAAAAGTTATTGGCCACAATGTTAATTTATTCGATTTTTTTGTTGACTGGTTGAAATAAGCTGTGTCCTTTTTTTTGGGCTTTTTTTGTAATTAATTCATAAAAAATATTTGTAAAATTTTTAAAAAATCATACAATTATTAAACACTAATGTGTATCATCATAGATGTATTCTGCGTTTAAATTATTTTGATAACATGTTTTGTTTAGTTTTTATGGGATGTTAAAGTTTTTGGTGTAGACTGGTTGAAATAAGCTGTGAACCACTGTATGCGAATCGAAACATATAATAAACAGTGCTGCTAAGATAAATACTGTTGAAAAACATGCGGCAGATATTAGTTTTCCAGAGGAATTTTGTGATAGTGTTTCTGATTGTTCTAATGTTTTAGTTGAGAATTCCGAACCAAAAAGTTTTAATACTCGTCTAGGTCAGTGGATGTCTGAAAATAATATCAGCAGAAGGCCAGCTAATGATTTGCTTCAGTTGTTGTCTGAATAAATTCCTGGCTTGCCACGAGATGTTCGTACATTAAAATGCACACCACGTGCAGTAATTCAAAGGGATGTAGCTCCAGGAAGCTATTTTCACTACGGTGTAAAAGACGCGCTAACTGATTTTTTAAGTAATAGTAGCTATTTATCTAATAGCGTAAGCCTAAATATAAATGTAGACGGACTTCCGTTGTTTAAAAGTTCTCTTAAGCAAGCCGGGCCCATTTTAATAAATATCAATGGCACAAAATCAGTTCTTGTAGCTGGGATATATGTTGGCAATTCCAAACCCAAGGATCCCAATATTTATTTAGAAGAATTCGTCAGCGAGCTAGTTAAATTAATTCATGATGGCATGATGCATCAAGGTAGAAAACTTCTTATTGGGATTAGATCTATAGTTTGCGATGCACCAGCACGTGCATATATTTTGGGTGTTAAATATCATACAGGATTTTTTTCTTGCAACAAGTGCACTCAAAAGGGTAAAAGTTTTCAAAGGCGAATGGTTTTTGAGTTTTCAGAAAACACCCTTCGAACAGACTATAGTTTCCGAAATCGCTTACAGCCAGAGCATCATAACCTACAGAATAAACTAGCTTTAGAAAACTTGCCTATTGATATGGTCAATCAGTTTCCCTTTGATTATATGCATGTAGCTTGTCTTGGCATTATGAAAACACTACTAGTGGCTTTAGTAAGGGTTAAAGGTCACCGATTTTCTTTGAGTCGGCCTACAATTAGCCTAATAAGTTCTAAACTCATTTCGTTTAGAAGATTTATTCCAAGGGAGTTCAATAGAAAGCCGAGATCTCTTGATGATCTTGAAAGATTCAAGGCAACAGAATTCAGAACATTTATGCTGTATACTGTAATGATTCTAGTAGCTGCCCCTAAAATACCCTTAACAAGCTTAGACCTAAATTCCGTTAGACCGTATCCGTAAGATACAGTGGCTGGGCGTCCTCAAATAGGATCGAGAAGATGTCAGTGAGCATCTGCTTAACAGCACTGTTAAAGCTTAGAGAGCTCAGATAGGGTCAAAGGAAAATAACGATTAACAGGGAATAGTGTCAATAGCTGCGAAAAGAAAAAGGGAAAGACAGGTTGCATGGTCGCTGAAGGCCAAAGTTACCTTCTTTTGGTTTTTGATTCTCGAGCAGAGAAGGTCGTAGGTTCGGAGTACATTTTACAACTCGCTTTTGCAGTGAACTCCAACCTAAAAGTCAGGTCAGGAGCATCACATAAGTTTGCGCTTGTGTCCCCAAAAAGGGAAATACCGAAATAAACATAAAAACCTAAGGCCATAGACTAAACAAACCAAATACAAATTAAATTAATTAAATTTTCTGTGCTAAATCCACTGGGTGAGTCTATTCAAGATGTTAGGAATTTCACAGGTGTCTGAAAGTTAATTTTGGATTAGGTTGCGCGTCCAGATACCTGGAGACGAAAGTACGGGAAATCTACGGCAAGAAGCTATCCCAAAACCAAGCGGGAAAAAAGCCAGAAGTACGTCGGGAGAGAAGCGGTGCTACAGCCCCAAAAGAGAGAAGAAGAAGATCCAGTTTTCGACATCGCGAGCAGCTGGCACGACGACGTTAGAGAGCTGCTAGTTTAAGCCCGGTTTTTCGGTCCGCGCGTGCGCTAAAAAGGCCGTTGGGATGTTTGGGGGAGCCTAACGGCCTAAGAGGATGCAGTGAGGCAGATTTGAGGCGAAGCAGAAAAGTGAAAAACCCTGTGAAAACTAATGCAGTGCAGTGATCGTCCCTAACCCTGTTTCTTGACCCCCCCCCAGTTGCCGACGAGCCAGTCAAAACGGAGAAATATCAGACGTGCCGGCTATACCCGAGAATTCCATCTTGCCTATATTTTTAAAAGGTTACCCATTACAATACTGGGCCAAATGTACCATGAAGTACCACAAAATCTCATTACCCCTTTTAATTTCATTAATTTTTATGATTTATTTGATACCATATTTAAAAAGATATTAAAATAAAAAAGAAAAACAAAAAATGTAGTACTGCTTTCACTGTAGGAATGAAACACCTTTCATAATATCTTTTTCGATCCGCTACTAATATTAATTTCGGATCGTTAATGATATTAAAATCGCCTCGCAAAAGATATCACCAAAGGCTCGCAAACGATCCGTTTACGAGCTATCGAAAACGAAACTTTCTCTGCCACAAACTGAGCGACCAGTGATTCGTTTTTTCATCGTTTTTGGATTCGAGGCGATAGCCGTTTTCCGTTTAAGTTTCGCGTAACTATCGTTTGCGATATCGCTAACGAACACTTGGTCCACTGGGCTATGACAAGTCTCTGGTTAGGTGTGAGTCTTTCATTAAAAGCGTGGACTTGTGTTTCAAATGTTTCATGTGCTACTCATTAGCTACCCGAAAGCCTCAGAGCAAGCTTGGTACGCAGTTCAGTTATTCTGGTTAAGAATTGTTATTCCTTGAATACAATCAAATAGTTGAAGAAGGTGAAAACAAAATATCAGGAAGAACAAACAAATGTAAGTTTTCAAGCGGAAAGCATACAATCCATCATAGACGATATGAAACTCGTGTTCCCACAGAGCACTATCCACATCCACCATCCGATAACAGTTGATCTGAACAGCTGTCAAAACATAATCAAAGGTCGTTGAAGTGCGAAATGAAAATGAATAATTTACCAACTATTTTGGCTGTTGTCCAACAAGAAAACCTTAAATAGCAACAGCTTTTTACGGCAGAGAATTGGAGCTTTAGAAAGGCATTTTTTCAAGAAAAGATCAAATTCCAAGACGTGTGTATGGTGGTAAGTGCTGTCAAAATCTATTAAAAATAAAATTAAAGTATCTGTTTTATATTAAGCAGAAACGATACGGGACATTTTGATAAAAGGATATAACCGAAAACAACGACGATTTATTCGTTTTGGGTGGATCGGCTTGAAATTCTGACGAAGAAGAATACAAACTGGCGAAATGCAATTCTTTTGGGATCGCCTCTATTGAAAGGCTTTTTGAAGTTACACAAAATACGGTGTTCAAAATTCTCCATGAACTCCGGAGCGCTCTCATATTGGAGTTCGCAAGTGAGTTTTTGTCACTCGACTATCTAACTCCAGAAAAAGTGGTCTAGGAACAATTGTTATGACGTGACTTCATCAATATATTTCATGGCTTAACAATATATCTTTTTTATTGAAAATTAATCGACAGTAGCAGAAGCAGTCGATCATCATAACTATAAGGGTTGGTACTCAATAGTACTTTTAGCTCTCGTGGATTACAGGCAAACTAGCTTTTCCTAAGTGCTCAACAGTCTTCTTCAATTTTAAATGTACTGCAGATACAGATTCACCTACGCAAACATTGGCTCTGCAGGGCGATGCCACGACTCCGCCAATGTTCAAAGGTCTAATCTGGACAAAAAAACCAGGGAAATTTGTGGCGTATAAGTTCCGGTGCTGCTTATTGGGGACTTGGCCCTTCAATTTTCGCAAACGTTAATAAAGCCTACCCATTTTCCACAACATCATCCATGGAACAGCGCAGTTTGAAAACTATGCGAGTTGTAGAAAATGTATTCAGTCATTTAAAGGCAAGGTTTCCGTTCATTGGAAAAGGACTGGAGATTCATTATAAGAACAATAATGGAGTCATTCTAGCCTACTGAATTTTGCATACATCTAAATATCGATATATCGATGATATTTAAAAAAAATATTATCATAACGATATTTTTTGGGCCGAAATAAGGAATATCGATATTATTTTTCCTTTCTAATGGGTGGTCACTTTAAATACTTAGCCTTGCCTTATTCCTCCTAAAGCCTAGTACTCAGTTCGGCTAAGGGCCGGTTTCTCGAGTGCCGGCTAACATTTCTCTAACAGATAAAGTCCCTGCTAAGGCATTTTGGCTTTCTCGAGCATCAATGTGAGAACTAACTTTGACAGGGTCTCGGAGTCCCTGTTAAGCGGTTTCGACTCGATAAAACGACAGCTGATTTCCCAAAGCCAACTAAGAAGAAGAAACGAAATCACAGCTGACTTTGCATTTGAATTATACCCAAACAGCTGATAGAATAATCAAAGCACCCCATTTTTTGCGCTTTACAGCACATTCTATGCGCTAACAGCACTCTGTAATTGTTTTTCGTTAAAGCCTAGTACTCAGTACGACGAAAATTGCTAGCTAACCATAGGAGTAAGCGAGAGGCAAATAGGTAGCTAACGCCTTTAGCTGAGACTTTTTTCCACCGCGGTACTCAGTTGAGCTAAGGAAATGGTAAGGAAATACCAAAAAAATACCAGATTTAGCGGATGAATTCCGATGAACGCCTTTAGCCGCGGCCCAAAGAATGAAAAATGTAATCGTTGGCTGTGTTTGTGCAGAAGCGGTGTGCCAATAACAAATTATAAATGGCAGGAAAACCCCAAAAACCAATGGAAAACTGCTTGTAGGAGTTGCGGCAATACATATGGTCATGCCAACAGCAAATTTAAAGCTTGCGAACCAGGTCGCCTCAACATTTTGTAATATTTTAAAATTGGCGCCAGTTGAGGTTTGCTGTTTGTCAACAAACCCAGTAAGACCATGCTGCAGGCATTGCGGATGAACTCCGAAAACTTCGGCCACACTAAGAGATTAATATTTTTCGACTAGTAAAACTCTTAGCCGAACTGAGTACTAGGCTTAAGGCATTTTTCCACTATGCGGTTTTTTCGGTATTTTTCGGTATTTTCGATTGGCAACGCGATAGGCGGACGGGATGTGTTTCCATTGGCAAACGCGTCTGAAACAGCTGTTCTGCTATTGTCATTTGCGAGCTAAAGTAAACAATGGATTTAAATAATTTATTACTAATAAATACAATCTCAGAACAGCATTTGAACACAATAAATATGTGTGGACAAATTGCCCAAAAGCACCACATCCCACGCTCTTGCAGTACATTTTAATGAAAACCAAGACCAGACAACTTAATAAGGCAATGTTCTATTCTTCATGTATTTCACAGCCCTTTAACCTTATTACAAGTAATTAATACATACATATAAATCAAAACACATTATTAATTAATTAACAGTCAAATATGGTCTACTCCCACATGTTTCGCTCAAACAGCTTGAGAACCCTTTCTTGGAAGCCCCTAGTGTTTTCGTTAAAATTTTTGAGCTCCTCGGCGATCTCCTGCATCAAGCATATTTTTTTTCACAGCATTGGCGCCATAGCTCGCCATCTCATCCGCCATCTCCTGGTATATGTGGGTGTTCTTCCGAACACCTCGAAGTCCGTCCATGTTCTCCTCCCACAAATACAGAAGGAACTCGGTGGCATCTTCTGTCCACAGCATTTTTCTTTTTTCTGTGAAGAGAATTCTTAAATATAAACTATTAAATAATTAACAAGAAAGGAAGCTAGCTTCGGCCCGCCGAAGCTTATATACCCTTGCAGATAATTCCTATTAATCACTAATTTTCCGATCGTTCCTATGGCAGCTATATGATATAATAGTGCGATATTGAAAAAATTAAAATCGAAATTCGAAAACATTTAAAAAGAGTCATATCCCAGAGTAGAAGAGAATACAATAAAAGTCAACGAAGCAATAATTTATTTCCTAATATATTCCCATTAATTTTCCGATCGTTCCTATGGCAGCTATATGATATAGTCGTCCGATTTTGAAAAAATTTTATTCGAAATTCAGAATTAGATAAAAAATGTCATTTCCAAAAGTAGGAGGTTATAGGTTCAAAAACACCCAAGATATAATTTTTTTACATTTTTTTTCCCGATTATTCCTATGGGAGCTATAGGATATAGTTGTCCGATCCGGCCGGTTCCGACTTATATACTACCTGCAATAGAAAGAAGACTTTTGGGAAAGTTTCATCCCGATAGCTTAAAAACTGAGAGACTAGTTTGCGTAGAAACGGACGGACAGACGTACATGGCTAGATCGACTCGCCTAGTGATGCTGATCAAGAATATATATACTTTATGGGGTCGGAAACGTCTCCTTCACTGCGTTGCAAACTTCTGACTGAAATCATAATACCCTCTGCAAGGGTATAAAAACAAACAAATTACCTGTTCCGTTTACCATTTTGCCGGCTTTTATGTTGACAATCAGCTGTTTTGGGCCATCCCTGGTCAATAGTGCTGGTAAATGGTGGTGGAAAATACCACAAATTTCACTTTCCAGCCCTGTAACGCGACAATTTTCCACCCTCCCCTCCCCAGCCCACGCCAACAAGTTTTGTATGGGATTTGGTCGCGTTCAACGGTAAATGGATGCAAACGCGACGCGTTCATAATGAGCAGAGGGCATTAAAGGCGTTCATCGGAATTCATGCGCTAAATCTGGTATTTTTTTAGTATTTCCTTAGCTCAACTCACTACCGCGGTGGGAAAAAGATTAAAAAAATACTATTTTCAGTCAAATATTTCTTAAGGGTCCAGTGCTGATTAATTTGGTAATATTCGTGCGTAATTTTTCGGTCACACTGGCTCAAAAACATAAGCAATCGTAAAATTCAAATTTTTAACTTGTATTTTACAAGCGAAATCAACCGTATGCTGTAATATAATTGTTACAGTACTCGATACTCATTGTAATTAGTCTTCTGCCTTTGAGAGTGTATTTAAGCGATTTTCGTTAAGGATTTAACTAGGTTGTTATCGGAATTGATCGATAGCTCAAGAAATATTTAAAATGGATTTCTTTAGCGGTATTGTAGTTTTTTTTTGGGAGCATGAGTACTGCCGTCCAAAAACTTCAACCAAAAGTTTGCCACCAAAAATTTTGTGACTTTTTTTTTATATGAACAGGTTGAATTTCTTCTTAAATCTCGACACATATCCACCCAATTGGGCCAGTTTTTGTTTCATTCGCAATACAGGTCTGTTTTGCTGAACGCTTGTAATACATTTCGATGGCGTAAAGGAAAAAATAGTCCGCGCGCAATAAAAAAAAAAATCTTTTACCCGCCTCACACCTATCGTGAATACATAAAAATCAAAACTAATTCCACCGAATTGATGGTTTTTTTTTTAATTATTATGTTAATAAGTTTCGATATTTTGACTATTGTAATGATTCTTGTAGCTGCCCCTTAAATACCCTTAACTAAGCTTAGACCTAAAATTCCGCCATTCTCCGAATGGTATCGAGAATGTGTCAGTGAGCATCGGCTTGACAGCCCTGTTAAAGCTTACAGAGCACAAATAGGGTCAAAGGAAAGGAAAGATATAACAGGTAATAGTTTTAAGAAGCTGGTAAAAGGAAAGGGGAAAGTCGGTTTTCGTGCTTACTCGAAGCAGAATAAGCCTTCTTTTGGTTTTAATTCTCGGACGGAGAAGGTCGTTAGGTCGGAGTAATAATTACAACTCGATTTTGTTCGCGGGTGATCCTAACCGAAAATGCATACCTACGACCATAAGCCAAGTGAACCAAAAAATATTTATTTACCCCAATTTTCCTGACCAAATCCACTGGGTGAGTTTTTCGCAAGAGTAGTTATCCTCAAGTGTATAAGTCATGTTTTTGGAAATAAGTTTGGACACCCATAAATTTGGACAAAATTTACAAACTTCAACTAGCGAAAAAATCCGGAGAAAAATAGCCAGAAGAGAACAAACCTTTGGGAAGAAGAAGAGCAGTACAATCTGATCGCGAGCAGCTGACGTCGTCGTTCTCAATACTGCTGGTTAAAGCCCGGTTTTCGAGAAATGGCGCGTGCGCACAAAGGCCATTGCGACGTTTGGGAGTTAATAGTGGTTAATAGTTTTCTGCATGCCAAGGGAACATCAGTGATCCGGGGAAAAAAGTACAAGCCGTTGCTATCGGTACCCAACGTTCGTCCCTAACCCCTCTTAGTAACCCCGACGTGATTACGTAAGCTGATGACTGGAAGTACTTGAGAAAGCCAGAAACGCACAGGGAAAGCCCAATCCATCGATCTTAAATTTTGGGCACTTTCTGGCAGTTGTTTCTGAAAGTTCCCATCGCGTAACATGAGATGAGAACAGTGAGCGAACGGAGAGAGGGAAGTAGCCCGGACCCGAACCAGTGAGAGTGGCTCCCCATAAGAGTATGTGTTAGAGGGGGAGAAAACATACATACATAGCTCGGAAGCATCCAGAAGCGAGCAATGAGCAGAGGCGAAGGGGAATTAGAATAAATAGAGGGTAGTTACGTAAGATCAATTAATTAATTAGTGTACGTTTGAGTTTTGTCGTTTTAAAAAGGGGGAAAAAACTGTAAATAAATACATTGCTCGAAATAATTTAATTTTAAACCCTCCCAAGCAAAAACAGCAACAACCTCTGGAAAGCGCTTTCTACGTTGGAGTCGAATGAAAAGTGAGTGGAACTTGTTACCTGTTACCTTTTTAAATTTTGAACCAATTTTTGCCGAAATTTGAATTTTCTCACTGTTTTTCCCCCTACTAACTAACTACGTTTTGATCCCCGCTAATTAACCCCTAACCCTTAACACAAAAGGCCATGAATATGTTGAACTTGGAATTTCGTGGCCAAGGTTGGGTGGGCATATTGTTTTCGTCGTACTGAGTACTAGGCTTAAGCCTAGGCTTAGAGTTTTACTTGTCGAAAAATATTAATCTTTTAGAGTGGCCGAAGTTTTCGGAGTTCATCCGCAATGCATGTAGGATGGTCTTACTTTCAATCAGCTGGGTTTGTTGACAAACAGCAAACATCAACTGGCGCCAATTTTAAAATATTACAAATTGTTGAGCCGGCTGGGTCGCAAGCTTTAAATTTGCTGTTGGCATGGCGATATGTATTGCTGCAACTCCTACAAGCAGTTTCCCATTGGGTTTTCCTTCCATTTCTAATTTATTATTGGCACACCGCTTTTGCACAAACACAGCCAAATATCAAATTTTCTATTCTTTGGGCCGCGGCTAACGGCGTTCATCGGAATTCATCCGCTAAAGCCTAGTACTCAGTTCGGCTAAGAGTTTTACTAGTAGAAAAATATTAATCTCTTAGTGTGGCCGAAGTTTTCGGAGTTCATCCGCAATGCCTGCAGCATGGTCTTACTGGGTTTGTTGACAAACAGCAAACCTCAACTGGCGCCAATTTTAAAATATTACAAAATGTTGAGGCGACCTGGTTCGCAAGCTTTAAATTCGCTGTTGGCATGGCCATATGTATTGCCGCAACACCTACAAGCAGTTTTCCATTGGTTTTTGGGGTTTTCCTGCCATTTATAATTTGTTATTGGCACACCGCTTCTGCACAAACACAGCCAACGATTAAATTTTTCATTCTTTGGGCCCCGGCTAAAGGCGTTCATCGGAATTCATCCGCTAAATCTGGTATTTTTTTGGTATTTCCTTACTATTTCCTTAGCTCAACTGAGTACCGCAGTGGAAAAAAGTCTCAGCTAAAGGCGTTAGCTACCTATTTGCCTCTCGCTTACTCCTATGGTTAGCTAGCAATTTTTGTCGTACTGAGTACTAGGATTAAGGGCCGGTTTCTCGAGTGCCGGCTAAAGTCCCTGAAGTAAATCGGTTTTCTCGACGCCTTTAATTTATCTGATCGAGAAGCAATTACAGAGTGCTGTTAGCGCACAGAATGTGCTGTAAAGCGCAAAAAATGGCGTGCTTTGATTATTCTATCGGCTGTTTGGGTATAATTCAAAGGCAAAGTCTGCTGTGATTTCGTTTATTCTTCTTATTTGGCTTTGGGAAATCGCCCATAGTCGCCCACAAACTAAAATATGAAAAAGCTTGAGAGGTATCATAATAAACGGTACTACACCCAGAGAAAAATCCGTTCGAAACGTTCAAAAATCAAGCCCAAACGGGGTCAAAAAGTGCGTAAGCCCGTTTGTTGTCAGTTCATGAACGCTTGTTCATAAAATTTGACCGAAATATTTGGCATGCTTTGCGAACGAATGGGGTCACTTTTAGAACATATTGGTGTTGAATTAGGAACATAATGGGCTTAAATAGGTAACGAACTGGTATTTTTCTGTGAACGGAAAGGGGACCATTTTCGAACGCATCAGCAAAATTCTGCGAACGGAACGTTCTTACTTATGAACATATCGTTCTTAAATTAAGAACGGTTTGTTAAAATTCAAATCACCATAATAAAAAATGCGTACATATTTTTATTTTTGTATATATTTCGAAATTTTATTGGTCAGTAGGCTCTGAAGATGGCCCTAAGACCTATTGGCCCAATAGCTGCTTGGATGTCCTCCTCGGTGAGATACCCAGACTCTCAAATGTCACTTGTGATTCTAAAAAAAACATAAAGTAAAATAAATACATATGTATGTGTTCAGGCTTTCGTAAAACAACGTGCTTGACTTTATTTTATGAATTTATATAAAAGAAAACTCTCACATACAAGAACAATTGGTCAAGGCGCTTTGAAAAATCGTCGCACAATTGATTTTACATTCTTTTTTTATGAAGCACTCACCTTTTAGATGGGAATACACTTGAATAATCTGCTTTTTTTCCAAAAACTCCAACAGCTGTGCGTCGTCGCCGGTTAATTCAGTGCAAACTTCCTCGTTTCCTTGATAAATCATACTTTATTTTAATTGGATTAATGTAAATTGATCTCCATTCAATACTTACCGTCGTACTCGCACGTAAAAACGTTAACGTCCAGCTTATTTTCCATTTTAGCACAGCACTTAGCAAATTGTATACAAAGAACACTCACCACAAACAATGTGCCGAACAAATAATCGATTTTCGATAGAAATTACCTCGTCTATCGTAGCTTTTTTATGAACGGCGTTCGAAATCTGAGAACTATTTTCGCAATTTGACACCAACTCGTTCAAAGCTGGAAATTTTTATGAACGGCGTTCGATTTTTAATAAAACTGTTCCACTTTTATGAACAGAAGGTTTTGTCTTTACGAACGGCGTTCTAGATTTGAGAACAAACGTTCAAAATGTGAGAACAAAAAAAGGAGAACGGATTGTTCGCAAATCATGAAAAATGTTCTTGATTTTTTTCGTTATTTTTTTTCTGGGTGTACTCTTTAGAGCCCTGCACGAGTATACTCGAAATGCCCTTTGACTCAAATTTCAGAAAAACAGTTCGAGTAAGTCAGCTCACAGAAATTTTCGGATCAAGTAGCTCAGCTCAAAAATTTTGACGTTGAGCTGTTTGTTTGATCGAAAGAAAACAAGTATAGTAGCTCATAGATCATGTTTAGTAGATCAAGTATCCGAACATACCTACAAAATATTATGTAGGAACATTGCTGAAAAATGTTATGTAAGAACAGAGCTACAAAATGTTATGAAGGAACAGAGCTGAAAAGTTAAATTCTTGTTCTGTACATTGTACATCAATACCATTATCTTCCTTAAAATAATTTGATATTCTCTCGCATATTCGTTACATTGAGCCATACTATGTATACTTTTGCTTTTCCGCGAATTCTTCAGCTAATGCAAATGCAACATATGTATGTATGTATTATTGAAGATTGGTCGTGGGGAAAGAATTTGAAAAGCCTCGATGGACCGCGATATCTTAAGAATGGGCAAGGCATTGTTGGGTTCGATAGTTTCTTGTAACTGAAATTACGAGGTTCTTAAGATCCATTGAGGATCATATTTTCGTGCACACAAAAAAAAAAACTATGTAAAATTAACATAGAAAAATAGTAGTTCACTATTTTCTGAATTTTTCATGTATTTTGTTGTTTTATTTTTTTGTTCATTGAATAGTATTTAACAATTAAAATAGTGAAAAACCTATTTACGAAATTTTCATGTATTTTGTTGTTTTCTTCATTTGGAAAATTAATAGTAACGTCTTAATTAATATCGTAGCAAAACTATTTTATTTGTTTGCGTGTATTTTGTTGTTTTATTTTTTGGGGCATCGAATAGTGACACCACAATTAATATCGTAACAAAACTATTTTTTTCCTTCATGTATTTTGTTGTTTTAAAAATACAATTATAAATTGTAGGTCAACTATTTTTCTGGACTTAGGGTGGTTAGAGTATCCGACTCATAATCTCTGGGTCGTGAGTTCAAATCCTGCTTTTGCAGATGATGTTTTTCCTTTTTTTTTTTTTTTAAATGTTGATTTCAAGTCAAAAGATTTTCCTCTACGAAAATCATTCTTCTGTGGCCTACTGGTTAGAGTGCTCGACTCCGACGATTGCGGCCCCGGTTCGATTCCCAGCGGAGGCAAGAAACCTGATTTGTAAGTTTAAGTATCTGTGAAATGTAAGTGTCTATAAATAACAAACAATATACATTAATATAACAAGTTAAATTAAAAATAAAAATAGGTAAAAAAATAAATTTAAAAAACTACAATATTTTTCGGGTAAAATACTATTTTGTAGGTCATCTACTATTTTTTAGGTAATCTACTATTTTTTGGGTCATTTTCTATTATTTATGGGTTGGGGCAGTTTTCACTATTAAATCGTTGATTTTACATAGTTTTTTTTTTTGTGTGTGATTTATGACCATCCTGTCTATCCATAAAAGAATTTTACACAATCTTCATCTAAAGAATTTAACATAAACGATAAACGAAAAATTTGTTCCCTTATTATAAATTAATTATTAATTGGAAATATTTGACACTAGACCCTGTGAGCTGTTCGGGCTGTTCGAGCTGTCCGAGTAAGCTGAACTGTTTGACTTGTTTGTTTTGTTGTTGTGAGCTGTTTGAACTGAACTGTTTTAAAGGTATCCGTTAGGCACATGAGCTTGTTTGGAGCTGTTACTTGCTTACTCGATAATCCCATGACCTATGACTCGAAAGTCACAAACAAACAAACAAGCTCTAGCTCAGAGCTGTTTACAAGTATACTCGTGCAGGGCTCTAGTACTCTTCTCGGTAATCTCATTGTTTCTGAATGCGCTTTACAACATAACAAACAGTAATTCTTTTATCGGTATTCTCATTAACTCAAAATGCATTTTAGAATTTTTTTAGAAGTTGCGGTCGTTATGACACTTTTAGAAGTGTCATAATGCCCGGGGGCACTATGACATATTTTGAAAGGGCGTTATGACACTAGTGAAAGTGTCATAAGGCCCACGGGCCTTATGACCCTTTTTAGTGTGTCATAGCGCCGTTATGACACGCACCCGTAAAAATTCAGTTTTACTCTGAGTAACGGGTATAATAAATTCATATTTTATCAGCTTTCATTAAAGAGAGAAAATGGGAGGAAAGCAAGCCCTACCAAAACGTTACTATTATTTTTGACACCAGGGTATGAAGACTTGGTCGCACTTCAAAATAATCTAAAACCTTTTTTTTTTTATTCTATCCAAAGATGATTGGTTTAATTCTTGTTTTAACAAGAGAGAACGCTATTGTCGGGTTGGTGTCCCCTATCTAATACCCGTCACTCGGCTAAAGAGTGTGCGAGGGAGATGGCGATATAAACTTTACTCTACGAGTAACGGGTATAAGTAACGGGTATCTAACAGTCGAGGCACTCGACTATACTGTTCCCTCTTGGTCGTGTTAAATTTCGTAGAAATTTGTTCGACGTTTTGCTTAACAAAGATAGGAACGATTCTATCTTGCCTGTGTTCGCTAAAATGTTCGTCAAACAAATTCGACTGCGGATGGACTGCTTTACCAGCGACTTCTATTGGTTTCTGAGGGCAAATTTCTCGACTCCATGTTAAAGTCCCTAATAGCTATCTGTCCGAAAAAGATAAAGACCAGATAAATTTTTTGTAAAACCAAATCGGCTTTCTTGACTTCTTTAATTTTTCTAAACGGGAAACAATTAGAGAGTGTTTTTAGGGAGACGTTTTTATTTTTATTTTTTAACTTTAAATATTTTTTAACCGTTAAAAATAAAAAATTAATTTTTTTTAGGAAATTTTAGGAAATAACTTCTGAAGTTTTTGTTTGATGGACTTAAAATTTTTTTTTTAATTTTAAGATTTTAATCTACAAGAAAACAAAAATATGCAGGAAAATGTGATGTTTTTTGCAGGACCCTACATCCTTCCTTAACATGAACTTTATCTGTTCGAGAAATGTTAGTTTTAAAGCTAGGGTCTTGAAAATTATAATATATACTGCTTATGCGCAAATACAATTTCGGTTTTTTTTTTAATTTTTGGAAAAACCATTATGGTAAACCACCTAAAAATGTTCCGAACATTACTTTTTATTAAAAGAAAACATATTTATTTAGATTATACATATAAGATATGATATAATAGTTATTAAATAAAAATTTATATTATCCTCCACCTTAAGTCTCTAAAGAAAAAGCCAGAAAGTTAAAAACTTGGTGTTGTTTTTGTTTTCAGAAGGGGCAAAAGGTAATAAGTAATGTTAACACTTGTTTCTTTATCATTTTGTTAATACATTTATATAAAAACCTTGAGTCGATCAGCGTGGATTCTATACTGAAACTTTACGGAACACAAAACACTTTTGTTAGTCTTCAGCTAAAAGAGACATACACAAGACATTGAATAACTGGACAATGCAAACAGTTAAAACACAATTTGTTTTGACAAGTACTTTAACAAACCTTGACGTAAATTTTCCATATTTTCGTTTATTTTTTAGCCCTTTTTATAAGCGCCCTTTTTTATTCGAGATGAGCACGTTAATCGATAGACTTTAATTGGCTACAACAAGTTATCGGCCAGAACGAGCCTTTGATAGGATACTGCCAGTCGAGTTGTAATTGTTTATAACCTTTTTGATGGAGCCCACCAACATAGCACCAATTTCTCTATAGGATTTTCCGTCCAAAAAACATGTAATAATTTTTCTCTTCTCAAGAGAAATGTCTTTGCCTTTTTTCTTCAAGTATAAGATAGGATATGATAGTTATTAAATAAAAATTGTTAACACCTCAAGACGGACTTTTTTTCTCATAGTGCACTCGAGAAACCGGCCCTTAATGGACCAAACAATAGGCCAAAATCGCTGGAAAATTGAGTAAGTGTTAATGGAATATGTCCCAAACCGAGAACAAGAGTGAGCTTCTTGTGACCTCCAGCCAGCTTCTTGTATTCCTGCGCAGCCATGCGTTTGTTCTTTCAGTTGATTTTAATTTCCATGTACGCTCACTTGCATTTTCATCGCCTTTTGTTTGCAGTGTTTGTTGGCATAAACAAAACTATGAAAGTTCATCCGCTTCTTCGTCGGCTTCTTTGTCAGTCAAAATCGTTAAATTCTCTGACAATTCTCATTTATCATCGGCATCGTCAGGCCCCGAAAAACTTTCGTAACTTGGCCACAGGCTCCAGAATACACCGACAGAAACTTGTAATATACGTAATTAAGAAATGTTAACAATTTAATGATATATGAACGAATTACACATTAAACAATTTTATTTTAAAGAGCTATGTTTTGCTTGTAAAGAATTTCCGATAAAATAGTATAGTTTTTTTAGACCACGTTGCAATATTAAACGCGATTATCTCGGAAGTTTTTGGATGGCACAAGAAAACAAAAGTGGTGGCCATTTGCATAAAACTCAGTAATTAAAAATTGTAATGCGATTTTTATAAAAGGAATTTATTATAATCTCATTATTCAATTTGAAGTTTTTATGACATGCTTTGACTAAAGGATTTTGCTATTTTAAAAATATATCTTCCATTTTACCAACCGGCTATGATTTCTTTCAAGTGCTGGGCACCATTCCAAAACTTATTCTCCGTCCGCCGGTTTATCCGTCCGTCAGGCATCTGGCACCTGCAGACTCGGAACTCAAAAAGCGAGATCCGCTCAACTCAACGACTGCGATAGATATTTGCATACATTTGCCAACTTTTATTCTCTCGCATTCACTGAAACTACTCAGCCGTGGATCTCCGCAAAAAATACTTTTCCATTTCTTTTCCCTTCTACTGCTACTTTTTTCTTTGGCCTCTGGATGAGAATGAGGGGGCGCGCCACAACTTTCGCTGCAGTTAGCGGCGACTCAGCTCTTTGTGAGTGAATTTAATTAAATTTATGAAAAATTTACATATTTATTGGTTTAAATGGCCAAAAACTGTTCGTTGCCCACACGCATACACAGTTTCAGACGAGACTGCATGACAAAAATTGTGATAAATTAGAATATTTCGATGCGTATTTTCTTTTTTAAATTGTATGTGGTTCTGTATCAGGATCAATATTTGTAATATCGTTTTAAAGTGTATCACAACATATGTATGTATAAACTTATTCAAGAAACATAAAATGAAAATGATTGAAGTTACAAAGCTACTTGCTTTATATTTATGAAACGCACTGCGTGCGAGGGCTTGAAAGTGTGTGACTGAATATTCATCAAAAAGAAAAAAACAAAACTTTCTGTCACAGTAAGTGTGTGGAGGCTGGAATGAAAACCCATTCATTCCCACTCTCAGGGAAATAGTTTTTGGGAGCCAACGAAAAATGCACATAATTCTACCGAAAACGAAATGGAAATTCAACGAGTCCAAAAACATCCATGAGTATATTCATTTAATATTCAGAGAAACTAAAACTCGTTCAGATATTTACATGTAATCTTGATTACTGGCTTGGGAGAATCATCAAGCCGAATACTTTCTCCTCCATCCGAAAAGTGGCTTTTCATAAATGGATTATAACATATGTATGTATGTATTAAATTAAAGGGAAATATCCTCCCAGAATTGCAGTAAAATTCTTGTTGTTATAATTCCAAACGGAAAAAAAATATTTTTAGACAGACTAATCCCTATTTTAATTGAAGTTTCCATTCGTGTATTAGAACAAAACAAAAATAAGGGAAATCAAATCGCTCGAAATTCCATGAAATAACAAACAGAAAGGTAAATTAATTCAAGTAATGTTGACATTTCAACTAAAATTGAAAGTTCGATTGATACATATATATACACAGAAAACAATTTCGTTGGTTAAACAACAAACTCTTACAGTAACTGTAAAATTATGGTACGAGGTATATTCTTTTTGACTTTTCAACTTTGACGGTTGAACTCAACGTAAAATTTGTTAATTTTACAATGCAACATACTTATTTGTGTATTTTCTTGCTGTTGCTTACATTTACGCATTTTAATATACACGAATTTTTGTTGGTGTTTCTCTTACTGTATCTAACTAAAATCCACTATTGTTTTCCAACTTATGTATTTATACATAATTTCCAATTGGTACTATTGCTTCCTGAAACAATACCCTGTTAAATAAATTACACTATTTTACAGAACGAATATTTCGCATATTTTGCCATTGCTTAAAGGTTGCAAATTTCAACATCATTTTCTCGTATGGAACCCCTTTTACTGAAAGTACACTCTGAAATTAAGAACCTTTGCTGATGGAAATGAGTCAATTACGTTTAATCGTAACTTCGTTCACGTCACAGACGTCTTTTTGACGGTTTACAAAATCCCCCTATTTTGACAGACGTTTTGATAAAATAAACCAACTTACAAATGCTTGCCAAGAATAAAAATTTATTGAAGACAACACAAGAAAAATCTTAGATCTATTTGCATATTCACTTCGACGGTTTTATATTTACTTTTGTAAACCGTCTTGAAAAAATTAGCTAAAAAACCGTCTGCAGACCGGCCAACATAACGGTGGTACCTATTGCTCAAACCTTAAAATACCAAATTTTAATTATCAAAGTGTTGTGTTACCGAATGGTTTATAAAACGGTACTTAGTATTGTAGTGAAAAATAAAACATATTTCTGGTAAAAATTGCATGATAACAGAAGTTGCAATTATTCAGAAATTAATAAAAAACAAGAAAGGAAGCTAGCTTCGGCCAGCCGAAGCTTATATACTCTTGCAGATAATTCATATTAATCACTAATTTTCCGATCGTTCCTATGGCAGCTATATAATATAGTAGTTCGATATTGATAAAATTAAAATCGAAATTCGAAAACATTTAAAAAATGTCATATCCCAGAGTAGAAGAGAATACAATAAAAGTCAAAGAAGCAATAATTTATTTCCTATTATATTCCCATTAATTTTCCGATCGTTCCTATGGCAGCTATATGATATAGTCGTCCGATTTTGAAAAAATTTTATTCGAAATTTAGAATTAGATAAAAAATGGCATTTCCAAAAGTAGGAGGTTCTAGGTTTAAAAACACCCAAGATACAATTTTTTTACATTTTTTTTTCCCGATTGTTCCTCTGGGAGCTATATGATATAGTTGTCCGATCCGACTCGTTCCGACTTATATACTACCTGCAATAGATATAAGACTTTTGGGAAAGTTTTAGCCCGATAGCTTTAAAACTGAGAGACTAGTTTGCGTAGAAACGGACAGACAGACGGACAGACGGACATGGCTAGATCGACTCGTCTAGTGATGCTGATCAAGAATATATATACTTTATAGGGTCGGAAACGTCTCCTTCAAACTTCTGACTGAAATCATAATACCCTCTGCAAGGGTATAACAAGAAAGGAAGCTAGCTTCGGCCAGCCGAAGCTTATATACCCTTGCAGATAATTCATATTAATCACTTATTTTCCGATCGTTCCTATGGCAGCTATATGATATAGTAGTTCGATATTGATAAAATTAAAATCGAAATTCGAAAACATTTAAAAAATGTCATATCCCAGAGTAGAGGAGAATACAATAAAAGTCAACGAAGCAATAATTTATTTCCTATTATATTCCCATTAATTTTCCGATCGTTCCTATGGTAGCTATATGATATAGTCGTCCGATTTTAAAACAATTTTATTCGAAATTCAGAATTAGATAAAAAATTACATTTCCAAAAGTAGGAGGTTATAGGTTTAAAAACACCCAAGATAAAATTTTTTAAAATTTTTTTTCCCGATTGTTCCTATGGGAGCTATATGATATAGTTGTCCGATCCGGCTCGTTCCGACTTATATACTACCTGCAATAGATAATGGGAAAGTTTTAGCCCGATAGCTTTAAAACTGAGAGACTTGTTCGCGTAGAAACAGACGGACAGACGGACATGACTAGATCGACTCGTCTAGTGATGCTGATGAAGAATATATATACTTTATAGGGTCGGAAACGTCTCCTTCACTGCGTTGCAAACTTCTGACTGAAATCATAATACCCTCTGCAAGGGTATAACAAGAAAGGAAGCTAGCTTCGGCCAGCCGAAGCTTTACACCCAGAAAAAAAAGCGTTCTTATCGATGTTGATGTTGTATTTTCGATGTCAATACCTAGCCAAGATCAAATCATACTAAAAATACTAAAATCAACATCGATGTCATCTCGGTTTTGGGAATGGCTTTTTAGTACGTGTGCTCTCGATATCAAGCTGACGTCTTCTCGGTTTCAACAGAAGAAGAAAATCAAAAATCGGGGAATCGGCAATTATGCTTGTTTCACCCCTCCTGTTAATCGGTGTTGTTGTTGGTTCCCGTTTTTCAACTTTTTTTCTATACTTTATATATGGGGGTGTATCAGAAACCGGCGACGGTACGGTTACGGTTGGTTTCGAAACCAACCCTAGTAGATGTCACAGAATCTGTAGAGTTTTCTAGGAGTTTCGAAGTAAATTTGGTCTGATTTTCGGAACATTTGCTCCAATGCCTACTATTCGGTTGGTTTAAAACCGTGTACTTTATTTTCAAACGGTTTCTGTGACACCGAGATTTGCATTTGAGGGGAAATTTGGTTGGAAGAGATTTCTGTGACACCCCCGATTGTGTTCTGTTGGGTTCCAGGTTTATACTGTTATTTAGCCATTTATGTGTGTGTTAAATTACCTAAATCCTAATTTGTATTAAATATGAATATTAATGCGTAAAAAAAAAAAGACGCAAAGAATTTCCGCCTCGACGTGGGACTGAACACAGACTTCCGACTATAATCTTACATAACATCCATATAATCCGCACACTTTAGTCCCCTAGGCTACCGATATCGAGAAGAAAAACCACAAGAAAGGAAGCTAGCTTCGGCCAGCCGATGCTTATATACCCTTGCAGATAATTCCTATTAATCACTAATTTTCCGATCGTTCCTATGGCAGCTATATGATATAGTAGTTCGATATTGATAAAATTAAAATCGAAATTCGAAAACATTTAAAAAGAGTCATGTTCCAGAGTAGAAGAGAATACAATAAAAGTCAAAGAAGCAATAATTTATTTCCTATTATATTCCCATTAATTTTCCGATCGTTTCTATGGCAGCTAAATGATATAGTCGTCCGATTTTACAAAAATTTTATTCGAAATTCAGAATTAAATAAAAAATGACATTTCCAAAAGTAGAAGGCTCTAGGTTCAAAAACACCAAAGATATAATTTTTTTACATTTTTTTCCCGATTATTCCTATGGGAGCTATATGATATAGTTGTCTGATCCGGCTCGTTCCGACTTATATACTACCTGCAATAGATAGAAGACTTTTGGGCAAGTTTTAGCCCGATAGCTTTAAAACTGAGAGACTAGTTTGCGTAGAAACGGACAGACAGACGGACGGACAGACGGACAGAAGGACAGACGGACAGACGGACATGGCTAGATCGACTCGTCTAGTGATGCTGATCAAGAATATATATACTTTATGGGGTCGGAAACGTCTCCTTCACTGCGTTGCAAACTTCTGACTGAAATCATAAAACCCTCTGCAAGGGTATAAAAAGTGAGAATACAAATACTAAAATCAAGATCGGTCGATGTTGAATTTTTTCGTTCTCAATTTTCTGTTTTACGTTCGAGCTGGCTCGATCCTACTTATTACTATCTGCAATAGAAAGAAAAATTATGAATGCTTTTTTCTTTCACTGCACTGCAAACTTTTGACTGAAATTAATGCCAGGATACACAAATTTAATTCTTGGTTAGTTATAAATTGTACTTTTAATCTGATTAGTATTCAAATAACTGGTTTCTCTTTCTTAGAATGTTCGCCGCCAATATGTTGCCGAGAATCTAGATTTGAACCGAGACAATTGCCCTTCACTGTGCATACAGACACGATGAAGCCAATTAAGTGTTCTACAGAGAAAAAAAACGTATTCATTGACCAGTCCAATAGAAATAATTGTACTTAAATTCCGAGCTTTAATATTAAAAATTTGACATTAAGTACATTGGAAATAATACTCTCGCACATAAGAAGAGTAATACCGCACTAGAACTATGGTTTATTAAAGAACAAGAAAATAAGCTAATTTATCGGCCCTTTTCCTTTTTAAACTTCCGAAAGATTCACACGGATTCCAATTTCCGAGACCTGTTTCGCGACTCACTTCCGAAAGAACTGCACGCATTTCATTTTCCCTCTGTTCTTGCTCTGTTAACTTTGAAAAAATGTTCACAAAAGTTTACCGCCAGGCATAGGCTGGCCGATTTTAATCCGAAATTTAAATGTTTAAAAAAACTTTACTATAACCTTACATCCGAATGATTTTGTATACCCTTGCAGAGGGTATTATCATTTTAGTCAGAAGTTTGCAACGCAGTGAAGGAGACGTTTCCGACCCTATAACGTATATATTTTCTTGATCATGATCATGATCATGTCCGTCTGTCCATCCGTCTGTCTGTTTCTACGCAAACTAGTCTCTCAGTTTTAAAGCTATCGGGCTAAAACTTTCCCAAAAGTCTTCTTTCTGTTGCAGGTAGTATATAAGTCGGAACGAGCCGGATCGGACAATTATGTAAAAAAATTATATTTTGGGTGTTTTTGAACATATAACCTCCTACTTTTGGAAATACCATTTTTTATTTAATTCTGAAATTCGTATAAAATTTTATCAAAATAGGACGACTATATCATATAGCTGCCATAGGAACGATCGGAAAATTAATGGGAATATAATAGGAAATAAATTATTGCTTCGTTGGTTTTTATTGTATTCTCTTCTACTCTGGGATATGACTCTTTTTAAATGTTTTCGAATTTCGATTTTAATTTTATGAATATCGAACTACTATATCATAAAGCTGCCATGGGAAAGATCGAAAAATTAGTGATTAATATGAATTATCTGCAAGGGTATATAAGCTTCGGCTGGCCGAAGCTAGCTCTCTTTCTTGTTTTTATTCTTTGATGTTTAATGTGGATAATTGTGTCGTCAGAAAATAAATAAATAGGTGCCATATTTGATTTATTAATAATTGTTTTGTGGGTGCATCTTAAAATCCGGTACTCTCTAACCTTTAACATTATTGCAAATGCGTACCTGTTCTGAAATCTACTCGGATTTGGATAAGAAGGGTCAGGGCTGCCATGGTACACGGGAACATAAGTATTTTGAGATGATTTGTACACATTCCATAATATGTTTGAATTGTTGTAGTAAGAATAATTGCACTGTATTACAAAATAAAAGTTTTATTTACTTTTTTGATGGATGTGCTAAAATCTTGACTGCCTTGAATCAACATTTATAAATGTGTTCGCCAAAAAATTCCTTGACTCAAGGATTCTGAGAAAAAGGACCTCAAAGTTGGAAAAATGCTGTATTTTGCAAGCTTTATAGTGTTATTACAGGCCAATGAATTCTTAGTTTGTTAAGCAGTAAAAGCATTCGAATTGTATCACCTTTTTTTTTAATATGTTGTTGTAATTTAAATTCTTCTGGGTTAATAGGGTTAAATGTTACACAAATTTAGTTTATTTATACCCGTTAATTGTAACGTTTGAAAGTATGCAACAGGTTGAAGAGAGCCTTTCCGACTCTATAAGATATAAATATTCTTGATAGGCTCACAAGTCGAGTCGATCTAGCCATGCCCGTCTGTCCGTCTGTCACTCGTCTATACTAAATAGTTACTTTCACAACAACAAATACACACAATTAGCAAAGACACACAATTAGCAAAGACACAAAATTGACAATTTTTTTGTGGTTGGGGTCTTTTTGACAATTTTTTTTTTGTGTGTATGCACGTTGAGATCTCCAAAAACTAAAAAAATTGCGATTCTTTATGTGGCTCATAAGATCCACGCCCATTCTAACGGCAAATACTATCTAGCGCCTTCTTGCTTAAAGATTTTGTTAAAGTGCAACTTGCGATTTTATTTATAAAACTTTATGAGCAAATAATGGAATATCAACATCTTTTTCTTATTTTGTTCTACTCTCCAAACCTAAAGAATTTTTTTGGAAGTGACCTTTTAACTCATATAAAGCAGAAATAAGAACTATTAGAAACGACAAGAATTAAAAAGTACTAATTTCGGTAGGAAAATCTCAGTTGAATTCCAATTCTTTTTAAATGGTTTTTCTTAATGGTTCTAGAAATTTATTGATACAAAGCGATGTTTGTATATATTTAATTCATTCGACTCCGCCGATGTGACTTGGATTTTATTGTTTTCCAGGGAGGGGTTCCATACAAGTGTATCAGGTAAGTACCCGATACAGTAATCTGAGATTAGCATTTGATTAGTATGCGAACGTGGCCCAAAATCGAGAAGACCGAGAACTTGTTCAGTTGGCTGCGGCGACCGTTTGGGCAGATTGGTCGTCATGCATATGGATGGCGAGCATAATGGGATGGCCAATATGCATAATTCGAAGTCGGCCCCAGTCGCCGCCACATCCACAGACATATTGTTTCGCCCGCGGGCTCATTGAAATGCGCACGCATGCGCAGACTTCTCCGCTTCCCAAAACCGGCTTTTGTTTCGTTTTCGAATTCACTCGATTCCACTCGACTGAGTCGAGTTGAATCATCCGACAACCAGTCCAAGCGAAAGTGAATTGAGATTGAGATTGTTTACTGAGCGAACGAACAATTGAGCCTGCGATCCATCGTTTAAGGGGACCGCACCTAGTACTCAGATATCAGGGTTGGTCATTGCCGAGACTCAGTACAGAAATCAGACTTGAGCCGAAAGAAATATATGTTTGTCATGCCACTTCTGATGTAATGTGGAAATTGGTATTTAAGGACTTGAATGGCCAAAATCGCACACTTAACTTTATAAAACTCAACGAGAACGGAAGCAAGCTTTTAAATCCCTAGCGGATTTCAAGAACTAAAAGGCGACTAAAATAGTATAAACACAAAATATTCAATAACAAAATATAGGCAAATTGCTTGAAAAACAAAACATTTCTACCTCTTTACCGTATTGTTAAATAGGACATATTCGAGCAGATCTTTCGCATGATCAGCCTATACTTAAATAAACACGGCTTTTAGGATTCATGTTGTTAGTTTATTAACTGCAACATTTTTTCAAAAACTATAAAAATCGTCAACGTCTGATCGGAAAGTCCTTTTACCCCAAAGCAAAGTTTTAAGTCAACAGTTTTTACACTACGCAAAATATCTACAAAGTCAGCTTTATTTTTCAAGTTTTTTATGATCGTTCCTATCATTGAAATTTTCAAACTTGATCTGCGTGTTCCTAGAATATTTTAAGACGATTCGGAAAGTTTTAAATCCTCTATATTTATTGAAACATACGTAAATAAATATGGTTTCTATATGAGTACTTTTGAAACAAGCAATTTAGCCTGCGTCTTTTGACTTTGACCAAATATTTTACCTTTTGTCAGGTTATATAATCTTTTTTAACGACTTATACTTAATATTATGTTAAGAGAAGTTTATTTTAGAACATCGGTCGTCAAAAGTCGGTGTAGGTGTGGGCGTAAAATGGTGGATTTTAATTTGAAATTGGTGGCATATCTGACATTTTTATATAATTAATCCATCATAAACTCAAAACCTTCATTAATTAAGCAATTAATTAGAAAGCATTTATATTTTGTTACACTCTTGTGTAGCTATGAAAAAGGTATAACAAAGGTTTCATAGTTAAAATATCTACACAGCATATCAAAACAGTCTAAAATTAAGAAAATTATCTCGACAAAAGGCAGAATGCCTTAAATTAAATTAAATCTTACCAAAACCAAAAAAAATATATCTCAGACTAAGTATATTGTATATGGTTTTCCAGCATTTAAAACTTGCTTGCTTTATCTTTCTTGCTTCGCAAGCAACGGGCACATGAAGTTCATCAGAACTTAGAGAAACTGGGAAAACAACTAATATTTGAGGGCCAGAACTCAAATGCAACAAGAAAGGAAGCTAGCTTCGGCCAGCCGAAGCTTATATACCCTTGCAGATAATTCCTATTAATCGTTCCTATGGCAGCTATATGATATAGTGGTCCGATTTTGAAAACATTTTATTCGAAATTCAGAATTTGATAAAAAATGGCATTTCCAAAAGTGGGAGGTTCTAGGTTCAAAAACACCCAAGATATAATTTTTTTAAATTTTTTTCCCCGATTATTCCTATGGGAGCTATATGATATAGTTGTCCGATCCGGCTCGTTCCGACTTATATACTACCTGCAACAGAAAGAAGACTTTTGGGAAAGTTTTAGTCCGATAGCTTTAAAACTGAGAGACTAGTTTGCGTAGAAACAGACGGACAGACGGACGGACAGACGGACGGACAGACGGACGGACAGACGGACATGGCTAGATCGACTCGTCTAGTGATGCTGATCAAGAATATATATACTTTATGGGGTCGGAAACGTCTCCTTCACTGCGTTGCAAACTTCTGACTGAAATCATAATACCCTCTGCAAGGGTATAAAAATCTAAACCCTTTTCTCGCAGGACACTCTGGATTATATTGGAGTATATTGATCTTAAGTCCAAAACGACCTTACATTACTAATTTCAAAGCACGGAATTCAAAACTAAATCGTTCTTGAATCCAGAAAGGAACATTTTAGACGGTACGTACTTGCAATCCTACTAAGGGACTCGTATGTTTCGAATTATTTAATGCAGGGCTCCAGTTCATATTGAAAATATATGTAAAATTCGGTAACGTTTTCCGATCTGCTGCCGTTTATTTGTTGCAGCCCTTTTCGAACCCATTTCGTTTCGAGTCGTGCTTTTTCTCGAATCTTTTTTCCAGCGGATCCGAGCCGCCGAGCCAGCTGAGTCGGCCCCAATCGATCGAGTGGTTTTGGCCCCGAGAGTTGGTCGAGAGTGGCGTCGCGTTGGCTTCTTGCAATTTCTCGGCCGTGGGTCTCGTTCAGTTGTCGGTTTGCACTTGCGCGTTGCGGACGTCTCGCCCGCCCGATCTCCCTATCGCTCGCACACACTCTCCTATATCTCGTTCCGGAATCGGGATTTACATATAGCTAATCCGTACACGTAGCCAGAATCAAGATGATGCGGCTTTGTCTGGTGGCCGTGCTGCTGGTTGTTGCTGGTGTCAGTGGTAAGTTGCTAGCCAAACGACGAACGATCACCAGATCACCAGAAGTATATATAATTTCCGCATTCACCATCTATAAGTAAAAAGCAACAGATGTTTTTTTTGCAATTTTTGTTACTGTGCTTCGTGCGAGTGAAAGAAATCAGAGAGCCCACAGAGCTGGATAGCCCCTTCCTGAGTATTTGCCCATGGAACTGAGTGCTCGAACACAGAAAACTGACTACTTAAAGCTGGGAACTTCGCTTCCTGCTTGAATTAGGTAACACCACCAGCGGTTTTCCCAACAGGTTTCACCCTGTCGGCTCGCAAGGTCAGCTGTCCTGTCGGGAAAACTGGTTGGCGGAGCATCCAGTTTGCGGCGACTACTCTCTTCCCAGTTGCGTAATAAAAAGTCTGCCAACTGACAGCCGACAGCTGCCGAACTGACCTCCAACTTGATTAGCGGCAACTTTTGCAGCTCTCGCTCGGCTAGTCGCTCATGCTAATTAGCAACTCAGCCAGAAAGCCTGCCTTCGGCATACATTTACATACACGGCAAGAAAATGCCGGAGCGTCGAAGATTCACTTTGTTTCTGGGTAAAATAAATGGTTTGAAAAGTGTAAAATAAAAAGTGCAAAAGTGATTTAAAGTAAAGTAATAATAAACGTAAACGAGTTTAAGAGGTTCGCCATTGTGTTTTTTTTTTAAATTTTATACTAAACATACCAGATAACTTTAAATGCCAAGTTTTGACACATTTTTCTCTGTGCACCTCATGAACTTCATAAATATGCAAATCCTGCCCAGTCGTTTCTGCACAGATTTCATGGTCGACTTTTGCTTTCGTTTCTTGCTCACGTACTTTTATTTACATATTTCTTTTCTATAGGACTATAGTTTTCAAGCATCGTTGCAGCATCACGATCATTCGTAAAGTTTCGTCTTTCGAGTTCGACTTCGATTTCGACTTCGATTTCACTTTCATTTGTGCTTAACGGTAGGCGAATAACTTGTTTCGAAAACAGTGCACATTTCGGTGCATTATGTAAACGCAGATGTAAAATGTAAGAAATAAACCGTAAAAATAACGGAAATTGGAAATGCCAATCGATTTTATTTTTGTACTTTTTGGAGGCTTGGAGCAGATGCTGAGCTTTATTTATGCAACTTGATTGTGACATTGATTTTACCTTTGCCTTTTATTTGCTGGTCATCGCCGAGCGCGTTGCATAATTGGTTTTGGTGTGTGATGAAAAATCTGCCAAAAAGTTTTACAAAAAAGCAAAAACAAAATACTTTCATTTCATCAGCCGGCCGTTGCACAAGTGGAAAAATATATATTAACGGACTTTTGTGCAACGTTTTTTCCAGCTTTTGGGAAATCGTTTGAAAAGAAATGCTTACAACATAATGAAAGTGTTTTAATACAGGAGGCGATTTTATTTATACCGCACAGACGTAGAATGAATGGATTATTTGTTTGCCGCGTCGCTTCTTTTTCTTAAATATTAGTATGTGCGCACCTATGTCCAAAAAAGTTTACTCAATATTATGAAATTGTAGCTTTAATTAATTTTTATCTTTTCAAATATTGAGCGCAAACACAGTGCTTTTTCTGATTTCCATTAAGATCAATATTTTAGGGATAATAAAGCAAATACTTAACTTTATTATCCCTAAACATTTTTAGTTGTTAAACCAACTTTGACAAATGCAGCATTGATTTAGCGAAAAGGCCCAATGTCGGTATTCTAAAAATAAGTAGATTACGAGAATGAGGAATATATCACCCTCAAGTGAGAGTTTCTTTGAAAAGAAAAAAATAAGAAAAAAAGTGCTGGTAATTTATTTATTTTTTTATGCCGCTCACTTAAAGAAGACGAAATCAACATAATTTAAAAATACATTAAAACGAATGGTTGAGCGAGGAAAATCTGGTGGAAAGGGGGAATGGGGGGAGCATCGGGCATATGAGCCATTTAAACGCAAATTTGTTCACAAAGGCAAGTGGCTTTGGCCATTACACACTCGAAAAGTGAGCACTGGGGTTTTCCACTCGGCCGTCTCTTTCGCCCGCCCAGTTGCCGTCTCTTTCGCGCTGAGCTAACCAAATCGGCATTATTTACAATTTAAGTGTTGTAAATGCAGAAAAGCAGCAACTGAAACACAAGCACACAGCGCGAAAAAATGGCAAATGTTGCAAAAGGAAGCGACAAAAACATTTAAGCAGCTTAACACACACACACATAACAGATACAGATACAAATACAAACACACACAGTCACTGGCACATGGACAGGCGTGAAAAATGAGGCGCAAAGCAGCCACAGAAATGCGTGAAAAATTACTTGAAAATACCAACGGATAAACAACAACAAACAACAACTGAAACGTTTTACCAAATAAAAGAAATAAAAACAGTTGCACAAGAAAGGGACAACTATAGAGCGGCGATGAATGTAAAATGTGTTAAGTGAATATCTTTACATAAACAACAGGATGGAAATGTGTCAGCGGAAAGAAAACACGTTTTAAACTCTACTTTCAGGACCAAGAACAATTAATACCCCGACAATACTTCAAAATGTATGTTAAATTATTGAGAAAACATAGGGCTAGTATCCGCTAATAAATTGAAAATATAGATACAAATAATGGTGGCAAAAACAATAGAAATAATACAAAATGCATTTTTTGCTCAACATCATTTTCCAGAACATTTGTTAAAAAACCCCCAAATATAATGATCCCATTTCATGTTGACCCAAGGACATTCTGTACGAAAAGTGAATTTAATTTTCAAACTGTTCGATATTCACCATTCTTGCTTTAAGCTTTCGTAATAATGTTATTTAAATTATGGTCAGAGAAACATCACAAAGCAACAAAAATTCCAAGGAAAACATCGACGGGAAAAAATCAGGGAAAAATAAAACGGAAAAACGAAAACTTATTGCATGATGTGCATAAAATAAAGACTTTTCCAGCTCTTCACCAGGTTTTCCCCGTTTTTTGTTCTTCAATTTTATTTATTTTCTCGGGCACATTTAATTTTCCCTGAGCGAGACACAGGCAGCACCGAGGCCGAGGGAGTGGGAAATGTATCCTTTTGAACGTTACGGTTCTCGGCTTATTTTTAATTATTATTTTCCGCATTGGCAATTTCTTAATTAAGGGCAAAGAACAAAAAACGGTTTCCATGTAATTGGCCTTATGACTTTTAAATAAATGTGCAATAAATTTATTATTATTATTTTTCGTCTTTTTTACTGTCGTCATTGCTGTAAAAAGTCGAAATGATTGATATTGGTTGAATTTTATTGGCTGGAAAAGTTCTTTAAAACCCAAAGGTCCTTAAACGGGACAGTAAAAATACTATATTTGTTGTATCCCTGAAATATTTGGGCTTTTCTTAATTGTGTCATTTAATATACACGTATAAGTGATTGTAAAATCAGGTCTGCAGTAGTAAGTCAATTTATTTATAAATTTGGGTTTACTGAATAACGAAGAACATTTCCCGCTGCTAAGGGCCATTTGCTGCAAGTAGTTTCGTTCTGGCCAACTTTTAAGTAGTTCCCCCAAGAGAGATGAATAGTTCCATTCAAGAATTCCAGAATCCCCTCTGCTTCAGCTCAACTATCAGGGGTGGAGGGGGAAATGAGACAGGGGAAATGGGGGAAAGGGGCATATTAAGCCGCTTAGAGGACGTCGCCTCATTAGCCATGACTTTTGGTCTCCTGCCAGGGACTCGGCAGTGTTTATGGACATGGAGGTTGGCTTGGACTCGGTTAATAAATATTAATTAGCCATAATAATTATATGAAAATGTTTCTCGCCACACTTTCCCCTGACCTATTATTTTTGATATTTTTTTAGCGCAACATTTTCATTTGATTTAATTCTGGTATTGCTTTGTTATTGTTTATTTTACACATTCCATTTAAATTAACTGCCAATTTTGTTGCTTTTCCGCCACATTGTGGCCGCTGCTGTTGTTGGCTAAATATACACATAAATAACCATAAATTGACCAAGCACCAACACACTCAAATAATTTAGCAAAATATTCCCAGGTTTTTTATTGTTTGCTTTTGTTTGACAAAACTTTAAGTGGGTTCTTTTAAAGTTACTGCCTCATTGATAATCGCTAAATTTAAATGAAAAAACCCGTTATAGGTCTGAAATAGAAATAATATATTTATGCCAACAATAAACTCTGGATACCTATATAAAAATGCTACATTAAATGGCAAAAGTTAGCAAAGGTTGGGAAGAAGGTGCAGTTTTTTTCTGCCCAACCCAATACCAAATATTCCCACAGAGTTTCTTAGTTGCACTTTGGCTTCGGCACCGAAAGTTCACAGTAATTAATGGCGGACCTGGAGAATAGCCTATCGTGTTAATGGTGTTTTATGCCTTCCGCCTATATTCTTGAAAAATTTATAGATAAAATAAATACATATTTTCTATTGTATTTTATTGCTACATTCGATTTCATTCTGGTTAACGCGAGTTTAAAGGAATTAAAATGAATCAAATCAATCAGATAAAAGTATATATTTGAAATCTGTGTTCACTGTTCATATAACAAATTAACAAAATACATTTACACAAAATAAAAATAGCTAAATCAAATTATGAAAACAAATTTGCTCAAGACTATTTCCCAAACCGAGTGTCTCTCGACAAAATGTCTTCCGGATGGCATTTCATGAATTTTAATGAACTTGCGGCTTGAATAAATGGAAAAAAATCCATGGTTCCATGAATATCTTTTGTGTTTGAACTTAAAGTCGGCGTTCGGTGAGACAATTTTAGTTTGTCCTTCACCAAATTTTGATTAATTTTAGTTAGTTTGAACTTGTTTCCCGTCATTTTTTAAAATACTTTGAAAAATTACATTTTAAACTAAAAGGCTCCTTGAACGAGTCTCATTTCCCCTGAACTGAAACTCATTTCGGTCGGCTGAAACAATTTTTTTAGGCATTTTATAACTCATATTTGTGGTCTTTTTCCTACCTTAATTTAAGTACTTTCTTTATTTTTGAGAGAGTTTTGAAAATGGTAAAAAAAACTTTTGTGTAAAATAGTACACAACGTAAATATTTCTTGAGCCTTGCTTCTAATTATTTTACTAATAGTTTTATCATTTAAAAACATCTGAGAAAGTCCACTACACCTATTACAAATAAGTAAAATCTTTTAATTTTATATTTCTTAAATAATCTGCTATTATTATTTTAATCTAAATGTCTTAGCTAACTTACATAACTTTTAAAACCAAGGTAAACCTTTAAGAGGAGTGAGGCTTTATAAAAGTATTTAAGCTAATTCCCGGATGAATATATTTATTTTTCGACAATAAATTATCAAGAGCGTTGTCAACTTCGCCTGTATCCGTTAAATTCAATTTTGATATTTTCGGTTTTTCAGTCTTAGCTATCAATTAATTGCCATTTTCGTGGCACAGCAACAATGAAAAATCATAAAACTGACAAATAATTATAATTATAATAGGAAATACACGCAGCCCACGCCGCGTATACGTAATGCAATTGTGTCCAATAATAGTTTTCATTTAATTAACATTTAGCTCCAAAATGGATATGTTTTATGAATAATTTAAGCGGCAGTCAACCGGGAAAGTGGGCGTAATTATAATCGCCACTAGATCTCATCGATTTCCCCCCAAATAAACCAAACATTTTGGTTGAAAAACGGATTTAGGAAACGAGAACTGGGTTGGACTTCTGCTGTTTGTTGTTTTAGGCCTCTGTTAATCTAATGCTGTTAGTCAATTTATATTCATTATAGTTCAACTTGTCCTAAACCGCAACAAAACAGGCGTTCGATTTGAAGTTAGAATTTAAAAATATTTCTATTAATTTCGTTTTTTACGCTTTCCCGTTTGGCGCATTTTTTTGCCACTTGATCAGAACGTATATCTACATTTAATTATAACTTATCTGTTATTTATTTATTTATTGGTTTCATTCGCTTATCTCTCACCCCTTATTGTGGCTTTTTGTAAATGTCAAGCCGCCAAGCCTTTTAAACTTAGATTTGCCTCATTAAAAAAAATATATATATATGCGTAGGTATGTATGTACTGCGAAATCATCATAAATATACATTAAGCGATTATAGTTCGTTTTTTCCTGCCAGTCATTCCTAGATACATGCATGAACATATAAATCTGGTGCGTTACACATGCAAGCATACACAAAGTATTATGTCTATTATGCAATTAATTGCCGGATATTTAAATTCCACGCGCAACTTAACTCTATAAAGAAGTTAATGCAAGTGGTATATGGATTCGTTGGATTTTGATTGTAAAAAAATCAGGCAGCAGGTCTTTTATTGGTTTTCAAAGAGTACTAAGGCAACGATAGTTAATAATTTATTTTCACTGTAAGTGAAATTGGTTCATTTTATTGGATTCCAATCTACAAATCTAAGAAGTTTTCAATTTATTTAGCAGGGGAAACATTTTTCAATTTTAAACTTCTGTCACAATTGAATTAAAAAAAAAAACAGATGGATTGACTCGGCTGTTGATCGTGATCAAGAATATATTTACATATTTTAAGAGTAGGGTATGGCTCCTACAGTGCGTTGATAATTTCTGCCTGAAATTATTTTATCCTTAGATAGGGTATAAAAAAGTTCAGTAAATATTTTACCTAGAAAAATTGTGATTATATTCAACGTTAAGGAACTCAAGTCGTAACTGGCATGGACATCTATATTCTACAGCTCACAGAGGAATAATCAGAAAAATAATAAATCAAAAATCTAATTTGCTGTTTTTGATATGACTTTCCACTCTGGATTAAATTACTCACGAATTCAATTTGTTTTATGTCATATATTTGCTTTAAATTTATAATTAAAGGCAAAATAATACCAACCCGTACATTATTTTAGTTTAATATAAATCTATATGAAACATTTTTTAAAATTTCAAAAATTTCTTGTTCATGTTGTATAAATCGGATAGCAGTAGTAAGCTTCATTTCTTGTTAAAAATAAATGTCGACAGATTCTTTTTTGAATTTCAAAGCTCATAAAACAATTTGTTCCAATTTTGGTTTCGTAACTAACGAAATTTTTTTCAATTCCATGAATATATGCAGGTCAGGGAAAGGAGAAGGAGGAGTTCCAGTGCCCCTCACACATTGCCAATGGCAACTACGCTGATCCGGCGACCTGTCGTCGTTTTTACCAGGTAAATTCAGCCACTTGTAATCCCACCAATATTTTCCCTCTCTTACACACTTCATCTTGTAGTGCGTCGATGGATATCCGTATTTGAACCGCTGTCCATCCGGACTTTTCTTCGATGATCAGCAGAAGTACTGCACATTCAAGGATGAAGCCAAGTGCGGTCCTCTACCAACAAGTAAGTGATTAGGAAAGTCTCAAAATTCCAGGAAGAAAGTGCAACATAAATCAGGGCGAACAAAGAAAATGGGGTAAAAACTGTAAGTGCACTCTAAGTGTGTCCACCATTCCTTGGGCAGGTTTTTCCCTCCATCTGTCTGTCTGGGCTGCTAAACGATTTGAAGTTTTGAGAGGGACACAAAAACCCCAGACCAAAAAGACCGACTGGGAATATAAAAGCCAGGCTAAGCTTGGGGCACAGAATTTATTGGAAGCTTCAAATAGATTCTTGGCAGGCTGAACATGCAGAAAAAATATGGCCCATATATAAAACAATATTATTGTGACTCATTTTTATCGTTTATTTTTTAAGACTATTTGTCAGACCAAAAGTGTTAAACTCGGTTTTAAAAATTATTCAAATTCCTCAAACTTTTTAATGTAGAATTTACATGGCTTTAGTCACAAGTCAAACTAAAGTTAAAAATTTCTCTAAGAGATTCTTACAAATTTAACATTTTTTCTCAGTAGACAGGCACACAGAGACAAAAGGAGGACATTTCTCAAGCCGGATGTTGTGCATTAGGAAGCAATTCCGAGTAAATGTCGCATAATTCATTTATGGTTGCAAAATTCGTGTGCATGTATTATTGTGTTTGTGCTGGCCAAAACCAAACTGAAACGTAACCAAAATCGAAATCGAAATATAGCCGATGACAAAAGCAATGAGCAAATGGTGGCCACCACTCCGGGGACACAATTCCAAACATTGTCCGCTCTATTGACTTGCCTAACGACGCTGCCCAAAGGGCCACCTTGCGGCAGGGTAAAGGGCGGTTGGGAAATGGGTTGGAAAGGGGGAGGGGCAGAGGTTAAGCCATTGCCAAAATGAATGCCAAGTACTTTGGCACACCACCCGACCACCCACAACATTGAGTGCACTTCAAATGGGGCACAAACGCGACCGCTTAAGAATATCCAAGTCTATCTTTCGTTCTACATTTATCTACACACCGTGGGTCAATAGAATGGTACTACAAATTTTAGACAATAATATTGTATAGTAATTCTTTTAATTTGTGGGTGCTTTTTTAGAAAGTCGGTCGAAATATTTTAACCCGTCTATTTCTTTTTGGCCATTTTCAATTGATGTTTTTATCTTATGCTAAGATGGTTGTTATGATGATGTTATATCATACAAAACAAGAAAGAAAGCTTTCTACCCTTGCAGATCATTGCTATTAAATTACAAAATGTTTAATTTCGTATTATTTTGGTATTCATTTTTCTATCCTACATATAGCGGCTATAAAATATTGTCGTTCGATTACACTGTGCAGCATTTTTAATGATTTTTAAATTTACCTCGATGGATGATATATTTTTGGATTCGTTACGAATTCCTAAGTTAAACTGCGTTTTCCAAAAAGTTCCCCGACGCAAGGATTCTTAGCAAAAGGACCTCAAAGTTCGAAAAATTCTGAAATTGGCCAACTTTCCGGAGCTCTCAGAGGCAAACGGATTCATGGTTTGATTCGATGTTAAAGTTTTTTAAAAGATACACTCTTTATCTTTCAAACCCCATACTTAGAATAATTTTAGGATTTTTATTAAGGGAGAAACAAATTTAAGAAAACATAGTCAAAAAACATAAAAGCATACAGCTGCGGTCAAAATAGTAGTAGTGTTGCCGCCCTGTGTTTTTAAAAGTTTGTTGTTATCACTTTTCTTATCCAATTAGTCTTATAGTACAATTATAATCAATACAATATTACCAGGAGAAGATAAATTACAACAAGAAACCTTTAAAAACACAGGGCGGCAACACTACTACTATTCTGACCGCAGCTGTATGCTTTCATGTTTTTTGACTATGTTTTCTAAAATTTGTTTCTCCCTTAATAAAAATCCTAAAATTATTCTAAGTATGGTGTTTGAAAGATAAAGAGTGTATCTTTTAAAAAACTTTAACATCGCATCAAACCATGAATCCGTTTGCCTCTGAGAGCTCCGGAAAGTTGGCCAATTTCAGCATTTTTCGAACTTTGAGGTCCTTTTGCTAAGAATCCTTGCGTCGGGGAACTTTTTGAAAAACGCAGTTTAACTAAGGAATTCGTAACGAATCCAAAAATATAGCATCCATCGAGGTAAATTTTTGATGCTGCATAGTGTTATTGTTAAAGAAAAACGAGTTTCCGGCCTTATAAACTATATACATACAATCTTGATCAAGACTATATCATATAGCTGCCATAGGAACGATCGGAAAATAAATGGGAAATTAATAGGAACAAAATTATAGCTTCGTTGATTTTGATTGTATTCCCTTTAACTCTGGGATATAAATTGATTTTAATATTTCATAATTTCGATTTAAATTTAACAAAAATCGAAAATATATTTCAAATTAATCCAAGAACAGCTATAATTTCTATGTTGTAACTTGAACTGCACGGGTATATAAACTACGACTGGCTGAAATTAGCTTCCTTTCTTGTTTAAAATTATTCCAACGATATTTTAAATGGTAGATCGATTTCAATTGTAAACGGCATAGGTGTCGTATGAGCCATTTTTTAGAAAGCTTTATGACCGGGTGCAAGACCGTCTTTAAATAATATTATTACTGTATTATTTGCACACCAAAATGTAACATATTTAGGCGTGAGAAAAAAATCATTTTTTTTGAACCAAAATTAAGTACCCTTTTTTATATAGTTTTCAATTCATTTTAAGCTGTCCTCGGTTCTATATTCGTGACCAAAACTGTATATGCGTGTGTGGGCCATTAAAGCTGACATTTACGATTTAGTTTTACGGCAGCCTCAGCTTCAGTCTCGGACTTTTGCATCGCTTCTGTGCGCATTTTCCTTTTTTTTTTACATTTTTATTTTGCATACACTTTAGAAATTTAATTTTGGCTAACCGCAACAGCAAGTCGACTGAACTTATTGGTGGTACATTCTACTTACTTGAACATATTGGCCAATGAGTTAAAAGGTGAAAGATAAGATTTAGAATACTTTTAGGTAGGTATACAGAAATTCATCAACCTACAAACGATTACAATATTTGTAAATCGCTATTATCAGCTAAAGAGGGTGCGAGTGAAGTGAAGACACGTTTTCCGAGATTTGAGAGCTCCACCTAGCGGCGATTACATTATTTGCTCAAAACTTTTTTTATTTTGTTTTTGTACAAATGGGAATTTTTGTACAAGACCGACTATTAGATACCCGTTACTCAGTTAATGCAGGCATGACACTGCATTTCACGAGTTCATTAGAGCTCTGGCAGGATTAATTGCATTTGACTTTTACTGCGATTTGTTTGCTTGAGAAAGCATGGTCACTTAACGTTATATTTAAATGAAGTTTATCATCTGTTTTTACCGTTCAAAGCTTTTTAATATATTCCTTAAACAGGTAAAAGAAAATTTTCTGCATAGCTTTTTCTGATATAGCTTTGTCTTTATGAAGCGTTCACACCACGACGATCTCTGGATAGGAGGACGTCATCAAACCTGCAACTTCAGTCAAATAACCATTAAATTAATTAGTAAGTAGTAGGGGAGTGTAGGGTAATGTGACGAATAGGGTAATGTGACGAACTCGTCGAATCTCATATATGACGTCACGACAAAAATTCCAAATAAATGTAGTCGTCTCCCCTTATCGTGTCGACAATGTTTTTACAGTAATATTAATAAGAAGTCCCGTAATGTCTTCGTGAGGTTTTTTTTTCTAAAAAGGTGGCGCGCAAATTAGCAAACCTATTCAATTTATTTGTGTTTCAGCAGTGCCAAAGTGAAAATGTGTTTAAAATAAAATCAAATAAATATATACACGTATAAATGAGATCTTTATCAACAGTTTTTGGTACTTGGAGTTTTTTTATTTTGCGCCGTTTGAGAGTGACACCGTTTTTGCTCCAAGTGTACTTTGTAGGGTATTGTGACGAACCACAGTGGGGCGAAAAAGCCAAAAGTCTGCCTTAAATCAGCGAAGCCCTATAGCGAATATCTTTTGATGGGGTATTGTTAAAAGTAATTAAATATGTAAAAAAACATCAAAAAGTGAATTTTTTTAGTGCAAATTTTTTGTTGTACAAAATTTTTAAGAAAAAAAAAATAGTTTTTTTAAGAAAAAAAATATAAATAAATTACTTATAGGGTTCTAAGTTTCCCAATATTTTTTTTAAATTTAACTTGATTTTTGAAAAAAAAAATTACTCAAATCGGTCAACTACATCTTATAGCTTCCATATAAACGCTTAGTACAAAAGGGAATATATCGGTTCTATTTCATATTTTGTATGTAAATTTGGATTAAGTTATTTTTTATCAATTTACGTCAATGTTTAGATTTTTTTTAAATTGCTTTGTAATTTCCTAATTCTTATTCTTGTAATTTCTATCAAGAAAATTTTGCATAATTTAAAAAAATGGGTATAAATCACGTTTTTCATTATATCTCGATAACATATTCAGTTTATATTTATATTTTCAACAAAATAAAACAAATTTAAATTATAATTTCAATTTTTTATTCATTTTCATCTTCATCGCTACTGTCAGAACAGTCAAAGATAGTCGAATATTCATGCTGTAAGTGCGCGCGGAGAAACCAGGGCTGGCGACAATTCAAATTACGAACATTTCTTGCTAACTTTAACCGCGGTTTTCTCAGAAGAGGCACAAAAGGGCAGGCTAATTTTTTAAGAATTTGTAGTTAAATATCTAAACTTTTTAAAAAAAAAAGAATTAAACGGGGATCTAGGGTGTAACACTACTTTACGTCCAAGAATATCCAAAAAAAAACCGATTTTTTGAACCACTTTTAAAAAATTAAAAAAAAATAGTTATTATGTATCTACAATTTTTATTTTTTTTTTAATATTTTAAGAATTGGTTGCTCCTAAAATTTCAATTGTTACATATACAACTTAGGCCCTGGGGCGCTTTCAGAAAAATTTCAAAGATGTGTAAAAATACTTTTTTTTCTTATTGGCTAAAATTATATTTCGAAACATCAACTTTAAAAATCTGTAGTGGGAGAACCATTCATCACAGATCACTCATTCTTTTTGATTTGTATAGAGAATTCAACTGTTTTTAAAGTTGCATTGCAACATTTTGGAAAATCTTAAAAAAAAAAAAACATTTTGGCAGGCTTTTTGTTCTAGGCGCCCCAGTGTGCGAACATTTAATATTGTATGGTGACAAATTTTTTTTGAAAGTGCAAAAAATGAAGGGTTTCATTAAAAAAACGAATCGTTCGTTTTAAAATCAATAGTCAAGAGTTTAAGTTTACGTTTCACACAGACTACAGGCCTAGAGAGATTTAAAACAAGAAAGGAAGCTAGCTTCGGCCAGCCGAAGCTTATATACCCTTGCAGATAATTCCTATTAATCACTAATTTTCCGACCGTTCCTATGGCAGCTATATGATATAGTTGTTCGATGTTAATAAAATTGAAATCGAAATTCGAAAACATTTAAAAAGAGTCATATTCCAGAGTAGAAGAGAATACAATAAAAGTCAACGAAGCAATAATTTATTTCCTATTATATTCCCATTAATTTTTCGATCGTTCCTATGGCAGCTATATGATATAGTCGTCCGATTTTGAAAAAAATTTATTCGAAATTCAGAATTATATAAAAAATGGCATTTCCAAAAGAAGGAGGCTGTAGGTTCAAAAACACCCAAGATATAATTTTTTTTACATTTTTTTACCCGATCATTCCTATGGGAGCTATATGATATAGTTGTCCGATCCGGCTCGCTCCGACTTATATACTACCTGCAATAGATATAAGACATTTGGGAAAGTTTTAGCCCGATAGCTTTAAAACTGAGAGACTAGTTTGCGTAGAAACGGACAGACAGACGGACAGACGGACAGACGGACATGGCTAGATCGACTCGTCTAGTCATGCTGATCAAGAATATATATACTTTATAGGGTCGGAAACGTCTCCTTCACTGCGTTGCAAACTTCTGACTGAAATCATAATACCCTCTGCAAGGGTATAAAGATAAAGATAAAAAATGTTAATTAAATTAATTAAATTTTATTTTGATTAAAAGACGCTCATAAAAAAAGTATGTCTCAGGAGGCGACATGTAAAGTAAAATGGGTGTTTGTGGCTATTTAGATATAAAAAAGCAAAATAAAAAAATATACAAATTACGATAGGAATATATCATTACGATATCAGTCATCTTTGGAAAGAGCTACAATTTTGTCCTTTTTCCGGACAGATCTGCCCCGTCTTTAACGGCTTTAGCCGGAAAAATTTCAAAAATCACTTGTCCGGAAATCTATTCTTAAAAAAAAAATTTTTTGTCGGTGTTATTTTTGTTTGTTATACCCGTTACTCGTAGAGTAAAAGGGTATATTGTATTCGTGCAAAAGTATGTAACAGCTAGAAGGAAGCGTTTCCGACCCCATAAAGTATATATATTCTTGATCAGGATCACTAGCCGAGTCGATCTAGCCATGTCTGTCTGTCCGTCTGTCTGTCTGTCTGTCTGTATGAACGCTGAGATCTCGGAAACTATAAAAGCTAGAAGATTGGCATTTTGCATGCAGATTCTAGGAGTTCCTACGCATTAGTTTATTTCAAAAAGGTGCCACGCCCCCTCTTACGAGCACAATAGCTTATATACGATTTTAAAAATTTTAATATTTCGGAAAAGTAGGAATGCAGTTTTGTTGTGTTTATCAATACCTATCGAAATGTAGAAGAAATTTTTTAAATCGGACCATTCGTTAAAAAATTATGCCTGATCAAAGTTTTATCTCCCTCGCACTCCCTTTAGCCGAGTGACGGGTATTAGTTAGTCGGGTCACCAACCCGACTATAGCGTTCTCTCTTGTTTTTATATGCTAAAGTCTGACTGTTAGGCACTTAAATAATCCTTATTTATATCTATAAAATAATTATATTTATAATAAATATTTTATTTAATGTTAAATTTAATATTTTTGGATACATCAAACTTTACAACATTTTTGAACGAACATCCCTAGTTATGATGATAGATTTTTTTTGTCAAGACAAGTCAGTCTTAAAATGGTTTAGGCTACACTTAAGCATTGCCATAGTAAATAATATAAGGTTTACTATAGCAGTGATAATTGTACATTTTATGCAGTCCCAATATTTCCGAACTGTTCACATTAAGGATGAGGTTCAAACCGACGAAAGACTATAAAATATATTAACAGACAAATTGTGGTTGAGTTCACTGTAAGATTTTAGTTAAAGCGTAACGAATTATTTAACAATTACTTTTGGCTATAGCTAATTTTGATAAATTCAAGAAACATTTGTAAGTTAGAACCTTTCAACCAACAGAACTGCCTGATTTTACTAATAATTTTTTTTCGGTGTTCATTTAAGAACATAGTACTTTCTGTCCTGTGTGCAGTTGAAAAAAAGTGGCGGAGTAGGGATCAGAAGGTTGTGATGGTTTGGTATACTCAGGAAAAAATCGGCCTTGATTTAGAAAATTCACTAATAAATAAATAAACTAAAAACTATCAAAAAATGTAGTCTGGTCAAGCGTGCATTTTTTAGCAAATGTTTAGTGCACGGATGCATTTATTAGACCACCATAATAATGTATTCCACTACTAATGTTTAATATGTTTCCAGAACCAGAGAACTAATGGATGGTTTCTAAAGTTTATGGTGAATTTATTTTGAGTGTAGGGGCTTGGAAAAGTTTGATAAGGGATGGCAAGGAAGGGAAAGGGGGTGGAGACACACACACGCAGCCATATGCCGGGTGACATATCGCTCACATGCAAACACGCACTTTTGCAGTAGTCGCCATTCCGGTTGCAACTGCGACTACGACTGCTTTTTTGGATACGGATACGGAAGAGAGCGCATGGCCGGGGGGTGTTTGGGTACGGGTTTTGGGGCTTACGGGTACGGAAGCTGATCCCGGTCCGTCGGTTGACGGTCGTTGGTCGGAAGCCAACCGCTTGGAAGAAAGCTGCGACAGCTAAAGCGTTTGGGGATTTGCGTAATACCGACTTGAATGTTGTATCATATAAATAGCTCTCTGTGTGTGTGCCATTTATGTTATTACTTTTCTTCACACATACGCAGACGGGGAGTTCAAGGCGAAATATTGAAAAGGCATGAAAAGTTGTTCCCGCTTGCTTTCCGCTGACACATATATGCATACATACAAAAAAATTTTCCAAAAGAGTAAATCATTTTTATAATGTATTTTAAATTTCGTCATTAACGCAAAATTTCGAAAAATCAGGGAGAAAAATATTTTTTGGTGAGATTCAGTTTTTCCCCCAGTCTCAGTCTTGTAATAACAGTTATAATATATACAAAATGGTAGAATGGCTACTAGAAATGCACACACAAAAAAATTTTAATTTAACAATTTAAATCGCCTTAAACGATTTTAAAAGGTGGCTCACTTGAATTTTTTCAGAGAACTATACATGTAATTTTGTTGTGTTTATTAATACCTATCAACATGTAAAAGAAATTTTTTTAATCGGACCATTCATTAAAAAGTTATGAGCAAAATTGCCGCTAGTTAGAGCCATCAAGAATTTCAACTGCCGCTAGATGGCGCTAGTAGCTTTGATGACTGCATGTCTCCACCTCCCTCGTACTCTATTCAGCTGAGTAAGTTCGAAGTTCTTGGCTATAGCGTTCTCTATTGTTTAGGGTAGAAAACGCTTAATTTTACCTTTAACAGTCTGCTCAACAAAAACAATATACTCGTTTTCGGGTAAACAATTGTAGAGAATGGTTATGGGACTAGATTCGTAAACCAACTAAATAAGTAAGTAAGTTTATAGATACGTCTGTGCTATGGATCAAAATTGGCATATATTCGATCTAAATATTCTCAAATCTTAAGTTTATCCAGTACACTCAATATTTGTATACACTTTGCCGGTTATTGTATACCACCTTTTTGTGAATCTGTGAATGCATGTTTTTTAATATATGTTATTTAAAGCAATTTCATGAAAATGAGTGAAGCGAACTAGCTGATTGCCTATAATCGTCGGGCACTTTAATTTTGCAGCCATCTGCCAACTGCCTAAGCCATCCGAGGATTAAGAGCTCTGCCAGCCGAAAGACTTCCTCTCCGACATCCGTAGCTCCCCGGTCCCCTGCTTTCCTCTCGAATACTTACTTGCCTCAAATCCCAACTGACGAATTGCGTATACGCAACGAGTTTCAACTGAATTTGAAATTGTGACAGCAACTTGTCCCCAAAATAAATAAGCAAAATGCGGCATGTGTGTGCCCTGAAATATATGCAATACATTGTGCATATAAATGCGAATTCATTTCATTTCATTTCGATTTGATTTGACCAAGGCGAGACACGAATTAAAATATTTAAGCCACTTTTTTAAAGGGAGTCGTATTTTGGCAAGGGTTAGAACGCTTGACAGGCAGCGTGTCCAAGGAAATGACAAGCTGATTTTCCACCTACATCCATACCCACACGCACACACACAGCACGCAGCTGAGCTGATAAAATGCAAAGAAAAATGTTTTGCACTGAATAGTTTTCAATTTCATAATTCAGTGAGCACGCTCAATGACAGCATTTCAATATTGCTTACACAACAACAAGAGCAGTAACACCCGCACACACGAACAACAAAAAAGGACTGGGAAAAATAGTAACAAAAACTTTAACGATAACACAGTAAACTCCTGAGAAAGTAGGCAGTCTCTTTAATAAAGTATTTACATTTGTGCTAAATAAGCACCTAAATAATATTAAAATATATGGTTGGTCATCCCTTTTTCAGCCAATCCATTTGAGGGACTGGAAAATATTTATCCATTCTAAAATTTACCAATCTTCATAAAATATATGCACGTGGATAAATGGCATATGGGCACTTCCACGAAAAAGTCCACTAAGCCAAAAAGCTTTAAACTTGAATAAAACATATTTCCACATGATTTTTCCCCGATATTAGTTTCTAATTAGTTTGATCCTCAGCAAATCTAAAAAATTTGAGTATAGTTTGATTATTTTTATGACAAAACCATTGATAGGTTTACACAAAAGTTAGTTGTTTGCTCTTTTTATGTTATTTTTGGACCCGTCTTCTGTTGTCAATTTATCCTAACACTCTCCTGGTGCGCTTCGTCACTACGTAGACTGCCGTCCACAGTGATAGGAATGCCAATATGTGACAGTTTTCTGTTCTGTTCCACATTACAAAACCGTGAGAAAAAATGTCAAAATGTGTTTGAAACTGCATAAAAAAATGCAAACAATTTTTGAGCAAATCTGAAACCATTTTACAGTGACATAATTGGATAACATTCTAAAAAACCGCACTAAAATATTCCATCAGAATTTGCTAAAATCTAGTATTGAATGTACTTCCGTAATATCCACTTATATTTTTGTCCCGACTGAATACGGCAGTTTTTTAACGATATCTTAAATACTAAAATTGGTACCAAATCAAGATTTTTACACAAAATAGAGCTTGGGAAGAGTGAAAAGTCAAACCCATTATTAAAATTAATATTTTTGTCAATTTTTTTCGACTTTAAGGGTGTGCAAATGTCCCATATCCTATTGTTTAAAAAATGAAACTTTTCAAATCGTTTTCTTTTATTTTACCTTGGGCAGGGATACAATTCTTGCCGTTCGGTTCAGATCCTATTGCTGCCATAGGTAAAACAGGGGTACTTTTTCATTGTTAGATATTTTTACCTCTTTAGACATAAATTTCGTCTTTCCGTAGTGACCTTATTGGACCTAAAACTGTCGGCTGAGCAAAATAGTTATTTTAGTACATTGACAGATATATTAAATTATCTTGAATACTGCCTTGATTTGTATTAGTTCACTGTAAGACCCGTTTACTGTGCAACAAGGAACAGAAAAACAACAGCAGCTGCTGAATGGAGTGGCACTAGCCGAATATTACGTATACGCATCGTGTGCGAAGATGTGAATCGTTGTCCGTCCTCCGACGACAAAATGCATAAGACAAAGTTACTAAAAGTGTTTATTACATTTTATTCAATAACTCAGCACAAGTTTGGAGCGAGACGGCACTAGCCGGTGTGACAGAGTCAGACAGAGAGGGAGAGAGAGAGAGAGAGAGAAGGATTCTTGAAGTTTCTTTTTGAAATAATAAAATTTTATGCATTTACTTTCTGTTGGAAAAGCAGGACAGAATGGTTGGCAAAGAGTTTGGTTTTCCAGCCCCAGAGAATTTATGTTGATTGCAGTCCTGTTCTCTGTGTGTCCTGTGAGTCCTGTGTGTGTGTGAGTGTGTTTGTGTCCTGGCCAATTAATTGCCAAGCATTTCATTTTCATTGCCGTTATTTATGATGTGACCACAAATATTTTTCAAAAGGCATTGATATGCCACAAGCATTTATTTTGTTTTCCTTTCCGGTTTTACTTTTATTTATTTTGCCATTTCGCCCAGCAATCTGATCAGAAATGCCATGTTAATATTTTAATAACTCCTAAATAAAAACTCATTCATATATATTGTTTATTAGTTTTTTACACCCAGCCGTGGGAACAGATTGAACTGGAGACTCAAAAAGAAATAAAAAAGAGGGCAAGCCCTTAAATTCCTAATTCAATGAACAGCTCGGGCTTTTCATTTGAAATTAAAGTTAAATAATTAAATCTCAGTTAAGCATGGTTGAAATCGAAATCGAAACGAAAACTTCAACTTCTTTCGGCCCAACACTCTCCACTCGCCACTTTTCCAAAGAAAAGGCTCAAGCGTTCTTAAGGGAGAATAAATAAATGGGAAATGGAAATAGAATTTATTTGATTGATGATGTGTCCCCGGGAATTAGAAAGAGCTACCATTTCACAATTTAGTTTCGATGACAACATTGTGAGGAGGAAGCTGACTTCTCTGAAAGCGGATATCGGATAAATGGGGTACTTAACATTTTCATATCGATTGATTAATTACCTTGAGATAAGAACAGTACGAAAAATGGAATCTGGGAAAGAATTAAAACCAACTTTTTTTAAGTTTTTCGGATAAATCGATTAGTAATTATCTTAAGTTTCTTAATCTGAGATTTTTCAAAATTAATTTAGTTATTTCTGGCCATGATTAGGTAATTAAATAATAAAAACATATTTTTGGGGCTTCAACTGCAGCACTGCAAGTGATTCATATTTGTGACACGTACCGCCTTTAACCTTCGAATGCTCCTGGGGAATTCCCTTAGCCCCCGCACGGCAAAGTTCGAGCGAAGCTCGAAATCAAATCAAATCAACGCCCCCGGGCACGACTTTCGATGGCGCATCCATATCCATGGCGAGTGCTAATTCGGTTAGTGCATCTGCCGGATGCTCCGGCTCCGGATATGCCTTTAATATTTGCCGAGGAACAGGGCTGCCGACTTGGCCTCACCTTTTGTTTTGCGAACTTTAAGCGAATTTGTTTACTCGATCGCAAAACAAAACAAAACAAAACAAGCCCGAACAACTGATTGCCACTGAGGATGGGGCTCTGTGGAGAAAAAAGCAATTGAATTCGATTGAGTTTCGGCTCGGCTCGCAATCACATCCCATACAGATCCCACGCCCAAGCACCGCCCACATATGCAAATAGCTTTTGAGAGCGGAGAGCGCTCGGATTTTGGCTTAAGGTTATTTGGCTTCGATCCCCACTGCCCCGCCCGTTGGTAACTTTCTTTTAACTCGTTTCTTGCACACACTCGCCTTGGATTGCCTGCTTATTGACATTTCGTCCGGCATTGTGCCGGCTGACTTGTTGACTCTCGACCTCCCGGCATCTGGGATTGGATCCCGCATAACGAAATAGATTTTAAATAATTTCCAAACTGATTTGCGCCCCTTCCAGCACCCGCCCCTGCCACCGAGGCCCCGGCTGACACCGCCCAGCGCTGCAACACTGAGGAGTGCGCCCTGCCCTACTGCTTCTGCTCCAAGGACGGCACCCAGATTCCCGGCGACCTGGAGGCCGAAAAGGTAAGTAACACTGGTGGAATGGGCGGGGGGTTCCCGGGAATACGTCGGTTTCGGTGGGCACTCAGGTGCTGCCAGGGTATTCAAAACGGGTATATACGTAGGATGTTAAATATAAATATATTAAATATCGTACCAAGTTTGCAACGACGATCGTATCTATCTCCAAGTAATGAAATATTTGAAACGTTCTTAGTCGGGGGGACAAAGAAATCGTTTATGGCGGATTTAGGATTTGTAGGCATTTCAGAAAAATTTAGGCATAAATATTTATTTAAAATATTTAGTTGGCCTTGTTCAGTAACTATAAAGACTCATTCAATAACTTTTTTAAAGAATTTACGTACTTAACTTCTTATTTATAATTATAAATTATTGGTTTTTTGCCTTCCTTTCAAAATACTGAAATAAGTAAATTACTTTATGGAATTTGTATGTGTCAGCATCAAAAACTATGTCTCCCTGTCTGTCCGTCCAACTGTCCGTATAAACTTCTAGCAAACGCTTGCCAGTTGTAATGGTGCAAATGTGCGTCAAATTGCATTATTTTAAACTAAAAACATATTGTGATAATACCCATTAAAATGCTAATATTTATTAACAAAATCACACCTATGCCAAGTTAAGTGCATTCAACAAACTTTCATCAATCAAACTTTCCCTGCACACTCTGCAAACTTTCTCCATGCACAAATGCAATTATCACACAAAATTAAACCCAAAACTCTGTAAGTTAGGTAATTGTTCACAAATCACCCCTGTAATTTTTGTAGACTGGAAAATGTAGGACATCGTCAAGTCGAGTAGCGCAGAGATCGAACTCGGCTACTTGTTGGGTTCCCATTTTTCCATTTTGCATTTAAGTGTTAATTTGCAGGGCGATAAATTTCAAGTGCATTGACAGCTTTTATTTTTACGACACAGAACTGGGGCTATGGCAGCTGTGGATCGTAGCGCTTTGGATGAGATACATGTAGGTTTCACGAATCCAGTTCGCCTCTGGATTCCAGTTCTCAGTGTCCTGTGACTATAAATCTATGTATTTGCATTCGGTTTGCTCTTATCGTCGCTTTGCATAAGGAAATTGTGCTCTTGTACTTTTTGCCATCTGTTGTTTTTGCTTTTGCTGCTGGCCCTCCCTTATTGTTGTCAGTTATTGTATTTGTTGTTCTTGCCACTGGTGTTCCTGTTGATTCGAATATCCTGTTTAATAACTACGCTTTGTTTATTTGGCCAAGAGTTATGCGCTCATGGTGTAAATAGAATGGCACGGCAAGCCGGAAAACTCATAAAATTGCTTTACAAAATGTATATATTTAAAGCTTTTACCTTAATACAGTTCTCACTTTGGCCAAGACTTAAATATATTACGTTGTTTCTTTTTTGTCGATTTGAATATACGTATGTGTGCTGAAGCCCATGAGCTTAAATTTTTTGTTAAATATTTCCTTTGCTATATTTTTGCCTCTATTTCAGAGTAAAAATCTGTTAATGCACATATGACCCCCTTTTGCCCTTTGACTTGTGGCCTCTCTTCTGGCAAATTGACAGACAGTTTGCAGTGCACATTAGTTGTGGTTTCGCTTGCATAATAATAAGAAGAGATACAGAAAGCTGACGAACCTCGAATGCTCTTCGAAATATTTACTTACTTATCAATGTTTCTACTTATTTTATATGCAATGCAGATCGGGCGATCCTTTATTAAAAAACCCAAATATGCAAATAACTGCAAATATATTTTTGTATTATTCTTTAACTGAAGCTTGTACTCAATTGCTTCCTGTTGCCTAATGAAATGTATCACATTTGAACCCTGTTTGCTCAGATTTTTAAAATCCTAATATGTATTATTTTTCATACCACACGTCCCCTCCATAAAGAGTATCAGTTGGCGGAAAAAATAAAATCAACATGTATAAGTTGAAAGCAAAGCGGATGTTTATGTGGCGGGGCACACATACACACATATACGCAAATCGCAGACAAACAAACAAATCCGCACACACACACACAATCTCGCGGATGCATCAACACAGACACAGGCACAGGCGCACGCACACGCAGACAGACAAATACACGCATTCAAATACAAACAAGACAAGTGAGCCACTTAATTTCGAAATTGAAATGTATGTTTGTCCTCGCCATCCGTTTTGTCCTGTTTGTGGGTGTGTGTTTGTGTGTGTGTGTGTATCGGCCGTGTATTAGTTCGTATGTACGAGTGAGTGTGTTTGTCAGTGCTTATTTAAGTGTTATTAGCGCTTACATCATGTAAGTTACATGTGTTCGCAGCAACGCAGCCCCCAAAATAATTCCATTTGCTAACTGAATCTTTATCTATATGTGAGCGTGTGTGCGGCGTTTGTGAGTGCGCGGGCATAATTATAATTAATATCATCTCAATTAACCGCAAACAAGCGGTTAATTTGTGCATGCCAAAAAGTTCCTTTTGATTTGGGTTCGCACATAACGCATACGCCGCGTGGGCCGTAGTTCCCCAGCCATGTACCCCACTCCCATAATCGTTCAGTTCGCCCCTTTCGTACTTTTTACCCGGCTTTCAATTATCGTCTCGCTCCATTTCACAATGTGCCACCAATTTCCGTAATGCAAACGGAAGTTCGGGCGGCCAAATTAGAGGCATTGAAGTAGCCCGATTTAAACTAATTTACAACGAATAATAAGGCTGTGTCATATTCAGACTTTTCAGACTATTCAGACTTCTAAACACCTTTCATACCACAAATAAGCAGGATATTGAAACTAAATGCACCAAAAATCCAATCCAATTTTAGCCATTACAATGTATAAACATTTAAACTAATAGATAAATTAAAAATTAAAATTGTCACAAAAATGTCAATTTTTTCAAGGGCTTTGCCACTGAGTTAATAACAATTGCGGTGAAGCTTAACGGATTTATAAGGCAAAAAGCCAGTCCATTTTGTTATAAATCAAGGTATTGCAAAGGTTGAAAAACTGGCAAAGGCGTTAAATAAACCGCTTTTGCTCAATTTGAATGCGAATTGAATTTGATTTGGGAAAATGAAATGAAAAGATGGCACAGTGTCAACAAAAAGTTTGTGGATGCCCCGATGGCTGGATAAGTGGTGAGTAGTGAGTGAAGCTGATGGCGAACGGATAATGGCAAATGGGTGGTGCAATCAATGAGCCGCTCAATTGTCGCTGCGATTGAGCAACTGAGCTATGCAAATTTGCCAGGCTCCCCCGCCCCGTCCTCTCCCAAACAGTTCGCAATCCTCGGCGACGGAGGAAACTTCTGGCCCGACTCCCCCGCCCACTGCTCGCCATCATCCCTGCGCTTTCCCACCCTCGGGGTAGGTGCTCCTGCTCCCCAACACTTCGACTGCCATATTTGCTGAAAGACTAAAGTGCAAACTTGAGTCGCATTAAGCAAAAATTATCAACGCACACAGAAGTGCAAAGGGAAATATTCCGGCACGTTCGTCTGCTATTTGCCCTGGCCACATAGTTCCAGTTTTCCAAACTTTAAGATCTTGGAAAAGGAGAGTACGAGCCTTTATAGTGACAATTTAATATAATTTGACGATAGCTGAATGTGGGGCTGGTAGTGTGCACTATCGATATTTTTGCCTTCAACCGTGGGCAGTATCGACAATATCGATACTATCGAAAATGATTCAAAACCAGAGAACATTTAATGACACTTTAAAATCATTTAATCAAAACTTATTTTTTATTTTAATGGAAGCTTCATGGTCGAGTATGCATGGTTCAAAGCGACTGCTTGCACTGCTTGAATTTCAATTTTTGGTTATAACTTTTTAATGATTGGTCCGATTTAAAAAATTTCTTCTACACTTCGAAAGGTTTTAGTAACCACAACAACATTTGCCCTTTTACTTTCACGAAATCTTTAAAGATGTGGTTGCCAGACGCATTTAAAAGTCGTTTAAGGCGATTGTGGGCGTTAGAGTGGGCGTGGCGCTCTGCTGAAACAAAGTTGCGTTGCGTAGGAAGTCCAAGAATATGTGTGGTTAGTCACAAATTTTTAGCTCTTATAGTTGCCGAGATCTCAGCGTTCACATGGACATGGCTAGATCGACTCGGCTAGTGATCCTGATCAAGAATATATATACTTTATAGTATAGTAACGCGTATAAAAAGTAGGCGACAATAAATGCTTGGCTTAAACATACATCTTTATATATTTTAGAGAGAAAAACAGTACCTTTTGGCTTATCACATTCTTAGTAAGAATGCTTATACACTCAAAATTAGAAATTTAACGAGGAGCCACCCAAGTTTCTTGGCCAGAATTTCGATGTGGGTTTGCATGCCATTCCCAAGTTTGAGAACTTGAAAGGCAATTGCGTTCGGGGCGATAGGTAATCGGCGATTCAGCAATATGGCAATCGCATAATGTTCAAACAGCCCACAATGGCTGTCACGCTCTTTCCCTCACCTTTTCCACGAAAACTTGGTCCGAGCTGAAAATTTATAAATTGCTTTAGCTCCATTTCTCGCCATCCTCGCGCGCCTCACATTCATTATATTTGCAATAATATTTTTACTTCATAATTCAGCAGAAAGGGGAAAAGTTTTGCAGTTGATTTGCACTCATTTTGCGGAAACGCGCATTTGAAATATGCCTTTCAATAAAGCCGGCCACCGAGCGAAAGGCAATAAGGCGAAATGGAAAGATAGAGGAAAAGTGGGAAAGTGCGAGAAAAGAGGGAGGAATATGAAAAGCTGTCAAATCGAAGCGCGAATTTCAATTTCAATTCAATGCCGACTTGTCATCTAAGCCGCACTTAAACTGACCGCCGAGTGTTTCACGCCCCTGCATAATTTTGCCAGCTCAGTTTGGCTGGGTGCTAGTATCATCATCGCCATCGTCATCGTCATCGCCCAGTCATCTCCTTCCTTCCACCGCATTAATATTGAATTTGTACAATAATCCTTTTTATGTGTCCTACAATGAGCGCTAAGTGCGTTCCTGCTGCCGTGCCAACCGCCTTTATGGCCAGATCTCGGACCAAATGCGAAATGCATTTCCGATTTTGCTGCAGCTACCATTTGGTTTCCCCTTCTCTCTTTCCCGGCCCTCCAGACTCAAGTTTTCTCGGGAGGTAAGGTGCTTTCATAAAAGAGTTTGAATTTAAATTTTAGATATGCCTTAAATGAAGATGATATAATGTTGACCCAAAACTGTTGTGACCCTAAGAAATGGAAAAGTAACAAGTAATTGATTCGGAGAAAACAACAACAATGCCTGGACTTTCAATTTAATGTGTGTTTTTATTGCTTTAATCCCAGAAATTCCCTGAAAAGGCCAATTACATATTAGGGTATCCACAAGCTTTAAGGAGATTTTTCCACTACTGTTTTACGCTGTTTTTGTAGGGCGTCCTTTCTATAGCATTATTATTACTTTCCCTCGTCCATTCTTCTGCGACTGCACTCGGCGGTCTTTGATTATGGAATTGCACTTAAAGTGTTGCAAGTGCAACAAAAACATCAAAAGCTACAACTGCAGGGCTTTCGATTGGGTTGGGGATTGGGTTCGGGTTTGGTTTTGGGTTTGGCTTTGGCTTTGCTTGATTCCCATTTCGTTGTCCATATTTTTGGGTGGCAATTTTGTAATGGAATTCGCTGTGCGGATGTTGCTCCTGGGTGTTATTGATAGTCGGGCATTATTTGAAATTAATTTGGTTTCGTGAATCGGTTGCCAGTTGCCATTTGCCGGTTGCAAGTTGCAAGTAGCTAGTTGCTAGTTGCTCTCACTCCGCCGGTTGCCCACATGCCCACTAATTATGTTTAATGCTCAAGCTGCAAGTTGTGCCAAAGCCGAAAGTGGGGCTTAGTGGGTGGTTTTGGGAGATTGGTTGGCTGGGCGGTTGGGTGGCTGGAGGTGGTTGGGAAATGCGCAACCAGGCGCAACGCAGACAGGAAAAACAAACGCAAAATGCAAAACCTTCAATTAGAGCTGCTGCTGCGGCTTCCAATGCCATCGCATGCCCGGCTGATTTTGAGGTCGGCAATCCTCTAATTGGGCACAAACGCCCACCCACTCAAATGTGGCCCCTCCTCGCACCACCCCCGCACCCAGACTCATGTGGCTTCAAGTGCTTATATTTATTTGGAGACAGAGGCAGTGTCAAATCGCATAATTAAGGGATTTGCCTTTGGGTTTAAGATTCAATCACATGTGGGTCGGGAAAGCAGGGGGCAGGTTTTACATTTACATTGCATATTTATTAAGGCAGAAAATCACTAAAATTAGCGACACTAAAATTTTCTTTTTTTTTTAATAATACTGGGAAAAACTAAAATGCTTATAAATTTATTGCTGGGATTTTCATGTATGCATTTTTATTAAATGTCAGAAAACGTAAACAGTAGTGTAAAGTTGGAAAGTAAGAAAAGTTGTTTATTTTTTTGTAGGCTTGGAGAGGTTACCATAATTTCAATTAGACGTTGCAACGCAGTGCAGGATCACTAGTCAATATAGTAAGTTTGTTATAATTTTGAGATGTTAATAAATGTAATATGGTGTTTTGATTGTCAGTACCTAAAGACATGCCAAAAATGTTTTAAATCTGACCAGTGGCGGATCTAGGATTTTGTTGTGGGGGTGATATCAAAACAAATTTTTTGTTGCATACTTTTTGAATACCAAAATTCGTTTCATTTTTCATATATTACCCATATCACCCCCCGTGGATCCGCGCATGAATCTGACTATTATTATTATAAAATAAGAATATCAAGTGTACAACTTTTGTTTTTGATCTGCCATTTGGTCATAAGCTTGTGATAGAAAGCTAAAAATTAATTTTCTTAGAAAAGTGCCAAAAAACGACATTTTGAAAAAAAGGGCTGTAAGTTGGAACACTTTTTAAAGTCAATAAAACTAGTACCAAGCGTACTTTAAACTTTTAGAAACTATTTATTTATGTTAATTTAATCAAATTTAGTTCGATTTAACTTGTGTTCTGTCCATTTTTAAAGAACTTAGACCAAATAACAATTAAAACCAAATGACTCTTTGAACAATTGCATTTCATCTAATTTCAAAGAAATTTACTGGGCAGAAAGCGACCTCTGTCGGACTGAGGTCTTTTCAATAACATTTTTTTGACTGTCAAATAATTCTGATTTTTATATATTTGTTAAGAGTTTAATTACTTATGTTGTAAATATTTTACCAAATATATTTATGCCCTTTATTAATATTTAATAGAATTCTGGGAAAAGTGGACAAAGACTTCTTTGTGAAAAATTATATATGACTCTCACTGCTTAAATTTGGCTTGAGCCTGGCTTATAATGTTTTTCCTAAAAGTTTTGTCACTAAAAAGGACTAAAAAAATAAAAAAAAATGTTCTAGCGGAAAAGCTCTCCGAAAGTCGGGTGTTCCAACTTACAGATCTCTCCCCTATTTATTAAAAGCAGTGGCCGTAACGATTATAAGTTTTATGATAAACACTCACAAATAGTCGCTATCTGGGGTTTTTATTTCAAAAGACTCCAAAGTAATCGTTATTTCTTCAGAGGATGATGGCTGTGAGTATGTTTACTCATATAGCAGCTACTGTCACTAAAGTCGCTTCATCATTCGCTTACGATTTTTATAGGTCATGAGAAAAGCGTTTGATTTAATGGTCCTATCCACGAAAAAATTTTTGCATCCAGTAGATAAAATTCCACTATTGCTGAATTTCTATACGATTGGATGTAAGCTGAAGACACAGGAGCGAATAAAGTTCAATTTATGAGTTTTATGAAAAAGAAATTTTAAATAACGATTATTCGAGATTTGAAAAAATAAAAATCCCATGTAACGATTATTTGAGATTTGAAAACATAAAAATCTTAAATAACGATTACTTTTGATTTTTATTATAAAAATCTTGAAATAAAGTTTTTTTTATTTTTAGAGCATGGAGCAAAAAACAAAATTGTTGGTATATTGAACATATGTATATGCAGCTGATTTCCTTCTTGGTGGTTTTAATTTTTTTAATAACAATTATTTTCGGTCCCTGATTAAAAGCATAATTTAAAGAATTTGTATTCCTTTGAAGAGTAAAATAAATAGAATGTTTTGTTTAACTTTTAAATAAAAAAAAACACTTAAAATGACATCGAACTACGATTATTAATTATGACTTCCTTCCCGTTTGCAGATCCCCCAAATTATTATGCTCACCTTCGATGGGGCGGTGAATCTGAATAACTACCAGCATTACCAGAAGATTTTCGACGGCAAGCGCAAGAATCCCAACGGCTGTCTGATTCGGGGCACCTTCTTCATGTCCCACGAGTACAGGTGAGTTGTCAGCTCAGGTGGCAAATTGTAGTTTAATAAGCCAGCTGGCTGAGCTGACACTTGACAATTGATGTGTGCTGTTGTTGCCGTTGCTGTTGCCTCTGATGCCTCTGTTGCTTCTGCTGCTTCTCGTTTCACTGGGGCGGCAGCCATTTTCCAAATGCACATTATTTTGGCATTACAATATTACGCATACGCCGGGTATGCAGGCAGCGACCGAATGCGTCTCCTCGAGCTGTTTTCAAAGTTCTCAGGGCCAGAAAGTCAAGTGAGTCGAGTGAGAGTCTCTGTTTGGCAGACAAAGTTTTTGTTCAAAATACTTGTCACATACTTGCCATGCCCCACACACCCACACTCGCACACATAACACACACACGCACACACACACACGCTTGTCAGTCAAGTCAGTGGGGTCCGCTCTGCTCTACTAATTGTTGTTGATAAATTGGGGCTGACAAAGTTATGTCAACTGCAAAATGAATTTTCGCCAAAATATATGAACTACATTTTGACAGACTTATAAAAACGGCAGACACACACACACACTCGCACAGGCAACAAAGTAAAAGACCAACAACAAAATGAAGTGAAAGAAAATGATGGAGGAAAAGCAGCAGTTGCAAAAGTACATGTGTACATACAGTTGGGGTCACAACTATAGTATATATGGTTAAGTAATGGCTATAAAACGAACAATTGAGCTTTATTAGTATTTGAATATATTAAATTTGAGCTCAATAAGAAATCTTCTAATTAAATACATATTTAAATAAAATTTTATTATTAGTAATGAAAAGCATTAAAAATAGCTTTTAAACTCAGAAACTATACAAATTACTTAACGTCATTGTCGTATTATATATTTCAAATATTTTTCCAAAAATATTTTATTATTTTGGTTTAAAAAAAGCACTTATGTTTCTTTAATTAATGCTTACACCCTACTAAAAAAGTCAGCAAATCTATATTTTGATAACTCCTATCCTCACTAACGCGTATATATACATATACACCACGGCAGTCGTAGATAAAGAAAGATACAGTAGTATCCTAGAAGAGGCAAAAGCAGTCAGCATGCAAGCCCAAAAGTTAAGAATGTTGAACGATGGGGCAAATCAATGGGAAATTGAAGATCCAATTTTTAGAGAAACGTTTCAAATGAAATAAAGTTAGTATTCCGTTATTTGTCCGAAAAAAATAATTTCTTCAGAAAGTAAACTAGCCTACAGTTCCATTTTGAAGCCGAAGGACATTTGATTGGCATGTGAATGCCATTGCTTCAGCTTAATTTAAATGAATTAACCTAAGATTCTTGACTGAACTTTAAATTCAATTGAAATCAAATATTTCTGCCACTAGATGATGTCTTTAGAGGATAAGGTTTTGTTTCCCGCACTTTATTAGATTTGTTTGGAGTATTATTACTCAGTAGAAATTCCCAACCAATTATGGTAATTCAAACCCCAACGAAAAACCCCAAGTTCTATTTTCCTAATTGCCAAAATCGCGTTCTGCTTCCATAGTGCAGAATTCCTGCAGTTGGCGAAAAAAGGAAAACTAAGTGAGCAGCGACAGTCAAAAAATTTGCGAGCCGAGCGTGAACGGCAAAAATCTTGAGTGAAGTTTAAAAGCTTTTTTCTACTTTTGCCGCAACACAGGGCGGGTGGACTTCGAGGGAAGGCCAGAATTCAAGGAAAACCTGGAGAAGGGGAAGGGAAGGGGGGCAGTTTTGAAGTTGAATTGAAATGCGCTGAATGGCAGTAATTGCCTGAATATGTTACACATGCACACACATGAATGCGCTAATCGGACGACTGACTATGTGCGTGCGTGTATATATCCGTATAGTATATAAGCAGGGTACAGAATACTTTTGCTTTTTTCGGGCGAATCATTTTCCTGCCACTGCCACTGCCACCGCCACCGAGGGAAATGGAGGAATGGAGACACACTTTTCATCTTTTTCCCCCAGCAGCAGCCCATAAATAGTGGTAAACTGCAACTGCCTGCAACTTGCGACTTTCCACACAAGAACAGGCCAAAAGAATCTGCCTGCTCTGCAGTGCGGAAATGATTTAATGTGCTCGGCAACTCTTCAGCTTTTAGCTTATTTTGTTAAGATTTTTATTTTCCATTTTCCATTCGCCTCGCTGACTGCCGCAAAGTATGCAGCGAATTTTCCTTTTTTGTTTACGTCCGCCGAGGCAATTAGTTTTGTCAGTTTCCCCAGGAATCGAGTTTTTCGGCGGAGAAAAATGCATATCCCCTGTCATCGGGCCGTGCGGTTCCTTTGGCCAGACCACTACTCATGAATCATATTTTTCCGCAGATTTTTTGCGTGCGATTTTGCGGTCAGCAATTGATTTAATTTCGAGGAGAGTGCAGGCACCGAGATGTGACACTCCACTCGCATGTCAAATTTAATGACCGCCAATTAAAGCAAATGTGCGAATTGTTCTTTGATAAATGCTGCGATTGTTTCTGAAATGAAGTTATTTTCAATTGCAATTTATAAGGCCTGACAAAGGAATCGGATTTCTTGTAAATTAAAGGAAATTTAAATCATGTAATCATATAGATAGATTCACACAAAAAAAAGGTAGTAAAATTAACCAATATAATTGTCCCCAACCACAAAAACTGTCAATTCTACCAATTAAATAGTTACTTTCACAACAACAAATACACACAATTAGCAAAGACACACAATTAGCAAATACACACTTAGCAAAGACACACACCCAAAGCAAAAACAAAATAAAAGTAACTATTTTTTATAGTTTTGTAACTATCCGTATAGGTAAATTTTACCAATCAAATTTTTTTGTGTGTATTTAGAAATACATAATAAGGAGAAACAAAATTCGAGTAACGTCGAAGCGGCACCAACAAATCCCGTCGAAATGTACAATATTTATTGCTGAGCTTGAGGCAATCCCAATATTTTATTTGCATTCTTTCTATTTACTTAAATTGCGTGCCACAGCACCAGAGCATTGTGATTCACTTCCTAATTGCCCGACATCGCCATCGACGAAGGGCAAACGGTGCGCTCAGGACCCGGGATTGGGTTCTCTGGTCCTCCAAATCTTCGGTCTTCAAAGAGCTTGTGGCTCAGCTGCTTAGAATATTCATTTCAATTGACATTGCCAGCACGTTCGCCACGGCAACTGGGAACTGTTAACTGCTAACTGGCAACTAAGAATACAGAGCGAAAAGTACCCCATTTTGGCTAAGCACAAATATTGAAATTGGATAAAAGATCTATTGTAATAATAGGTATGATTATAGTTGGTTTCAAGTACCAAATAAAGCTAGAAATGTTAGTTTTTGCTTCTTTCTCTACTTTTCAAAGTCAGAGAATCTCCAAGAGAGAGATTTCGATATGCGTATGCAATACCAGAAATTTACCACGCACATATCAATTTGACCGCGTTTTTTTTGTATGTATGATTCGAAGGTAGCATCCTCTGCGGTATTTTCTCGCAGTGCAGCAACTGCTAACTGGGAATGGCTGGCGAGCTGGTTAGCGTTTCGCAGAAGAGTTCTGGTGGCTTTTGGGGAGAGCTCGCTGCTCACTGCTCACTGCTCAGTGTTTGCTATTTATACGCCAAAATGTCACTGATAACGAACTTTCTTGCCATCGAATGCTGCTCCTTCTGCTGCGGCTAAGAAAACAATCAGACAATTGCCACAGGACTTTGCACACTTTTCCGACTGCAGGCTAACGCAGACGCACACACAGACACACTCACACACACACATGAGGGGCTGAGACAATGGTTGTTCATTTGTATTTGGCTTTGGCAAACTGCAAAAACCAAGGAAAAAATTAAGAACAATGTTGAAGGAAAGTTTTTGCGCAGCATTTTAATTGCACGCAAAAAGTTTTAACTAACTAACAAGCCGAAAACTAGGCAACACCTCACTGAACGCACACACACACTCACACACACACGCGTACAGAGGCACAAAGAAAGAGGTGGAAGGTGGGGGGACAGGGAAAGAGAAGGAGGAGGGGAAATATGGAGTGGCAAAGGCCAGACTAAAGCCAACTAAACAAAAGCGACTTGGGGCCGAAATCTAATTTTCAAACATTTACGTTTTAATTTTCCTTGTTAACAATACACTAACAGTTCCCAATGCACTGCGAAAATGATTGGAAAACTAGAAGCAATTTGAGTAGAAATATGAAAATCCTAAGAAGTCGGGGCTGACTTACCAGGTTGTAGGAATATTATCGTCGAAACCAAGAGAAAATAATAATAATTATATTGAAAGTGTATTCAGTCTTGGCTCCGTGTTATTGCCCACAAAATCTATGCCAACATTTGACATCCACAAATAACAACAGAAGCCAAATGTTGTTAATACAGTCTTAAACAGCAATAACATGCACAATAATATGTAAATTAATTGTTATTTATTATATGTAAGTAAAATATATAAGGACTCTGAATCCTCTAACACAATTTCACAGTAATTTTTCGTCGTGTGCCAGGAGCCCACTGAATAAACATGAGCGAGACTCTTCCCGCAGAAACCAGAAGATTGAAATCGAGTCCGCGTTATGTTCAGTCATAGCTGAGGGATAAACTTTTATTGCCGGCCCAGTGGGCGTGGCCACCTGGCAGCAGGCCAGCCAACTTCCAGCAGCAGCTGGTTTAACTATGTAATTATTTATTTTAAATCGTTTTCCCTCTCATCTTTCTCCGTCAGCCGAATGGAGAATTGGCCGGGAAAACTGACGGGGAAAAGCGGGAAAAGGCAGTCAAGTGTTCGGACACGAAGGGCGTGGCCATTAGATGGAGTTGAAATTCTATTCGGTTACCTAGAACTGACATTAAGACGTGAGACATGATGTGGCGTCATAAAATCTTTGAAAGCAATTCATGCAATAAATTAAAATAAAGGTACAATCCAAAATGTATTATGAATTGCTTAAATTAAATGTATATGCAGTGATAAATACAATAATACAAATTTATTCTGAGCCAACACTTCTGCAAGATGGAATAGTCTTTGTAATCACAGGATTTACTAATCCTCAAAAAAAATGAAGCCAACTAAAAACCAATTAGAAACCCATTTTGCATATTCCAAGGCATTTTCGGTTTCATTTTTTGCTTGACATTAACGTTTGTGCGTTTGACTGAACCATTCCATTACTGCTGAATTCATTGGTATCGAAACCAAATCCATTAACTGCTATGTGGATGGCACTCATCAAAAGCGTTTCCTTGCTGCATATTTAATGCCGTCATAGGCCTAATCCCAATTGCCTGCTGCCACATATCGATTAAGTGGCATTTATAATGGAATCAATAAAACACAAGATCCAGCCGCAAGCCCAACTTCTCCAAGACATTGTGCCAGATTCAAGTTGCCCACTAGCATCTGCAAAGTGCACTTCGCGAAATATATAGGGACTAATTATCTGGGGGATAACATTTTAGGTTTTAAATTTATAGTATCTCTAAAATATAATTTATTTTCGAATAATTAATTCATAATTTAGTTTAAACTAAAACTATTTCAAAACAAGAGAGAACGCTATAGTCGGGTTGGTGTCCCGACTATCTAATACCCGTCACTCGGCCAAAGGGAGTGCTCTGTAGTCGGGTTGGTGTCCCGACTAAAGGTTGTAACTCAGCTAAAGGGAGTGCGAGGGAGATGGAGATATATGTAAACTTTGATCAGGCTTAACTTTTTAACGAATGGTCCGATTTAAAAAATTTCTTCTGCATTTCGATAGTTATAACTAAACGCAACAAAATTGCATTTATACTTATCAGAAATATTTGAAAATGTGGGCGCCAGGCACATTTTAGTATGGTTTGTGGGCGACTATGGGCGATTGTGGGCGTTAGAGGGGGCGTGGCGGTCGCCTGAAATAAACTTGCGCTGCGTAGGAAGCCCAAGAATATGTGTTGGTAATCCCAATATTCTAGCTATTGTAGTTTCCGAGATCTCAGCGTTCATCCGGACGGACAGACGGACAGACGGACATGGCTAGATCGACTCGGCTAGTGATCCTGATCAAGAATATATATACTTTATAGGGTCGGAAAAGCTTCCTTCTAGCTGTTACATACTTTTGCACGAATACAATATACCCTTTTACTCTACGAGTAACGGGTATAACAAGTTGTAGCAATATGTACATATGTACTACATATATCAATAACTATTCAACGGTGAAAGTAGTCCGGTATCATTGTCGATTTTCAAAGGTTTTCCCTGTTCTCTCAGTGCACGGATATATTTGAGCAAGGGCAAATAATTGCCTTTCGTGCGCCTTAGTCGATGTGCTCTTTGATATTGCATTTCGTCAATTGTTTACCATCGCTCGACCTCACCAACCACACACGCACATGCGGAAAGGACATGCTGTTAAGAGCCATTGGCAATTACCAAAGGTGAACTTTGACACGCGTAATCAACACCTTGCCATTCGTCGTAGGATCGAGCCGAAATCTGTTTAGCATCCTTGGGCCGTCTAAGCAACTTTGCTGTCCTGGCTTACCGTACACACATTTGCGGCAAAAGTTCGCTTTTCATTTTCATTCTGGTCCCGTTTCAGCGACTTAATATTAATAACTTCGAGCGGCGGCTGTTTATCCAACGGCTAACCCAGCTGCCACGCCCACTTAGAGCCCCCGCCCTCGACGGTGACCATATTGTGTCAGGGTGCTAGAGAATGAAAGTGGGGCAAATGCACAAAGAGTCGTAAATAAATAAAGTTCTATTCGATTCCCAGTGCCAATCTGGTTAAAATTAAAATTCTTAACTTTCATAACTTCAATCCTAAAGTGGTAAAAAAACATTCAAATATTTCTGTGTATTTTTAAATAACGTCGATGGCAACCCTTACTCAATTGTCAACGTAGTAGAATTTTATCCTGGATTTAAAATATGTTGTTTAAAAATTTCTACTACTATTGTTTCCCCTAATTTATGGTGCACCCCGTATGAATTACTTTGTTTCATTATATTGCTTTTATATTTATTTGTGTTTTATTTTAACAAAATTAAATGAAGTGTGCAATACTAAATCTACTTTAAATTTAATATGCGGACGAGCTGCCATAGAAACTATCGGAAAGATAACTTTACTTTAATATAACGTATGAAAAATATTTAAAATTGTTTAAAATATCACAAAGAACTTATTAATTTTTTCTCAAAGTTGAACTGCTATATAGCCATAAAAACGAGCTTCAAGGTCATATAAACCGAAGTTAGCATACTTTTCTGGTTGTTTATTTGTAAAATTAGGCCAAACATAAAAATAAAACCTAATAACTATTTACAGATGTTTAGACGTCAACCTTTTACAATCTTCATTATATTCAATAATAATAAAATAACAATAATAAAAAGAATAAAAAAATAATACATTTACAAAAAATGAGAAATAACACTTGAAAACATAAACAATAGTTGACGAATTGAAGATTTCTTCTTTATTTCTGCAATGTAAAAGCAATTTATACCACTCAAGCCCACTGTGCAAACTCCATACTTTTTTAGTATCGTAACTTGTACCTTGACTTCGTCCAGCTGCTGGCGAAATTTTCTATGCCTAGCGGCGGGCGGTTTCGCCTGATGTTGATGCTAATGTTGACGTGGCCCTGCCCTTGATGCCAAAAACAAAAACAGCAACAGCAATACGGGAAAGTCCAACAACAACATAAGCAACACAAGAAAAGACAGCGAGGCCGACATCTTTAGCTTTAAACTTTCTAAATGACCTGAACAACTTTTGAGCAGCTGTCTGGCGAGGTTTGCAAGTTTTAAGTTGCCATCAAAAAGGCAGCGTAAAACTCAACAGGGGAGAAGTTGGAGGGGGGCATAGATAACTTTCATGTATGCAAATTTCACTTTAATTTGCTTCAACTGCCCGCGACACTATTTGGTCCTTGGGCGCACCGAGCGTATACGTAATGCAGGCTGGCAATTAAAGAAAATTCTACGTTGCTATCTTCATTTTGACTGGGTCATTACACAGCAAAAATTTAAAGTAAGAACTGAAGAGATTTGATGAATAACATTAGTTGCGTACTTATTGTCTAGATTCTTTATGGAAGTGACAATTCTGCAGACTAAAAGAAAATCTTTTTTTTGTAATCAAGATAACGTTGTTACTGACTTTAAATCAAAATTGTAGGGTTCAGACTTTAAATTATGAAAAAAGGGTACTTTGTTTTATATTTTAGAATAACTAAAAACACTGTCAATTTCTAAAAATTCTGGTAAAGTCAAACGTACGTTCATTGAACTATTATTTTCTCTGTGTGAATTTTGAATATACATCAAATTTTAATGGGGGAGACACAGGATTTCTACGCGAAATCCAAAGTAATAATAGATTCTTAAAAAAATATTGAAGAATAACTTTCCCACTTTAAGTTCAAAATTGAGATAAGCTCACGGCAATGAAGGACTTACAGATCGTTAAGTTAGTTACCCTTATTAAATAACAATTAAAATCCATTTTAAAAGCTCCAATTAATCGTAACTCGTATTTCCATTGCCCTCATGCATTTGTTCGCTCTGCTTCGGGGATTTCCGGCAAGTTCAGTGAAGTGGGCATCCAAGTTCCCATCCTTCCTTCCTTTTGCCACTGCACCGCTCTCTTTGGACCCCGGTTCTTTGGTCCTGGCAATTGGTTTAGATCACTGAGCTGTGCAACGAACGTTCTCTCTCCGTGTTTGCAATTTGGTAGGAAAATATCCGTAACGTTAATATGTAGATGCTGTTCGCTGGCTAATGGTTTCTCCATCGGTGTGTGTCTATGTCTGTTTCTGTGTCTGTGTCTGTGCCTGTGTCTGTGTGTGACATGTCCATGTGTTTGTGTGTGTGTGTGTGGGTGTGGTCGCTTTTGGTCGCTTTTCCTGTTTTTCTTACTGCAAATTGTTGATGAAGGCCCGCTTGCTGTTGTTCTTGTTATTGCCGGCATTGTTGTTTGTTGTCAGCATTGCTGTTGTCGACAATGATGATGAGACTTGGAGCAACTCCTGAAACGGTTCGGTTACGGGCATGGAAAGGGGTACGGGTAGGTCCTGGTCAGGAGTTTCGACTTTCGGACCCAGTGCTGTCCGGTTAATACTACGAAGGCTAGCTGAAGACCCCGAAACAACTATGAAAATAGCATGAATTCATTTAAAGCCTCTGAAACAAAATGGAAGTTATCTTTATTTAATTGAATACGTATTCATTAAGTATATATATTCTTTACGAGTCAACCTAGCCATGTCTGTCTGTCCGTCCGTCTGTCCGTACGTCTGTCCGTCCGTCTGTCCGTCCGACATTCCGTACGTCTGTCCGTCCGTCCGTTTCTACGCAAACTAGTCTCTCAGTCTCTCCAAAAGTCTTCTTTCTTTTGCAGGTGGTTTAAAACTCGGATCGGACTACTTTATCATATAGCTCCCATAATAGGGCCAACATTTTTTCTAAAAATTATAGATGCGGCGCTTTTGTTGAGAATAACATTTTTTAATAATTTTGAATTTCGAATTTAATTCGATCAACATCGGACGACTATATTTTATAGCTGCCATAGGAACGATCGAAAAATTAATGGGAACTTAATAGGAAACAAATAATAGCTTCGTTGGTTTTTATTGTATTCTCTTCTACTCTGGGGTTCTACTCTTTTTTAATATTTCAGAATTTCGAATTAAAGTTAAAATAATGGGACGGCTATACATTATAGCTATAGCCATGGGATAGATAAATTAATGTCAAAATAAAACGAAATTTAACAATTTGCAATTTTTATTTTTAATACGAATGATCTGCAAGGGTATATAAGCTTCGTCTAGCCGAAGCTAGCTTTTTTTCTTGTTAGAATTATGACTACAAATAATGCCTATGAATGAAATTCTTATCTCTTTATCATAATACTATTCTTAATTTAAGTATTATCTCCATTGTTGATAAAATAATATAGTGTTATATAAAGTGGATTAAAACAAGACATTTTCCATTCTTAAAGATAATGAAAATAAAACTGTTCTGGACACGGTTGAACCTCTCCAGAAAATAGCTAGATGGGCAAAACGGCTCGGACAATGTCGCAAACTGCATCCGAAGAGATTCCAACGAACGACGATGATGATGATGATGACTATGTCGTTGATGTGAAATAAAGATAACGACAACGTTGACAATGACTATGACAACAATCCAATGACACTTTAACAGCTCTTGCAGGTGCCTTGCCGTGCGATTGTGAGAGTGTGTGTGCTGTCTATCCGTACACATGTGCACGTGTGTGCGTCTGGCCGTATACTTTTGCCAACTCAAAAGTTGTTGGGGTACATTAACTTTCGGGCCAGATCTTCAGGGGCAGATGGGCCAGTGGAAGGGGACGAGGCTGGAGAAGGGCTGGCAGAAAGTGTTCCTTACACTGAGATATTATCCAAATAAGATATATTCCAGGTCTCTGGGGCCCACACTTGATGATAATCATGTTGAAGTGGTACCTGAAATTAGGACAATAATTCAAAAAAAATTGTTAGGTTTAATTTTTTAGAAACTTTTTAAAGTTATCCATAAAAAATGGAACATTGGACGGGCTTAAATAAAAGCTTCATAAACCCAAATACAAAACTGGACTGGGCATGGCTTACCTTTTTTATCGGTTAATTCTCTTTTTTCGTTTCAAAGTTTCTGTTGATGATGGCACACATGCACATCTGCATCTTTGTGTATATGCAAAGTGCACTCCATGTGCACTAGACCTTGCTCCACTCTACTGATTTTTCCTTTTTCCACCATCGTGAAGTAGTACCTCGATATATTCCATGCGACGCTTTCGTTGTAACTTGAAGTACACTAATTTAACATTTTATTTTGTCATTTTAGCTCGGTTAACTTACTCAAAATTAATTACACTAGGTTAAACATATAAAATTTACTTGAAAAATTTCTTTTTTTATGAAATTTGGGTTGCTAAACTGAGCTTGTTCTAACAGTTTTCCAACGTGTCGTTTAGAAAATATGATAACATTATTCTACCATTGAGCTCGACAATGAGATAAAATTTGTAAACTAGTGTTCCTTTCCATTCAAAGTCATGGGTTTCTTTTTCAAATTTATTTTTAACATTTATCTAAAGATACAAATTTATTATTTTATGTTGCTATAAAATAAAGCATCTTAGTTATAAACCTAAACTAAATACACGTGAATTATGAAATATAATCATTATTTTATAGTTGCCTGTGTTAAACTTTTTCAGAGAATTCTCGAATGTTTATGTGCTGGAGTGTTAGTTTGCATTTTCCCCTCTGCGTTTGGCTGTCTGTTTTTATTAGTTCGCTCTTGTAATCACTAAAGCCACCCACTAGCCTTACCCATTCTCTCCCCTGGTTTTCCAACTGTTATTGCTTAACTGGTGTTGATAATAACGATGATCACGGAAGAAGCACAAGAGAAAGGGAAGTCAGCAAGGCAGCCATAATTTTTCCATGTGAACAGAGTCGCCCCCATTTTGCCGATTTTCCCTTTCTGCATTTTGCATTCTGCATTCTGCTTTCTTTTTCTTAGTTTTCTTGTTTGGCTTTTCTCTGTTTTTGCTCTCTTTTTTCTTTGGCAATTTTCTTTATGAGTGTGTAGAGCGCTGTCGAAGAGCTTTATTGAAATCGTAGCGAAAGGGGGGATCTTATTGTTTTTATGCCTTTACCGAAGTCAGGCTACCTCGTTAGCCATGGTAGTGACACACACACACTGACACTTCACACACATACCCCACACAGATAGCCTCCCACACATGCACAATATGTTCGCCATGCAAATGAAGTTAGTTTTTGGTGCTGGGCGTAGGAAAAACAACAGAAATCTCATTGCTATGAAAAAATTGCCATGGACCAAAAAGCCATGGCCAAGGGAACCTGTAGATTTGGCTTTTAAAAGCACATTAAAAGAAATTGCTTGACTTTGAGACGGGCACAAATTGAAGAAAAATACGTGTGCGTGTGTGCCGAAAAATTCAGCTGGGTGGGTTTAAAAGTTTCAAGATACGGTTTCCCCACGAGCTTGGCTCTAAAATTTTTAGGACAATTAATAAAGCATTCAAGCACACATCAATAAAAGTTCCAAATAAGTATCACTGTCTTGTTTATAACCAGGATTTCCTTGTGGGCGGTATTTTGACAAAGGTCGTAAGTACAGCTCTTTATTTCGATTTCAAGATATTTACAAAAAATCCCAACCATTATCACGCGACGAGAATTCCATCCCTAATTTTTGGAAATCGTGAACAAATCTTTTCATGCAGTTAATTTTAAAGTTTAATGCGTTTAATTTTCTTTAAAATGCTTCTGACTTTGCTCAACAATATTAAGTACTTTTTTAACACTGAATTTTAGTGACATAGCATTGAGCATGTCGTTTTTTCATTGTTTCTTTCTGGTTAGCCTCAAAAGAGGCTTGTAAAAGAGGCATTGAGTACAAAAAATTGTCACAATTCTTTTAACAAGTTTTAGTGGATATGGAATTGCTATCATAGATGCATATGTACGTAAATTTATGTTGCTAAGTTGCTGCCAAACTAAATATTTATTTCTACTACAAAACGTTTAATAAACATTTAATTCAAAATTTAGATTCCAAGAAGCTTTAAATTGTTGTATTTTATTATCTTCTTTCAGGCATCCTTTAATCAAATCCATTATTCTTCCCTTCTTTATATTATTGATTTTAATTTGAATCGAACTGCCAAATCCCTCAATTCAATTTCAAGAAAAAACACATTTTTCTCCTCCTATTTTTGGCTTTTCCTGGGATTTTTCCGCCTCCCTCCCACAGAAGTATGTGTGTGTGTAATCTTACAATTTCTAATCGTTCAGATTACATGTGTTTCTGCCTTTTTAAATGCAAATTGAACTTGTTAGCACACGCAAAATTCGAGCAGAGTGCTTGGGCAAGGGGTGGGCAGGGTAGGGCGGGTGAATATCAGTTTTTCGTAGCTAGAAAATTTAACAGGCGATGGCATATTTTAAATGGGTTCGGGCAATAAAAGTTGTCGAGGAACCACTATTGAGTGGGTGGTCTTGGGTGCTTTTCGGTGAGCTTTCCGCGTGGGTGGGTGGCATCAACAATGGCTGCACTTTGTCTTCGGCCACTCGCGACAAGGCCAAAGGGAGATTCATCAAATGTGACTGAGTGTGACGCACTTCTACCACAGACTTGGTCCACTTTAAAGGGCCACCTCACACCCGGCCCAGCCACTCAGCCTTGTTTGTCAGTTTTTCTTTGTAGCGTCATTTGACTATTTTTGCTTTGCCTCGGTGGCTCTGTTAATTGCTGCTGACATTTGTCACCTCCACCTCGTCGTCCACCTCCGTTTTGGCCTTCGGTTCCCCAGTGTAACCACTTCTTTGAGGGAGGCTGGATGATAATTTTGGATGTGCCAAGGTTACCATGCGATGCTCGCAGAGAATGTATTTTTAGCTACTTTACTGGGTGACTTTCTACAAGCTATTGCGTAACGTTATTGAAATAAATTTGTTTATATTGTGTGTTGCTTTTGAATGTCAACAATTGGTTTCCATTCTAAAAATCCATCAACTAGTGTTTGAAATTGTGAGTTGGTCACACTAGAAATAGCAAAATCTATCTAGAAGTTGTCTCTTTTAAGACTAAATTTGAAAAATTCTGAAACAAAGATTTCTGGAGCATAAATATGGTTTCCTTACAATGAGCCCCGTTTGTCATACTATCTGTCGAATCATTCGACGCGAAGACCATCGACAACCCTTTGTGGCACGTTGCTGGCAACACTGTTTGTTAGAATCGTGGGCTTTCTTCGGGATTCGTTTCCCTCTCTGGGCTCGATTTTTTACATCTATTTTCCGTTTTCCTCATTTGGCCTTGGCTTCAAGTGCTGTCTCCCCTCCGGTTTGCTTCTAGTTCTTCGTCCAGCTGTTTGTCTAACAATTGAAATGTCATGCAATAAATCTACCCCACACATACGCACCAAAGGATGCACCCACGTTCACACACACTCACACTCACACATCCTGAGGCCCAGGCTTTTCAACAACTTTTCACATTTCCACATTTTTGCATGAACTTTTTGACGATGTCAGATAGTTTTGTGCCCGTGCGCTATTGTTTGAAAGTGCAGCAGGGGCTAAGGGGCGGAGAGGCGGTGGGAGGATAAAATAATGGAGGTGTAGATGCAGGCCCCTATGCAATGGGCGTGGATGCAACGCCTACGGTGCATCAAGTGCGTCAGCAGTCCTACATAAGAAGAAATTGGTCAAGAATAAAAAATAAATAGTTATCAAGATTTTATTTATTTATTTAATATTATGTTTAAAACTTTAAAAGCAGGATACAACAAAAAAATATTCTATCGCATTTAATATAATTATTTAAATCAACAGATACTTATTTAAGCTAATTAGCAAAAAGCTAATCACTTTAACTTACAAATGTATAATTCCTAACATCATTATTGCATTTTTTGAATTTTTTTAATATTTTTTTTTGTGCACGAGGAACAAGAACAACAAAAAACTCATCGCATTCATTATGATTTTTACTTCTCGTTTTCGTTTCTCAATGGGCACAAGGGGTTGGTTCGGGCTGTTTGGCCCAAAAGTTTGACTTTAGGGCGTAATTTCATTGCAAAATATTTACAGACACACACACACAGAGAGAGAAAGGCTCTGCGAGTGAAATGTTTAATAAATATATACATTCGTGCAACATTCTTGCTGATTGTTGCTGCTGTTGCATGAAACGAGTTAACAGAGGGAAAAAAGAAAGCTAACAGAAAATGGAAAGACAATGAAAAAACAGCTGAATACATTCATAATTTTATTTCACTTTTATTTATATTATTTTTGTCCGCCGCTCTCTGCTTCTCGTAACTATTTGTGCTTTGCAAGCAGCACCGAAAACTATGCATTATTCGTTAGCAGTATCCTCAAGCTTCGCCTTGCCATCCCCCTTTTAAACCCCATTTTTGGCACCCTTTGAAGACATAAATTTCACCCATACATGTGTATATTTGGTACTTTTGCAATTGGTGGTGCACACTTTTTCCCTGTTGTGGTTGTAAGAACCTTCCGTTTTCAGAAAAGGTTTATGAAAGATAAATTAAAAATAAATATGGATCTTTTTAATCAGTAACCATAACGGAACATACCAAATTTTGTATGGGCCTCGGACTTAAAGTCGAAAAATATTTACTATATTTTCAGGATAACACAATTTTTTGATTATCCAAGTTTATCCAAAAGTGCAATTAAATTTTGTATGTAAAGAAGAAAGTAATTTTTGTTTTGCTAGAGCATATTTGATTCGGAGACTTTTCCTGGCACTCCTAACTTGTATCTATTTTATAAGCATCTTTCCCCATCCACTGCGAAAAATTTCCTCTCCCATTCCAATTTAGTTTGGCTGTTTGAAAATTCTTCTAATTGGCAAAAACCAGTAGTGTGAGAGATTCCATGTTCATGCTCGTCAGTTAGTTTCGAATTTTCACTTGTCCAGATGTGTGTGTGTGCTCTTCTTTGTGTTAAGCCATCAAGTGTGAAAATGATTTGCCAGTAGTTGGAGATAAAAGGACCACTCGAACTGGTTGCTTCAGAGTTTATAATGTAAGAAATAAAATTGGAAACTTTTCATAATTTCCAGCAGCAATTAGGATGGTTTATTTTGTAATTCTGAAATTAAACACAAACCCAACTAACCTGCGATGACACAAATAATAGCTTCGTTGTGTTTTCCTTTGATTTTTTACTATAGCAGCCGGCTTCCCCTTATTAGGCAACCCCATTGGAAAGAACCAATTGCCTAGATATTCTTTATTAGCACATAAAAACCCCAAAGAAACAGAGACAAGCCGCAAAGGGCTCTGATTACAGCCCAATGATGGCCAATTAATTTCCGTACTGACTCCAGATTTTCTCCCAATCCGCAATTGCAGCAACTACCAGCAGATCCAGCACCTGGGATACTATGGACACGAAATCGGAACGGAGAGCATCTCGCAGCAGCAGGGACTGCAGGACAAGGGCTACGAGGAGTGGGTGGGCGAGATGATTGGCATGCGTGAAATCCTGCGACACTTCGCCAATGTGTCCGTCAACGATGTGGTCGGCATGCGAGCTCCCTTCCTCAAGCCTGGCCGCAACACCCAATACAAGGTGAGTTGTAGTTGCAGCAGTGCGGGGTGGTAGGGGGTTGCAGGGGCGCTCTGCACAAAAGAAATGCAAACAATGAGAACATCAATTGACATGCAATTGTCGAGTGCGATTTCTTGAATCCAGAACCAGAGAGATCGGGATAGGGAGAGGTGGAGGTAGGAGGTAGGAGAGGAGCACCCCAGAGATCCGAAAACAGAATCGGAAATCGAAAAGTGATTCATTTAAAGCTGCAGCTTCAGCTTCTGTCAACGCGGCCAAACGGAATGGGCAAACGTACTCAATTTATTCGCTGGCAAATGGGATTGCTTCTCGGTTTAAAGTGTATTTTTAACGCAATTGGTGATAAACTTGAAGATGAACTGATTTCAAAGCTTGTTAATTAACAATAAATGTTTTCATCATTTGAGACATCATTGAACAAATTTCATACATATATTATTCTTAAAGTTTCACAAAGAGATTAATGTTATGTAAAGTTAATGATTCAAAAATACATATATTAGATGAAATTAGTTAGATATGCAACTCAACCTTGTGTATTGTTTTTTTTATCACCATCCATTGTTTCCCGCATATGACTGAAGAAAAACATCGTTTTTGATTTAAATTGACGTGGAATTGGCTTTAAATTGAAATTGGGTTTGGTGGAAAATCCAATGAGGCAATGACAACCTAACCGTAACCTCAAACCCCCCAAACACACACACACTTTGACTCGGGCGAAAGTTTCTGGTTGACATGACATGACATGACATGACATCAATGTCACAACACATCTACGTACATAACGGTTCAAGAGCCCCATTATGCGGCGCCCATCCATCCCCCGTTCCACCCCCGAATCTCGATCAGATTCGTTGGCACATTCACGCATTTAAAATCATATCTATCGAAAATCTTTTTATGAGATAATGGGACCAAGTGAAAGGGTGTGTGCGACATGACAGCGCATCGAGGTTGTATTGTATACATATACATATATGCTATAATTCGGTTAATTCAGATAGGTCCGTCATCTGTTGCTTTGGCAATGCATTTATTTTAGCACTGGCAAAAAAAGTTAAAAAATAATTAAGTTTGGGTGATTTATTTTTACTTTAAGATGAATAGATTGTTCGATCCTAACTAGATACGATGTAATGGATAGACAAAAAATGAAAAAAGAAAATTAATTAAAAAATTAAACCAATAAAAAAAATTAAATATTTATTTAACCCCTTGTGATATTTTAAAACGTTACAAAAACAATTACTTTTTCAAATAAAACAAAATGTTGTGGTCATAAATAAATTTGGTATCTTTAAATAAATTCTGGTGACAACAGAATCAGTTTAGAGCTTACGTCTATCCTATAATAGACCACGATGTACGTACAGTCGCGGACAAAAGTCTACGGACGACCCCTTTTTTGGGAGTTTACCCACTCCTATTGCTTTTACGGGAAAAGTAATGATGCAGTTTTGTTTTAAATGTTATTAATAAGCAAAAACGAAAATTTTATTCTTATCCATAAAAAACTGTTAAAATTACATACAAAAAACTTAAAAATGGCATTGACAAAAGTCTACGGACGATTTTTTACATAGAACTTTCCAAATTTTCGCTCCAAAATTACCCAAACCTGCTTCATAATTTTTATATCCAGGCATTATAGTGGTGAAAACATTTGCCGGGAAGCATTAAACAGCAGCCAATTCTTCAGGATTTGCGCCGTATGCTTAGGATTATTATCCTGTTGGTGGATCCAGATGGTTGCGAGGCATTATTTGTATACAGATGCCTTCAAATTATGTTCAAATATGGTTTTATACTGAGAACGAACCATAATACCCTCAACGATGACCAAATTTCCTTCTCCCGAGGCTTTAACTGATCCCCACACCATGACTTTCCCACCATACTCCCACCACAGTACTAATTTGGACCGAAAAGCACTTCGGTGGGAGTGACATGGTGTGGGGATCAGTTGAAGCCTCGGGAGAAGGAAATTTGGTCATCGTTGAGGGTATTATGGTTCGTTCTCAGTATAAAACCATATTTGAACATAATTTGAAGGCATCTGTATACAAATAATGCCTCGCAACCATCTGGATCCACCAACAGGATAATAATCCTAAGCATACGGCGCAAATCCTGAAGAATTGGCTGCTGTTTAATGCTTCCCGGCAAATGTTTTCACCACTATAATGCCTGGATATAAAAATTATGAAGCAGGTTTGGGTAATTTTGGAGCGAAAATTTGGAAAGTTCTATGTAAAAAATCGTCCGTAGACTTTTGTCAATGCCATTTTTAAGTTTTTTGTATGTAATTTTAACAGTTTTTTATGGATAAGAATAAAATTTTCGTTTTTGCTTATTAATAACATTTAAAACAAAACTGCATCATTACTTTTCCCGTAAAAGCAATAGGAGTGGGTAAACTCCCAAAAAGGGGGTCGTCCGTAGACTTTTGTCCGCGACTGTATGTAGGATAACATTCTATTTTAGTAGAAATTTTCTGTTGTTAGAAATTCTGTCGGATGTATAGTAGTAAATATATTTAAAAAATCTGTTTATTCTTACCAATAGGTACTGGAGGACTTCGGGTACATCTATGACAGTTCGATCACCGTTCCACCGGTGGCCGTACCAGTGTGGCCGTACACCCTTGATTACAAGATTTCGCACGAGTGCAAGAGCGGAACATGCCCGTCGCGCACCTTCCCAGGCGTTTGGGAGGTGCCCCTCAACACCCATTACGTGGAGGGATACGAGGGTGGTCACTGTCCCTACCTGGACCAGTGCGTCCTGCACAACCTCGACGAGGAGGAGGTCCTCCAGTGGCTGCAGGAGGACTTCTCGCGCTACTACGAACAGAACAAGGCGCCCTACATGATGCCCTTCCACACCAACTGGTTCCAGACCAAGCCGCTGGAGAACGGCCTGCACAAGTTCCTCGACTGGGCCCTCGAACTGTAAGTATATGCTTCCTATTATACGGTTTTTACAGGAAAAGTTTGGTACTACCAATAATAATTGACCTTAGGTATTCGAGTATTATAAATAATAGCAAAACAGAAAATAGAAAACAACCACCTAGAAGATTATATTACCATATCAATTTTGAGTGAACATTTTCTAAAGAATTAGATAAGGTTGTTCATATATTTCAATACATTTAAGGTTAATCTCTAAGTTTATTATTCATTTAAATTAAGTAATTATTCTAAAATGTCAGTTAATTTTGGTTTTGTCTTTGTTAAATCGTTGACACGGTTTTATCTGCAAGGGTGTGTACATACATATATAATCGAAGCTACCATTCTTGATTTTATGTGAAACAACTTTAGAAAACGTAGGGAAAACGTGGGAAGACATCCTTTTTGACTCGTTTTTTCTAATATTTTTATTTTGATTTCGTTAGGGATGTCTGAGAGGGGCGTTTTAACCAATTCTGCCATATGCACACACACGGTTCTCAATTTTTCATAAATTTATTTTTTCAGCCTTTTCTGTTTTTGGCTTTATACATAGCATACATAGTATATTTTTGTTGTTGGTGTTTTTATAATTGAAAGCCAACTTTGGAGCAGGCTCTCTCCCTCGTGCTGTCTCGTTCTATTCTCACACTCGCACACATGGGCAGCAGGCGTTTCCTGCAGTGCACTTCCGATTGCCGCTGGCAAGTTTTATATTCAATTAAAAAAAGCCAAGAGAGATGAGCGAGATGAGAGCCTGGGAGTCGGAATAAAAAGAAGCGGGAGAAAGTGGGCCGGAGAAAGCAAAGGCAGGAAGGAGCAGCAGCAGCAAAATTGGCAATTGCTATAAAAATTGCTCGTATGTAGAGGCGGCGGCACATGTTGCCCGTCCGTCGACAGGTTGAGCTGTAGTCCCCAAACCCCCAAAAACACCCGCAAACAACACCCCTGTTAAAAAATACACCGAGGAAAATGACAACTATATTTACACTATTATAGAAAAAATTAAAGAAATGGTAATTCCCGGTGGCTCTTCGCAACAGTGTGGATTTGTCAGAGTTAAAAGTTCAAAATAATGTATTCTTTCAAAACTGGCAACAAAAACTCAAAAATATTTCTTGAGATTCAAAATCTCATTAATCTAATTTGATGGCTAATAAATCAAACTATTTTGTAGCATACTTTTAGACACCTATAAAAGCTACAAATCGATACATATTTATATTTTTGTGCTGTGCATGTTGCGAATCCTGCTGGCAGTCGCTCAACCATATGCACAACTCTCGGCGGAATCTCTGGCCCAGCTTTCTCCCACTTTCGCCCGGCTACTTTCTCCCCTTCCGTCGCCCTTTTGGCCAGCTCACAATGGCGACGCTGCGGTCAGCGTTTAAAAAAATCATCAGCAGGAATAAGAGCAGTAGCTTGGATAAGGATAAGAAGAGAAAAAATCGCACGTTTTAATGAGAAAAGTTTAATTTTGTTAAAGTTTCGTTTTGAAAAATATCAGTGCAGGCGCAGGCCAAGAAAGTGAGGGAAGGGGAAACACAAAGAGGAGGGGGAGGGCGAAGGACGAAGGGCAGGCAGTAGGAAAAACAAAAAGCCAAAACAGGACAGCGGTATTAGGGGTTGTGGCCAACTAGAAAGCACCGATAAAGCGCGCAAAAACAACACAAGTCAGATAATGCAAGCTGCCAATAGAGAGAGAGAGCGAGGGAGAGAGAGACGGGTAGACTGGCCATACGAGGAGAAGAGCGAAAGTGGCACAAAACTTGCCTAATGAAGTTATGCTGATAGAATCGCACTTTGTCATCGGCATCACTCAAGGGATGTGCTTGTTTTGGCCATGTTATCTGACATCCTTGTTTGTGTGGAGCAGGTTACATCTTGGATATCTCCGGATAAACGTCTGCTGGCCGTTAAAACAACTCGTGCAAAAAGGTGGGGCAGGTCGGCTGGCAAGTTGTAATATTGGATGGGCTAAGTTGATTTAGGTAAACTTAAGCTCATTTGAATGTTTGTCGAACTTTATTCGTGGCGCCTCTCGGGTTGTTGAGTTTTGAAATGGACGCAACAATTTAAGGCTATTTGTGATCCCCCAAAGATTAAGAAAGAAAGAAACCACTGAATTCTAAAGTTTCATAAAAAGCCAAAGGCTAGCACTACATATTCGGAAATGTACTTTTGGTCACCGAATTCAGGATTATAAAATTAAGATATGTAGGTATATTGTGGTGCCCCAGAAATACATAGCTAGGTTTTGAGAATCATCTTTAAATGTCAAAATATATCAAAGTGATAGTCGTCTCCTGTATGAACTCATATCACCGTATAATCCATTGTTACAGTACTCGATAGTCATTGTAATTAGTCTTCTGCCTTTGAGAGTGTATTTAAGCGATTTTCTTTAAGGATTTAACTAGGTTTTTATCGGAATTGATCGATAGCTCAAGAAATTAATTATTTTTTGAGCAGTATTTTAGTATTTTTTTTTGTGAGCATGAGTACTGCCGTCCAAAAACTTCGACCAAAAATTTTCCACCAAAAATTTTGTGACGTTTTTTTTATATGAAGTTTTTGATTTTGGACGACTTTTTGTTGGGTTGAGTACTAGCCCTTAAAAAGGTATTTCAAAAACCCAGCTGTTTCTGTTGCACCCCCACAAGATAAAAAATAGTTTAAAAATTGTTGTTTTTAAACTTAGACTCAGCGGCTTGAGAGTTGGTAGCTAGTCGAATTTATTTAAGAGACACTTGCGCGTTTCCATAAAATGTTTCTCAGCAATCCACGTAAAATGTGCAGAATTACGATCGCTTTTAGTGTTAAACCTTTAACGAAAGCCATTGGCAAATGCATTTTAGGGCAACAACGAAACTCAAACTTTTAAGTGTTGCCTTTTTCAAAACTGAAGAAATTTCAACTTAATTTTCGACAAAATGCCGGCACATATCTTGGCCCATCCGCCCACCTTTTCCGCTCGCCTGTTTCACACCTCATGCATTAGTTTACGGCAAACTGAGAGAGAGAAGTTAAAAACTATAAAGATCTGACCCGTTCGGTGGATAGAAAGGGGATAAACGAGGGGAAAACTGAAAGAGCAGCTGCTGCGAAACTATTTCTCGCACAATTGTACGAAGTTTTTAATTAGTGTGAATGACTTTCAACATTGCGTTGCCGTTCGGACCAGGCTCAAACTGAACCTGAAGCTGGATCTGGAGCTGAAGCTTTGGCTTCACGGGAAATGGAAAAGTGGAAAAGCGGGAAATGGATAATGGGGGAGCGTGGAAGTGTAGAAGTGCAGAGCCCAGAACGGTGGGCGGAATGTACTGTTTGCATGAGATGCCTGAAAATGCGTACCACTCTGCCGAGCAGCGCAAAAGAATGCCGTAAAGTTTTCTTTGCATCAACTTGCTTAGGCCCTCATTCCCGCCACCATTTGCCACGCCCTCTGCGGCCCATCATCATTACTCTTTTGTTTTGTCTTTTGGCCTACAGGTGTACACCGTACATTGTGCAGTGCAGCTAACATTGTAATGAACGTATGTGAACAAGATTAAGGTCTATTCTATATGTATTCTGTAAAGTCTCTATATGCATTTGTAATGTTACTTATTTTTAGTAATGCCAAACCTAATGAAATTTGTAGTCCGAAGATGACAAATGAGACCCTGTATTATTCATTTAGAAAAATCCATTTTGATAACCAATTTTTATGTTTCGATTCCGCAGACCCGACGTCTACATCCTCACCGTCACCCAGATGCTGCAGTACATGACCGATCCCAAGGAGCTGCGCGACATTAGCAAAATCGAGGCGTGGAAATGCGACAAGAGCGTAGCGGTGGCCCCGAAGCCCTGCAACATCTGGCAAACGTGTGCGCTGCCATTCAAGATCCCCGAACAGAACGTGACGGATACGCGCTATATGGAGACCTGCCGGGAATGCCCCAATGTCTATCCCTGGCTGGGCGACGCCGGCGGTACGGGAATCGCTGGTCGAGATAACTATATCTTCAACGGAGGCCCAGATCCAACTGAGGATCCTTCCAAATAGAGAAGATCCTATTTTTTCACTCCGTTTTTCCTTTCTCTTACTCGTAAAGTAAAAGGGTGTATTATATTCGTTGAAAAGTAAAAAATGAAAATGATGAAGCCTGTCTATTTTTGATCAGGATCACTAGCCTTGTCCGTCTGTCCGTATGAACGCTAAGATCTCGGAAACTATAAATGCCAGGACATTAAACATGATGATTGTGACCCTTACAGCTTGTTAGTTGAAATTAAAGTCTTTATTTAAATGCATTTGTTTTGTCAAAACCTATCGACTTACCTAACGCTCAACAATTCAAAGTTTCTATGCCGTTTACATTTTTGAGGTTGTAATTAATATTTTCATTTAGATTCACTTTTTTGTGAATTTTTGTTGACTTTATGGGCATATGGCGATCTAATAGAATTGCACTTGACGTCATTGAAATGGATTAACGGGTATAAGATGGTCGAGGCACTCGACTATAGCCTTCTTTTGTTTTTTTTTTTGTCTCGTATCTTATTTTTGTTGAACTTGTTTTTCTCTATATTGAACTCTCAGTAATTTCTCACACATGTGCCAGTCATCGTGATGCAATAATGAGCTGCTGCCTTTTTATAAATATCTCGTAGTCTGTTTTTCGTTTTTCCTTTAGTGCTGTGTGCTTCGCAGCTTACTTCTCTAATAGTTCTTAAGCGAAATTGTGTCAAATTGTTCTTAGTTTTTAAGCGACAAAATGTTTGTAAGAAATCACATTTTTGTATAAATAAAATGAATATTTTTCTAAACAGTTTTAGATTTTTAATAATTTGCAGCAGTACACCTTAGGGCTGCACGCAACAATGCCTGGCGACTATAAAAAAAAAGCGACAAAAAATTATACAAAATCAAACAAAAAGGAGTCAACAATGAATGAAATCGGCTTATCAGAACTCGAGATAGACATAAAAAAGGCCAAACACGTTTTTCACAAGGAATCGAAATAATAGGTATTTTATTATTATACCCGTTACTCGTAGAGTAAAAGGGTATATTGTATTCGTGCAAAAGTATGTAACAGGTAGAAGGAAGCTTTTCCGACCCTATAAAGTATATATATTCTTGATCAGCATCACTAGCCGAGTCGATCTAGCCATGTCTGTCTGTCCGTCTGTCCGTCTGTCTGTCCGTCTGTATGAACGCTGAGATCTCGGAAACTATAAAAGCTAGAGGTATGGTATTTGGCATGAAGATTCTTGGAGTTCCTACGCAGCGCAAGTTTGTTTCCAGAAGGTGCCACGCCCCCTCTAACGCCCACAATAGCTTATACACGATTTTAAAAATTTGAATATTTCGGAAAAGTAGGAATGCAGTTTTGTTGTGTTTATCAATACCTATCGAAATGTAGAAGAAATTTTTTAAATCGGACCATTCGTTTAAAACTTATGCCTGATCAAAGTTTTTATATCCCTCGCACTCCATTTAGCTGAGTTACGTTTATTAGATAGTCGGGACACCAACCCGACTACAGAGTTCGCACTCCCTTTAGCTGAGTGACGGGTATTAGATAGTCGGGACACCAACCCGACTATAGCGTTCTCTCTTGTTTTTAATCGAAAAAATCGTACGCTTAGGATAACACTAAAAATAAATAAATCAAATTTTAACGGCCTATTCATATCTGCTATGACCTACGAATTTTTAACTTATTTTTAAATTGGTCACGAAGTAACTGTTATTTCAGACTTTTAAATTAAAAGTCAGAGAGTAACAGTTATTTTCTGACCCAAAAAATAAAAGTCTTCCGTAACTTTTATTCCATGAGTTTTAATTAAAGTCTAAGAATAACTATTTTGTGTGTGTTGTGGAACGCTCAAGGTTTAGTAACACTATGCAACATTTTTATGGTTTTGAAATGGAACTGCATTTTGGATTTCAAAACCTGAAAGAACTCATCAATACGAGTTCAATTCATGTTATTTTTTTTAAACCGCGATTTTACAAATACCACCCGTTAAAATCGAAAACTAAGTACGAAGATTTGCTTATATACATCTACATAAAAAATTGTATGCTCATTGGCCTGCACCATTTAATAAAGTCAATTTTGTTGTCTAGTGTAATTTTAGGAATATTACCAAAATTGTAATGTAATAACGTTTAAACCGGATATTTTTTTAGATATGTGAGATATGTCAAAAATTCAGGAATCTCAAAGTCTATATAATCGTTAATCAGAAAATGTAGTTCGTTGTGAATTTTCTGAAAACCCGAAAACCAGCGGGTTGCAATAAACCCTGATGTCCAAATACCGTCCATTACTTTGAGGACTACCTCACTGGAGCACACAACATTCCGGTAGCAGTCCAAATTAAGCAAGAGAGAACGGTAAAGTATAAGGATAGTTATAGGGGTACTGAAAACACTCGTTTTGAGCCAAAATAAACCAAGAAGGATGATGGTAGTTTCTGGTAGATTAGGACCCTTTGATCTAAAAACTGAAGTCAAAAACTTTTTCATGGGAACATTTTCTAAAATATTTTTCTAATGGGTTATATACAGTTGTGATAGATGAAAAAATCGATTTTTTTTTATTGCATATTCAAATCCTTGAACGAAGGATTTTCAATTTTTTTGAAAACTTTTTTTTTTAGCATAAAATCCAAAATTTGATACCTTGAAAAAGTACATTTTTTGTTAAAACCGTCGCCATTTTTTTTAATCAAAATTGTTACAAATCCTTCGTTCAGGGACTAGGCAATACAATATACTAACGAAATTTTTTTGAATTGAGGATTTGAGATGAACCGTTCTTGGGATATGATGTCCACCGCAAGTCACCATCGAAAAAAGACGATCTTGGAATTTGGCCATAACATTTTTATTATTTAATATTTTTTTATGAAAAAATTTTAATAAGTACCCAGAAACATGTACTAAACAACGCCGGCAAAACATTTTTAATAAGTATTTTTTTGGTGTCAAAAAAAATCGGTAAAATTTCATTTTTTTTGTGCGGTACAACTGTATATAACCCCTTAAGAAATGATGGAAGCTGAGGAATCTTAATCTAAAACTCTAGCTTTAATAGTTTTCGAGATCACAGAGCTCACACGGACAGACGGACGGTCTAAATACTTTATTGGGTCGGAAACGCTTCCTTCTACCTGTTACATACTTTGCCCCAAATACAATATACAATTTTTCTCTACGCGTAATATTTTTTATTATTTATATTTTTAAACTAATAGGTAATATAATAGTAATAATAACATTAATAATTAATTTAAAAACAAAATATTTTTTTAAATAATGGTAATACTGAAAAAATACAACTTTGTATTATTACGTTTCCTGTCTTGTACGTCCACCAAAATATTTGTAAATATGCTTACCTAAAATTCTCAGCCACTGGCCTTAAAATGAAAGCCCAATTTAATTGCTACGTAAATTGCGTATCTGTGGCAAAGTGACAAATATGAATTGCCGCACTTTCCCTCTACTTTCATTTGCTTTCTTTCACCTTCTTTTTTTGCAGCTCAACCACAATGTCACGTGCCTGTGTGTCGGGTGTGTTTTTGTAAAGTGGGCGTTACAAAAGGCGGTGGGTTAATTGTTAAGCGGCGTGTGACTTTTCCAGCCACAACTCTCAAGCCGCTCACGCACACAGACACACAGCTGGAAAATGCCACACGAATATGATGTCAAGAGCGTAATTATTGAATTACTTGACACACACACAAAAAAAGGAGGAACGCTGCGGTCGAGTGCCCCGACTATCAGATACCCATTACTCTGATAACCATTTTTCCTTAAAGCCTTTGAATATTCCATTCAGAACGAACTTGTTTTTATTGCTCAAATTTGCATGGTTGTCCTCGCGTATCTTTTTATCATTTTTTAAGCATGTTCTAAGTCATATGTATCAAAACAACATCAGAATGTGAAATATTTGGGAGTCTATACTATCTTTCGACCATTCAGTTGGACTAGCATCGATGTGTTCACTCCCAACTCCTTGAACAGCAATGATTCAAACTGACGGCCACGATCAGTTGTCATTGGTTTAGGTGTTTCAAGGCCGCATCGGACTTGATCTTTTACTTTTATGTATAAGAATAACCGTTTTGCATTTGATAGCTTCTCACCAGATAGATCTTGAATCTCTAGCTCTTATAAGGTCCAAGATCTCGACGTTCACACGGACGGGCATAGGGCTAGATCGACTTGGCAAGTGATCTTAAAGAACAATATTTCACATGTTAATTGCACACTTATTAACGAATATACCTCTTTACTCTACGAGTAACGGGTATAGAAAAACTGAAATGGGGAAAGGAGGTCTCTAAAAAGTCAGGTGGCATATGTAGAGACTTGGTAATATTATGCAATATAAAGTGGCAACTTGTAAATGTGTAAAAAAGCCTGTTAAAACACAGGCGCATCTTCGTGTGTGTTTTGCTTGTGTCTGTGTGGCTGTGGGTGTGTGTGTCGCGCAAATAACTAAAAACCAAAACATGGCTATCCGGTTAGCTGACACCAAACAAGCAGCAGAAATGGCAACAGCAACAGCAACGGCACCAGTAACAGTGGCAACGCTAACTGCCACGTCCGTGGGCGGCCAGCTACGCCCCCTTTACACACACAGATGCAATGCACTCATATACGGGCCCTCCCGCTCTGAGCATTCGTTTATGCGGTTAAAGTAGTGGCAAAAGTAGTAGCCACCAGAAAAAAATGGGGGAGAACCCCAAGATTCAGTATTTCAACAAGCCTTACACTGAACGAGAAGCTTTCGTCTTTTTTGCGCAGGTAACTTCAAGGTGTCTTTGTATGATACCTGTCTTTTCTCCCCTTTTTTCTAGAGCGAAGGTTAAATTTAATATTTCGCCTAGTATTTTTAAAAATATCTTAATATACATGAGGATGTATTAACAGAAGGCCAATAAACAATGTTACGTTTCAGGAATTCCGATAGGGGGCTCCTCTGTTAACCTAGCAGCTGTTAAATCAGCAGTTGCAAATGCAATTCTTCGGCTGTTGAATTTCGACGTATTGCCTGCAGTTTTAAAGTGCTTTAAATTTCAGTTTTTAAGCAATCTAAGTAATTTTTTTTGTTTTGGACTGAAAGGATTATGCTATGTACTAAGTGTTTGTGTGCTTGAAAGGTACAAATCAGACAGGTTTCTTCTTATAAATGTGTGTTAAAAGGAGTGGTCTAACACGTACATTTTTGTAAGAAAACTAAATTTCAAATGGAGAACAAAGTCCAGCGGAGTCCACTTCTGAATCCTATTGGGATCTGTAGATCATTTAATTGTTGTTAAAATGTACATATGTATATGGTCGGAATTAAGTGGAGATCGCCACTTATTGCCACTGTTTCTGTAATTTGATTTTTAAGACCATAACCTCAAATTTAACACAGTCATATTGTTTGCACTGGTGGCTAAAGAATTAAGGACTTTTCTGAATTTAAATTTGTATCAAAATAGAGCAAGAATACTTAGCTTTGTCATTGACTAACTAAGGTCGTCATTAGCGGCTTTAAAACGATGGTTTTGCTACAACTTGAGCAAAAAGTCGTAGAAAATGTGTAGTTCTGCCCTTTTTTTGTGAATCATCCGATCCGGATGATTTTCATATATAATATGCGCAGGGATATAAAATGGGCACTGGTTAAGTTTCACGTCAATATCTTTTGAATTGACCGAGCTATTTATTTTGGCCAACAAAACTGGTCAAATGCCCCATAGTGGAATGTGGGGAAACCCCTGTCTATTCGATGCTTAGCATACATTTGTGCTAAAAAGTTGGTTTTGGTCTGGTCAAAAAAATAAGTAAAATATTAAATCCGCAATAGGTCTAAAGCTAGTATATTATCTTATGTGAGTAATTTATATTTATAATATGGCTAGGCCCATTTGTCTTTCGAAAAAGTTCCCCACCACGCATTTGGCTAGTTAAAAGTCACCATTCATTCTAAAATCGTTTTTAGGGTTTTAGAAGAATATTAACACTTAAGTAGGGCTTGTGATTCTTTATGATGTCTTTAAAAATACTGCTCCTAATAAATAAAATGATCCGGAAGATATTAGGTTTTTACACCGTAAAAAATAAAGAAAAGACTCGTTAAATATCAAAGTTACAAGCGGTTTTAATTTTAAAAAATATTAAAAATGTAAAATTCTTGACTACTTATTTTTTGTTAAATAATAAAACGACTAACAAAATGAGATGTGTTTTATTAAGATAGGTATGTTTAAAAACAGTTTTGAAATAGATAATTTGGTTTACTTTCTTTAGAAATATGTGAAGAAAACTGACAAAAATAAAATTTTCGTTTATTGTTGCTTTGACTTTATGATAGTGTATAGACTAAATTTCATAGAACAAGTATTAGGCTTTTTTCCCTGTTTCATATTTCCGCGTGTGTGAGTGGGGAAAGCGCGTGCCCTTTGCCGCCCATGTGGTAGCACACTCACACAACCTCACACGCATACATAGCGGCCCTTGTTCAAGCTGCTCGCATATGCATAGAAAGAAATGTTTACCTTATATTACCGGTCCGCAGTGTAACCAACTCTTCGGTTCTCTCAGCCCCCTTTTAACCACCTCTTTACCTCCCTCTACCCTTTTTTCACCCCCAGCCCAATTCCATATGTGTGTGCTTTTGGGCTGCTCTAGCAAAACTTTGTCATTTAGTTAGGTGTAAGTTAGTTTTTTGGCTTAGCTGGGCCAACACTTTAAACAGAGAGTGAACGTGGCCGTAAAGGGGGGCAAAAGCGAGGGGCTCATAAGGCGAAAGGGGGCTTTAAGAGGGGGAACAGAAGAAACGGACGGAGTTACCTTAATTTAGTGTAGTTTGCGAAATGTGCGTACGTGTAGAAAGAAGCACTTCCCCACACCCACTCCGCACTGTCAAAGTTGCACTTACCTTTAAATCAAACACTTGGCGAAACATATGATCGGAAAAGTTGGAAAAACGCACTTACGAGTAGAATGAGTCATGGAAATGAGTCCACGCCAGGATGGATAACTTTAAACATTGCTTTTACAGCTGCAGCCACCCAAATCCAAAAGCGGTAAAGTTAAGTGAAGTATGAATTAAATGTGGGGGTGTATTAGTTTTTCGGGACACTCAAGCTCTTATGACGACGTGTAGTAATATTCCGATTTATTCGTTTTGGATTTAAGACATTTAATCATATTCTAGGGTGTCACAGGAGGCTTTGACTGTTTCGGAATAGGTTGCTTTTGAACATTTTTCAATATTATTTAATGGTCTACTCTTTGGTTCGTTGTAAATCGTCTACTTGAGTTTAGACCGTTTTCTATGATCGAGACTTATTTTTTGGTTGGAATATATTTTATAACACGCACGTTTCGCACGTTAAATTTTAAACTCTAAATTTTCATACATTTTCAAAGTTTTATCTCTAATTTGAATTTATTAGACGGACGAAAAAACTGCCCTTAATGCACTAATTTATAGCGATATGTACAACTTTTCATTAGGAATCCACTGCAAATCTATTTATAATCAAAGCTGATTTATTGAGTTTAACTTCATGAAGAATTACTATAAGTACAAGATAGAACTTTTAGCTACTGACACTAATTGGTTTGCTTGTAAAACTTTTCATATAAATAATAAATATAAATATATATAGTTATATGGTTATATCTCCTTTTACCTTGCACCAATTTACCAATTGTTAATGCCAATTCATTGCCTTTAACTTTCAAATTGAACCTGCGATACACAGCACACATACTCGTACTTATTAGTGGGGGTTGGGGGCATAAATACGACCAAAAAATTTTCAATTACTTGTTTGGGATAATATTTTTGGGAAATGCTATTGGTTTGAATAACTTTATTAAGTCATTTTGGGATATAAGTTGCTGCAAGCGCCCTAGCACACAGATCTGCTCAGAACGATACTAAGTCTTAAGTAAACACCTGTTACAAATAGTTTCCCGTTTACCTGGGTAAACAATGCTTCCCTTTGAATGAAGGTTTCCTTTTCCTTTCAGAACGGACGGAACAAGAAAGCAAGTATTTTTTTAGACGTAATGGTTAATCGTCCGTTGGAGTCATAATCGCAAACAAATGTTAAGAATTTAAAAAAATTAACCTCAAAAATGCTAACACCTTTTATATTTTCCGATTTAAAAAAAAATTAAAAATAAAACTTATTTTTAAAATACTATATTAAAATCGGAAAATTCAAATTGATTGCTGATGTGCTTTATATCTTTTCATATAAGGGAGAGGTCTGAAGGTCGGTACACCTTTTGTTATACCCGTTGCTCGTAGAGTAAAAGGGTATATTGTATTCGTGCAAAAGTATGTAACAGGGAGAAGGAAGCGTTTCCGACCCCATAAAGTATACATATTCTTGATCAGCATCACTAGACGAGTCGATCTAGCCATGTCCGTCTGTCCGTCCGGATGAACGCTGAGATCTCGGGAACTATAAAAGCTAGGAGATTGACATTTTGCATGCGGATTCTAGGAGTTCCTACGCAGAGCAAGTTTTTTTCAGCCGAGGGCCACGCCCTCTCTTAAGCCCACAATCACCCATAATCGCCCACAAATTACACCAGTTTACAAAATAAAATCGACCTCTTCCTCATCGAAGATAACCTTAATTTTCCGGTTAAGTACATCTCCCTGATTAAGAAATGGGCCCTTAAAATTTGTTGTATGGTGTCAATTTTTTTTAAAGTGTATAAAACGTTTTTTGCCACTTTTTATTTTCTATCTTGAGTTTTGATAACCTGATTTGGGTCATATTATACTCAATTTACAGGTAATAGAATGTTCTTTAACTTTCCTTTACACAGCATTGAGTTCCAGTCATTAGTTTAGGAGGTACACTTCATCAAAGCTGAAAAAGTTGGAAAAAGTGTGAAAAAATGCAAAAAAGCTGGCATAAATGGCATCTTTAAAAATACACGCATAAAAACCGAAATTATTTTTATAACTTTTATAGTTAGATAGTACTTCGACAAAGAAAACAAGCTAATGATCGTTACAATCCGCCAGGATATTATTTTGATATGAATTTTTTAAGCTCGGAAGAACGGTGGTTTTTTGGCCGTTTACAGCTGTTAACTGAGGTTAACAGGGCTGTAACAGGGCTGTAATACACCTTCTTTCCAACTGAAATAATCTATATAAAATCGAACCTTTGGTTGTTTATTGAGTTGATGGTCTTGTTAGTTTGCTTAAAGATGTATCTATTAGATACTATCTAACTATAAAAGTTATAAAAATAATTTCGTTTTTATGCGTGTATTTTTAAAGATGCCATTTATGCCAACTTTTTTGCATTTTTTCACACTTTTTCCAACTTTTTCAGCTTTGACGAAGTGTACCTCCTAAACTAATGACTGGAACTCAATGCTGTGTAAAGGAAAGTTAAAGAACATTCTATTACCTGTAAATTGAGTATAATATGACCCAAATCAGGTTATCAAAACTCAAGATAGAAAATAAAAAGTGGCAAAAAACGTTTTATACACTTAAAAAAGACACCATACAAAAAATTTTAAGTGCCCATTTCTTAATCAGGGAGATGTACTTAACCGGAAAATTAAGGTTATCTTCGATGAGGAAGAGGTAGATTTTATTTTGTAAACTGGTGTTATTAGTTTTTCGGGACACTCAAGCTCTTATGACGTCGTGTAGTAATATTCCGATTTATACACAGAAAAAAAAATGACAAAATATCAAATTGAAATTTGTTGGTTAATTTGACTTTTTTTAGGATCAAGTTTTGTCATATCGATCTACAATGAATAAATATTGGTTTTATCTTATTTCATATTAATTTTTGAAAATGAGAAATGTATATTTATAATTTACATGAAATCATATATGTCTGATAATATATGATATTAAATGTCAACCTATCGCGATATATCGTTTCGAAATTAGTTCGAAAGTGGTCCACAGTTTACAACACTGTGAATGTGAGACTGTGCAGCACTGCAACTCGAGCCAACAGCTGGAACTCTGCGACGTTAAAATATCGAGAATAAGGTGAGTTTGCATTATAAAATTACATTAATTGGTTTTCTTATTGAGTGCTAAGTCGAAACATTACAAAGTGGTGGTGATTTTAACTTTGCCGTCGAGTTAGCACACAATTTAAAGACATTTCGGTTCTGAATGTGTGTGTGGGGACAGCTTAATTAATGGGTTTTTCTGCCAATCCAATTCCAGATGCCATTAAGCAAATGCTCAATTAGAACTCGCAGCAGCCGAAGGCCTTGGCCCCCGAGCCCGTGTGGAAGATCCTCATCTACGATCGCGTTGGCCAGGACATAATATCGCCCATAATTTCCATCAAGGAGCTGCGCGAATTGGGCGTTACCCTGCATGTGTAAGATCCACTGAGATCCTCCAGAGATCTAGTTTATATATACCCATTATCCCATCCAACAGGCAACTCCACTCCGATCGCGATGTGCCGGCCATATACTTTTGCCTGCCCACCGACCAGAATCTGGACAGGATTCAGCAGGACTTCTCCTTGAACTTGAACTTCCTGGCTCCCATTATGCGCAGCAAAATCGAGAATCTGGCCGCCGCCGCCCTGCGCGGGGCAAATATCCAGCGGGTGTACGATCAGTATGTGAACTTCATCAGCCTGGAGGATGACTTCTTCGTCCTGAAGCACCAGCAGAGCGAGCAGCTCTCCTACTACGCCATCAATCGGGCCAACACCCGCGACGAGGAGATGGAAGCGCGGACTCCAATGTGGACTCGCTATTCGCTCTGTTTGTGACCCTGGGCAATGTGCCCATCAGCCGGTGTCAGCAAGCTGGAGAAGAAGCTGCGCGAGAACCTCTGGGATGCGCCTTGTCGTATCGGCCGCTGGTGCACGATGTCCTGGACCTGGGACTGAACCTGGTCTAAGTGGAGGATGAGTCGGCCAGTGCGGGCAAGTTGAATGACTCATTATCACCCTGACCTTTGAACCATATTAATACTTGTTTCCCTTAGGAGCCCGCAAGAAGCCGAAGGCCTGCGATTTGGACCGCAACGACCGCTTCTGGATGACGCACAAGGGCAGTCCCTTTCATGCAGATGATGAACAACTTAAGAAGTTTATTAAAGAACATGATTTGGATATTAAATTATTCAAATATTTATAATTATTATTCTTTTCAGAATGTGGCCCATCTATACATATGTATACCTATTCCAAAAAATGTGAAATGATTAGAAATAAATTGTTTTAATATAAAATAATAATTTTGTTTTACTGGGAGGGTACTGATATACACGAATAAATAACATTTTGATGACAAAAATTAATATGAAAATATCGGTTGGATGACAAAAATTTATATGGAAAATACCAGTTGGATGACAAAGAAGTTCAAATGTCATGTTTCAAATGAATCTATTATAAGATCGAATTTATAAAAAAAAATATATGCTTGATATTCTCGAAAATATCAAATCGGTATTTTCGAAATGTTGGTGCTGCATTAAATCATATCGGCTGGAAATTAACATGAAATAATGTTGATTTTGGTGCAATTTAATATCATTTTTTTTTTCTGTGTATATCTCCTTCTCCCTCGCACTCCCTTTAGCAGAGTAACGGGTATCTGATAGACGGGGCACCCGACTATAGCGTTCCTCTTGTTTTAATTGTTTTCGAATTTCGATTTTAATTTTATCAATATCGAACTACTATATCATATAGCTGCCATAGAAACGATCGGAAAATTAGTGATTAATAGGAATTATCTGCAGCTTATATACCCTAAGCTTCGGCTGGCCGAAACTAGCTTCCTTTCTTGTTTTTGTTTTATATGGTACAATAAACGATAACGGAAGCTTAATTCGACCAGCGTGATGATCGCAACTTTAACATACACAAGTACTGATTTCAAGTTTTGAGACGAAAAATGTAATTATTTAGTCATATTAATATTATATTTACATTAAACATATTGAATATTATAAAGGGTCAACATGCATTTCTAAATTCCTTTAGAGATCTTCAGGATACTTGCGCTATGTTACGCAATTCTTAGATGAGAAAATTGACAACAGATCGGCTTCTGTTCATCTTAATCTTCTCCTGAATTGGCTCAGGAAGGCTTTCCGTGTGCAATTTAGACCACTGCATTTTTCGAAGGATAATGCAGCCAAAAAAAGGAATTAATTTCAAAACAAAACGAAAAAAAACAACAAATTTAAAAATCATCGACATCATCGGGTAATGGACAGGCGTTTGCTTCATTAAATTTTTTTTCCGAATTCAGACGGATCTCCTCGGTAATCATTACATTCGGTGGTTGCAAGGCGGGGGGCGAGACCAAATCCAATTCAGGATCACCGACCAACTGACGCAGTAAAGTAACAAAAGGTCTCTCCAAATTGAAATTTAACTTGGCCGACACTTCAAAGAATTGTACATTTTTCTCTCGGAGGAACCTCATTATTTTAGCCGTAAGCTTCTGCTTTTTTATGTCAACCTTACTACCGCACATAACGATCGGAATGTTTCCATATATCCTCGTCGAGTCGCTGTGCCAGTTAGCAACAATCTGGTAATCAAGGTTGGAGGTCAGGTCAAACATAACAATGGCACACCGACCCTGAATGCAATGATTATCGTGAAGACCATCTATCTCCTCCTGACCAGCAGTATCCCAAACATTGAAACGAAACAATCCTCGAGTGGTGCTAAATAAAAGTGGGTGCACTCCCACGCCTATCGTGGCCAAATGTCTACTCGAAAACTCTCCGGTCAGGTGTCGCTTGACAAACGTCGTCTTTCCGGATCCACCATCTCCCAGAATAAATAATTCGAAGGCGGCTACCTCTTTGTTCTCCTCATTCATCATCATCAAAATAATTTGTATATTTCTGTATTCCAATTTTAACTTCGCTTGTTTGTAACTGAGAATAATACCTATGAACATTTAATGTAAAGATCGAAACCTGCTTTGTGTTGTAAAACGAAACCAAATTATATCATATTATATTATAAATTGTATTTTTATCATAATGAAAAAGTTTTTATTTAATTTCAATAAAAATACATTGTTCTTCTTAAAAGCCTATGTTAATAAGGTTAGGTAAAAGCAAGAAAGAGCGCTATAGTCGGGTTGGTGTCCCGACTATCTAATACCCGTCACTCGGCTAAAGGGATTGCGAGGGAGATGGAGATATAAACTTTGATCAGCAATAACTTTTTAACGAATGGTCCGATTTAAAAAATTTCTTCTACATTTCGATAGGTATTGATAAACACAACAAAACTGCGTTTTATAACTTCTTTTGTTAGATTGTTCTTTGACAAAAAAAACAAGCTAATGATCATTAGAATCCACCAGCAAATGCACTTTATATGAATATTTTGAGTTTGGGACAACGGTGATTTTTTCGCCGTTTACAGCTGTTAACTGAGACAAAAGGGCCTTAACATGGCTTTAACAGGACTGTAATACCCTTTTTACCCAGCTTGAAAAATCTATATAAAATGGAACGCATGGTTGATTTTTGAGCTGATGGTCTTATTATTTTGCTTAAAGTCCAATCTCTAAGAATAAACTATAAAACTAATTTCGGTTTTTAGGCGTGTATTTTTAATGATCGGATTTATGCCTGTCCAAATTGAATTTTTTCCCTTTTTTTAGACTTTGACGCGGTGTAGCTTCTAAACCAGCGGTCGGCACACACATACGATGACATTTTGTTGTATATTTGTGTGAGTAATTTGCACTGGGCAGCTCATCGATGTGTGTGTGCAGGCCGCTGTTCTACGTTATACGTGAGCGATCAGCGCGGGGGCATAGCAAATCCCTATGCTCACTTAATAGGGCGCTGCCGACCGCTGTTCTAAACTAATGACTGGAACTCAATGCTGTAAATAAGAAAGTTAAAGGTCATTCTATTACCTGTAAAATAAGTCTAAGATGATCAAAATCGGTTTACCAGAACAGAAGATAGAAAATAAAAAAGGGCCAAAAACGTTGTTTACACTTAAAAAAAAATTGACATCATAAAAAAAATTATAAGTGCCCATTTCTTAATCAGGGAGATGTTCTTTACCAGAAAATTAAGGTTGTCTTCAAGTAGGGTGACGTCGATTTTTTTTTGTAAACTAGTGTAATTTATTTCTTATTATATTCCCATTAATTATCCGATATAGTCGTCCGATTTTGATAAAATCCGAAATTCAGAAATATATAAAGAAGAATATTTCTAAGAGACGATGGTTTTATGTCAAAAAACACCGAAGCGCTAATTTTTTTCCAGTTTACAAAAAAAAATTGATAAAATACGCACTTTATGAAACCTTTATTTTCCGGTAAGGTACATCTTTCTGATTAAGATGAGGGCACTTACACCTTTTTGTATGGTACCAATTTTTTTTTAAGTTTAAAAAACGTGTTTGACGCTTTTTTAATTTCTAACTCGAGCTGTAATTAACCGATTGCGGCCATTGAGGACTCATTTTACAGGCAATAGAATGCCCTCTAGCATTGAGTTCCATTCATTAGTTTAGAAGCTACACTTTGTCAAAGTGGAAAAAAATTGAAAAAATGCGAAAAAAAACTAGGCATAAATGGCTTCGTTAAAAATACACGCCTAAAAACCGAAATTAGTTTTATAACTTCTACTTAAAGATACATCCTTAAACCAACTAATAAGACCATCAACTCAAAAAACAACCAAGGGTTCGATTTTATATCGATATTTTACGTTGGGGAAAACGGGTATTACAGCCCGGTTAGAGCCCTGTTAAGTCAGTTAACAGCTGTAAACGGCCAAAAAATCACCGTTTTCGGAAGCTTCAAAAATGCATATCAAATTAATTTGCTGGTGGATTGTAATGATTAATAGCTTGTTTTCTTTGTCTAAGTACCTTCTACCAGTAAAAATTATAAAACTAGGCGTGTATTTTTAACGAAGCCATTTATACCATCATTTTTGCATTTTTTCTACCGTAGCATCGGTCAAGAGCTTGGCGTAAGTGATCAAGCCGTTATAAACTATTTGAAGAAGCTTTGAGTCACTATTATTCTCGATGTAAAAAAAGAAAAAATTAATATAATAAAAATACCGCAGGACTTTTTTGACAACCTAATATATGGAAGATAGTTATAGACACTTTCATTTCACAGATACTTAAACTTACCAATCAGGTTTTTGCCTACGCTGGGAATCGTAGGCCTAGCCTAGCCAGTAGGCCCCAGAAGAATGATTTTCGTAAAGGAATATCTAAGGACTTCCAGAACTCTCGAAAAATTCGAAATTGCTTGATTAAAACATCCACCATTCCCACAGTTTTCAACCAAACAAGTTAATATTTTAATTTTTATATCCATTATTCGTAGAGTAAAAGGGTATATTGTATTCGTGCAAAAGTATGTAACAGCTAGAAGGAAGCATTTCCGACCCTATAAAGTATATATATTCTTGATCAGGGTCACTAGCCGAGTCGATATAGCCATGTCCGTCTGTCCGTCCGTATGAACGCTGAGATCTCGGAAACTATAAAAGCTAGACGATTAGTTTTGGCATGAAGATTCTTGGAGTTCCTACGCAGCGCAAGTTTGTTTCAAGAAGGTGCCAAGCCCCCTCTAACGCCCACAATCGCTTATATACGATTTTAAAAATTTAAATATTTCGGAAAAGTAACAAGAGAGAACGCTATGGTCGGGTTGGTGTCCCGACTATCGAATACCCGTCACTCAGCTAAAGGGAGTGCGAACGGTATAGCCGGGTTGGTGTCCAGACTATCTAATAATCGTAACTCAGCTAAAGGGAGAGCGAGGAAGATGGATATATAAACATTTTTTGATTGCATATAACTTTTTAATGAATGCTCCCATTTGAAAAATGTCTTCTACATTTCGATAAGTATAAATATATACAACAAAATTATACTTCTCGGAAATCTTTAAAGGTGTGGGCGCCAGACACATTTTAAAATCGTTAGTGGGCGATTGTGCGCGTTAGAGGGGGCGTGGCGCTCGGCTGAAATAAACTTGCGCTGACAGACGGACGGACAGACATGGCTATATCGACTCGGCTAGTGACCCTCATCAAAAATATATACTCTTTATGGGGTCGGAAACGCTTCCTTCTAGCTGTTACATCCTTTTGCACCGATTTACCAATACAATATACCCTTTTACTCTACGAGTAACGGGTATAAAAATGCAGTTTTATTATGTTTATCAATACCTATCGAAATGTAGAAGAAATTTTTCAAATAGGGAAATTCGTTTAAGGAGGGGGTAGGGTCTTTGGCACCAAAAAATCGACTAACTTTGCGATTTTTTCTATAAAACCTGGTGGGATGGATTAAATTCAAACCTTTTGTATATTATTAAGTGTCATTTAAATAACATCCACTAATTTTTATAGCCGATACTATCGGCTAATATATCGGTGGCAAAGCGATTGCAGGAACACTATTTTTTATTTTTGCAAGACCCTATCCCCCCCCCTTAAAAGTTATGCGTGATCAAAGTTTTCTATCTCCATCTCCCTCGCACTCCCTTTACCTGAGTAACGGGTATCTGATAGTCGGGGCACCCGACTATAGCTTTCTCTCTTGTTTAATCTTTATTTGTGGAAATCTTTGAAAGATGAGACCCAACCGACTTCCGGTTGGGGCACTTAATTAATTTTTCCGCACCGGCTATGTGATCGAATGTACAAGCACGACCCTTTACCTAGTTAAGTGTTGTTTTTGTTTTAAATGGTGCAATAAACGAGAAAGGATGCTTAATTCGATCAGCGTGATGATCGCACCCTTAACATACACAAGTACTGATATCAAATTTTGAGACGAAAAATGTAATTATTTAGTCATATTAATATTATATTTACATTAAACATATTGAATATTATAAAGGGTCAACATGCATTTCTAAATTCCTTTAGAGATCTTCAGGATACTTGCGCTATGTTACGCAATTCTTAGATGAGAAAATTGACAACAGATCGGCTTCTGTTCATCTTAATCTTCTCCTGAATTGGCTCAGGAAGGCTTTCCGTGTGCAATTTAGACCACTGCATTTTTCGAAGGATAATGCAGCCAAAAAAAGGAATTAATTTCAAAACAAAACGAAAAAAAACAACAAATTTAAAAATCATCGACATCATCGGGTAATGGACAGGCGTTTGCTTCATTTAATTTTTTTTCCGAATCCAGACGGATCTCCTCGGTAATCATTACATTCGGTGGTTGCAAGGCGGGGGGCGAGACCAAATCCAATTCAGGATCACCGACCAACTGACGCAGTAAAGTAACAAAAGGTCTCTCCAAATTGAAATTTAACTTGGCCGACACTTCAAAGAATTGTACATTTTTCTCTCGGAGGAACCTCATTATTTTAGCCGTAAGCTTCTGCTTTTTTATGTCAACCTTACTACCGCACATAACGATCGGAATGTTTCCATATATCCTCGTCGAGTCGCTGTGCCAGTTAGCAACAATCTGGTAATCAAGGCTGGAGGTCAGGTCAAACATAACAATGGCACACCGACCCTGAATGCAATGATCATCGTGAAGACCATCTATCTCCTCCTGACCAGCAGTATCCCAAACATTGAAATGAAACAATCCTCGAGTGGTGCTAAATAAAAGTGGGTGCACTCCCACGCCTATCGTGGCCAAATGTCTACTCGAAAACTCTCCGGTCAGGTGTCGCTTGACAAACGTCGTCTTTCCGGATCCACCATCTCCCAGAATAAATAATTCGAAGGCGGCTACCTCTTTGTTCTCCTCATTCATCATCATCAAAATAATTTGTATATTTCTGTATTCCAATTTTAACTTCGCTTGTTTGTAACTGAGAATAATACCTATGAACATTTAATGTAAAGATCGAAACCTGCTTTGTGCTTGTAAAACGAAACCAAATTATATCATATTATATTATAAATTGTATTTTTATCATAATGAAAAAGTTTTTATTTAATTTCAATAAAAATACATTGTTCTTCTTAAAAGCCTATGTTAATAGGGTTAGGTAAAAATAAAATGATCACATAGTAAATATAAATAAAATAGTAGGTTATAATTTCAATCTTTTTAAAAACAAGAAAGGAAGCTACCTTCGGCCAGCCGAAGCTTATATACCCTTGCAGATAATTCCTTTTAATTTACAAATCACAAAAATGTTAAATTTCCCATTATTTCTCACTAATTTTTCGATCGCTCCTATGGCAACTATAGGATATAGTAATCCAATATTGACAAAAGTAAAATCGAAATTCGAAAATATTTAAAAAGTGTCATTTCCCAGAGTAGAAAAGAATACAATAAAAACCAACGAAGCAATAATTTATTTCCTATTATATTCCCATTAATTATCCAAAATAGTCGTCCGATTTTGATAAAATTTAATCCGAAATTCAGAAATATATAAAGAAGAATATTTCTAAGAGACGATTGTAATATGTCAAAAAACACCGAAGCTATAATTTTTTTCCATTATTTTTCCAATTACACCAGCTTACAAAAATGAAATGAAATACGATAAAATACGCACTTTATGAAACTTTTATAAGGATGAGGGCACTTACAATTTTTTGTTTGGTACCAATTTTTTTTTAAGTGTAAAAAACGTTTTTGACGCTTTTTTAATTTCTAACTCGAGTTGTGATTAATCGATTGCGGCCATTGAGGACTTATTTTACAGGCAATAGAATGCCCTCTAGCTTTTTTTTATACGGCATTGAGTACCATTCATTTGTTTAGAAGCTACACTTTGTCAAAGTGTTATTGCAATAGTTTTAAAACTGAGAGACTAGCTTGCGTAGAAACAGACGGACAGACCGACATGGCTAGATCGACTCGTCTAGTCATGCTGATCAAGAATATATATACTCGTACTTTATAGGGTCGGAAACGTCTCCTTCACTGCGTGGCAAACTTCTGACTGAAATCATAATACCCTCTGCAAGGGTATAACAAAAATAATTATTCCAAAAATGCAAGAAAGTAGTAAAAAATTTAAATTCAGAAATATGAAAACCTAATTTATTTTATCTAAAAAATGTCCCATATTTAAATGCTAGCAGCATTTCCGGTAAAGATAAATATGTAAAAATGTTTTTGCGCGGCATTGCTCAATTTAATTTAATTTCATTTGAATGGCATTAGCACGAATGCCCTGTCATTAGCAGGCAAACTTGATCCTCCTTTGTGGTTTTCGATGTAGGAGTGGAAAAATACGTAGTTGGGGTAATTCATTGTTTTGCAATTTTTGTTGGGATGTGTTGTTGTCAAATCAATGCTACATAAATATTTCGCGTTGACATTCGCAAATATAGCATTTAATTATACCCTTGCAGGGGTATTTTAATTTCAGTCAGATGTTTGTAACGCAGTGAAGGAGACGTTTCCGACCGCACAAAGTATATATATTCTTGATCAGCACCAATGGCCGAGTCCATCTAGGCATGTCCGTCTGTCCGTTTCTATGCGATAAAAGACTTTTGGGAAAGTTTTAGCCCGATAGCTTTAAAACTGAGAGACTAGTTCGCGTAGAAACGGACAGACAGACGGACAGAAGGACATGGCTAGATCGACTCGTCAAGTGATGCTAATCAAGAATATATCTACTTTATGGTGTCGGAAACGTCTCCTTCACTGCGTTGCAAGCTTCTGACTGAAATCATAATATCCTCTGCCAGGGTATACAAATCTTCTTCGAATTTCAAGAAAAAATTAATTCCTTTCGGTCAATATTTCAGACGTTTTAATTGCACTATCGTAGCAGATTTAAGATTTTTTAATAAATACAAGAAGAAATCTGTAATTCTTCGCTGCGTGTACAACCACATTTCATATTCACAGTGATCAACTTAGGGCCGTTTTCTCGTCCGTTTGTTAAAATTAAAGTAGGGTTAAAATAATCATTTCCCCTACGATTTCAATTTTTTCGATTTTTAATCCTATTTTAAATTTAACAAACGGACGAGAAAACGGCCCTCAAACGATTTTTTACAAACCATGTAAAGTTATTTTCAATCCTTGACTTGGCTTATTTGGGCTTGTAAAGCTGCCAGCACTGCCAATAAAAAGAAGATGAAAACATTTCAAACATTTTCACGTTTCAGAGACAAATCCGTAACAGTGCCGCCCGCCCTTCCGGTGTAAATATGCCATTATCTGGGGCACAGACTTCGCAGGCCTCTGAGTCGTCAGTCGTAAATCGCAAGCGTCGTTGGCGGTATTAATTGAGACAGATTTGAGCCATCATCCCCCAATCGCAATCACTTTAAGCCTTAAAGACTGAAATCGGATATTAATGCATTTAAATTTCGTGCTAAGGGGTCGGTTGTAATTGACTTGAAATTAACGGCATCTACACAGTTGTCGGTTAAGCGGAATTTAATTGATTTTAACTTTTGAAAGACCCAAAAATGTGTAATAAGCCTGAACAGTATTTACTGCATTTCATTATTCCTAGTTTTAATGATATTATCTCTTTTAAAATAAATTGTTAATTATATGTTAATTATATGTACCCGTTACTGGAAGAGTAAAAGGGTACATTGTATTCGTGCAAAAGTAAGTAACAGCTAGAAGGAAGCGTTTCCGACCCCATAAAGTATATATATTCTTGATCAGGATCACTAGCCGAGTCGAACTATCCATGTCCGTCTGTCTGTCTGTCTGTATGAACGCTGAGATTTCGGAAACTATAAAAGCTAGAAGATTGTCATTTTGCATGCAGATTCTAGGAGTTCCTACGCAGCGCAAGTTTGTTTAAAAAAGGTGCCACACCCCCTCTACTGCCCACAATAGTTTATAAACGATTTTAAAAATTTTAATATTTCGGAAAAGTAAAAATACAGTTTTATGGTGTTTGTCAATACCTATCGAAATGTAGAAGAAATTTTTTTAATCGGACCATTCGTTAAAAAGTTATGCCCAATCAAAGTTTGTATCTCCATCTCCCTCGCACTCCCTTAACTGAGTAACGGGTATCTGATAGTCGGGGCACCAACCCGACTATAGCGTTCGCACTCCCTTTAGCTGAGTGACGGGTATTAGATAGTCGGGACACCAACCCGACTATAGCGTTCTCTCTTGTTACTTTTCCGAAATATTTAAATTTTTAAAATCGTATATAAGCGATTGTGGGCGTTTTTTGTCAATATTTTCAGAATTAAATAGTTACTTGTCTCTTTTATACGGCCATTTTTGAAATTTCAATCTAACTTAACCGCAAGAGATAAAAAATCTTCATTTGTGAACAGCGTTTAAAAATTAAATAAAAATATTTTCTTCTACAATGCATTTTTGATCCAAAGACACCTTATGTCCTTAATTTTAAGGACACTCATCAGGTTTTTTTGAAATGTTTTGGAATTTTTAAAATTATTTTCTAACTTCCTTCATAGTGACGATTCACAAACTGTGCCCAAACCCGTATAAAAGAGACATGTAACTATATAATTCTGAAAAGATTACCAAAATTGGTTGCCCACTCTTGAAGATACATATAACCCAAAAGATGAAGAAAATTTGTGATTTTCTTAAATTATAGATACCGCAAATACCAGAGCTGATGGACTACAGGCGTAGTCGCAAATTATGCTTAGAAAAGCCCTCATTTATCGAAATAAAATGGTGGCAGGCCTGCACACCGACCCATGTCACAAATTGTTGGCCTGTGTTATTGATCGGCATCACTTGCCAAGTCGATCTAGCAGGTTGCAACACAGGAGTTTTTTCTCTTTATAAATTTAAACAGCTTAAAGTGGGCTGCTTCTTTTCGAAAAATTAGACATCTTTTAATTTCTGGCTTCAAAGAAATCATTTCGCTTACAGCCTCCCTTTACAAAATGAATGTTCACAATGCGCTGGCAGCGCCTGCTCAAAACGCGCCATCTGTGCATCCAGATTTATATTCTAATTAATCTTAAAATCTGAGGAATGCAATGTACTTGTAACTCAAAAGAACCCAAGCGACTCCTTCGCTCCTTTATTTTGAAATAATGTATACATATATATCCGACATATTCCCAAATAGTGTCAGTGCTCAAGTCAATCGTGTGTGTTCAATTTCTCATTATCTCTCCGAGTTAACACAATTTACATCCACAAATATTAAAACCTAATAAGTCTACAAGCTTTTTGGTGACCCCGATCCGTGCATGAGAAGAATTTCACGATCAACTTATCATCTAGATTTTAAGTTGTAAAAGTCTTGCTTAATGGTTCGATCAGCAGAACTCACAACGTGGGAAATCTTTCTCAAATTTCCAACATTTTCCCGAACAACTTATAAATTTTTCAGTTGTAACTTATCAATTTGGCGACTCCAATATTTAGTCAATTCAAAAATAAAAGTTGTCAACCCAGCGACTCCTTCACTATGGACAACTAAAAATCCGATTTACTCGAGTCAACTTGGCGACTCCCAGTATAATCGTCGATTGAGACCAAATTTAAATCGTTTTTATGATTATTTTTTGTTTTTTTATTCAAGACAAGACTGAATGCTATCGTCGAGTACTTTGACTACTAGATACCCATTACTCAGATAAAGGGAGTGCGAGGTAGATAGAGACATGCAAGAAGCAAAGCGGTTGACTCCGAAAATGGCATAGCAATAGACCCCACAAAATAGTACCAGAACCTAGCACTTGGCCCCTGAGCGATGACCACATATTTTTTTTTCGTGGCAGAATGCTTTTATAAGGTCAAAAGCGAATGAATGTTTAATTTTACAGTATAATTTTCTCTTTGTGTGTGACGCTTTGCACGTTTTTTACCCGGTAAAGTTGTCAAAATTGTTTGATTTTTCCACCACCTCTTGGATGCGCATTGTCAGCTTACTACATATGAAAAGTTATACATGTTTAAAAACTAAATGGTATCTGGCTTTATTATAATAATTTCTAAAATATATATATATTAAATAATCCATAATCAACTTTTGTAGTTTCCGAGATCTCAGCGTTCATACGGACGGAGAGACAGACGGACATGGCAAGAATATATATTCTTTATAGAGTCGGAAAAGCTTCCTTCTACTTTTGCACGAATACAATATACCCTTTTACTCTACGAGTAACGGGTGTAAATATGGCGATTTCCTTGACTTTAGTATTACTTTTATTTTGAGTGTAGTGTCGCGTCAGAGTAATGTCTAATTTCTGTTTTATATACATAGTTGATATTGCTGGCAAAAGTTGCAAATTGTGCTTTTAGCTGCTGCTTCTAGAGCCGCTGAATAATGCATAAAGGCAATTTTCAAGTTGAATTGTGTGTGGTCGCTCTATTTTCGGTGGACTCGGTAACACTTTCGGGAGCCAAATATGACCCTCAGATGGCGCCACCTGGTCCGTCGAATCTGGCGTGATTTATGTCCGGCTGTTATCGATTGTCAGTTTATGAGCCACCTGAACAGCACTTTGGGGGATTGCCATAGTCGAGGCTTGGGGCACCATTCCCTGTCACCCTGTTCCAAACTTTCCGCTTTCCATAATTTTGTCCGGAGGAAAACTTTCGACCAAGTGGTGGACAAACATTTTAATTGAAACGGTTGGTAAACAAAATTAAACACGTTTTACGTCTGGACTATTTTTTTGGGTTTGCACAGTTTGCCACATAAATCTCCGTTTAATATCGCTTCTAAAACTCTAAATAACTGACAAATTACACCAGCTTACGAAAATTTATCGTAAAATGCTACACATTGGAGAGTTTGCTTTTCCGGTAACCCAGCGGCGAACATGTGAATGGGATCTGGAGAAAAATGCATTACAAATGTGGAAAATGTATTCGATTACGATCGCTGTTTTTCGTCAGTGAAGTTGTAATCAGAGCCCCTATGACTTCGTTTTTTTGTTCGTTAACGATTTCTTTCGTGAAAAACTACAAACACACCTACAAATTATTGCCTATGTGTTCGTTTTTTCGTTTCCCGTTCGTCACATTTGAGCTTCGGGACTTCAATAGTGACAACATTCATTATGATTATAGTTTAACGAACCAATAAAAGTACAGACAATGGCCGAGCGGTTAGCCTTTCCATCCATTATACAGTAATACCCATGTTCAATTCCTACATGAGGAAAGAATATTTTTGTTTTTCATAAATGAACAGCATTACAACGCACTTTACGTTTTTCAAATTGTATGTTGAATTTTCTCTAGTCCGTCTACATTTTGCATTACAATTTTGGAAAAGTATTATGAATTCGTAATGGAGACCCGAAGGTGACTCGGCCCTAGCATACTTTTCCCATTACTAGTAATGCAGATTGTGTCCCGACCACATTACAAGGCGGCCATGCCTATGGCAAAGTAATGCATGTTGTAATTCATTGTTTCCTAATTACTAGAGGAGAAGTAATGCATTCGTAATCCATTTTGTAATGGCAATTTTCGCCGCTGGGAAAGTTGAAGTTATTAAAGTGAGTATTAGTATTCTCAATTTAAGGATGTACTGATTCTGAGAACCAAATTTGAAAAAAACTTTCCTTGAAAAAAATTTAACACAAAAAAAATGGTATGGATCACGAGACGATGTCTTCTTGGTTTCAACATTGAATCGATGTTGATTTCAAGATAAAAATTGAATAAGAAGAAGAAAATAAAAAATCGGGGAATCGGAAATTATGCCTGTGTTTCACCCCCTCCTGTTCATCGGTGTTGTTGTTGGTTCCCGTTTTTCAACTTATTTTCTATACTTTATATAAACCCATGGATGACGTCACTATGTTTGTACATAAACACACATTAAGTTTTAAATTTTAACTGAAACAATAACTGAAATTATTATATAATTAACAAATGATAAATATAAAAATCAAAGAACTTACTATCTTGGAAAAAACACCTTGGTCGCTCGTGGGAATCGAACCCGCTGCCTCACAGTTTGGAGTCAAACACTCTACTAGCTGCGCCATGGAAGCATCACATAAGGCTCTAAACAAAGTACATTCATATTTTATTCTGTTGGTTTCCAGGTTTATACTGTTATTTAGCCAATTACACAGGTACACAGCCAAAAATTTCCATGAACCATTTCATATTTTCCATGATATTTGGATGCTCCTGAGTAAAAGTCCCATACAAAATTATTTTCCATCACCTACAGGTTCCGCGGTATAGCTAAGAATACAAAAAACCGATGTTTGCCGACATTTTGAATTACGTGGCCTATATAATTGGACTTACCTCAATTATTTTCGCTGAAACCTACTCTCAATACATCACGGCACTACTAAAAAATAGCCCCCATCGTGAACCATTGTCCATGTCTTTGGAATTCGACGCCAAAGTCAAAACTCCCAAAATTTTCACAATTTGTCTGATGAAAAAATAATTCTGAGAATTAAAACTTGGATGGAACTAATTTTAACTATTCATTGAATCTATTGTTCATTGTATGCTTTAATTTCGGTTTAAAGCGTTTTCATGAAGATATTTTATTGGATTTCTTATACCAATAAAACCGTTTTTTTTATTTTATTATCTACTCCTATGTGCTGTCAAATTTCAAATAGGTCAAGGCAAACTATAGAATGCGAGTAAATGTGCACCTTTTTATATTTAATATAAATTTACATTTATATTTATTTAAATCGTCTTCCGAACGTAACATTTTTAAGACAGCTTAGTAGCCAGCGATAATTCTTACATATTAAGGTTTAGTCAAAAAATAAATATGGCCCCAAAAACGCGTGTAAGACATCTCCAAACAATTTTTGCTATGTTTGCGGATTATTTATTTCAATCAAAAGAAGAAGACCAATAAATCAAACAATATGCATAATTATGTGTGTTAAATTACCTAAATCCTAATTTGCATTAAATACTAATATTAATGCGTAAAAAAAAACAAAAAGACGCAAAGAATTTCCGCCTCTACGTGGGACTGAACACAGACTTCCCGACTATAATCTTACATACCATATAATCCGCACGCTTTAACCGCTAGGCTACCTATGTATATCAAGAAGGAAAAATACAAGAGAGAACGCTATAGTCGGGTTGGTGTCCCGACTATCTAATACCCGTCACTCGGCTAAAGGGAGTGCGAGGGAGACTGTGAACTTTGAACTTTGATCAGCAATAACTTTTTAACGAATGGTCCGATTTAAAAAATTTCTTCTACATTTCGATAGGTATTGATAAGCACAACAAAACTGCATTTTTACTTTTCCGAAATATTTAAATTTTTAAAATCGTATATTAAGTATTGTGGGCGTTAGAGGGGGCGTGGCACCTTCTTGAAATAAACTTGCGCTGCGTAGGAACTCCAAGAATCTTCATGCAAAATGCCAATCCTCTAGCTTTTATAGTTTCCGAGATCTCAGCGTTCATACGGACAGACAGACGGACAGACGGACATGGCTATATCGACTCGGCTAGTGACCCTGATCAAGAATATATATACTTTATAGGGTCGGAAATGCTTCCTTCTAGCTGTTACATACTTTTGCACGAATACAATATACCCTTTTACTCTACGAGTAACGGGTATAACAAGAGAGGAATTCGGCCTCTCTCTTCTTTTCCTCTTATTTTTTCGATCTCTCCCTCCTCAACAACATCAAAACTGAGATTGATTTTGACTGGGAACACTAAAATCAACACTGCTTTCATCTTGATATCAAGAAGAAACAAGAGAGAACGCTATAGTCGGGTGCCCCGACTTTCAGATACCCGTTACTCAGATAAAGGGAGTGCGAGGGAGATGGATATATAAAACTTTGATCGATATACCCTTTTACTCTACGAGTAACGGGTATAAAAAGTGAGAATATAAATACTAAAATCAAGATCGGTCGATTTTGATTTTTTTCGTTCTCAATTTTTCTGGGTGTATGGAGTGTTAAATTGTCAAAAGACTAAAAATTTAACTTTTTGTCATTAAAAATTGTTAAAGGACTAGTAAACAATGAGGAAACATCAACTCCATATGGATCCGATAAGAGTGAGCGAGTAGCCCTACTTGATGCGACGCACAGTGGCGCCTTGGGCCAAAAAACGTGCAATAAATCACTTTTTCGACTTTGTCCTAGAAAGTTGCGACCCATACCAATCGACAGGTAATTGATCCACTATTACAAATATGTAATCCTTTTTCAAATCAAAAAATTGTTGTAAAAGATATGCATTTTCAAAGTTGAACAATTTTTCACTTAAAAAAAACACACAGTTTTTAGGTAATTTTTCGCACTTCCGGGGGGTATCGAATCGCTTTGCTTCTTTTTTCCACTGATTGGTGTGTTAGTTAAGAGTAAAACAAGTAAAACATATTGCAGTTTGCCAGCCGCATCTCTTAGTTATGCGTTTTTTGCGAAACGTCAATTTTTTCCAACTTTGATTAAAAAAATAAAAAAAAATTATTTCATATTATATTTTTTATACTTCCGTAAAACGTTATTTGGACTTTCTTCTTGATATTAGGAAAGTTGTAGCTGCGTCCGCGTGCGTCCGCGGTTTTAAGAGCCAAAAAAGGTAAAAAAGTCATGGTCCCAGAAATTGCATACGGCGCAACCTTGTGAAAGATTTGTCCAAAACATGTTTTTAAAGTCCTGAAAATGTGATATGATGTTCAACAGCTCGATATAAGAAACTTTAGTTCTACCACTTTTGGAAAAACCGGCTAGTTTAGCGGGAAAACAGCTAAAAATAGCTAAAATACGGAAGGCTTCTAAAACTACTGAAGCTACAGACTTGTGCTGTATCTCGTTTGAAAGGTATTTTTATGACTTTTATGCTTTAAGCGCCTTCTATATGTAATTTGTGTAAATGTAATATTTAAAAAGATATGCACAAAACAAATTTTTTTAAAACTTTTTTTTAGCTTTTTTTATTTTTTCTAAAAAACGGCTCTAACGATTTCCTTTAAAACTTCAAACTGTATAGCCCTCTGAGATTCCTTAAATTTTGGTATATATTATGTTACTGTAAAAAAATCACGTTTAAAAGTTATTCAGAAATGAAAATAGCCACTTTTGCCAGCTCAAAACAACTTACGCTGGCTGCCTAAGCACTCAATTTAGTATGTGCGAATCCAAACTGTATTTTAGGGTCATGGAATCACAACCTTGTCACAGAGTTAGAATCTAGTAATTATAGTCCACAAATGTTAAGTCTATTGGATTTACCAAGTTTACCAAATTGTGACCATTATTTCAAAAAACATGATATATAAAAAAAATTTTTTTTTTTTTAAACTTTAATTTATTTTGTTTTTGTTTTTTTAGTTTTTAAAAATTAAAACATGAAAAAAGAAACTAAACAAAACAACATTTAAAACCCCATTTTTTTATACCCTTGCAGAGGGTATTATGATTTCAGTCAGAAGTTTGCAACGCAGTGAAGGAGACGTTTCCGACCCCATAAAGTATATATATTCTTGATCAGCATAACTAGACGAGTCGATCTAGCCATGTCCGTCTGTCCTTCTGTCCGTCTGTCCGTCCGTTTGTCTGTCCGTTTCTACGCAAACTAGTCTCTCAGTTTTAAAGCTATCGGGCTAAAACTTTCCCAAAAGTCTTCTATCTATTGCAGGTAGTCTATAAGTCGGAACGAGCCAGATCGGACAACTATATCATATAGCTCCCATAGGAATAATCGGGAAAAAAAACGTAAAAAAATTATATTTTGGGTGTTTTTGAACCTAGAACCTTCTACTTTTGGAAATGCCATTTTTTATCTAATTCTGAATTTCGAATAACATTTTTTCGAACTCGGACGACTATATCATATAGCTGCCATAGGAACGATCGGAAAATTAGTGATTAATAGGAATGATCTGCAAGGGTATATAAGCTTCGGCTGGCCGAAGCTAGCTTCCTTTCTTGTTTTTTGTTTTTTTAGTTTTTAAAAATTAAAACATAAAAAAAGAAACTAAACAAAACAACATTTAAAAAAAATAAAATTTTTTTTTTAAAACCCCAATTTTTTTTTCTTTTGGAAAAAAATGGATTTGTTTTTAATTCTGACTTTGCCGATTTGTAAGTACGCCTCTGCCACGCCCACTCCCTGTCTCAAGCAATAATTTGAAAGGTGGATCAATTATCTATCATTTGCCGTTTACATCATTCAACAAGAGAGAACGCTATAGTCGGGTTGGTGTCCCGACTATCTAATACCCGTCACTCGGCTAAAGGGAGTGCGAGGGAGACTGTGAACTTTGAACTTTGATCAGCAATAACTTTTTAACGAATGGTCCGAGTAGTGTATAAATACGGGTTCTGGATACAAAAGTGGAAGGGGGAGGCAATTAATTAGGGTAATAAATTAGGTTAAGGTGACAGGTGGGGGTAATTAAAGTTAATGGGTGCGTGACGAGTGATCGTTAATTAGGGTAATAAATTAGGTCAAGGTGACTGGTGACCGTTGCTTATATCCAGAAATCCTATCCAGAAATCGGGGGATTCTAATTAAGCGGGGAGAAGTTACTGGGGTGTGACGGGTGATCGTTAATTAGGGTGATAAATTGCGTATATCCAGGAATTGTATCCAGCTTTTGTATCCAGGAATTGTATCCAGGAATCCGATCCCGCAATTCGGTTCAGAAATCGGGGATTCTAATTAAGCGGGGAGAATTTACTGGGGCGTGGCAGGTGTCCGTTTGTTATATCTAGAAAATAGGGCGAAACGAGGGGAGGACATCCTAATTAAGCGGAGGAGAATTTACTGGAGCGTGGCAGGTGACCCTGACGAGGGATTCGTATTTAGTGGTTTACGAGAAGGTTCAGGGCATCCTAATTAACGTTGGTTATGCCTGAGAAGGGAAAAGGATATGTTTGAGTTCTAAGTGGCTACAAGAACGTTCACGGGTGCGTTACGAGTGATCGTTAATTAGGGTGATAAGTTGACGGGTGTCCGTTAATAGATTTCTTAAATGGGGTGAAACGAGGCGGGAAGAAAGTGTGGTGTGGTAAGCAATTTAATAACCATAGCCTCTAGAAAATGTCTCGGGTTGTTGACACGTTCACACGTGGACTTGGTAACTTGATTAGCACCCTTGAATAGGGGATCCCTTTGCTTGCCACTGAGAAACAAACACCCACCCCGAACAAACGAATACTCAAAAGAAACAGCTGAAAGCAAACCCCAATAGCAAAAGAATTCTCAAAAGAAACAGCTGAAAGCAATCACCCTCCCAAACAAAAGAATATGTAAATTTTTATTTAGGTCATGAATTTAGGTCATGTTTATTTGGAAATTTGTAACAGGCTTTTCTTATACACTAAATATGATGACATTAGTTTAAAGGCTCCATCTAAAATAAATGAAAGAGTTCTAAATAAAGTCTCCAAAATTTGCATAATTAATTAGGTGAACAAAATATATCAAGTTGGCTGGTGGTGGTTACTGGAGTACGACGGGTGTTCGTTACTTAGATTCAGAAAATACGAGGGAACTAAATTTAGTGGGGGACAAAAAATGTTGACGGGCCAAATATGTGTAATCTGAGTGGCAACAGGTTGTTGATAGCAAGCGAACCTTTTAGTTGCTCAGTGGCTGTTTCACACGTGCACGGGGTCACTTAATTATCATACTGGATAATATCACGGGATGGTGGGATCAGACAGAAAAACAAGTTGTTGAGAGCAAGCGACACAAACACCCTTAAATAGGGGATTCCTTTGCTTGCCACTGAGAAACAATCACCCACCCCCAAGCAAAAAGAATATGTAAATTTGAATTTAGCTCATGTTTATTTGGAATTTTGTAACAGGTTTTTTTTTACACTAAATATGAAAACATTAGTTTTAACTCTCCAGTTAAAATATATGAAAGAGTTCTAAATATAGTCCCCAAATTAGTAAAATTAATTAGGGAAATGGATTATGAGAGTTGGCAGGTGGTGTTTCCTGGAGTACGGGGGGTGACCGTTACTTAGATTTAAAAAATACGACGGGAGGGAATTCTATATGCTAATATGGTGTGATCAGGGTGGCAACAGGTAGTTGTTAGCGACCCTTTTAGTGGATCAGTGACCTTTACTTTTACTTAGCATAAGCACTAGAAAATGTCACGGGCTGTTTACATCACAGGCTGTTTACACGTTCACATGTGATCACTTTGGTCACTTAATTAGTATAACCAAGAACACCCTTGAACAGGGGTCCCTATGCTTGGTACTGAAAACATATTTAGAAACTGAAACTGAAAACTGAAAAGAATAGCAAACACCCACCCCAATAGCAAAAGAACATTCAAAAGAAATAGCTGAAAACAAACACATCCCCCAAACAAAAGAAGATACAAATTTAAATTTAAAATATAATTTTTATTTTATTATTTTTTTTAATTCGATTTTACAAATATATATAGCTATATTTTTAAAATTATTTATTTCTTTAAATTTAAGGTTAAGACTTTTGTAGGTATGGTGTCTGGTGACATTGACATATATCCGGGTCCTCTCTTACATCATCGTCGACCCAGGGACATGTTAGCATATGTACGCCATATTTGGATTTTCTCTCACCAACTTTCTCAATCCTTTGAAGTTTGGAGAAAATCATCTCCAGGGTCTGTCGATGATCATCAAAAATGAAATCACTAAATTTCTCTTCGAGGAAGTTAGTGATTTGATCACACACGTCGATGTTGGTACTCAGGATGTTTTTGTTGTTTATGGATTTTTGTTTTTGTTGTTTGTTGTTTAACTGATTAGATGTTTGTTGTTTCTTGATGTTGTTGTTGCTGTTTAACTGTTTTTTGTTGCTGTTTAACTGTTGTTTGTTGTTTCTTGATGTTGTTGTTGCTGTTTAACTGTTGTTTGTTGTTTGGTTGATTATTGATTTTTGTTTGTTGCTAATGTTGCTGATCCAGTGGACTTTGAAATCGAACTGAAGTTCCTTCCCAGTTACTTCTCACATGTATCCCCTCTTAATATGGGGGATCATGGTTTTCCACCACCATCCTCATCTCGCAATCATCCCCTTTAAGAAGTTTTAGTTAGACAAATGCTAATTTGTTAGAAACCTTTTTCCTCATTATGAGTAATTAATATTCAACTAGGCTTTCTATGTAGACCACACACCCACGTGAGAAAATGTCGCTCACCTTCCACCCATCCACCACATCCCCATGTAACAATATTGATCACAAGATGTCATAAAAGGGACTCGCACAAGGGGACCCAAACCTGCGCACCTGTTACAGTTCCCGACCGCAATAAAAGGCACAAGCCTCAAGGCGCGCGCTCATTGATAAGATCATAAACGTTACGTCAATGCCCAAGGCTAGCTCTAACACGAGCCATAATAGGGGTTGAAATCACGATCCCGCAATTAGTCCATTCTCCATTCTCCGTACCTGCAATTTGAACTCCAAATAAAAAGACGGTGTTTAATTTGTAACACAATAATATATTTATTCATTTATTTTGGGATTCTAAACATATTTCATTATATATTGAAATTAATTTTCTGACTCCATCCCGACGATTTGCATAGAAGTGGCAGGCGCATGTTGCTGGTGTCAATTCGGGATTACAGAATGTAAAGTGTTCACCATATTTCATAGTTTTAAGATCATATCCACCTTGATTCATGAACATCGTTTTTGTGTTTAGGAGGAATTGAAAGTGGTAGCCTATTACCTCCCCTTTAAAATCTTGAATAAATTTTAAAATAATGTATGCATTGTTTAGAGCACAAACCCCGCCCTTAATATGTGTTTCACAATATGGAAACCGGTTTCCCTTAAACCTGTATAGGGACGGACAATCAATTTCCTCAATATTAATGAGCTGACGATGTTGACGATGTTATGATGTTTATTGGTTAACCAAATTGCAGTCTTTCGAGATTTTGTATTTAGTAAAGTGAAATCATATGGTGGTTCCATTACAAAACTATTATTCAAGTTAGGATCTTGTTTAAATACTATTCTTATTTCCTTTAGAATGAAATTAGTAATATTATCAAAGAAGACTTGCACATCAACTGAAACAATATCTTTCATCATTTTCCTAATGTTAAACAACTCGTTGTACAAGTCCGTTTAAAGGGTTATTCTAAACGATCATGTATGAGGAGACAAAAAGCTTGGGTATTTTCATGACTTGGTATCCTCAGTTCTGTTGAAATTCTCACATCAATAGAAACAGTTTTTATTGATTCGTTTTGATATGAAAGATCAATAACAATGATAAGGGGCTTTCAATTTAAAGTCATTTGGTGCTGATCACGTGACCTTTTCCTCATTATGAGCAATTAATATTAAACTGGGCTTTCTATGTACGTGATAAAGGTCGCACACCCACATGAGAAAATGAAGCTCACCTTTCGTCCATCCCCGACATCCCCCATGTAACAATACTGATCACGTGACTTTTTTCCTCATTATGAGCAATTAATATTCAACTGGGATTCCTATGTACGTGAGAAAGGTCATACACCCAAAGTATTTAAAGATTGTTATCTAAGACAAACATGTCCGATCATTTTAGGGAAATATGTATCCTATGATTGTAAAACTAGTAAAGAAATTAAAACAACGTCCAATGAAACAAATCTCACAAGTTAATGATTCTCAGATGTGGGAAAATATTTTCAAATACAGATTTTTCTTTCCGCCCCAGAACGTGTTAAATTGATTTTAAGGTTATTTCCTTTCCACAAATGGCTCATAAAGATTTCATAAAAAGGACTCGCATATAGCTTGTAGAAATTTTGTCGTATTTATTATAATATTTTTTGTTTGTTTTTTTTTTAGATAATTTTGCTTATTAATTTTAATTAATTTATTAATATTTAATTATTTATTAATTTCAATTATTTTACTTATTAATTAATTTATTGAAGTTAATCTTCTTTCTCTATTCTGGTGATTTACATTAAAATAGGTAGACACATGTTTCTGACGGTAATTCAGGATTCTAGTATGAAAAGTCGTCATAATAAATCCTAGTTTGCGATCATCTCCATCTAATTCATGATTATAGCTTTTATACTTAGGTGATGTTGAAAATATTGATCAATTATCTTCATTTTAAAATATTGAATAAATGGATAAATATAAAAAAAATATCTTTAACATATCACAACAAATAAAACAGATAGTAACAACTAAAAAACAGCTAATAACAGGTAATAGTAACAAGGCATCAGTTAAAATAATTCTTGAACATATCAATCAATTTCATAGTTATATTTATTATCATATCTGGTCTCAAATTTATAATGATGTATATAACATTAACTTCCTGACATTAAATTACTTAAAAACCAATGCTTAGAGAAGAAAAACCGACCTTAACATGTGTACACAATATGGAAACCGGTTTCCTTAGACCTGTCCAACACAACACATTTTCTCGTCATTGATTAGCTAACAATTATCATAAAACTTAGCATCAAAATTTATACTAATATTTGAGATATTATTCTTATTATTCCAACCTGCTTAAACATAGAAAACTAATAAATGAATACTGGATGCAAAATATAGATAGATAGAATATTAATATAAAATACTACTTTACCTACACCGACTCAATATTCATTACATTGTTGTAACGAAACAAAAACAAGAAAGTTAAGTATATCACGTCTATAATTTAATCATAAATACCATTAAATCTTTCCATTCCGATTATTTGCAAATATCTCCCAACAAGATTAAAAAGTATCATATAATCTCATTCCACAAGTGTATTATATCAGCTATTATTTTTTTAGCTATTTATTATTTTTATTCTTCCGTCCTATATATATCTCGGTTCGTATCGCGGATTCCATCATACATTTTTCAATATCGCCACTTGCTAGCCTTGTATCCCATAACCACAGTTATTAACAATATTACAAGGTCTAAGAATAACAAAGAGGTCAAGTGTATAATAATCCCAATGTCAAGATTGTCAACAACAGTTTGTCACAGTCGCAAATAAGAAGAACAATTTCTTATGAATGTATATATTCATAAAAATAGTATAAAGATGTAGTTAACAGAATAGAAATAAAAAACGATAAGAGGGTTAGTAAAAATTTGTCATCCATAATTTAAAAGTCATTAAGCAGGAGAACTATTGATAACCAGGTAATAATCCTAAAGTGATGGTTACCGACAGCAATACAAAAAGTGATGATACAAAGGGTTGTACAGCAATATCTATATAAGGTAAAATTCTTGTAAACTTAACATCCATAAACAAATATCATACAAAATCAGCTTAACAGGGATAAAACAATAGAAGGTTGTCCTAACCATAAACTTTTTTATCAGCACACCCCATTATTTTAATCATCATCTGTTTAAAGGTCAAATGTTGGTCACGATAAATAGCAAATTTGAGTGGAAAAAAAGATGTATTGTTATATGAAATGACAGTTAGGCACTTGAAAATTATAAATATGGAGTCAATCACCGGAAAATCCCTCGAGCTGTTAAACGAGAATTGTGAGAAGTGGATTGAGATGGGATTCACCAAAAAGGAAGAAGTAGCAGAAAGGAGATCGAGTGTGTTCAACAAACATGCTAAGGAATCTGCGAGTTAATACCTATTGAGAATCTCACTTTTGACCAGCAGGCAAAGCTGGAGACGCTTTTGAATCAAGCAAGAGAGGTCGATTCTTCTAAAGTAGAACAATCCATACAGGAGGTAGAATCGATGAAGGCATCGATACTATCATTGGAGGATAATATACTCCTGCTCGAGGAGGAGATTAAATGGTATAGAAAACTCGATATCCAGTACAGCTGGATAGAGGAACGAAAACGGAGATCCAATCGGAAATGAGGAGGAATTACGGAAACCACGCAAACTTCGCAGAAGAAATTAATTTAATATATAAATTACCCCATTACAGAGGATTTTGGATTAGGGTAGAAGCATCTACCCATCGACTGAATATATCCTTTAATAGGGAAAAATAATATAAATATGGAAAGTAAACCTGTTTTTTATTCGAAAATTGCCACTGTGTGAACATTTGATGAAACTTCCGTTCCCGTTAAATACAAATAAAAATAATTAGAAAACAAAAATGTACACATCTTAAAATGTCGTCTCATTCTGATATTTTAGGCTACTTTTATGATATTAGAATCTTTTTACACTTTATAATCTTAACACATACTAAACTACTTGATGATTAATATATTAAATCTCTTCTAATTGAAACAATTATTTTAGATTCAACTCTTTCTTTCCTTTTCTAACCACGCCTACCACAGCAAACATAACTATTTTCTAGACACCCTTTATATAATATTTAACATATTAAGGTCGAATATATTAGATTCATTGCTAATCATATATACTTTAAATATTTTACGTCATTAAAAAAAGAATTTCATATTTAAATCAAAGATTAAAATATTTAAATTAACTATAATTGTTTAATGTAATAATTTCATATTTAAAATTAATAAAAACCGAAATGGATGAAAAGCATACCGAAAAATCTTTCGTAGATAATTTTATATGCTTACTTAACTTATCAAAAATTAATTGCATTTATCATTTTTATTTTGTTCTCATATATTCAGAGTTTTCATACATTCAATATATCTATCTCCCTCGCACTCCCTTTAGCTGAGTAACGCGTTAGTTATAGTCGGGGCACCCGACTATAGCGTTCTCTCTTGTTTTTATTTTGTTCTCATATATTCAGAGTTTTCATACATTCAGCAGGGATCGTAAAATATCCCTCACAATCTGTCATTTTGATAAAAAATCACAACTGCTATACTGCTTTCTCCTCAAATTATTTTCCTCCTTTTTGTCATTTTGTGAGGAAAAAATGAGGAAGATAAAAACCAAAATAAGGCTACTAACACCAAGTTTGATTAAAGTTCTTGTTTCTATTATCTAGACTTTAATAAGCAATTCATATGTTTGTAAACGCAGGTTACATCTTTTGTATCTTCTGTTAAGTCTACCATCGTCTGTGGATCAAATTATTTATTTCTCCCCATTATAGATCGAACACGGTTTGGAGTTGTCGGTGCTATTTGTCTTTGACAATATTGTCAATGATCATTTCATCACTCGTGAGTGACATTTGTTTCCCTCACTTTTACATCAATTTATTTTCTTCACTCATGATGAATATTTTTCGATCAGTGAGCGATGTGTATTTCCCATCAGTGAATATCAATATGTAGCAAGGACGGGCGCTAGATTCGTCCTATTCACACTAAATTCCCCGAATTTAGCCTGGCTTTCTACCATATTATATTCAAAACCGGTTTACTACCACCATAGAATTTACATTCGTATATTCTGTAATATATATTTCATGTCCGTCTCTTACAATGTGTTTCCATCTCTTTCATCTAAGCAGCCTACACAAGAGAAAAATATTTTGCTATCAAATTTCAAATTATTCTTCAATTCATATTTAAACATTACGAGTAAATGAATATATCAATAAGGAATATTAGGATGATTTTCATTAACCATTATTTAAAACCAACATAAAATAAGATAACATGATAATATATATTAAATATAATGGTTGTATTTATTATTGTTTATTAAATGAATCCCTTGATTACCCATGTAATCACATATTCATTCAGATTCTCAATTATCTTGTTGCAGAATATGAATGGAGTTATTACCTGTAATTTAAATGTACCTCCCTATCCCATAGATAGAATAACACATCAATTTTGTTTTATTTCATATTATTTTATTTTATGTTTTAAATTATATGTATGTTTTGATCTGATTAGAGAACCAAGTCATAAAGGGAGGTCAAAATCAGTTTTAAAATTTCTGTACACTGATAAAAAAACGTAGTAAATTCAAAGATTTTATATTCAATTTAAAGATTTTTCGGTATGCTTTTCATCCATTTCGGGGTTTATTAATTTTAAATATGATTAGCAATGAATCTAATATATTTATTTATTTATTCCGCCAATGGATTAAATCCTTATCTGGCTAGTAGGTTATAAACTTAAATCTAAGACTAAGAACTACATAATAAATATTCCCTAAGCGATTGCCTAAGCATATCCTTCTTGGATCCCCAACATAACCGGAAGCTAGCTGGTAAATAACCGCAAAGCCCTTAAAACTGGCTTATTCCGAGCATAGTTGGTCTTAGCAGCACTTTCAAAAAAAGGGACCATGGTGCGGAGATTCCTGGCTGGGGCATTAAATTTAATTAAACTTAGGAGGAAAGGACTTTCAATGTTACCAATTATTAAGTCATTCAGGAAAAGTAGGCCCGCTATTGAACGCCTGTCCTTAAGACTGCAAGTATGTAGTAGGCGACATTGGCTGGAGTAAGATGGGAATGGTTGAGAAAAATGAAACGGCTGGAGTGAAAACTTCAAAAATTTTTTCTGAAGCCGCTCAACCCTGTTGCTATGGACTGTGCTTGAGGAATTCCAAATAAAGGAAGCATATTCCACCCTTGAACGAACAAATGCAAAAAACACTGACAGTCTTGAGTACGGGTCCCTAAACAGTCCATTGTTTCGTTTGACAAAACCGAACATATCATAGCTTTGGGCAGAATGTAATTAATGTGGTGATTGAAGAGGAATTTGCTATCAAAGAGGACCCCAAGATCCATAATTTCGTTCAGCGCATGGAGTGGGTGATCGTAAATATAATACGTTGAAATAATAGATAATGAACATTTACTATAGCGGACCACATGACATTTGTTTTGATTAAGTGACAGTTTGTTACGAGTACACCATAAACTAATTTTGCTTAGATCAGACTGCAGCAAATAAGTATCACTTAGCGAATTCACCGAAAGGTAAAGCTTAAAGCTTATTCGACCTTAATTGAAATGTTTTCAAATTAGATCATGCAATGATTTTATATTTAATTCAAATATATACATATATACTATGAATCTTTGCATTCAATATGCTGATATTTATTTTAACTAGTGCATTTTTCTATCAGTGTATATTGTTTAAATTGGAAGAGAGGGGAATATGTTGAACCTACTGAAACTACAGGTAGCCAAAATAAAAAACTTTAAAGAAAAAAATCATAACCAGGTAGGAGAATAGAAATATACGAAATATGTTAAATATTATATAAAGGGTGTCTAGAAAATAGTTATGTTTGCTGTGGTAGGCGTGGTTAGAAAAGGAAAGAAAGAGTTGAATCTAAAATAATTGTTTCAATTAGAAGAGATTTAATATATTAATCATCAAGTAGTTTAGTATGTGTTAAGATTATAAAGTGTAAAAAGATTCTAATATCATAAAAGTAGCCTAAAATATCAGAATGAGACGACATTTTAAGATGTGTACATTTTTGTTTTCTAATTATTTTTATTTGTATTTAACGGGAACGGAAGTTTCATCAAATGTTCACACAGTGGCAATTTTCGAATAAAAAACAGGTTTACTTTCCATATTTATATTATTTTTCCCTATTAAAGGATATATTCAGTCGATGGGTAGATGCTTCTACCATAATCCAAAATCCTCTGTAATGGGGTAATTTATATATTAAATTAATTTCTTCTGCGAAGTTTGCGTGGTTTCCGTAATTCCTCCTCATTTCCGATTGGATCTCCGTTTTCGTTCCTCTATCCAGCTTTACTGGTATCGAGTTTTCTATACCATTTAATCTCCTCCTCGAGCAGGAGTATATTATCCTCCAATGATAGTATCGATGCCTTCATCGATTCTACCTCCTGTATGGATTGTTCTACTTTAGAAGAATCGACCTCTCTTGCTTGATTCAAAAGCGTCTCCAGCTTTGCCTGCTGGTCAAAAGTGAGATTCTCAATAGGTATTAACTCGCAGATTCCTTAGCATGTTTGTTGAACACACTCGATCTCCTTTCTGCTACTTCTTCCTTTTTGGTGAATCCCATCTCAATCCACTTCTCACAATTCTCGTTTAACAGCTCTAGGGATTTTCCGGTGATTGACTCCATATTTATAATTTTCAAGTGCCTAACTGTCATTTCATATAACAATACATCTTTTTTTCCACTCAAATTTGCTATTTATCGTGACCAACATTTGACCTTTAAACAGATGATGATTAAAATAATGGGGTGTGCTGATAAAAAAGTTTATGGTTAGGACAACCTTCTATTGTTTTATCCCTGTTAAGCTGATTTTGTATGATATTTGGGTAATACTATACATTAGCGGGCTCACCCCCGAAATTCGCGAAAAAATTATCCTCGATGGACCGCGATTTCTTAAGAATTTACGTGCAAAAAGAACTTGGCGGTCGGCCATGGTTCTCTTGTAATTGAATTTTAAAGTTCCTGGGTTTGCTATAAAAAACAAGGGTGCTTTTCTCATACTTGCTATAAAAATCGAGTTGTCTGCCCCCAATATTCAAATTTTTATCAAAAAATTTTGTTTATTGATTCATATTGTTCAACATGACGTGCCAGTCTTGCTCTGTAACGTTTGGAGAGTTTCTCGGTATGGATGAGAGCGTCTGTGGCGGGACCTTAAAGAGACCATTCCGCACTATGGCCGGAAAAAGGAAAATTATAAAGGATATTTGGCGCGCTTCGCTTTTTTAAAGAAGCACAAACCGCACACCGTGCAGCTTCATTTCTTTTTTGCAGCCATGGCGGATATGTACAACCCGAAGAGCAAGTCATGTGATGTATGTTAAATTTGAAATGAAAGCATCGTGCAAGTACAAATTAAAAAAAAAAATGGAACGAGTCACAAGTAAAATTTGGCATGAAATTAAAAAAAAATCGCCGCGATTTTTTTTTAATTTCATGCCAAATTTTACTTGTGACTCGTTCCATTTTTTTTTTTAATTTGTACTTGCACGATGCTTTCATTTCAAATTTAACATACATCATAAAATTTCGCATATATATTTTTAGGACACCTTCGACAACAACTCAGCTGTTAATTAGGAGACTCTTTGTTATATTCGGATCTGAAGCGTGGACTAGGCCTAACGGGGACACCACTATAAAAAAACGCGCCTGGAACTTTACCTCAATGGTGGTGCGGAAAAGTGTTCATTGAAACTATTTAAATAAATATAAAGATACAAATTGTTTGAGGTTTAATTAATGCATTAAAATGGTGGGGGACCTTGGATGGATGTGATCGTTCCTGGCCGTCACTAAAATCTCAATCATGTCCTTTATAGTCCACGCTCCACTCATAACATGATTATTTGCATAAGTTTTTTCATTAGACAAAAAATACAATTAAAAAAATGTGACAAAAGTCTACACTTTTTTTATAGGAACTCATTTAAGCAATTAAATAATTTTATAGGAACTCATTTGAACAATTAATTAATTTTATAGGAACTCATTAAAACTTAATTACTTTGATTGAAAATATGAGAAAAGCACCCTTGTTTTTTATAGCAAACCCGAGAACTTTGAAATTTAATTACAAGAGAACCATGGCCGACCGCCAAGTTCTTTTTGCACGTAAATTCTTAAGAAATCGCGGTCCATCGAGGATAATTTTTTCGCGAATTTTGGGGGTGAGCCCGCTAATGTATAGTATTACCATGACTTTTAAATTATGGATGACAAATTTTTACTAACCCTCTTATCGTTTTTTATTTCTATTCTGTTAACTACATCTTTATACTATTTTTATGAATATATACATTCATAAGAAATTGTTCTTCTTATTTGCGACTGTGACAAACTGTTGTTGACAATCTTGACATTGGGATTATTAAACACTTGACCTCTTTGTTATTCTTAGACCTTGTAATATTGTTAATAACTGTGGCTATGGGATACAAGGCTAGCAAGTGGCGATATTGAAAAATGTATGATGGAATCCGCGATACGAACCGAGGTATATATAGGACGGAAGAATAAAAATAATAAATAGCTAAAAAATAATAGCTGATATAATACACTTGTGGAATGAGATTATATGATACTTTTTAATCTTGTTGGGAGATATTTGCAAATAATCGGAATGGAAAGATTTAATGGTATTTATGATTAAATTATAGACGTGATATACTTAACTTTCTTATTTTTGTTTCGTTACAACGATGTAATGAATATTGAGTCGGTGTAGGTAAAGTAGTATTTATATTAATATTCTATCTATCTATATTTTGCATCCAGTATTCATTTATTAGTTTTCTATGTTTAAGCAGGTTGGAATAATAAGAATAATATCTCAAATATTAGTATAAATTTTGATGCTAAGTTTTATGATAATTGTTGTTGTGTTGGACAGGTCTAAGGAAACCGGTTTCCATATTGTGGACACATGTTAAGGTCGGTTTTTCTTCTCTAAGCATTGGTTTTTAAGTAATTTAATGTCAGGAAGTTAATGTTATATACATCATTATAAATTTGAGACCAGATATGATAATAAATATAACTGAAATTGATTGATATGTTCAAGAATTATTTTAACTGATGCCTTGTTACTATTACCTGTTATTAGCTGTTTTTTATTTGTTACTATCCGTTTTATTTGTTGTGATATGTTAAATATATTTTTTTTATATTTATCCATTTATTCAATATTTTAAAATGAAGATAATTGATCAATATTTTCAACATCACCTAAGTATAAAAGCTATAATCATGAATTAGATGGAGATGATCGCAAACTAGGATTTATTATGACGACTTTTCATACTAGAATCCTGAATTACCGTCAGAAACATGTGTCTACCTATTTTAATGTAAATCACCAGAATAGAGAAAGAAGATTAACTTCAACAAATTAATTAATAAGTAAAATAATTGAAATTAATAAATAATTAAATATTAATAAATTAATTAAAATTAATAAGCAAAATTATCTAAAAAAAAACAAACAAAAAATATTATAATAAATACGACAAAATTTCTACAAGCTCTATGCGAGTCCTTTTTATGAGATCTTAATGGCCATCTGTGGTAAGGAAATAACCTTAGAATCAATTTAACACGTTCTGGGGCGGAAAGAAAAATCTGTATTTGAAAATATTTTCCCACATCTGAGAATCATTAACTTGTGAGATTTGTTTCATTGGACGTTGTTTTAATTTCTTTACTAGTTTTACAATCATAGGATACATATTTCCCTAAAATGATCGGACATGTTTGTCTTAGATAACAATCTTTAAATACTTTGGGTGTATGACCTTTCTCACGTACATAGGAATCCCAGTTGAATATTAATTGCTCATAATGAGGAAAAAGTCACGTGATCAGTATTGTTACATGGGGGATGTCGGGGATGGACGAAAGGTGAGCTTCATTTTCTCATGTGGGTGTGCGACCTTTATCACGTACATAGAAAGCCCAGTTTAATATTAATTGCTCATAATGAGGAAAAGGTCACGTGATCAGCACCAAATGACTTTAAATTGAAAGCCCCTTATCATTGTTATTGATCTTTCATATCAAAACGAATCAATAAAACCTGTTTCTATTGATGTGAGAATTTCAACAGAACTGAGGATACCAAGTCATAAAAATACCCAAGCTTTTTGTCTCCTCATACATGATCGTTTAGAATCACCCTTTAAACGGACTTGTACAACGAGTTGTTTAACATTAGGAAAATGATGAAAGATATTGTTTCAGTTGATGTGCAAGTCTTCTTTGATAATATTACTAATTTCATTCTAAAGGAAATAAGAATAGTATTTAAACAAGATCCTAACTTGAATAATAGTTTTGTAATGATTTCACTTTACTAAATACAAAATCTCGAAAGACTGCAATTTGGTTATCCAATAAACATCATAACATCGTCAACATCGTCAGCTCATTAATATTGAGGAAATTGATTGTCCGTCCCTATACAGGTTTAAGGGAAACCGGTTTCCATATTGTGAGACACATATTAAGGGCGGGGTTTGTGCTCTAAACAATGCATACATTATTTTAAAATTTATTCAAGATTTTAAAGGGGAGGTAAAAGGCTACCACTTTCAATTCCTCCTAAACACAAAAACGATGTTCATGAATCAAGTGGATATGATCATAAAACTATGAAATATGGTGTTCTGTAATCCCGAATTGACACCAGCAACATGCGCCTGCCACTTCTATGCAAATCGTCGGGATGGAGTCAGAAAATTAATTTCAATATATAATGAAATATGTTTAGAATCCCAAAATAAATGAATATATATATTATTGTGTTACAAATTAAGCACCGTCTTTTTATTTGGAGTTCAAATTGCAGGTACGGAGAATGGAGAATGGACTAATTGCGGGATCGTGATTTCAACCCCTATTATGGCTCGTGTTAGAGCTAGCCTTGGGCATTGACGTAACGTTTATGATCTTATCAATGAGCGCGCGCCTTGAGGCTTGTGCCTTTTATTGCGGTCGGGAACTGTAACAGGTGCGCAGGTTTGGGTCCCCTTGTGCGAGTCCCTTATATGACATCTTGTGATCAATATTGTTACATGGGGATGTGGTGGCTGGGTGGCAGTGTAGCGACATTTTCTCACGTGGGTGTGTGGTCTACATAGAAAGCCTAGTTGATTATTAATTACTCATAATGAGGAAAAAGGTTTCTAACAAAAGCATTTGTCTAACTAAAACTTCTTAAAGGGGGTGATTGCGAGATGAGGATGGTGGTGGAAAACCATGATCCCCCATATTAAGATGGGATACATGTGAGAAGTAACTGGGAAGGAACTTCAGTTCGATTTCAAAGTCCACTGGATCAGCAACATAAGCAACAAACAAAAATCAATAATCAACCAAACAACAAACAACAGTTAAACAGCAACAACAACATCAAGAAACAACAAACAACAGTTAAACAGCAACAAAAAACAGTTAAACAGCAACAACAACATCAAGAAACAACAAACATCTAATCAGTTAAACAACAAACAACAAAAACAAAAATCCATAAACAACAAAAACATCCTGAGTACCAACATCGACGTGTGTGATCAAATCACTAACTTCCTCGAAGAGAAATTTAGTGATTTCATTTTTGATGATCATCGACAGACCCTGGAGATGATTTTCTCCAAACTATAAAGGATTGAGAAAGTTGGTGAGAGAAAATCAAAATATGGCATACATATGCTATCATGTCCCTGGGTCGACGATGATGTAAAAGAGGACCCGGATTCATGTCAATGTCACCAGACACCATTCCTTAGAGTTAAAGCTATTGATTTAATAAGAAAATACTATAAACTTAACCTTAAATTAATAAAAAAAAAAATAATAAAATAAAAAGTATATTTTAAATTTAAATTTGTATCTTCTTTTGTTTGGGGGATGTGTTTGTTTTCAGCTATTTCTTTTGAATGTTCTTGTGCTATTGGGGTGGGTGTTTGCTATTCTTTTCAGTTTTCAGTTTCAGTTCCTAAATATGTTTTCAGTACCAAGCATAGGGACCCCTGTTCAAGGGTGTTCTTGGTTATACTAATTAAGTGACCAAAGTGATCACATGTGAACGTGTAAACAGCCTGTGATGTAAACAGCCCGTGACATTTTCTAGTGCTTATGCTAAGTAAAAGTAAAGGTCACTGATCCACTAAAAGGGTCGCTAACAACTACCTGTTGCCACCCTGATCACACCATATTAGCATATAGAATTCCCTCCCGTCGTATTTTTTAAATCTAAGTAACGGTCACCCACCGTATTCCAGAAAACACCACCTGCCAACTCTCATAATCCATTTCCCTAATTAATTTTACTAATTCAGAACTCGTTCATATATTTTAACTGGAGAGTTAAAACTAATGTTTTCATATTTAGTGTATAAAAAAACCTGTTACAAAATTCCAAATGAACATGAGCTCAATTCAAATTTACATATTCTTTTTGCTTGGGGGTGGGTGATTGTTTCTCAGTGGCAAGCAAAGGAATCCCCTATTTAAGGGTGTTTGTGTCGCTTGCTCTCAACAATTTGTTTTTCTGTCTGATCCCACCATCCCGTGATATTATCCAGTATGATAATTAAGTGACCCCGTGCACGTGTGAAACAGCCACTGAGCAACTAAAAGGTTCGCTTGCTATCAACAACCTGTTGCCACTCAGATTACACATATTTGGCCCGTCAACATTTTTTGTCCCCCACTAAATTTAGTTCCCTCGTATTTTCTGAATCTAAGTAACGAACACCCGTCGTACTCCAGTAACCACCACCAGCCAACTTGATATATTTTGTTCACCTAATTAATTATGCAAATTTTGGAGACTTTATTTAGAACTCTTTCATTTATTTTAGACGGAGCCTTTAAACTAATGTCATCATATTTAGTGTAAAAGAAAAGCCTGTTACAAATTTCCAAATAAACATGACCTAAATAAAAATTTACATATTCTTTTGTTTGGGAGGGTGATTGCTTTCAGCTGTTTCTTTTGAGAATTCTTTTGCTATTGGGGTTTGCTTTCAGCTGTTTCTTTTGAGTATTCGTTTGTTCGGGGTGGGTGTTTGTTTCTCAGTGGCAAGCAAAGGGATACCCTATTCAAGGGTGCTAATCAAGTTACCAAGTCCACGTGTGAACGTGTCAACAACCCGAGACATTTTCTAGAGGCTATGGTTATTAAATTGCTTACCACACCACACTTTCTTCCCGCCTCGTTTCACCCCATTTAAGAAATCTATTAACGGACACCCGTCAACTTATCACCCTAATTAACGATCACTCGTAACGCACCCGTGAACGTTCTTGTAACCACTTAGAACTCAAACATATCCTTTTCCCTTCTCAGGCATAACCAACGTTAATTAGGATGCCCTGAACCTTCTCGTAAACCACTAAATACGAATCCCTCGTCAGGGTCACCTGCCACGCTCCAGTAAATTCTCCTCCGCTTAATTAGGATGTCCTCCCCTCGTTTCGCCCTATTTTCTAGATATAACAAACGGACACCTGCCACGCCCCAGTAAATTCTCCCCGCTTAATTAGAATCCCCGATTTCTGAACCGAATTGCGGGATCGGATTCCTGGATACAATTCCTGGATACAAAAGCTGGATACAATTCCTGGATATACGCAATTTATCACCCTAATTAACGATCACCCGTCACACCCCAGTAACTTCTCCCCGCTTAATTAGAATCCCCCGATTTCTGGATAGGATTTCTGGATATAAGCAACGGTCACCAGTCACCTTGACCTAATTTATTACCCTAATTAACGATCACTCGTCACGCACCCATTAACTTTAATTACCCCCACCTGTCACCTTAACCTAATTTATTACCCTAATTAATTGCCTCCCCCTTCCACTTTTGTATCCAGAACCCGCATTTATACACTACTGGTCCGATTTAAAAAATTTCTTCTACATTTCGATAGGTATTGATAAGCACAACAAAACTGCATTTTTACTTTTCCGAAATATTTAAATTTTTAAAATCGTATATTAAGTATTGTGGGCGTTAGAGGGGGCGTGGCACCTTCTTGAAATAAACTTGCGCTGCGTAGGAACTCCAAGAATCTTCATGCAAATTGCCAATCCTCTAGCTTTTATAGTTTCCGAGATCTCAGCGTTCATACGGACAGACAGACAGACAGACGGACAGACGGACATGGCTATATCGACTCGGCTAGTGACCCTGACCAAGAATATATATACTTTATAGGGTCGGAAACGCTTCCTTCTCCCTGTTACATACTTTTGCACGAATACAATATACCCTTTTACTCTACGAGTAACGGGTATAATTATCTTCACTGGTTCAAAAGTTATGATTTATTACCAAAAAAAAGTCAAAAGGCGCCGTGTTTTAATAGAAACAAGAAAGGAAGCTAGCTTCGGCCAGCCGAAGCTTATATACCCTTGCAGATAATTCATATTAATCACTAATTTTCCGATCGTTCCTATGGCAGCTATATGATATAGTAGTTCGATATTGATAAAATTAAAATAGAAATTCGAAAACATTTAAAAAGAGTCATGTTCCGAAGTAGAAGAGAATACAATAGAAGTCAACGAAGCAATAATTTATTTCCTACTATATTCCCATTAATTTTCCGATCGTTCCTATGGCAGCTATATGATATAGTCTTCCGATTTTAAAAAAATTTTATTCGAAATTCAGAATAAGATAAAAAATGACATTTCCAAAAGTAGGAGGTTATAGGTTCAAAAACACCCAAGGTATAATTTTTATACCCTTGCAGAGGGTATTATGATTTCAGTCAGAAGTTTGCAACGCAGTGAAGGCGACGTTTCCGACCCCATAAAGTATATATATTCTTGATCACCATCACTAGACGAGTCGATCTAGCCATGTCCGTCTGTCTGTCCGTCTGTTTCTACGCAAACTAGTCTCTCAGTTTTAAAGATATCGGGCTAAAACTTTCCCAAAAGTCTTCTTTCTGTTGCAGGTAGTATATAAGTCGCAACGAGCCGGATCGGACAACTATATCATATAGCTCCCATAGGAACAATCGGGGAAAAAAATGTAAAAAAATATATCTTGGGTGTTTTTGAACCTATAACCTCCTACTTTTGGAAATACCATTTTTTATCTAATTCTGAAATTCAAATAATATTTTTTCAAAATCGGACGACTATATCATATAGCTGCCATAGGAACGATCGGAAAATTAATGGGAATATAATAGGAAATAAATTATTGCTTCGTTGACTTTTATTGTATTCTCTTCTACTCTGGGATATGACATTTTTTAAATGTTTTCGAATTTCGATTTTAATTTTATCAATATCGAACTACTATATCATATAGCTGCCATAGGAACGATCGGAAAATTAGTGATTAATATGAATTATCTGCAAGGGTATATAAGCTTCGGCTGGCCGAAGCTAGCTTCCATTCTTGTTTTACATTTTTTTACCCGATTATTCCTATGGGAGCTATATGATATAGTTGTCCGATCCGGCTCGTTCCGACTTATATACTACCTGCAATAGATAGAAGACTTTTGAGAAAGTTTTAGCCCGATAGCTTTAAAACTGAGAGACTAGTTTGCGTAGAAACGGACAGACAGACGGACAGACGGGCACACAGACATGGCTAGATCGACTCGTCTAGTGATGCTGATCAAGAATATATATACTTTATAGGGTCGGAAACGTCTCCTTCACTGCGTTGCAAACTTCTGACTGAAATCATAATACCCTTTGCAAGGGTATAAAAAGCCGAGGGCTTGTGAACCAAAATTCTATATTTACAAAACTAGAAATGGCTATAACTTTTTACAAAACCCGATTGTAACAAACTAAAAGGCGCATTTATTCAAATTAAAAAAAGTTTTTTTTGTTGGGGCACAAAAAAAAGGATTTTAAAAAAGTAAAAAAGAAAATCCATTTGACAGAAGCGAAGATAGGCGATGCTATTTTTTTGTTTAATGAATTTATAGCTTTAAATTATGTGGGTTAAAAAATAAATAAAACAAGAGAGAACGCTATAGTCGGGTGCCCCGACCATCAGATACCCGTTACTCAGCTAAAGGGAGTGCGAGGGAGATGGAGATATAATACTTTGATCACGAATAACTTTTTAACAAATGGTTCGATTTGTAAAATTTCTTCTACATTTCGATAGGTATTGATAAACACAACTGCATTTTTACATTTCCGAAATCTTTAAATTTTATAAAATTGTTATAAGCGATTGTGGGCGTTAGATGGGGCGTGGCACCTTTTTGAAATAAACTTGCGCTGCGTAGGAACTCCTAGAATCTGCATGCAAAATGCCAATCTTCTAGCTTTTATAGTTTCCGAAATCTCAGCGTTCATATAGACAGACGGACAGACAGACATGGCAAGATCGACTCGGCTAGTGATCCTGATCAAGAATATATATACTATATGGGGTCGGAAACGCTTCCTTCTCCCTGTTACATACCTTTGCACGAATACAATATACCCTTTTACTCTACGAGTAACGGGTATAATAACACCGATTTGGTTTTTTAAAAAAATTCGATATTAAAAAAAATATAAATGGCTCCCACTTTTTACAAAAACCGATTGTAACTAACAATATGGCGCATATATTAAAAGTATACAATTTTTTTGTGGGGGCAATGTTAAAAAATTTTTTTAAATCCTAATTTGTTTTTATTTTTAAGAAATTAAAAACTATTTACAGAACAGGTTTTGAAGGAATTAATGCAAAAGACGCTAAGTCAATCGAATTACTACCACCGGAGATACAAATTTTCAATGAGATAATGCTTTTTTAAATTTGAGGTTTTTTCACAAAAAAAAAATTTTCCTCCAAATCCTGATACACGTGTTTAACTATTTTACGAATGGTACACGTAAAAAAAGATTTAGGCAAGAAAAGGTGTTCGGTTTGTAAAAGAACCGCCCATATACATAATAACTTAATCAAAAGTGAATGATAAAAAATATTCGTAAATTTACCATGTATAGGTATATACATGTAAAACTTAAGTTTTCGAGAAATAGCGGAATATAAAATATATATACGAGTATAGCGCCGGCGCTTCTCTACTGCATTTTATATGGTGTGTTTCAATGCTAATGCAGATCAAAATAACAATGTATTAGGTTGTCAAAAAAGTCCTGCGGTATTTTTATTATATTATATTTTTCTTTTTTTACATCGAGCTTTTAAGTGACTCAAAGCTTCTTCAAATGGTTTATAACGGCTTGATGACTTAAGCCAAGTTCTTGACCGATGCTACGGCTACTACTATGCCGGTTTTATCGGAATTTTCTACGACAGGCCTTCCTTCTTGGACCGCCTCTGCACCAGAACGAAAACGTTGAAACCATCGTTGTGCGGTGGAAATGGAAACTGTATTGTGTCCATAAACTGCACAAATTTTATTGGGCGCTTGAGATACATTTTTGCCTTTATCGTAGTAGTACTCTAAAATATGCCGTATTTTCACTTTATTTTGCTCCATGATTGCGACGCTATAACTCACGAACGACTTAAAAGAAAAGACAATCAATCAAACACGTGTTAGCGCGTGAAATGAGCTTTCCAAAAAGGTATATTATGACCTGATGCGACGAATAAATAAGAACTACGCGCTTTCAGCGCCAACTAGCGAAAATACCGCAAGACTTTTTTGACAACCTAATATCATGTGTACGAAAAAAAATACCACGCGTCCTTGATCCTGTTTTTAGGGACTTAAGCCTAGTACTCAGTACGACGAAAACTGCTAGCTAACCATTGGAGTAAGCGAGAGGCAAATAGGTAGCTAAGGCCTTTAGCTGGGACTTTTTTCCATCGCGGTACTCAGTTGAGCTAAGGAAATGGTAAGGAAATACCAAAAAAATACTAAATTTAGCGGATGAATTCCGATGAACGCCTTTAGCCGCGGCCCAAAGAATAGAAAATTTAATCTGTGGCTGTGTTTGTGCAGAAGCGGTGTGCCAATAACAAGTTATAAATGGAAAGAAAACCCCAAAAACCAATGGAAAACTGCTTGTAGGAGTTGCGGCAAAACATATCGCCATGCCATCAGCAAATTTAAATCTTGCTACCCAGGTCGGCTCAACATTTTGTAATATTTTAAAATTGGCGCCAGTTGATTTTGGCTGTTTGTCAACAAACCCAGTAAGACCATGCTACATGCATTGCGGATGAACTCCAAAAACTTCGGCCACACTAAAAGATTAATATTTTTCGACTAGTAAAACTCTTAGCCGAACTGAGTACTAGGCTTTACCACTAATTTTTAGATTGTTTTATGGTTATACGACACCATCGATTTTTTCCGGTTCCAAATATAATATAAACTATAACAAGAGAGAACGCTATATTCAGGTGAAGGGAGTGCAAGGGATATGGAGATAGAAAACTTTGATCACGCTTAACTTTTTAACGAATGGTCCGAAGACAATAAAACTGAATTTTTACTTTTCCGAAATACAAATACAAATAAATAAGCTATTGTGGGCGTTAGAGGGGGCGTGGCACCTTCTTGAAATAAACTTGCGCTGCGTAGGAGCTCCAAGAATTTTCATGCCAAATACCAATCCTCTAGCTTTTATAGTTTCCAATGATCTCAGCGTTCATACGGACGGACAGACAGACATGGCTATATCGACTCGGCTAGTGACCCTGATCAAGAATATATATACTTTAAAGGGTCGGAAATGCTTCCTTTTAGCTGTTACATACTTTTGCACGAATACAATATACCCTTTTACTCTACGAGTAACGGGTATAATCACAAATCCTTCCAGTCGAAATATCAAGTGAACTTCTATAAAATTATCATAACCTCTTTAATACAATTTTTTTTTATTTTTTTTGCAGGGTAGTATTTTTTTTTTAACTTTAAAGTCATATTTTTTTGCAAACAAATGGAAACATTTTTTCCCAATACTTATTTCGCAGAACTCCTATAAATTCAAAGAGATTTTATTTATTGACCGATGGTCAAAGGTTTTGATCCCTTCATACCATATGTATATTTCTTCCACCTCCTAAATAATAATCCCAAAACAAGCTTTTTTATACATGTTTTCCAGAAATCGTTTTGGCTTTGGCCTCGATTTACGTGTACTTAATTTTTCAGCAAGATAACTGAAGCGATTTAATGTAGAGTCAAACACGCACGCAAAAAATATAAGATATTTCGTGTTATTTAAATCAAAAGTTCATATTTACCGCCTTTAAAAGTGCATCCTTTTCAGTTTTGACAGGTTAAAACTTCTGCAACCCTAACAAATGTTTAGTATTGTGTGAAAATAGGACCAGCTGGTGAATATTTGGTGTTGGAACCCAAAAGCAGGATGGTAATCCTACCAGTTCTAACCTTTCAATATAACGGTGCTTTTCATTAAAGCAATGGAAATTCAAATATAAGGGTTTCCCGACGTGATCAATACTGGACGCATATCGTGCGTACAATCGAAGTAGCCACTCGGAATTGGAACTTGGGAATCATAACTGAGGGAAACCCTTTCGGAAAAACCCAGTAGGTGGGGTTTAAGGAGACCCCTGGACGCTGTCACCTCGCCGCCGGTGATAGCTGAGTGAGTAAAACTGACTCCCAGCTAAAAGTATGAGTTTGGAGATCCACCGGCCCGGGTTCGAATCCCGGTGAAGAGCATGGTTGAAAGTTGAAAGCAATTCAATTCACTTCAGAAATTAAATTGTGATTCCTCTTGAGGGGCACCGAGAACATTGAAGGAAACCTGTAAATAGTTTAGATTTAAGTATAAAGTGAAAATCCTAGCGAAATCTAGGTGAAAAAACCAAGATTTTGGTAAAAAAATGTTTGTTTGCTTTTTTTAATTTTTAACTTTTAGTTCTTTTAAAGCAGTTAGTTTTAAGTTTGCTAATAATTTTATTTTGGGAATCAAGACTACTTTTGTAGTTATATTATATTGCTTTTCAATAAAGCAAATCTGCAAATGTAGGTTTTTTGCTTATAAACCCTTTTAAATTAGCATATCATTTGTAAGTAATAAGCCCTGAAATTGTTAAAACTGTTTTTGCTTTCCACTTTAAGTATTTGTAAAATTTTACTATAAAAACATATTTTTAGTAGTAATTTCAGATATCTATGTTTAAAAGTAATAAAAACAAGAGAGATCGCTATAGTCGGGTGGGTGTCCCGGCTATCTGATACCCGTCACTCAGCTAAAGGGAGTGCGAAAGAGATGGAGATAGAAAACTTTGATCTGGTATAACTTTTTAACGAATGGTCCGATTTGAAAAATTTCTTCCACATTTCGATAGGTATAACTAAACACAACAAAAACCTATTTTATTCAAAAATATTTGATTTTGGTAGCTCAAAGAATCTGGGTTGACAAAAATGAAATTTTGGAAATTTTAAAAGCGGAATCGTTTGCCCATCTTTTGCCCATGTTTGCCCACCAATTAGTTTTTTTGCCCACGCCTAGTTTTCGAGATATACAATTTAGAACATTTTCGAAAATGTACGAAAGTCAAACATTTTTTGAATTCAATTTTTTTTTTTATCGTTGCCCACGTTTGCCCACCTTTTAGAATTTTGAAAAAGTTGATACTTTAAAAGTTATGTTAATTATAAGTTTTTCCTTAAGAAAAAATCATTTGCCCACCCCTTAAAACCAAATATTTTTGCAAAAAAAGCGTTTGCCCACCTCTTAAAACTAAAAAAAAACGTTTTCCCACCGCTTAAAACCATGTTTTTTTATGCAAAAAAAAACGTTAACCCACCTCTTAAAACTAAAAAATATTGTTTGCCCACCCTTTAAAACTAAGTTGTTATGCAAAAAAACGTTTGCCCACCTAATAAAACTAAAAAATATTATTTGCCCACCCTTTAAAACTAATTTGATTACCCTTTAATACTAAGTTTTTATGCAAAAAAACGTTTGCCCACCTCTTAAAACTAAAGAATATTGTTTGCCCACCCTTTAAAACTAATTATACCCGTTACTCGTAGAGTAAAACGGTATATTGTATTCGTGCAAAAGTATGTAACAGCTAGAAGGAAGCTTTTCCGACCCTATAAAGTATATATATTCTTGATCAGGATCACTAGCCGAGTCGATCTAGCCATGTCCGTCTGTCCGTCTGTCCGTCCGGATGAACGCTGAGATCTCGGAAACTACAAAAGCTAGAATATTGGGATTACCAACACATATTCTTGGGCTACGCAGCGCAAGTTTATTTCAGGTGACCGCCACGCCCCCTCTAACGCCCACAATCGCCCATAGTCGCCCACAAACCATACTAAAATGTGCCTGGCGCCCACATTTTCAAATATTTCTGATAAGTATAAATGCAATTTTGTTGCGTTTAGTTATACCTATCGAAATGCAGAAGAAATTTTTTAAATCGGACCATTCGTTAAAAAGTTAAGCCTGATCAAAGTTTATATCTCCCTCGCACTCCCTTTAGCTGAGTTACAACCTTTAGTCGGGACACCAACCCGACTACAGAGTTCGCACTCCCTTTAGCCGAGTGACGGGTATTAGATAGTCGGGACACCAACCCGACTATAGCATTCTCTCTTGTTTTTTTTGAAAATAAACGATTGCCCACCTCGTAAAACTAAAAAATATTGATTGCCCACCCTTTAAAACTATGTTTTTATGCAAAAAAAACGTTTGCCCACCTCTTAAAACTAAAAAATATTGATTGCCCACCCTTAAAACTAAGTTTTTATGCAAAAAAAAAAAGATTTTTAGCAGCTAGTACATAAAAAATATTTCCATCAATGAATGTCTCGTTACATTCTAGGCTTTAAATAGTCATTCAAAGAGATCCAGGACCTCATGTCATAATAGACTGATAGTGCGTTACATCAAAAAACCCTAACGGGCTTAACAGGATCTGCAACCTTACTACAGATACCACAGGAAATAGTAATACAGAATAGAAAATACATTCTAAGTAGTGCCATTGAATACGTCCCAGCACAAGGATCTGGAATCGGACATTATATTTCATATTGCCGCAGAGTAACGGGATCTTGGGAAGTGTTTGATGATATGTGTAGACAATGCACACTGGTCGAAATGACCAATTTTTTTTGCATAAAATCAAAATTTTCATGGTAAAATATACTGAATTGACTTAAATATTCTTATAATATATTGTTTAACTACAAACAATCGATAACTTTAAGTTGAATATCTGCAACCCTGAAGTTTTGCTAGGGCCGCAAAGTTCGTTGACCGATCAGCTGCTTGCAAGCAAAAAGAGGCGGCAAATTGTTGAGTAAGTTTGACAATTCGCAGATTTTAATTTTGTGCACCAATTTAAATACAAAAATATGGATAATATTGCTCAAGGTATGTAGATTATAGGTTAAATCAATTATTTGAATATATGTGGGTAAGAATTTCTCAACAGCGCATATGAAAAAATAGATTTTCTTCAAACTTGGTTATCTAGTAGAGTTTGCCTACGTTATCATCTGTAATTTTTTTTAAATTTTTTGGGGCTTACTTAACGGCGCTATGAATTTTTTCATTAAGGAACTTATAAAATTTTGTGAAACTTCAAATTAGTATATCTCGGGAACGGCTTGGAGGAATCACGTACAACTTTACACGTTTGTAGATATGATCTAGGGGCATTACAAAAATATTTTTAAAAACAAATTTTTTTATTTTTAGGTAATATTTTTTTTTTTTTAATTTTTAATTGCGGTTTTGGAAGTCTTCTTCATCCTATAAAAATACGTACAATATCTGAGATTGTCTGTCTCATAACCAACTTATCGGAACCGAAGACACTTTTTTGTACACCTCAGTAATTACCAAGATATTTAGTATTTTTCAAAACTATTTTATTTTTAAGGAAAACCCTATTTTTCTTTCCAGCAAGTAAAGCCCTCACTCTTTTATGCTAAAATTTTGTAAGAGTAACCTTTTTTGGATTTTGATTCGCTTCCCGTTCACAACAACACTCTTACAGTCCTTCATGCCAGGCAGAAGACGGCTGTTTTCATCCAATTTGTAAAATTCTTGTACTTTTTGTTCTAATTTGAATGACATCCTTTTGCCCTTTTTTGTCTTGGGTCCAGCTCCATATCCGTAGATCTCTCTAATTTTTCTTGCTTCTTCAGCCATTTTTCGGGATACACAAAAAGTATTTTGGACTTTCTGGAGGGACCAGCAACTAGGAAGAGTTGTCAAAATCTTCAGTTTGTCCTTTCTGTTCGTTTTTTTGCCAAATTCATTCAATAAATTTTGTACAAAATTTGATTCCTCGCAATATTCTTCACTAGACTGATTTTCAGAATATTCTGAATCTGAATCTGAATCTGATGAATATTCAATCATATCGATCGATGATGAGGGGCTTTCCATTTTTACGATTTCTGTTTTGGGAATCGGCGTTTTTTGGTACAACTTTATTCGACAATCTTGGCAAATGTGTTTGCCCACGAAAAGGTGGAACTCGCATTTCCATTTTGCAGTGACTTTAAATAACTTTTTCCTTACTGCTTTGTGCTGTTTCTTTTGAAACGGATTGCAGCACTCGTTTGGTCTAACCATTTTAACAACAACGTTTTAAAAAGTAAAAAATCTGATAATATTTTCAAGGCCTCCTTCCAAAAAAAGGAAAAAATTAAAAAAAAAAAGTGATAACTTGCATTTTTTCTATGGCAGCCATGTGATGGGATGGTTGTATAATTATAAGATTCACATATATTCATAATAGGAGTTAGTAACTGAATTGTACAAAATTTTAGCATAAAAGAGTGAGGGCTTTACTTGCTGGAAAGAAAAATAGGGTTTTCCTTAAAAATAAAATAGTTTTGAAAAATACTAAATATCTTGGTAATTACTGAGGTGTACAAAAAAGTGTCTTCGGTTCCGATAAGTTGGTTATGAGACAGACAATCTCAGATATTGTACGTATTTTTATAGGATGAAGAAGACTTCCAAAACCGCAATTAAAAATTAAAAAAAAAAAAATATTACCTAAAAATAAAAAAATTTGTTTTTAAAAATATTTTTGTAATGCCCCTAGATCATATCTACAAACGTGTAAAGTTGTACGTGATTCCTCCAAGCCGTTCCCGAGATATATGTACTAATTTGAAGTTTCACAAAATTTTATAAGTTCCTTAATGAAAAAATTCATAGCGCCGTTAAGTAAGCCCCAAAAAATTTAAAAAAAATTACAGATGATAACGTAGGCAAACTCTACTAGATAACCAAGTTTGAAGAAAATCTATTTTTTCATATGCGCTGTTGAGAAATTCTTACCCATGTGTTATCTGTTTATATTGTTAATTGTTTTTGTATTGTCTTGAAGTAGTATATTTTTAACCAAAGTGTCCGTGTTTTGTGGAATATAACTAATCTGCTATGACTCGCTATTAAAAAGTAAGTCTGCAAAATTATTTGTTAATATATATATTATAAGAATTGATTAATTGTATTTGGCCGTTCCTGCCCGTTCTATCTTTCCCATCCAGGTAAAGACAAGGTTGAGTTCAGCCATAGCACGCTGCTCGACATTTGGGTTCGCAGTAACCGGAGTAAGGAAGCTATATTTAATTACATTTTGGATAAACTTGGCACCAAAGAGCTCAACTTGGAAATCAAAATCAAAAAAAATTCTGCCCCAGGAATTGTTGTAAAGCTACGTAAATAATACTCAAGATGAAGAGGGTTATTTTGACTCCGACTCTGATAGTCAATTTTCTTTTGAGCTGGAAGCAGTGGAAAATTAAAAATGTTGAGATAGTTATGTAACTTACTAAAATATAATTGTTTTCTAATATTAAGAACGAAAAAAAAAAACAAGAGAGAACGCTATAGTCGGGTTGTTGTCCCGACTATCTAATACATTGATCAGGTGTAACTTTTTACCGAATGGTCCGATTTAAAAAATTTCTTCTACATTTCGATAGGTATAACTAAACACAACAGAATTGCATTTATACTTATCTAAAATCTTTGAAAATGTGGGCGCCAGACACATTTTAGTATAGTTTGTGGGCGATTATGGTTGATTGTGGGCGTTAGAGGGGGCGTGACGCTCGGCTGAAATAAACTTGCGCTGCGTAGGAAGCCGAAGAATATGTGTTGGTAATCCCAACTTTCTAGCTTTTGTAGTTTCCGAGATCACAGCGTTCATACAGACAGACAGACGGACAGACGGACAGACGGAGAGACGGACAGACGGACATGGCTAGATCGACTCGGCTAGTGATCCTGATCAAGAATATATATACTTTATGGGGTCGGAAAAGCTTCCTTCTAGCTGTTACATACTTTTGCACGAATACAATATACCCTTTTACTCTACGAGTAACGGGTATAAATACCTTTCTTTTACTCATTTAGTTAACACTACGCTTCGAAAAATATGGGCGGTAAGTGTAGGCGTGGCCAGATCAAACTGATAGTTTCTATATATCTTTATAATAATCTTACTATCAAATGTGCCAAGTTTCAGCGCTCTGTGAACATTTTTGGAATTTATGCAAAAAAAATTGGTCATTTCGATGTGCAATGGAGAAAATTCACTGCGTTTACAACGAAAATTACATTCCATATTGTTACACTGAGAAAACTTGAGAACGAAAAAACCAAGAACGAATATTCTTGATTTCAGTATTTTGTCTTCTCACTTTTTTGAGCACAAACGTTCTTGAAATCAAGAATAAAAGTATTCTTGATCTGGTGTTTTGAGAATACATCGTTCTTGGTTTCGTTTATCAAGCATGAATATTCTTGAAATCGTCCCCAACTTCGTCTCAGAGATGAAAAAAAATTAGAGAGGTTGAAAATGAGAGAGACATTCTCTCTGGAATTTTTCGGCAAGCTACCGATTCGGTTCGTGTGAAGAACCTTTTAGAGGAATTAAACATTTTGAGTGCGCGGCCCTTTCTCGAACGTAAGTATTTAATAATAATATTAGTGTTTATTAATAGTGAAAGTGAATTTCCAATAAATAACGCTGAAAATGAGTTTCTAGTTTACATACATACCTACTTTGAACATGTACATATGTACATGTATTGTGAAAAAAGGCACGCCACGCTAACTGCATGTTCAAAAACACCCAAGATATCATTTTTTACGTGTTTTTTTTTCCCGATTATTCCTATGGGAGCTATATGATATAGTTGTCCGATCCGGCTCGTTCCGACTTATATACTACCTGCAATAGATATAAGACTTTTGGGAAAGTTTAAGCCCGATAACTTTAAAACTGAGGGACTAGTTTGCGTAGAAACAGACCGACAGACGGACGGACAGACGGACGGACAGACGGACAGACGGACAGACGGACGGACAGACGGACATGGCTAGATCGACTCGTCTAGTGATGCTGATCAAGAATATATATACTTTATAGGGTCGGAAACGTCTCCTTCACTGCGTTGCAAACTTCTGACTGAAATCATAATACCCTCTGCAAGGGTATAATAATATGAAATAATTCCTTAATTATGTATATTTATAGGCGCTGGAGTGAACAATGGTGCATACAATTCAATGACAAGGAAGCTGTTCTCAGGGAGAAGCTGTTCGCTTGGCGAAACTCGGAAGTATACATACAAATATTAACAATTTGTATTATTTATTGTTATATAATTTATATATAAATATTATAAACAAATACTTTTACATTCATTAATTCATACACAATAATAATAAGACTGCTGTAAGACTTAAATATTTTTAGTTCTAAGTAATTTTAAATTAAGTAAAATATATAATAATAAATAAATAATGAATAAAAAATAAAGAACGTGAATATACAAATTTTTGATTTTTTTGAAAAATTTCGTTTGGGATCAAGAGTGGAACATTCTTGAAATCGAGAAGAACGTATTCTTGAAATCAAGAACGCCCACTCTTGAAATCAAGAATAGTTTCGTCTCGGTAGGGGATATATTACTAAATTCGAGAGCGCGTATTCTTGAAAACAAGAACGCCTACTCTTGAAATCAATAACGCCCATGCTTGAATCCAAGAATTCTGTTCTTGAAAACAAGAATAGTTTCTTCTTGCTAAGAGAGGAATTATTAAAACCGAGAACTATTTACTCTTGGAACCGAGAGCGCGTATTCTTGAAATCAAGAACGCCTATGCTTGAATCCAAGAATTTTTCTTCTTGAAACCAAGAAGACTTATACTGAAATCAAGAATACTTATTTTCAAAAAAGTAGTCTCAAATCAAGAATACTCGTTCTTGATTTTAGTAAAAACGTTCTTGGCTCACTTTTGAGCACGGAAATACTGAAATCAAGAACGTTGAGAACGGTTTTTTTCTCGGTGTATATATACGCAAGCCGAGTGATACGTATTAAGTTTAAATACGTGGGCTATGAGTATTTTATTTTAAAGATGTAAGAATGTTCTATTGCTTAAATAAAAAAATTTTATGATTTTGACAAGGCCTTGTTTTATTTGAAACACTAATTTTAAGCAAATTTGAATGGTAAACCAAATTTAGTTTTCAGAGGTGGGCAAACTTTTTTTGCAAAAATATTTAGTTTTAAGGGGTGGGCAAACGATTTCTTCTTAAGGAAAAACTTATAATTAACATAACTTTTAAAGTATAAACTTTTTCAAAATTCTAAAAGTTGGGCAAACGAATCTCTTACGATTAAAAAAAAAATTGAATTTAAAAAATTTTTGATTTTCGAAAATTTTCTAAATTTTATATCTCGAAAACTAGACATGTGCAAAAAAAACTAATTGGTGGGCAAACATGGGCAAAAGATGGGCAAACGATTCCGCTTTTAAAATTTCAAAAATTTTATTTTTGTCAACCCAGCTTCTTTGAGCTGATTTAGGTCGATACTTCGTCTCAAAATGTAAAATGTTGTTCTTCAAAATCTTACTAGACCTATCACATTTCATGCTGGAACATTAGAAACACACCTTACAAAGCAAGAAATTGTAAAAAGCCTACTCAAATGTGTTTATGGAAATGCTAAAATTTGCTTTTGGGTTGTTATTTGATTGCTAGAGTTTAGGGACACACCTGATTATTTACAAGATTTTATGGTTCTGAATTTTAAGAGACTAGTCGCTGTATCAGGCTAAAGTCGGATTTATGCATCATGCATCATGTCTGGCTTTATTCCGAACAGCCATAAGATTCAGTCTGTGACTTTTAATTGGAATTGAAGTGGTGTGAATCGCTTGTTATCATATGAATGCCCCGAGTCGCGGCGATGACAGCCACTCACATTGGTCCTTGGTCCTGTATGGTGTGTTCTTGGTCCTTGGTCTCCTTCTCAGCTGCTTAATCAGTTGACAGCCAACTGAGCCACGCCCCCAGCCCACACTTCCGAGGACAAGCACATTTTGCCGGGCTTTTGGCCACGCGTGAGTCTTTGTGCATATTTAAGCAGCATCGGGAGGAGAGCTCGTGGCGAGGATGCAGTCGCTCCCCATGTCAGTTGGCCTGCATTTGACGAATTTTCACGCGTCACGCATTTGCAGTGACCTCAAGGCTGAAAGGCTTTCTGCACGGCCCAGCCGTCGGTTTGACTTGATTTCATGTTGTTTACACGGGAGCAAGCGCAAAAGGAATATGTATTGTTTTAACAAAAGAAGAGATCTAAATTGCATTCGTATTTTTTAAATATATTTATCCATTTTAATTTATGCAATTTATTTTGTTTTAAACATACATTAAATTATCTTCTATAATAAGAATTTTAAGAAAAATTTAACAAAAATAGAAATGTTTCGACTGTGTGCCTAATAGGTCTAGGGTTACATTGCACTGTTGTTAAACTAAGTCGTATAAATCCCGTTAAAAAGAAAATAGCCAATACTTTTGCTAATGTTTTGATAAATTTTTTAACAGCAAAAACTAAATCAACTGTATTTCCAGCTTTTGTTACTAAAAAACAAAATCTTTAAAATTCTTCTGTCCTTCTTATTTATATTGAAATTAGTTTTCCATTATTGTACTCATTAAAAGACATCGGATTAAATGCAAAAGAGTATTATTAACACTCGAGTTCCTACGCAGCGCAAGTTTATTTCAGCCGAGCGCCACGCCCCCTCTAACGCCCACAATCACCCATAATCGCCCACAAACTATACTAAAATGTGTCTGGCGCCCACATTTTTAAAGATTTTAGATAAGTATAAATGCAATTCTGTTGTGTTTAGTTATACCTATCAAAATGTAGAAGAAGATTTTAAATCGGACCATTCGTTAAAAAGTTAGGCCTGATCAAAGTTTATATCTCCATCTCCCTCGCACTTCCTTTAGCCGAGTGACGGGTATTAGATAGTCGGGACACCAACCCGACTATAGCGTTCTCGCTTGTTTTTAATTTTGGTGAACAATTTATTTTTTAAGTTTTAAGTTAAAGGATAATATTATTAGTATGAAATCATTCCTACCATCAAAAATGCTAGTGCTAAACAATTTTTCGAGTGGTAGGAGTTAGATTCGACACGCTTCACTTTTTTTAAGGTAATTAATTGTAATTCTAAACTTAAAACTTTGACCTGCACCGATTCTTAGCCGTTATAGAGAGCGTGGCAATTTTTTGCAATAAGTATGAGCTACGCAGGCCTTATGTTTAATCCCAACCTTCTAGATTTTACATTTTCCGATATCTCAGATATCTCTGACAGATCGACTCGGCCAGTGATCCTGATCTTGATATATATACCTTTTAAGGTCGGAAACGGAAAATCCACAGAATAATAAATAATATTTTCCTCGCCATTTGATATTCTCGTATAAACGATACATTATATGAGTTGGAGGCCGTGCTAGAGCCTTGTTGTTGTTGTTTGGGGCCTCTGATTTCGGTGTGTCTGGTGTTTATTCAGCGGGTTGGGGTGGTATTGTGGGAGGGCACATCAGCGTGGGCGTTGGATAGGCCGGATGGGCGGCGAGCGGAGGCATTTTAGTTGGGTCTATCAACTCCATTGGCCCCGTCATTTTTTGGCCGGCGTCGGCTTGCATGTACTTATGTCAACAAGAGCATATATTTGCATTGCCTCGGGAGGCGCATCTCTGACTGCGCTTTTCAAGTCGAGGTACTGGCATCTTAATCATTCCCCAGCCATCTTTGTATTCTTAAGATCTGCAATTAAATAAAGGGTCATTCCACGTGAAACGTGACAGGGCAATTTGGGTCAAATCTCAGAATCAAGCGAAACTTTTTTTTTCGATAGAGGATTGAAATATAAGGACCGGTTTTTTTTATTTTTTTTTTTAATCTCTTACGGTTAATTTTTTAAAATTATTTTCCTAATTACGCTCCGATTTTTCTGTTATGCAGCACTTGAGACTCGTTTGAGTTATTTTAATATTTGGTATGCACCTTTGTGGCATATCTTAATATCTTTCAGAAAAAAATTTTAAAAAATTGTTAAATTTAAAATTAAGAATTTTTTAAGAGAATTTAAAATTAGAAAACTTCTGTACGCCGGAATACACGCAGTTTCCGAATAAAAAAACTATCCTCATATTGCTTCATCAATTCTTTACGAAGTGGTAAAATAAAATTTTTGTAATCGCAAGACGTACTAGTAAAGACAGCGATTTTAGTTTAGCGACTTTGCATCAAGCAACTACAGCTCCCTCGCACTCCCTTTAGCAGAGTAACGGGTATCTGATAGCCGGGGCACCCGACTATAGCGTTCTCTCTTGTTTTTTTTTTATTTTTTGACCTGTCTTTTGTTGTTAATTTATCTTATACAAATGCTAATATGTGAACTTTTTCTGTACTGAACCATTTCACAGGGCCATGATTAGACAACATTCTACAAAAAATCGCATTAAAATATATATTATCAGAATTCGTTAAAATCTATTGATGAACGTACTTTCGCAAAATCCACTTTTGTTTTTGTCCCGAGCGAACACGGCAGTCTTTAAACGAAAACTTAAAAACTAAAAGTGGGACAAAATTAATTTACACAAAATAGACCTTGGAAAGAGTAAAAAGTTAGGTCCATTATCAAAATTAAAATCGATTTTTTTTTCATTTTTTGTTCGATTTTAAAGGTGTGCAAATGTCCCGAGCGACAATATGGAAGTGCCAATATTTAAAATATTTGTATTTAAACAAGAATCAAGAATAAGAACAAAGAATGATCACTGCGTTGCAAACTTCTGACTAAGGTATCCTCTGCACGGACTGTCCAATACTTCCTTAATTTTAGTTGACAAAGATTTATTTACAAGGATTAAATTCACATTGGGCTTTTGTCAAATGTAGTCCCTCTATACAGTTTTGGATTAACCTAACCTGTTGATCCAGCTGCTGTAGTGCTAGGAGGTGGTGGAGGAGCTCTGAACGGTTCACCAGAGCAGTTGTGTCGAAGACCGACAACCTCAAATCCACCAACCAAACTAACTTTTGCTGTTGTCAGTTGCTAAAAATATATGGATTTATTTCAAATTCAACTTAATAAATATAAAATTTCCTTTATAATATTTTTAGTTAAACATTTTCACTTACCATCAGACAACAGCCGAGTGCCAAAAACAGCAGCAGATAGAGACGCATCTTCATTTAAATGTTTGGCATTGGACTTAAAAATCTGCCTTTTATGGCCCCCACTTTGTTTATCTTTGTCAAACAAAAAATATAGAAATTGCTTGCTCAATTATTTTGTCTCATTAAATATATAATTGATGTGCTGATTTTGTAATAATATATTCACAGCAATCATGTGCACTGAAGCCTACTTTTTTTTCTGTAGGGGAAGACGGTAGCGAAGCGTAGCATTTTGTCTCTTGACTCAAGTAACTGTTATATTATTGAGATTGATATTGATACTGTACGATAAGTAATAACAAATCAAAATTTTATATTTTCTATATATTATATATTTATACCCGTTACTCGTAGAGCAAAAGGGTATATTGTATTGTAAGCTTTTCCGACCCTATAAAGTATATATATTCTTGATCAGGATCACTAGCCGAGTCGATCTTGCCATGTCCGTCTGTCCGTCCGGATGAACGCTGAGATCTCGGAAACTACAAAAGCTAGAATATTGGGATTACCAACACATATTCTTGGGCTACGCAGCGCAAGTTTATTTCAGGTGACCGCCACGCCCCCTCTAACGCCCACAATCGCCCATAGTCGCCCACAAACCATACTAAAATGTGTCTGGCGCCCACATTTTTAAAGATTTCGGGGAAGTTTAAATGCAATTTTTTTGTGTTTAGTTATACCTATCGAATCGGACCATTCGTTAAAAAGTTATACCAGATCAAAGTTTTCTATCTCCATTTCTTTCGCACTCCCTTTAGCTGAGTGACGGGTATCAGATAGCCGGGACACCCACCCGACTATAGCGTTCTCTCTTGTTTTTATTACTTTTAAACATAGATATCTGAAATTACTACACTGATAAAAAAATGGAATAGTAAATTTAAATATCCGCCTATTGAATCAAAAATTTCATATGTCGTATTTAAATTTAATAAAAAAAACATTGAATTAAATACGAAACATATTAAAACACTTAGTTTAATATTAAAATATTTAAATCCAAGAAGTGCATATTAAATTTTAAATTGGGTATGTTTATTTTAAAAAGTATTATATTCATCGTTAATATTTTCAGAATTACAAAAATTCGTATTCAAATTAAATATGTTTCATAAAGTTTTAAAGTTTTTAATATTTTTACAAAGTAGCTAATATGCATGATTTATTTAAAGGGTTTTTATGTTCAGATTGAAAACTTTAGCAATTTATCCGAAATATGATCTCTTTTAATTTGAATATAAAACATTTTATAAATTGATTACTTAACTAAAAGACTACGATTATTTTAAATAAAATTAGCATATGGAAAATGTTATATTTTAAGTTGTAGAAAGTTTTAAATGTTCGCGAACATGTTAACTTTACATTTAAGTTGAACTTATGCGCTCCCGCGTAACATGGTGCGATGGCGCAATTGGTAAGGCGTCTGCCTCTTATGCGGGAGGACCCAGGTTCAAAACCCAACTAAAGCAGAGTAAGTAAAAAGTTTTTATGGTGCATATCTAACACTTCCATAATAATTTGAAAAAAAAAAGTATTAAAAAAGTTGTTAATACAACTACTAAAAAAAAAAAATAAATTATGTCGGGAGCGGGATTTGAACCTCATACACTGAGGGAAAAAACCCAGTCTAAATTTAAGAACAAAGTTCTTAATTTAAGAAATTTTGGTTCTTAAATTTTGTTCTTACAATAAGAACAAACGTACTTAAAAAAAGAGCAAACATTCCTAAAATAAGGCAATTTTATTCTAAGATTAAGAAAATGTTGTCCTAAAATTAAAAAATATATATTGTATTTATGAACTACAAAAATTATACAATTTTTGTCCAATAATCTACGAGAGAAAATTAATTTAAAAAACCAATTTAATATAATAAAGAAAAGCAAACAAGTAACATTTATTTAGACAAAAAATCATGGTTTTTAAAATACGATTCTATTATATTTGAGTTTTTGAGATTTTAAAAGGTTGATACAGTCATAATACATCACAAATCTTAAAATGTTAATTTACTTATATACGCTTAATTCTAATATACGATTTTCCCTTGTTTATTGGGTGTACATGTAAAGGAGGGCTGAGAAATTTTCGATAAAATTATCGAATATCGGATCCTATTATCGTAATTTACTAGTAACGCGCTTCAATAAAAAGTGTACACCAATAAACAAATGCTAATTAAATATTAGTTAAAAAATGTGCCCCTTTTTTTATTTGCCTTAAACTAGTAATATTTTTAACATGGATGTCTTAATAGATATCGATGATTTAACGGAATGGTCACACTGAACCATTCCCAATTGTTCGCGTGTATGACTGGTTGTGAAATCGAAAAAATGGTTAAAACAACAGTGCGTGTTAAAATGCCGGCTAAAGCTAAAAGAAAGCGTATAATCCTTTCGGATTCGAAGCCTTAAGAAAACATTGAGGAGGTGAAGGATCAAAAGAATATACCTGACCCGGTACCGTGCTGAACTTTTGAGGTTATGTACCTAAGTCCGGCCTTACCCGAGGACTCAGACAAAGTTAAGCTATCTAATTTAATGAAAGAACTCGGTATGGAACATTTAATGCAATACTTGATTGGTGAGAAAAACATATAAACCAGTGGTGGCCAGCAGAAGCAGCACTCCCGACCCTTGGGCTACGCAGTTTTTCTGCCGCTGCGCTGTCAGCGTTTCGACGTCCACGTTTCTCTGCTTAACAGCGTCGAAAATCTATCAGCGCAGCGGCCGAAAAAACTGCATAGCCCATGGGTGATATAAACAAAATAAATAACAAGAGAGAATGCTATAGTCGGGTTGGTGTCCCGACTATCTAATACCCGTCACTCGGCTAAAGAGAGTGCGAGGGAGATGGATATATAAACTTTGATGAGCCATAACTTTTTAACAAATGGTCCGATTTAAAAAACTTCTTCTACATTTCGATAGGTATTGATAAGCACAACAAAACTGCATTTTTACTTTTCCGAAATATTTAAATTTTGAAAATCGTATATAAGCGATTGTGGGCGTTAGAGGGGGCGTGGCACCTTCTTGAAACAAACTTGCGCTGCGTATAGATTGTATGACTGAATATTGTTGTAGAAATTAATTTCTTATTGTTGAGAATGTTATGAAATAAATAAATGAATTTATATTCTTAAATAAAGTATTTTTATTCTTAAAAGAAGATCACTTCCTTGTTTACCATACTCTTAGGTTCAGAATATTTATTCCTAATTCTATACCATTGACATCTTAAATTAATAAAATGTGTTCTTAGATGAAGATCAATTTTTCTTGATTTTAGATTTTTTGGTCTACAATAAGTGTTCTGCATTTAAGAACATTCTGTCTTAATATAAGAACAATCGGACTTGACTCATTCCCATGACCAAACGTTCTTAATTTAAGAATATTTCTCTTAATTTTAGACTGTTTTTTTTCTCAGTGTACCCCCGAGCATAAAATAGTAGCAGAGCAAGCACACTTGGCCCCTGAGCCATGCCCATATTATTTTCTTTCGTGACAGAATGCTTACAAGAGCATTCAAGTTTATCTATTTTTCTTCTCTAAAGTAAATATTTTCATATTTAAATTTAATATTGAAAAAAATTTAATATGCACATATTTAAATTTAATAAAAACCGCAATGGATGAAAATCAAAGCGAAAAATATTTGGATTGAATATGAAATCGTTGGATTTATCAGTGTACTAAAAATATGTTTTTATAGTACAATTTTACAAATACTTAAAGTGGAAGGCAAAAACAGTTTTAACAATTTCAGGTCTTATAACTTACAAATGATATGCTAATTTAAAAGGGTTTATTAGCAAAAAACCTACATTTGCAGAATTGCTTTATTCAAAAGCAATATAATATAACTATAAAAGTAGTCTTGATTCCCAAAATAAAATTATTAGCAAACTCAAAACTAACTACTTTAAAAGAACTAAAATTTAAAAATTAAAAAAAAGCAAACAAATATTTTTTTTTACCAAAATCTAGGTTTTTCACCTAGATTTCGCTAGGATTTTCACTTTATACTTAAATCTAAACTATTTACAGGTTTCCTTCAATGTTCTCGGTGCCCCTCAAGAGGAATCACAATTTAATTTCTGAAGTGAATTGAATTGCTTTCAACTTTCAACCATGCTCTTCACCGGGATTCGAACCCGGGCCGGTGGATCTCCAAACTCATACTTTTAGCTGGGAGTCACTTTTACTCACTCAGCTATCACCGGCGGCGAGGTGACAGCGTCCAGGGGTCTCCTTAAACCCCACCTACTGGGGTTTTCCGAAAGGGTTTCCCTCAGTTACGATTCCCAAGTTCCAATTCCGAGTGGCTACTTCGATTGTACGCACTCCGAGTTATCGATATGCGTCCAGTGTTGATCTCGTCGGGAAACCCTTATATTTGAATTTCCATTGCTTTAATGAAAAGCACCGTTATATTGAAAGGTTAGAACTGGTTGGATTACAAAAGAACGGCGTTCTTTCATCCTGCTTTTGGGTTCCAACAACAAATATTCACCAGCTGGTCCTATTTTCACACAAGACTAAACATTTTTTAGGGTTGCAGAAGTTTTAACCTGTCAAAACTGAAAAGGATGCACTTTTAAGGGCGGTAAATATGAACTTTTGATTTAAATAACACGAAATAACTTTTATTTTTTTAATTTGTGAATATTTTTATTTTATTTAGTTTGCGTGTGTGTTTGACTCTACATTAACGTAAATTGAGGCCAAAGCCAAAACGATTTCTGGAAAACATGTATAAAAAAGCTTGTTTTGGGATTATTATTTAGGAGGCTTGGAAGCCTGGAGCACAATTCGCGACCTGGGACGAGCCGGTGCACTATGGGCAAATATTCAGTTTTTGAGGCATAAACTTCAGTTTTAAAGATAAAAATCCAAATATTTTTTTATATAGTTTTAAGACTAAGATGTAATTTCGGTTTTTGCTGCTTTTTGAAACGGACCACATCTTTATCCTACGCCCACGCCGCATATATATATATGTATATATATAAATTTGAAGGCAAGGATCTAAAGAAAATGATATTTGTGTTGGTAAGCATGTAATACAATTTCGGTTTTTGTTAAATTTTGAATTGGACCAAGTCTCCATCAACCGCCCACGCCGCATAAATACTTTTAAAGCAAGGATCTATAAAAAATTTATTTGTTAATAAATATTTAATATTCAATGCCTTTCGCAAACAAAACTGAAGCATCTTCTTGTTTGATATTTTTTGCCAAATTGAAGCAGCACACAGTGGGGTAACAGAGGCCGATTTTGCGAATTAATGTTAAAATCAAATCTCAAAAATCTCTAAAAGTAATGATGGCAGTTTATGGTACATTGAATGACCTTTCATAATCTAAAACTGAAATCGCATTTAGTTTTATCAGACCAGAGTTATCCTTTCTCAAAGTTACACTTTGATTCACATTTCATCAAGACTATCCAAATTTTACTTTTTCTTCATTTTTAATAAAATATTAAACTAACAATCTTTAATGTACCAAAAAACTGGAAATGCCATTGTTTTCTTTTAAATGTTAACTAATTTTTCATTTAAAAACAAAAATTTAGAATTCATATATTATATTTTTAATAAATATTTTTTATACACCTTAAATTTAAGCTGATTCTGAGAAATCTTTAAAGATTTCTCGGAAGAGCCGGGTTTCGCCGTTTTCATATTTTACTGAAAATTTCTCTGATATATAAGCTTTCAAAGGTGCAAAAATAGAGGTGCTGTTTTGTGCTTTTTTTGAGAAAAGTTAATAACAGTAACCTAACCTCAAAAATTAAAAATTTTCCAGAAACGGTTTTATTAGTAAGTTTGCCTTTCCTGGGCATATTATAAGGAAGTAAAATACACTTTTACTAACTTTTAGGCAGCAGAGTTGGAATCTTTTGTTCCTTTACCTCTATCGTTTATAGTTATGGAGATATCTTCACATTTGTAAGCCAAAAAGGTGCGCTTACTCTTTTAGCTTTTGTGGGTGAATTAATTGACCAATCCGATTCAAATTTGGCTCTAAATGCATATAAAACAATTGGATAAAATGGAAAAGGGCCTTTAGGGTTAACAGTCAGCCCAAATCGTGAGAATTGTTATTCGATTTTCAATAAAATTGTTCGATAAAAAAATATGGCGTTTGTTTGCACATCAGACAGCTTATCTTTTTGTAGAGAAATACCCATTCTATTATATGCCCTCCCATCTTGCATAAATTTTTTAGCACGCTTTGCTTCCCATTGGCCAACTTTCAGAAGAGGCGCAAGAAGCAAAAAACAAGGATTTTAAAAAATATCTGGAGCAATTTTCTCGAAAAATCAGTCGAGAAAAACAAAACGAAGGCGTTTTTAAAAGGCTACTCATAAGTTCTGATCCAATAACAACCTCTATATCGGATTTACACAAGGAGAAAACCACTACACAGATTGTTAAGACTGTTTAATAATTTTAGTGTTAATAAAGTATTATGAAAAAAACATACACAAAAAAAAATCCAAAACTTTTGGTCAAAAAACTTTTTTTGCGCCTAAATAACAACATAAGAAATGTTTTTATTTACTATTTAAGATATTAACAATTAACTAAAATAATAATATAAAACAAATTTACTGCAAATGCATTGGGACACTCGAAAATAACAGAATAACATAGTTTTCGTCTATTTTACTAAAATTAAAAATTAATTTTAAATACTAAAAAAAATATTTGTTTAGTAAAAACGTTTTTTTTTTTATAAGTGATTTAAACTTGTTTAAAAACAATTTTTTTGGGCATCGTATCATGCTTGGTTGATTTGATTCGCACTTTTGGCCTCTGTTACCCCACTGTGCAGCATGCAAAAGCAATGGCATCAAATTTTCTTTTTCTTTCGCCAATATAAATTCAACTTACGCTTTAATTGTGGTCCTGCATCAGTATTAGTGAGGCAGGTTTGTTACTTGGCGTTTTCTTTTCCAAAATTGAAATTTTTATGTTCGATGAAAGCCACTGGGAATGATTTTTCTTGCACCGGTCTATTATTCTGTGACATTTTTGCAAATTACGATTATAGAAGGCAAAAAACTGCTTAACTTTCTTTTTAACTATTGTGTGCTGACTATCGCTTAATTCCATTCAGTTCATCATTTGCAAAATAAATTCTATCACAGCGGATTGTTGATAGTTGTTGTCGATTCAAACATTAAGCAATGTGTAGTGACAGAACTCGAATGCAACTACAACATGGAGGTTTTCCAAAAAACGTGCAAAAACGTGCAAAAACTATTGATAGGGTTTGATTAACAATTGTTTTGTTTATAACTTCCAATTTTTACCTTGCCTATACCGTCCTATACTCACAAGTTACACTCCACAGAAAGCAACAAAACATTTCTTATTTGTCATCTAAAAAATAAGCAGCAACACATTGAACAAATAGACAAAAAATCACATATAATAATCATTCAGTGTTTATAATTTATTTAACAAATCTCCACTCTTTGCATCCATATTTAAACTTTTTTGGTTTGTTTACAATAGCCACAGAAATCGAGGTGCGAAAACTACAAAGTTTCTCGTCCCATTTTGTAAACGTGTGACTCTATTTCAAACTTTCGACTTTCTTAAGGGAAAAAATAGCGAAAAACGCCAAATAAAATTCTTTGAAAATGGATTTTGGGTTATTTTAAGTATTGTAAATAACCACAGAAGGTCATTTATGTAATACTGAAGAACAAAAAAAATGTAAAAATGCCTCACTTTCGAATATTTTGCCCAAAGTGCGGTGGCAGGTAGGCATTATTCTGGTCAAGATTCAGGATGGGCTGCAATCTCAGTGGCGGCTGCTGCTGCTGCTGCACTGCATCGTAGATTTTGACGGTCTGCACATGGCTCTCGGCCCCACTGTGCGCATTCTGGGTCACCACCTTGACCACCTGATGACGTCCCTGCGGCTGCTCGTTGCTAGCCCCCAGAATCTTGATGGTCTTGACGCCCGCCTGATCGAGTTGCTCCAGCACCTTGAAGGTTCGCGGCGCCGCATTGGGCTTAACGATCTGCACCGTTCGCACGCGGGAGCTGCCACGCAGGGCGGGTGGCGCCACCAGCGGAGCCGTGGCGGCCATGGCCACATTCACCGCCACCTGGACGTCCTTCGGCATGAACTTCTGCAGCGACTGCTGGACGCGGAAGTTCAGTGTGGGAACAGAGTGTTGCTGCTGGATTTGGTGGCTCTGTTGCACCACTCGGTGGTGGTAGTGGCATCACCTGCACGATGCTGCTGCTGGCGGGGCACAGCACTGCTCACATAGGCCGGGGCATAGAAACGAGGCCTCTTCGACTGCTCACGGTACATGGGCGCCACCTCGATGACCTGTTGTTGCTGCAAAAAAAGGAAGTCATTATAAACATTTTAACTGTACATGTACATGTACCATGTACATGTTATTTTTAATCTTTATGGATTAGAAACATTTAACTTAAAATATGTACATAAGTGGTTGATTTTTAATCTATATGGACTAGAAACATTTAACATACAAAAATGTACATAATCAGTCGATTAGAAACATTTAACATAAAAAAAAATGTACATAATCAGTCGATTAGAAACATTTAACAGCCGTCACTCGGCTAAAGGGAGTGCGAGGGAGATGGAGATATAAACTTTGATCAGCTATAACTTTTTAACGAATGGTCCGATTTAAAAAATTTCTTCTACATTTCGATAGGTATTGATAAACACAACAAAACTGCATATTTACTTTTCCGAAATATTTAAATTTTTAAAATCGTATATTAAGTATTGTGGGCGTTAGAGGGGGCGTAAGGGAGCGTGTGGCGGACGGAGTTTTCGACGGAGTCTTGCACTCGATTGTCGGAATCTAAATCCGCTGCAGGTTTCGACCCATGGTCGGCATCTCTGGGTGACAACTCCTCAAAATCCCCCCCCCCCCCCCCCTTTTCATTTTTTTGCTGCTCCTGCCGATCAGGATCGGACCGCGTGGTGGCCAAGGAGTACGACGGAGCCATGCTCGATTGTCGACTCCAAGGGCCATTGCGGGTCCCGCTGTGCGTGGCGGGTAGGGATCACGACGGAGCCCGGCTCGATTTGTCGGATCCAAACCCGCTGCCAGTTCCGGCCACAGGGCCCGCATAGGGTTGTTATACCCGTTACTCGTAGAGTAAAAGGGTATATTGTATTCGTGCAAAAGTATGTAACAGCTAGAAGGAAGCATTTCCGACCCTATAAAGTATATATTCTTGATCGGGGTCACTAGCCGAGTCGATATAGGCATGTCCGTCTGTCCGTCTGTCTGTCCGTATGAACGCTGAGATCTCGGAAACTATACAAGCTAGAGGATTGGTATTTGGCATGAAGATTCTTGGAGTTCCTACGCAGCGCAAGTTTGTTTCCAGAAGGTGCCACGCCCCTCTAACGCCCACAATAGCTAATATACGATTTTAAAAATTTAAATATTTCAGAAAAGTAAAAATGCAGTTTTGTTGGGCTTATCAATATCTATCGAAATGAAATGACGGGTATTAGATAGTCGGGACACCAACCCGACTATAGCGTTCTCTCTTGTTTTATCTCGCCCCCTCCCTGAAGTCCTTGAACTTAAATAAATTATTGTAAGTGACCCTGGGAGCCCTGAGCACACTATACCAGCCTGAGAACTTCCTTACAATTTTTCCATTAATTTTCCAATCGTTCCTATGGCAGCTATATGATATAGTCATACGATATTTTTAAAAACTTTATCCGAAATTCAGAAATATATAAAAAATAATATTTCCAAGAGATGAAGGAAAAATGTCAAAAAACACCGAAGCTGTAATTTTTTTCCCATTATTTTTCCGATTATTCCTATGGGAGCTATAGGATATAGTTGTCCGATCCGGTCGGTTCCGACTTATATACTACCTGTAATAGAAATAAGACGGACGTGGTTAGATCGACTCGACTTACCTCAAGGAAACGAGATGCTATTAGCGAAGTCCAATTTTTCTGGGAAAATTTTTGCTCTGATGAAACTTGCCGGGAGTTTCTTGATCCTTTTAAACACAGCGTTGTTTTCTTGTTTTGTTACCTTAAAATACATCGAACGTTGTATAGTGAAATTACTACTTCGCCGTGCCTGTAGAAAGGTCTGGCGGTATAAATGATGGCATATATGTTTTCCCCTCTTCACGTAGCAATTTGGGCACGTATTTATCGAGGTGCCTTGCAATTAATTTCGTGTGTACTAATGTATGCAGATTTAGTAATTCCACAATGCATACATTGCTTGCTATTGAGTGGTAGGCTATAATAGAACATGTTATCGTTTTCTGTAATACTGTCATTAAATTCTTCCACATCACTATCCAAATCCATGTCTTCGTCGTCCCAATCAAGACTAATTATTGCATCTTCTGAACTGCGCGAAGTCAACAAAACAACCGGTTCCTGTTGATTCGGTGATTGATCAAGCGGTTCCTGTTGATTCGGAGCTTGATCAAGCGGTGCTATGGCTTGATCAAGCGGTTCCTGTTGATTCGGTGATTGATCAAGCGGTTCCTGTTGATTCGGAGCTTGATCAAGCGGATCATAAAACACAAAAAGCTCAATAAACAAAAAATTATTCAATTAAAATAATAATAAATAAAATAATATAATAATATTTAATGAAATAAAATAATAATAATAAAATATAATATAATATAATAATAAAATATAATATAATATAATAATAATATAATATTTAATAAATAAATATTAATACAGTACCAGTCCAAACCTCATTGAGTAAAGACGTGCTATCGGCAGAACTTCGCGAGTACCATTAGTTACAAAAACAAAGTTCTACCAATTTTGGTAAAAACAAACAAGTGCGCAAAGAAGATTTCGAAAAAAACCCAAAAACAACTATCACAGCAAAACCGCTACAAAAAGTGCAACTGCTCTGTGCAGCGGGCGACAGCACAAGCACAATAACAATGAATCGACTACCTGACTTAGATTACCCTGCACTGGGTACTAAAACAACAACACTTGAACCGAAGATTCTTATTAAATCCAGAACAGACAATGATACATTCAAAAAAGTTTCAATATCTAAATCAATATAAGTCTTCGAATAAAAAATGGGTCAGTGGTAAATTCCTACCAGAGCGGATTGACATAAAAATCTAGAAAAATCAGCATAATTCTGAAATAATTAGGAGACGTGTGTGAGGTACAAATTAAAACAATAAACGACCCCAAAGTGCCCCAAAATTCGATTCGTTTTTTTTTTAATTCTTTCTTTTGCCATTTTTCTGTTATAAATGTTGTTAAAATGGTTTAAAAAAATTATGATCATAATCTTATGGCATAGCCGCAACTAACTGCATTTAAATTTTTTGGAAATTCAGCCTCCTTAACCAAGTCCCCAATATTTTCCAATTCTCTTATGCGTGACGTCACGGCCTCCACATATGTTTGTATGTATTTTCTGCTGGCGCCCCTGCAAGCAAAGAAGCGATATTTCTATCGCCTATCGTCCAGAAGTCACTTCTTATAGCCTCTTCCCATAGAGTCCATCCGTGTGAAACGGTTGGGATTTTTGACGAATGTGAAACTCGTGTTCCCACAGAACTCCATCCACCATCTACCATCCGATTACAGCTGACTTAAGTGCAGTTGCTCAACTCAACATTAACGAAGGGGGATTTTAACTCGGCAAAACTGGCGTAAAATTGCGTTTTCCTAAACTTATTGTAAAATAATATAATAAATAGCATAAGCTAATAGTTTAAAACATATCTGAGCTTTTATAACACATTCTATAACGATTATGCATACATATTGCTGACTGGGGGAGAGCCTAACCCCCCGTACCCCACACTCCGCTTTTACTACGCCTCTGTCTAGCCAATATTAATATGAAAAATTTTGTAAACAAAACCAAATTTATGCTGTTTTGGTAATTTATAGCAACTTTGGAGCTTTATAGGAGTACATAGTACACTTTTAATTAATATTTGTTAGTATTTAGAACTGCAGAACATATTCTGAGACTTCGCTGCAAACATTGATGTTGTCGTTTGCAGAACAGCTTAAATTTTGGCCCACACATAGCAACTTGTTGGCGAATGCTTTTCCGCTCATAACAAACTACAAATAATTCAACAAAAGCCAAAAAACAATGAATTTGAGCATTATTTATTTTTTTCCCGCCATTGATTTGATTTGTTCTCGTAGTCAACGTTCCATTTTTCACAGTCAAGAGGAAGAATTCAGAGTTGCACCGAAAAAACATCGCCTAACTATCGTATAAAAGAGCCCGTCAAAGTCCGTTAAAATTGGATGGCGGACTAACTGGGAAATTTTCGGAACGGGAAAACCTTACGGACCATCCGTTCAACGGATGGTAGACGGTGGATGGAGCTCTGTGGGAAGACCCTATTAGTAACTTCTGGAAGATAGAAAGACGACAGCACACTTTTTACAAAAACAAAATATACATCTATCGCGAAGAAGTCACTTCTTAGTCACTTCTGGAGGATAGAAATACGATAGAACACATTTTACAAAAACAAAAAGGGTCACGATCGTGGAGAAGTAACTTCTAAGACACTTCTAGGCGATAGAAATACGATAGAACACACTTTACAAAAACAAAAAGGGTCGCGATCGTGGCGAAGTAACTTCTAAGGCACTTCTGGACGATAGAAGGACGATAGAACACATTTGACTACCTAAAAAGAGTTGCGATCGTGAAGAAGTACAGTCCGCTCTTGGCTCTCTCTTTATACCTGAAAACTACCCTTTTTTCTCTTTGACCTACGCACTTTGTATTTCGAATTCAAGCGTCAGTTCGTTTCGAGATTTCTTTGTGATCAGTGCGTTTTATTCTGAATTTCTGTGTTTGTGATGAAATGCGGAGTGAACCTGCTATTTTTTTAAATATTACATACCGCTTACGGTTGAAAATTAAAATACTTCAATACTTATTTACATCAAAAATAAAAGTGGTTGAATGAAAACGATGTTTAAAGGAAACTCTGGGCAACCCGAAAACTTAACTATACGCCACTTATTTGATTATATAAGGTAAATACTTTCTCCGATTTTTATGACATAATATTTATTATTTTTTTGTTGTTTTAGAAATTTTCATAGACCACGGAACTGGAATTAAATTAAATAATACAACACCATTTCCTAGAAGCTTATGGACAGTATTCACATGCCGCAATGCTTTTCTAATTATATATTTCAACAAATGTGTTGAAAGAATAAAAATGAAAAATGAGTACAAAAAACATATTTTCCTTTTAACCATTTTGTAATTGGGAAAGGGTCTTCTATGTATCTTCTACAAGTGTCTTCTGAGTAACTTCCAGAAGTGACTTCCGCGATATCGCATTCGGATCGCCGAAGTCACCCCCGTCGCACAGTGGCGCCTTTTGAGTTTTTTTGGTAATAAATCATAAGTTTTGAACCAGTGAAGATAATTGAATGATGTAAACGGCAAATGATAGATAATTGATCCACCTTTCAAATTATTGCTTGAGACAGGGAGTGGGCGTGGCAGAGGCGTACTTACAAATCGGCAAAGTCAGAATTTAAAAACAAATCCATTTTTTTCCGACAAAAAAAAACTTTTTTTAAAAAGTTTTTGTTTTTTTTAGTTTCTTATTTTCATGTTGTAATTTTTAAAAATTATTAAAAAAATAAATAAAAAATTGGAATTTTAAAAAAAAATTTTTTTTTTTTTTAAATGTACGTTTTGTTTAGTTTATTTTTTTATGTTTTAATTTTTAAAAACTAAAAAAACAAAAAAAAATAAAATTGAAGTTTTTTTTTTAAATAAAAATTTTTATATTTCATGTTTTTTGAAATAATGGTCACAATTTGGTAAACTTGGTAAATCCAATAGACTTAACATTTCTGGACTATAATTACTAGATTCTAACTCTCTGACAAGGTTGTGATTCCATGACCCTAAAATACAGTTTGGATTCGCACATACTAAATTGAATGCTTAGGCAGCGTAAGTTGTTTTGAGCTGGCAAAAGTGGCTATTTTCGTTTCTGAATAACTTTTAAACGTGATTTTTTACAGTAACATAATATATACCAAAATTTAAGGAATCTCAAGGGCTATACAGTTTAAAGTTTTAAAGGAAATCGTTAAAACCGTTTTTCAGAAAAATAAAAAAAGCTAAAAAAAAGTTTTAAAAAAATTTGTTTTGTGCATATCTTTTTAAATATTACATTTACACAAATTACATATAGAAGGCGCTTAAAGCATTTTAAAATACCTTTCAAACGAGATACAGCACAAGTCTGTTGCTTCAGTAGTTCAGTAGTTACGGCCTTCCGTATTTTAGCTATTTTTAGCTGTTTTCCCGCTAAACTTGCGGGTTTTTCCAAAAGTGGTAGAACTAAAGTTTCTTATATCGAGCTGTTGAACATCATATCACATTTTCAGGACTTTAAAACCATGTTTTGGACAAATCTTTCACAAGGTTGCGCCATTTGCAATTTCTTGGACCATGACTTTTTTCCCTTTTTTGGCTCTTAAAACCGCGGACGCAGGCGGACGCAGCTACAACTTTCGTAATATCAAGAAGAAAGTCCAAATAACGTTTTACGGAAGTATAAAAAAAATAGTATTAAATAGTTTTTTTTTATTTTCCATCAAAGTTGAAAAATATGGAAAAAATGGACGTTTCGCAAATAACTCATAACTAAGAGATGCGCATGGCAAACTGCAATATGTTTTACTTTTTTTACTCTTAACTAACACACCAATCCGTGGAAAAAAGAAGCAAAGCGATTCGATACCTAGTTTTTAAGAAAAACCCCCCGGAAGTGCGAAAAATTACCTAAAAACGGTGTGTTTTTTTTAAGTGAAAAATTGTTCAACTTTGAAAATTCATATCTTTTACAAAAATTTTTTGATTTGAAAAAGGGTTACATATTTGTAATAGTGGATCAATTACCTGTCGATTGGTATGGGTCACAACTTTCTAGGACAAAGTCGAAAAAGTGATTTATTGCACGTTTTTTGGCCCAAGGCGCCACTGTGCGTCGGGAAGAAATGTTCCACTACGGCGGCACTTCTAGAAGTGACTTCGGCGACGCTTCTAGAAGTGACTTCCGCGACACTTCTGGAAGTCACTCAGAAGTGACTTCTGGAAGTGTCGCCGTAGTGGAACACTTCTTCCCGACGGGGGTGACTTCGGCGATCCGAATGCGATATCGCGGACGATCGTTTTCATCTTCCAGACGTCACTAAATAGTGACTTCCGCGATAGAAAATGCTTGCAGGGGCACTTTGCATTAAGTCGTAAATGTGTGTATGTAGCATTTTAAGTGTGACCGCGCAGGGGAAAAAATGAAAATACCAGTCACAAAAAATTTAAAATGCGCGGTTAAAAAATCGATTATATCGCAAATCTTTTCATTTGTTTTCAAATGTTGAGTTATCTACAAACTTTGGATTTGTAAAAAACAAAAATAAACAATGATTCGCTCTGCTATGTACACACACACGCACGAAATATGTATATCCAAAAAATCAAGATAATACTGATATCCTTTTGCTAAAAGAATATTTAATTTACATTTCCACAACAGATTTAAGACATTTTGTAACCGATTTTTGTCATTTAAAATTCATATCGCATTGATAATATTAAAAGAACATTAAATATTCAAACCAATTGATTCTCACGCTCTTTATTACACGTGCCTCATATTGTTTAAACAAATGCAAATGTTTAAACAATTTGATTCACGGCGTCCCCCTCCACCTGTCTTCCTGCTATTAATAATATAATTCTAATCGGGGTGAAAAATTTATGAAAACTAAAATACTGAAAACAAAATAACAATTTTAAAACTTAACTTTTAAACTTAACTTATGCAAACAGTCCAAAGGAATGCGATGGAATGGATTGGATGGAAGGACAATGGTTGTTTTTGCAAGTTTTTGTTTTTTATTAAATAGTTTTCATACACAAAAAAAAATTTGATTGGTAAAATTTACGTTTACGGATAGTTACGTAACTATAAACAAATATTTACGTTTTTTTTGCGAATTGTGTTTATTTGTTGTTGTGAAAGTAATTATTTAATTGGTAGAATTGAACATTTTTGTGGTTGAGAACGGTTTAACAATTATATTGGTTAATTTTACCAAGTTTTTTTTTTTAGTTTAGGACATAATACTGTTGTTTATGTGGAAACTAAGAAACAAAGTTCTATAAAATGATTTCTCGGCTTTTAGGCTAATCCTGGGAATTTTTAAAATTTTAAATAAGTAGTAAAGGTAAAGGTATGTCAATATATGTAGCTATTCTACATACATACATACATACATAGTATGTATTACATACATACATATTTTCAATCTTATTTTCCGCGGGCGAAGCTGCGGCCCACCTTGCTAGTTTATTATAAAAAAAGTTATTGAATTCACCTGCGGCGGCGAAATTGAAACCTGTAATAAAACTAGAAACGGAACCCTTTTAGTAAAAACCAAAAGTTTAACTCAGGCAGTAAAACTACTAAAACTCACCAAATTTAACAACTTCACGGTATCAGTCTCTGAACATGAAACTTTGAATTCCTCGAAAGGAGTAATCTACTCAAACGAACTACGGCATATAGACGAAGCGGACATATTAAACGAGCTTAGATTTCAAAAGGTCAACAATGTCGAAAAAATACTGACTTCAAAACTGCTACAAGAATCTATCACATGCGCCACACCCACCAAACCACCCCGTACTCCAAGATAGCATCCACCCAACAACCTACAATCACAGGAAACCCAGTTCCAAAGACTGCCAGCACCGAAGGTACCAACACCAACACCAACCGTGAAATAAGGACCTACAACGACATCATGAATCCTCTACCCAGCACCTCCTCTAAACTCATCAAGCGAAGGACAAATCCCGACATCCAAGATAGGGATACTGAAACTTCCACAGAAGTCACTGCTACCCGCCCCATAAATACAACTCTTGAATTCGATCGTAAGCTTAGAAGCCAAACTAAAGATAAAGCTAATGTAATTTCCAAACCCTCCCTCAAGGCCAAAGACAAATCAGATAAATCAAAGCCCATAAACTCAAAACTAGCAAACGAAATAAACAGATTGGCCAATCGCAACAGCTCTGAAGAAGAACTTTAAATTGTTTTCCTTTTTATACCCTTGCAGAGGGTATAATGATTTCACTCAGAAGTTTGCAACGCAGTGAAGGAGACGTTTCCGACCCCAAAAAGTACATATATTCTTGATCAGCATCACTAGACGAGTCGATCTAGCCATGTCCGTCTGTCCGTCTGTCCGTCCGTCTGTCCGTCTGTTTCTACGCAAACTAGTCTCTCAGTTTTAAAGCTATCGGGCTAAAACTTTCCCAAAAGTCTTATATCTATTGCAGGTAGTATATAAGTCGGAACGAGCCGGATCGGACAACTATATCATATAGCTCCCATACACCCAGAAAAAAAAAACCGAAAAAATCTAAGACCGAATTTCTTACATTACTACCGTTTTGTTCTTTTATTTTTTTAAGACCATATTCTTATATTGATACCAAAGGGTATTGATTTAAGACTAGTAAATTTAGATTTAAGTTGAACTTATGCACGCGCGCGTAACATAGTGCGATGGCCCAGTTGGTAAGGCGTCTGCCTCTGATGCGAGAGGACCCCGGTTCAAAAACCGAATAAGTCAAAGTAAGTAAAAAGTTTTTCAAATGTATTTCAATTAACATTTCCTTTATAACTTTAAGAACAAAAATGTATTAAAAAAGTTAAGTTGTTAATTTACTAATTACAAAAAAAAAAAAAAAAAGTTGTGTTGTGAGCGGGAATTGAACCGAACCTCGTACCCCCAAACACAAAATAGTACCAGAATCCAGCACCCTGGCCCCTGGGCCATGGCCTTATTATTTCCTTCCATGGCAGAACGCTTACAGAAGCATTCAAAAAAATTTATTTTTTTTACTAAAAATAAATATAAATTTAAGTACGTTTCGTTCTTAAAGTAAGAACAGCGGTCTTAAAAATCCGTTCTTAAAATAATACCATAAATTCTTATAATGACCCAAACGGTATAAAGCTATTTTTGAGACTCAAACAGACACGTTTTCAGACACAATCAGAACAATTTTTTCCCTGAGTGTAGGAATAATCGGGGAACAAAATGTAAAAAAATTATATCTTGGTTGTTTTTGAACCTATAACCTCCTACTTTTGGAAATATATAATTCTGAATTTCGAATAATTTTTTTTCAAAATCGGACGACTATATCATATAGCTGTCATAGGAACGATCGGAAAATTAATGGGAATATAATAGGAAATAAATTATTGCTTCGTTGACTTTTATTGTATTCTCTTCTACTCTGGGATATGACTCTTTCTAAATGTTTACGAATTTCGATTTTAATTTTATCAATAACGAACTACTATATCATATAGGTGCCATAGGAACGATCGGAAAATTAGTGATTAATAGGAATTATCTGCAAGGGAATATAATAAATCTTTTTAATAATATCCTCGATAGCTACATCCCTCAACAATTTAAGAACAGCACTTAATACCAATACATAAACCAAATACACCCAAAACAGCCGTAACCTCTTATCGTCCAATTTTTCTCCACCCTTGCATATCTAAAGTACCAGTACTTTAGATACAACATAGCAAACCGACTCTGGTGGCTTGCCACTAACAGCAAGTTCCTAGACAGTCAAAAACTTGGGTTTCGAAATGGTATGTCCGTATCTGAATGCCTAACCTTGTTAGATTACCAGACTACCGCAGCCCTATCAACCAGAAGTCATCTTTCGGTTATAAGTCTCGACTTCGAGAAAGCTTATGATAAAATAGGCATCCACGCAATAATGGACGAGTTAAAAAGATGGAAGACTGGACCAAAATTATTAAATTTTGTTAAAAATTTCCTAACCAACCGCAAAATTAAAGTCAAAGTCAGCAATAGTTTTTCCGATAACAAACCACTCTACAATGTGATCCCTCAAGGTTCACCACTTTCCGTAATCCTCTTCCTAATTTCATACAACAAACTTTGCCGCACCATTGAAGTCCACAGGGGCTTTAAATTCTTTTCCTACGCAGACGACTTTACTATCCTAAAGAAAATCAATAAGAATGTAAACACAATGTCCATTAACAGTCTCTTCACAGACATTTTATCCTGGTGCGACTACTCCGGAGCTAAACTCTCGGTCCAAAAATGTAAGCACCTGCACATTTGCAGGAAACATAGATGCAATTTCACGATCTCTTCACAAGCGTATCCCCTTAACAAAGCCAACTGTCTTAAAATCTTAGGACTTACTATATCCAATAAATACAGATGGAAAGAACACATAGAGACCTTAGCTGTACAAATATCTAAGAGACTCAACATCATCAAATGGTTAGGAAATCAAAGATACAACTGTGACTCTAGATCCTTAATAAACACTATAAACTCTCTTATAATGTCTAAGATAGATTACTGTTTACCATTTTATGGAAACTGCCTACCCACATATTTAAAAAAGATAAAAACCATCTACCACGCAGCTCTAAGACTTGCGTTTGGAGCAGTTCGCACCACTCCCAACACCTCAAATATCCCAGCTTCCCTTAAATTTCTAAAGAAAATAAAAATATACCAACTTATATAAAAACAAGAGAGAACGCTATAGTCGAGTGCCCCGACTATCAGATACCCGTTACTCAGGTAAAGGGAGTGCGAGGGAGATGGAGATATAAAACTTTGATCACGCATAACTTTTTAATGAATGGACTGATTTGAAAAATTTCTTCGACATTTAGGTAGGTATTGATAAACACAATAAAACTGCATTTTTAGTTTTCCGAAATATTAAAATTTTTAAAATCGTATATCACCTATTGTGGGCGTTAGAGGGGGCGTGGCACCTTCTTGAAACAAACTTGCGCTGCGTAGGAACTCCAAGAATCTTCATGCCAAATACCAATACTCTAGCTTTTATAGTTTCCGAGATCTCAGCGTTCATACGGACGGACAGACGGACAGACAGACATGGCTAGATCGACTCGGCTAGTGATCCTGAGCAAGAATATATATACTTTATGGGGTCGGAAATGCTTCCTTCTAGTTGTTACATACTTTTGCACGAATACAATATACCCTTTTACTCTACGAGTAACGGGTATAACAAGAGACAACGCTATAGTCGGGTTGGTGTCCCGACTATCTAATACCCGTCACTCAGCTAAAGGGAGTGCGAACGCTGTAGTCGGGTTGGTGTCCCGACTATCTAATAAACGTAACTCAGCTAAAGGGAGTGCGAGGGAGATGGAGATAAAACTTTGATCAGGCCTAACTTTTTAACGAATGGTCCGATTTAAAAAATTTCTTCTACATTTCGATAGGTATTGATAAACACAACAAAACCGCATTCCTACTTTTCCGAAATATTAACATTTTTAAAATCGTATATAAGCGATTGTGGGCGTTAGAGGGGGCGTGGCACCTTTTTAAAATAAACTTGCGCTGCGTAGGAACTCCTGGAATCTGTATGCAAAATGCCAATCTTCTAGCTTTTATAGTTTTCGAAATCTCAGCATTCATACGGACAGACAGACAGACGGACAGACAGACATGGCTAGATCGACTCGGCTAGTGATCCTGATCAAGAATATATATACTTTATGGGGTCGGAAACGCTTCCTTCTAGCTGTTACATACTTTTGCACGATTACAATTACCCTTTTACTCTACGAGTAACGGGTATAATAAGAGAACAAAATTTGAATAGACTTTGTACAGCGTCTGTCCGTCTTTCCGTCTGTCCGTCCGTATGAACGCTGAGATCTCGGAAACTATAAAAGCTAGAGGATTGGTATTTGGCATGAAGATTCTATGAGTTCCTACGCAGCGCAAGTTTATTTTAAGAAGGTGCCACGCCCCCTCTAACGCCCACAATCGCTTATATACGATTTTAAAAATTTAAATATTTCGGAAAAGTTAAAATGCAGTATGGTTGTGTTTATCAATACCTATCGAAATGTAGAAGAAATTTTTCAAATCGGAACATTCGTTTAAAAGTTAGGCCTGATCAAAGTTGTATATCCTCCATCTCCCTCGCACTCCCTTTAGCTGAGTAACGTGTATCTAATAGTCGGGGCACCCGACTATAGCGTCCTCTCTTGTTTTTAGTCAAATAGATCTGGCTTGCTTCTCATTATTCGATTTGTTTATTTAATTTTGTTGGTAAATATTTATTGATTAATTGTAATATTTATACACAAATATATTTTACTATGGTTCAATAGTAACAGTGTTTGAACGTTTGAAATTTGAAAAACATAAAAATCATTTTTAACAAAATATAACTATTCCAAAGTTAAAAAAAAAATGCAACAAATTTTTTTTTATTAATACGTAAATATTAAGGATTAAAAAAAAACAAGAAAGGAAGCTAGCTTCGGCCAGCCGAAGCTTATATACCCTTGCAGATAATTCCTATTAATCACTAACTTTCCGATCGTTCCTATGGCAGCTATATGATATAGTAGTTCGATATTGATAAAATTAAAATCGAAATTCGAAAACATTTTAAGAAAGTCATATCCCAGAGTAGAAGAGAATACGATAAAAACCAACGAAGCAATAATTTATTTCCTATTATATTCCCATTAATTTTCCGATCGTTTTTATGGCAGCTATATGATATAGTCGTCCGATTTTGAAAAAAATGTATTCGAAATTCAGAATTAGATAAAAAATGGCATTTCCAAAAGTAGGAGGTTATAGGATCCCCGATTATTCCTATGGGAGCTATATGATATAGTTTTCCGATCCGGCTCGTTCCGACTTATATACTACCTGCAATAGATATAAGACTTTTGGGAAAGTTTTAGCCCGATAGCTTTAAAGCTGAGAGACTATTTTGCGTAGAAACAGACGGACAGACGGACGGACGGACGGACAGACGGACATGGCTATATCGACTCGTCTAGTCATGCTGATCAAGAATATATATACTTTATAGGGTCGGAAACGTCTCCTTCACTGCGTTGCAAACTTCTGACTGAAATCATAATACCCTCTGCAAGGGTATAATAAAACAAGAAAGGAAGCTTGCTTCGACCAGCCGAAGCTTATATACCCTTGCAGATAATTCCTATAAATCACTAATGGGTCATTCCACGTGAAACGTGACAGGCCAATTTGGGTCAAATCTCAGAATCAAGCGAAACTTTTTTTTTCGATAGAGGATTGAAATATAAGGATCGGTTTTTTTTTTTTTTTTAACTCTTACCGTTTATTTTTAAACAAATTTTTTTAATTAAGCTCCGATTTTTAAGATATGCAGCACTTGAGACTCGTTTAAGTTATTTTAATAATTCCAACGCCACTTTGTGGCATATCATAATATCTTTCAGAAAAATATTTTAAAAAATTTTTTAATTTAAATTTAAGTATTTTTTAAGAAAATTTAAAATTAGAAAACTTCTGTACACCGGAATACACGCGGTTTCCGAATAAAAAAATTATCCCCATATTGCTTCATCAATTCTTCACAAAGTGCTAAAATAAAATTTTTGTAATCGCAAGACGTACTAGTAAAGACAGCGATTTTAGTTTAGCGACTTTGCATCAAGCAACAACAGCGGACGGACGGACTGACGGACATGGCTATATCGACTCGGCTAGTGATCCTGATCAAGAATATATATACTTTATAGGGTCGGAAAAGCTTCCTTCTACCTGTTACATACTTTTGCACGAATACAATATACCCTTTTACTCTACGAGTAACGGGTATAAAAAGTATCCACCTAATCAGCTCCTCTTCTTCTTAAGAATTCGCGGTTTTTGAAGAGTCGATTAAAATTTTAAACGAACTATAAGAAAAAGGTCCTTAGCTAGGTAGAGGTAGAACCGCGAATTCTTAGAAACAAATAAAAGTTTAGATTTTGTGCACCAGTCTCTACTTACCTAAAGCCCTGGACTTATACTTGGTTGGATATTTAAATCCTTTCTTCAAAAACCGCGAATTCTTAAGAAGAAGAGCATACTTTCTCTACCTCGCTAAAAACCTTTGTAGTCAATTCTTCATACAAAAAAAAGTATTTGCACTAGAGCAATCACTTGGTTGACAAACTCCGACATCCCCCCTAGGTGATTACGTAATATATGTGTTAATATACACAACATAATTTTTATATTTTGTTAAATGTGGAAGATATTACCTATTTGAACAATTGCAATTGGCTTCTTTGGCCAGAACAAACAACATTGTATGTAAAAGATTAAAACTTGCGATGACTGAAAAGCACTTTTTTATTCAGGATGTTCGCTATTGGAATGACCTCCCAAACCAATTAAAATGAAAACTCTTTTAAATTATTGTATTCGTTCAAAAGTATGTAACAGGTAGAAGAAAGCTTTTCCTATAAAGTATATATATTCTTGATCAGGATCACTAGCCGAGTCGATCTAGCCATGTCTGTCTGTCCGACTGTCTGTCTGTATGAACGCTGAGATCTCGGAAACTACAAAAGCTAGAAAGTTGGGATTACCCACACATATTATTGGGCTTCCTACGCAGCTTATTTCATCCGAGCGCCACGCCCCCTCTAACGCCTACAATCGCCTACAAACGAATTTAAAGTGTGTCTGGCGCCCACATTTTTAAAGATTTCGGAGAAGTATAAATGCAATTTTGTTGTGTTTAGTTATACTTATCGAAATGTAGAAGAAATTTTTCAAATCGGACCATTCGTTAAAATGTTATGCCCGATTAAAGTTGTATATCTCCATCTCCCTCGCACTTCCTTTCGCTGAGTAACGGGTATCTGATAGTCGGGGCAGCCAACTATAGCGTTCTCTCTTGTTTTAAAATTTCCTTTTTCTTTTTAAATTTTTCTTTCCCTTTTATATGTTAAAATAGTTACTGTCCCATTAAATTAAATTGTTCCTTAGTCATTTTATCATTACCACAAAGTGACCGATGTTACTCAAAAGACATAGTCTTACTTTATCGGGATAATTAAACAAATAAATTAAATTAAATAGTGCAAGTCCCATTATCCATCAGAAAAAAGTAGAAAGGAGAGTGTGTATATATAGTAAACTAAATTTACATTCGCTGAATGTGTTAAAAAATGTTTTACTGTTTTACTGTATTACATTACATTAACAATAAGCCATTAAATAGGGCTTGAGTTCCTAAATCTTAGCTGGTGGCTGAAGAGCCTCCTCGTTCTGCTGCTCGTCCTGCCTATCGCCCTTTCCCTCGTCCTGTCCCCCCAACGGTTCCTTGTCCACATCCTCGTCTATTTTACGTTTCTTGGCATTGAGAAGCTCCCTCTGATCGTAGTCCTCTATGCGCTCCTCAAGTTGGTCGACCTCCAGCCACATTTTAGAGGCTAGGTGCCAACGCGGCGGTGGATTGTTGTTGATCTGGGTCATCAGCGTTTCCAGACGCTTGCGATCCCAGTGATTGGCCTCTTGGCTTCGATTGGTCACCAGGGACTTCAGGTAGCTCATCTGTCGTTCGCCGGAGTTCGGCTTGATCCACCGGTCGGCCGTATCCAGCGGACCGCTATCCACCGCCTGGCAGGCCTTCTCATTTGAATCGGGGACAAACGGTGGGCAAACCGCCGGTTGTTCACAAATTATGATGGAAGCGGCCAACGGTGCTGCATATAGATTGACCGCCGGCATCAGGTGGGTGGTATCTGGTATCTGCAAAGCCAGCGACTTAACCTTGTCCTGGAAGCTCTTGCGCTTCGATGCACCCATTGCCAGGATATCAGTTTGGGTGCCAACCGAACGCTGGGATGTGCGCTCCGCCACCGTCTGCACCACAGGCACATCACTCCGCGATGCGATCTTCGAAATGCGTTTCCTTGGAGCCATGGCTGTAGCTTACAAAATACTCAGCACTTTCGCAGATTTTGCACTTTCCACAAAGACGTACGAGCCTAATTTGACAAGTTCCAATTGACAGGAAAAACTGGTCTACTTAATGCTTAGGTGCTCTTAGAAATATTTAGTATATTGGTAATACATATTTGCCAAATATTATTTGGGAATAGGGCTGTCACCGAAAAACTACAAAACATAATGGGGGCGGCTTGTATGGAAGTTGAACGTTGTTAAGAAATGTAACTATCTTCTATTGCTGGAGAATAGGTAAGTTCAAAAGGAGCCTTTTAATGTCCTAGACTGTTAAACGATGAGGAAACATGGCCTGCGCAGATATCCAATAAGAGTATGCGACGTGGTTTCATATAAGAAATCATACGCCTTGATAAAAAAATTCAAAAACTAAAATACTAAAAATTTCTCAACACTTTACAAAAACTGATTGTAACTAACTAATTGGCGCATATGTTAAAATTAATAATATTTGTATAAATAGCTAATAACTTTATTGCATTTACTTACATACATATTTATTTTACCATGTACCGTTCAGGGTAAAATAAATTTTTATTTGCACACTAATCCTTCGTTTGTTTGTTTTTTTCTAACCGTTCCCTGCTATCAAAAATGGTTATAGCTCTTTGACGCGGGGGTTCACATTTTTGTAAGTTTATTGTTTTTCTTCCCTGATATACAATTCCATTATTCCTTAAACATTTCGCGTTGTCAATTTTTTGTTTTGCCGCCCATAACCGCGACTTGGGCCATTTTGCTCAGTTTGACTGCAATCTGGCTCGTCGAGCTCTCGCTTACAGATTCAACCATGAGCACAACCGATACTGCGACTGTGACCAATAGTTTTACCAACCCGCAGAAGTCATAAAAAATAAGTCGGACTTTCAGGCATGTGTTGCTTGATTCCACAAAAAATATCTACGTAAAATTTCAGTTGTTTTCACCAGGTGAACTTTTCTGAACTTTTTCGGGGGGTTTTCAGGGGAATTTTTCGCCGAAACGTTCGCTGCTCGTTTACATAGGAAATTCCATAGGAATGTTTCAGGGGAACAATTCCTGTCACTTGAACAGCAGTAAAATTCTCAACTTTTAATTCTGAAAGTGCTCAGTATAAGATTTCTATAATTTGTGTTTCTCGTTTATCTATTTCCAGTTTCCAATTCTAACTTCTCTAATTAGATGATCAATTTTGTTCATGCCCGAATACGACCCCCTGAATTTCCCTTGTCTTTTTACATAGGAATTTCCTATGTAAAGTGGTAGCGAAAGTTTCAGCACATACTGAATTTTTCCGGCTTTTTGGATGTACTGAAAATTCGACCCAGCCCTTTATAAAAGCGAATGGGGGTTGTCCAAAAAGTTCATGTACAACCTGCAGCCAATTCCATAGGAAAAATGTACATTTTTCTTGTGTAATGGTCCGACTGGGTATGTGTTATTATACGGGGGTGTCACAGAAATCTCTTCCAACCAAATTTCCCCCCAAAACCAAATCTCGGTGTAACAGAAACCGCTTGAAAATCAAGTACAAGATTTTAAACCAATCGAATAATAGGCCTTGAAGCAAATGTTCCTAAAATCAGAACAAATTTACTCCGAAACTCCTAGAAAACTCTACAGTTTCGATGGGTTGGTTTCCAAAACAACCGTCCCCAAATCCGTCGCCGGTTTCTGTGACACCCCTGATAGTACCCATAACTATGTTTAGCTCACAAGAAATGTTTGAAGTTTTATCCAGATACCACGAAGATGGAAGACCAAAAAAAAATATGTAGTAAGAAAATCGCGTTGGGCATGAAACTTCGCTTCGGAAAATATTCATTTTGCAAAAACTCGACCAATGTTCAATAAAGTGCATCGAACATAATAAAACAATTTTTTCATATCTGAAGTTAACGGAAAACACCTTTTTACTTCTTGAAGTGGAGACTTCTGCTCAAATTTGCAGTGTTTCCCCTTAATGTTCAAAGGTACCTACACTATAAAGAGCGCGCATCTTAAGGTTTTTAGCCGCTAAGGGCACAAACTATTCTTGTCCCTTCACTATTTTTACCCCACTCTCCCCTACATATTTTTAAACAGAGGGCACTTTATCAAATTCTACTTTTTTGGCAAACTTAAAACAAATCTAACTAAAACAAGAGAGAACGCTATAGTCGGGTTGGTGTCCCGACTATCTAATACCCGTCACTCAGCTAAAGGGAGTGCGAACTCTGTAGTCGGGTTGGTGTCCCGACTATCTAATAAACGTAACTCAGCTAAAGGGAGTGCGAGGGTTATAAAAACTTTGATCAGGCATAAGTTTTAAACGAATGGTCCGATTAAAAAAATTTCTTCTACATTTCGATAGGTATTGATAAACACAACAAAACTGCATTCCTACTTTTCCGATATATTAAAATTTTTCAAATCGTATATAGGTTATTGTGGGCGTTAGAGTGGGCGTGGCACCTTTTTGAAATAAACTTGCGCTGCGTAGGAACTCCTAGAATCTGCAAAATGCCAATCTTCTAGCTTTTATAGTTTCCGAGATCTCAGCGTTCATACGGACAGACAGACGGACAGACAGACATGGCTAGATCGACTCGGCTAGTGATCCTGATCAAGAATATATATACTTTATGGGGTCGGAAAAGCTTCCTTCTAGCTGTTACATACTTTTGCACGAATACAATATACCCTTTTACTCTACGAGTAACGGGTATAACAAGAAAGGAAGCTAAAGCTTCGGCCAGCCGAAGCTTATATACCCTTGCAGATAATTCCAATTAATCACAAATTTTCCAATCGTTCCTATGGCAGCTATATGATATAGTAGTTCGATATTGATAAAATTAAAATCGAAATTCGAAAACCTTTAAAAAGAGTCATATCTCGGAGTAGAAGAGAATATAATAAAAACCAATGAAGCAATCATTTATTTCCTAATATATTCCCATTAATTTTCCGAACGTTCCTATGGCAGCTATATGATATTGTCGTCCGATTTTGATAAAATTGTAATCGAATTTCAGAATTAGATAAGAAATGGTATTTCCAAACGTAGGAGGTTATATGTTCAAAAACATCCAAGATATAATTTTTTAAAATTTTTTTTTCCCGATTATTCCTATGGGAGCTTTATGATATAGTTGTCCGATTCGGCTTGTTCCGGCTTATATACTACCTGCAATAGATAGAAGACTTTTGGGAAAGTTTAAGCCCGATAGCTTTAAAACTGAGAGACATATAACCTCCTACTTTTGGAAATACCATTTTTTAAATTCCATTATCTAATTCTGAATTTCGAATAAAATTTTATCAAAATCGGACGACTATATCATATAGATGACATAGGATCGATCGGAAAATTAATGGGAATATAATATGAAATAAATTACTGCTTTGTTGGTTTTTATTGTATTTTCTTCTACTCTGGGATATGACTTTTCTTAAATTTTTTCGAAATTCTATTTTTATTTTATCAATATCGAACTACTATATCATATACACACAAAAAAAAAACTTGGTAAAATCAACTATTATAATTGTCAAACATGCCCCAACCACAAAAAATAGTCAATTCTACTAAGTAAATAGATACTTTCACAAAAACAAATACACAGAATTAACAAAGACACACACCTATATCCTTGACAATTGACAATTTTTTGTGGTTGGGGACTTTTTGACAATTTTTTTTTGTGTGAAGGTGCCATAGGAACGATCGGAAAATTAGTGATTAATTGGAATTATCTGCAATGGTATTTAGGCTTCGGCTGGCCGAAGCTAGCTTCCTTTCTTATTTTTTTTTTTTCATAAAAACAATTGTTTACTCAAAAAATTTATAGGTATACAAATATTTCGCTATCCTATGGGCATTCATTTATTAATCTCCATACACAGAGAAAATTATACGACATTTTAGGTGCCGTTTTCTTGTTAAAACATTTTAAAAATAAAATGCTTTAAATATCCAAAGTAAAATAAAATTTGTATGAAGGCTTCTACTTTTTAAAATGTTTCACCCCTGATTTTGCACCTAAAACTTTTAATGATTTTCTCTGTGTACAATTACGATACAATTTTGAGTCTACACTGAACGAATAAAATTATCACAAAACACTTAGATCGGCATATTCATACTATAGTATACTTACTTAGTATACTAACAAAGTGCTAACAAAGTCTGCGTCATTGGAAAGGTAAATAATGTATTAGTTTCGAAAATTGTCAACAGATGTCGCTTTATTCCAGCAAATGACACATTTTGCATTGCAACTGACTACAGCGTTCCTTATTGACTTCGTGTACAGGATGCACAACTAATGGCTTTTTGCTGATTAAAATCTGTCAGTGGCATACAAGAATCCATTAAATTGAACGGAAATTAGAAAAAAATCGATGCCATGGTAATTAAAATGCATTTAGAAGAAAATTGAATACAAAGGGCAACTTATAATAATGTGTTTAACAGGCAACAGGTCAAATACGTTGCTACATTAGCTTGACTGGCGCCCTCTGGTGGGTGAACTGTACACCCTCGTGAACATTTCCAAATATGAATAACACATCCCCTAAATTTTCCAGTGGTAAGGCAACGGGGCAACCGTTTCCTAGGTGAACTGTGTATGACCGACCACAGCAAATACATGAAAACGTGACACTGGGAAGGAGGGCACTGCAAGAAATGCATAACAAATAACAACGAAAATAAAATCATTGCGCGGATTCTTAGGTTGTAAATATTAAAATAATATTCATTCATTTTATGCAATTTCATTTAACTCATTTTCATTTTTCAAACCTTTTAGAACTTTGAAATATTTTTTTAGTTCTATTTTAGTTATTTGATGCGTAATTTTATGTGGATTTTTAAAATTTGTAAAACAAGAAAGGAAGCTAGCTTTGGGAAACTAAAGTTTATGTACCATTGCAGATCTTTTCTATGGCAGTTATTAAATAATTAATTAGTATAAAGGTTTAAAACATTTTACATTTCGATTGACCTTATGTATGTATATCAGGGATTCTAAATAACAGTTATATAAGACTTTCATTTTATAAGGCCTACTGAGATTTTTAGATATTTTAATCAACAATTTATCTGATTTTTATGCAGTTTACAGACTAGAGCCCTGCATGAATCAACAGTGTTAGGATCATTCTGTCACAGTATGTTTCATTTGTTTAGGTGATTCGTATAATTCGAAGCTTCAAAGTTTCAATGTTTCGAAACATTATAGACGAAATATCTCGAAACAGCGAAATGCCTACTGTGAATAAAAAAATCATTTTTTAAGTTATTTAACCAAAAGTCTACTCCAATTTGAAAATATCGTAAATTTATTATAAAAGCAATGACACAAGTAAAAAATAATGCTTTCTGGGGGACTTAGAATATTTTATAGTGAATATGTTCATGTGAACAATTGTTAATTAAATTTGTAGTTGCTATTTGAAAACATTATTTCATCAAGGTTGGGTTGGATCCTATAGCACTTTTTTTCGGAGAGCAAGTTTCTGGCCCTTGAAAATACTCTCTCTGAAGCAGCGCTACTTGAAGGTATGGAAAAAATTTTTCTTGATAACTTGTACAAAGATGGGACATAGTTCTCATTGTTTTTCCACCAAGCTAGGACATCAAAGTCATCAGAGGATTTCACCTGTAAGTTTAGGTAGCGCTGAACTTCTTTTTCTCACTTTTCTGTAATACAGACATGGACAAATAATAGTTCAATTGTTTTCCAGATTTGTTGACATATACTTTGTGGACAAGAGTATACTCTTATAAGAAGAGTGTTATATTTGACGTTTAAAACAAAATATCGCAGATCGCTGGATCGACTCATCCATGCTGATACTGATCAATAATAAGTATTCTGTATAGGGTCGAAAACGTCTCCTTTATGCGTTTTAAACATCTGACTAAAATTACAAAAAACCTTCTGTAAGGGTATAAAAATCAATATTTTCGAAGAAGTCATTCTCTAAGTGTCGTGGAATATTTAATTTTTGAGTTATCGGCCTTGACATAGAGTTTATAAAAATACTTTACACTTAAGTTTACTGTGAGCGCTGTCAGTGCAAAAAAATCAACAACATTATATATATATATATGATATTATAGTATTAAATTATAGGGTCGTTGACTTCTATCCGCTCATGTTGATTAATAAATTTGGATACAAATCGGCAAATAGTCGATTCTTACGAGTATATCATAAAGATAACATAAAAAAGTGCCACATTTGGGTTTGTAAAATGTTTCTGCAAGTTTTTTTGGCAGTGCATTTTCCGTTGCCTGGCAACCATCAATTTGGGATTCGGTGGCGCAAACAAAGGCGGCAAAGACCACAACAAATGACGGTGTGGAAAATGCAATTGCCAGCGCAGCCGGCGCAGCAAAAACAGGTGAACACGTCGGAGCCCAGGAATGTCCTTCAAGGATGTGCGAGGTGCGTACTGACTCTTCCCTCCAGCCTTCTCATCTTACGCGTGCCAACTTCCCCTCTTGTAGATCTGGGGGAACACCTCAAGTTGTTGGGCTTTCCCCGGGTATTCCCCCTCCAATCCCTGGCCAATAAGCATGGCAGCCTGGCCAGCTTCCACATAGTCTGCGAGCTCCTGCAATGGCTGGCTGGTCTGATGGAACCGGGTGCCACTTTGCCCGGGGGCGTGGAATCAGAGGAGCAGCGGGTACTCCTCGTTCGTTCGGCGACCGAGTTTTTTGTTACCAAGGCGGCCATACGTCTGAATCCCCGGAAACTGTATGCTGCCGCAGCGGTTACGGCAGCGGAACTGCAGAAAGTCACCCGACTACTGACAGCCCCAGGACAAAGCGAAGGCGATCGAGACGAGGAGGACCAACGAGATCAGTTTGGAAGCCTAAATCCCGTCGACATTGGGGACAAAATGGACGAGTTGCGTAAAGCTCGAGAGCTGGCAGCAGATTTAACCCAGCGAGGCTCAACCATATACGAGCTGCTTTCAAAGGAGCTGCTCAACAAAGAAGCCCGGATGTCCCAGGCCCAAAGGCCCCTGGAACTGCTCACTGTGGAGAGGACTCTGAAGAACGCCATCCAAGCCAGTCAGGTGCGCCTGCAGTCGAGTAGGGCTCAACTCGAGGCGGGAAAGGTGGAACTAAATGCGCTGGGCTCCAAGTTGCACCGCCGCCGAGCGGAGCTCGAGAGGACCCGCCAAAGATTGGAGGCACTGCATCGCATTCGACCGGCCCACATGGCCGAGTTCGAGGACTGTGAGAAGGAATTGCAGCAGCTTTTCCAGCGCTTCTTCCTAAGGTTGCATGTCCGCGATGCTCTGAAGTCCCAACTGGAGTTGCGTACCAAACGTGCCACGCCCATAGCCTCGCCCGTTCTGCAAAAGCCCGCAGAGAGCTCCATCCCCTTCATCCCGGAGGGCCTCATAGAAGACGATGACGATGATCTGGACGACGAGGATGAGGACGATGATGGCGGCGAAGCGGTTTCCGGCCTTGACATGGTGGTAAATGGCAGGAGTGTTTTCGGCCTCGACTCGGAGATACCCGATATTCGAGACGAGGATAAGATGATGCAGCAGAACAGCCTCACTTCGGCTCAGGGAAAGCGTCCTGGTACTGCTACCTCCAGAATTCGGCCCACAACGGGACGAAGCAGAAAGGCAGTCTCTCTCGCAGGTAAGGATTTAGATACTCCAGGTTTTGCTCTCATATACTCAATCTAGCCATGTCTGTCTGAATGTACTTCTGTCCGTATGAACGTTGATATTTTAAACAACAATAAGAGCTATACAGTTGAGATTTGACATGCTGATTCTTTAGGATCTGATTTAGCATAAGATTGTAATCCCAATTTGTGAAAGATTTTGTAATATTTAATTTATTTATCAATTTATCAAAATTGTCCAAATGGAAACATTGATTACAAATCTATGAGCTAGAGAAATGCAGATTCTACCAGTTTGCTTCAAAAACGCTCAATCGCAAAAGTCTGTAGCTCTCACAATTTTAGTCCTAAACTGATATTGTATTTAATTTAGTGGCGTCACTGTCAAATTGGCGTCATCTGGAAGTATATTTATTTTGAAATTGGTTAACAAAGAATTCTCTAAAAATTACGGTCCCCCATACGATTTAAGGGCCCCAAAATCGACACACCCCAAAATATATACTTTATAGAGTCAGAAAAGTATCATTCAGTGCGTCACAAACATCTGTCCGCAGTCTGCTAGGGTATACAAATCGCAATACCTTTTGAATGTAAAGTAAATTAACATGTTTGCTGGTTAATATGATCGAAACCACAGGAAGAGGCGCCGCAGGACCAGAAGGAGGTGGTGATGCCAGAGCATCCCGAGGACCCAAAAGAGGTGGAGGGACTGAAGGAGAAGCAGGTGGCACCCATCGAAATGGCCGTAATGGACCCGGAAGCAGTATGCTCAACTCACGAGATGATGACAGCAGCTTCGGGAGCTCCGAAAGTGAACTGGATGTGGGCGAGATCATGGGCATGAGTGGGATGAGCGGCATTAGCGGAATAAGTGGATTGAGCCATATTGCTTTGGGAGCCGGTGATGATGATTGTAAGTGAAGAAGCTATTAAATTATATTTAAAATACTCTGTAAAAATATTTTCTCCTAGTTGATCTCAACTCGATAGATGACATTAGCATTTCAAAGTTAACTGGAGAACTGCCGTTGCGACCTAAGACGGCCAATAAAACAGAGCACCACAGCGATGAGGATTTCTAGGGATAACTAATCATTTTCTACCGATTTTATAAACACTGCAACAGAGTATCAAGTTGTCGCAAATAAATAAAATATATCCAACCAGTAATACGGTTATATCTTACCCTCTGATACTTAAGGAATAAATGTATTTTTTTGCTGAAGTACATTGAACTCCAACATCTACGATGTTTTTAAAATATTGCCGATTCATGGGCACAGTTTGTGAATCGTCCCTGTGAAGGAAGTCAGAAAATTAAAAATTCTAAAACCATTCACAAAAACCTGAAGAGGGGCTTAAAAATGAAGGACATTAAGGTATGTTTGGGTCAAAAATGCATTATAGAAAAAATATTTTTATTTAATTTTTAAGCACTGTTCACAAATGAAGATTTTTAAACTTTACCGTGACTATAAAGTTTTGAATGTGGTTAAGTTAGATTAAACTTTCAAAAACGACGTGTAAATATTTGATTCCGAAAAGAGTAACACAATTTGTTGACCACTCTTGAAGATATATCTCAAAAGACGAAGAAAAATTGTGATTTTTTGAAATTAAAGATACCGCAAATACCTGAGCTTATGGACTACAGGAGTAGTGGCAAATTATGCTTAGAAAAGCTTCATTTATCGAAATAAAATGGTCGCAGGCCCGGACACCGACACATGCAAAATTTCATTGGCTTGCCGTTCGAACTTTCTTTTTTCTCATTCCAAAATATTTTGGAGTATTTGAAAAAGTAATTCCTAGTTTTCATTAATTAATTTATTTCGTTTAATATACATAACATTAATTGATTCATAAAGGTCTTACAATTAATACGCATATATATAGATATAGAGTTATGGATAGGACTAAAAAAGTGTAATTTTTCTGTTGAAGCCACTTTAAAATAAGTTCAGCGAAAAAAATATGTACAAAAGTCGGGGAAATGCGGATTCGAATTGAGGCTCTATTCCCCCTCACATCACCACATCCCGGCAGACGATCTTCGTTTTGGACGAAGCCCTCTGACCCCCGTACAAGTCCGAGGAGGCTGACGACGAATAGTCGATGTGGCTGCCCGCCTGCGACTGTTCTTGCCTGGCCAAAAAGCTATCGGCTATGGCTCGATCCAGACCAGTATATTGGAAATTGGGTGCTCCGTCCAGGACATCCGCCTCTGATTTGCGGCGCTGCCGGCGATTGGCATCCGATTTTCCCGCCCGCCGGCGTCTTCGTTGCCCGTTGATCTCCGCCGACTTGGTGCTCTTATGGGTCCGATATGTGCCGCTCAAGCTGGCCGGATGGGCGTAGAGCACGGATCCCGGACCGGGTCGCATGTAAGGAAGAGTCATCCCACGGTAATGGGGCGGCAGCGGAGGAACCGGCAGCAAAAGTCCAGCTCCGACACCCGGCGGTGGAGGAGGCAGGCGTGTGGGTGGTGGTGGTGCCATCTGAAAAATTTCGAAATTATAAAAAAAACATGAGAGAGTGCAATAGTCGAGTATCAAATACCAGTTACTCAGCCAAAGGAAGTGCGAGAAAGATGGAGACATGCATGCAGTAAAGCGACTTATTGAATTTCATTATTTGCTCATAACTTTTTGTGAATGGTCCGATTTAACAAATTTCTTCTACATTTCGATAGGTAATAATAAGAACAAGAAAATTGCATTTCTACTTTTTGAAAATCTTAAAAGATGTGAGCCGCAGACACACGACAAAAAACGTTTAGGGCGATTGTGGGCTCGGCTGAAACATACTTGATCTGCGTAGGAAGCCCAAGAATATATGTGGTTAATTCCAACTTTCTAGCTTTTATAGTTTCCGAGATCCAAGCGTTCATACGGACAGACAGACAGACGGACATGGCTATATCGACTCGGCTAGTGATCCTGATCAAGAATATATATACTTTATAGTGTCGGAAACGTTTCCTTCTCCCTGTTACATACTTTTGCACGAATACAATATACCCTTTTACTCTATGAGTAACGGGTATAAATATTAGTCAGTATAACACTTCCAACCATTATTATACCCGTTATTCGTAACGGGTAAAAGTCCGTATGTTTGTCTGTATGAACGCTGAGATCTCGGAAACTATAGAAGCTAGAGGATTGGCATTAAGCAAGCAGATTCTAGGGGTTTCTACGCAGGGCAAGTTTGCTTTATGAAGGTGCCCCGCCCCCTATAACGCCCACAAACTGCAAAGAGTTGAAGCGCCCACAGTTTTGTGTATAAACAGTACCAATTTCGTGCCGCCGTTGTTCAACACTGCTGCTGGTGTTGGAAAAAAATGCCAGCTCTAAAAGAGCGCCGAATTCAAATGGATTAACCGGTCACCGCTCCCAATATGTTAATGCAAAATCCAAATTATTTGAAATGGGGCGCGAGAAAAAAAACATACAGGAAGGCATATCTATATTATTGTTCTTAAGCTGAGTAACGGGTATTTAATAGTCGTGGCACTCGACTATAGCGTTCTCTCTTGTATTATTTTTGTTTAAATGTTCCCATAATTTTTATATCGAAAAAAGGAGATTAGGCTCACCCCATTGCCCGCGGTGGAGGGAATCAGCATTATCTGCCGCGAAGGGGGCGTCAGTTTGCGAACCGAAGGTGGCGGTAGAGTTCCCATTTGGGTGGCATACATCCACATGGCTGCAAGCTTCTCGCTGTTCACCTATAGTGCAATAAATTCCATTAAAAATAATGTTCGTACTGTCAATGTAGGTAATTTGTAATTTCAATCCACCTTCTCAGTGCCATTCAAGGACATTGCCTTAATATATTGATCCACCTTTTGTTGGTCCAAAGCCATTCCCGAAGCATTCGATTTGATAATGACGTCACGCAGCTCGCTGTGCTCCGATCTGCAATAAAATAAAATAAAACTGATAAAAAGAACATGTATTTTAATTGTTAATTTAAACTTTAACGAATTTAGATATTTATACGATTATAACACTGCACTGTTTGGTTAATGTATTGAGAAATTCATTATACATATGTTCATATGTATCGCAAAAAGATTCAGTTATGTACTTGTGTACATTGGACTTTACTGTAATTTTTATAGTTTTTATGTTGATTTTTGATTTTGTCTTGATGCCAAATTAATAGAAATATTCGAATACTAACGGAAAAATACCACTTTTAACAGAAAAATAAAAAGATACTTAAAATTATAATTTCTAGTATTATCCGCAGCCCGTTCTAGATAGAGGTGGAGAAACATCGATGTTCGCAAATATCGATGTTTTCGATGTTTTCAAAAAAAACATCGATGAAACATCGATGTTTTGAAAAATTATATAATTTTTTTTTTAACTTAGTGTAGAAGTATGGCGCCACTGAAAGACTTTTATGTTTCAAATTAAAACAAAAAATCAAAGGCTTTATTCGCAAACAAATTAAAAAAAAAAGATCATCCGAATTCTATGAGATCATCATATTCACGCTATGGTACTATAGAATAGCATTATGGTTATAGGATAGATAAGTTAAGAAAAATATCTTGATTTTTGTTGATGAACATTAACGCTTCAGACTTGTGCGGCGATCCGACACTATATGTCCAGCTTTGCTGAAGCACCTCTCCGACTCACAGGAAGTCCCTGGTATACAAAGGTATTTAAGTGCAACCTGTTTTAGCGGTTCGTATATATCTTGACTATAAAAAAAATAGTTCTTTAAAATTTGCGATAATAACTTCATCAAGATTCACCTTTCAATATTTTAGTGGGTCGCATGCTTCGGGCTCGTTTTGGGTTTTAATATGTTGCCTTAGTAGGATCACAGCGTCGGCTCGCGGTGAATTTATCTTCGATTTTTATTTAAAATCAAGGAATGAAAAAACCGTTTCTCCAAATTTGGTGATGTGCCAAAAACATCGATTGTGGCAAAAAACATCGATGTTTCTAAAAATTTCTAAAACATCGATGCATCGATGTTTTCATCGATGTTTCTCCACCTCTAGTTCTAGAACATCGGTATTTTGAGTCACTGAATGCACGGCCACACTGGGGCCCTAATCGATTTATTTGTAAAAAAAAAACCATAAATCCGCAAAGTTTTCGCTGATTAACGCAAAACTGTTCGCCCCGTAGCCTAGTGAATCAGATCGGAGACCTCACGTCGCCGCCTACATAAGCCCGCAGACTATATACCCGATATTCCAGGAATTAAATAAATCAACTATAAGAGGCAGCAGCACAACAACAACGCAAGCTCGCCACGTCAGTGGGAGTGAGCGAGAGCGCATTAGCGAAGCGCACGAGAGGGAGCAAGAGGGATAGATTGAAAAAGTAGAAATATGTTTAGTAACATTAAGGAGCGTTTTATATCGGCCATCGCGCCGGATCTTCCGCCTCTGCCAGGCACAGGCGAGCGGGGCAGTGGCTCCGGAAGCGGTCACCACCACAATTCGGCGCACCAGCGACTTCGGTTCGGTGGCTCCAACGCTCAGCCGATGCCGGACAAATTTCCCTACGCCCGGCCGCCCTTTCTGCAACTTCTCACATCGGACGAACTGCGCGCCTCAGCGGACCACAATGTTCGCCCCATCATCGTGCCGCGGGACATCAACCTGCTTCCCTGGGGCACCGGATACGCCGAGTGCGTCAATTCCGGGAAATCAGAGTGGAACGAGGACCAGGGCGCCTTTTGCCGGTGAGTGGGCCAGCCGATGGAGGTTACCACATCTTACTTTTGATTTGGTCCGCAAACTCATTTGTTTGGACCTAGAAAAATAACAAATAAGTGAGCCGGCCTTAGAGGTGGATTTAATCACTATATTTAGTCTCCTACTACTTTGTTGAGCTCTTTTTTAACCATGTATAAATCAAAATGTAATGTATTGCAGTCACTTTGGCGAAACCAAGGTTATACAAAATGTAAACATCTTTTCTTATGATTTCATTTGCATTTTAGACCAGATCATCGCCATAATAATGAAGGGATCATAAAAATCTTCTAGAAAGCGAAAAATATTCACACGCAAACAAATATTAAAATTTGTAATTCTTAAAAAAAATATTTTTAAAGTCACGTACATTTAGGTATGATTACATTTGTATATTTATTCTAAGTAAATTGTTTTACGCTGTAAATAATTTTATTAATACTATCTATCTCTCTAATCACTTACTACACTCATACAAATTTTCTTTCTAAAATTTAGAAATCTCGCCTTAGAATTGCCAGCCTTTGGAAATGAACAAAAATTAGATTTAAAGGCAAATTTGCAAAGCTAAGAACATTTTTTGTCCATTTCCAAACGCTGGTGATAAAAAACTTTTATGAGTGTAGAAAAATATTTTGTAATCTTGATAAATAGTACACAGAAATATTAATGCGATAAGAAGGTTGCCAAAATAAGTTGAGCCATTTCTGTGGCATCCCATATGCCTTTTAATACCACATTAAGATCACTATTTTATAAAGCCAAAAAATAACACAAAAAATATGTGTAGATACCTATATGAATAGCCAGTTCCTATCAAGTTAGTAAGTACTAAAACATTTTTGTCAGTACTACAAGGCATAGTCAAAGCTGGCTTCCTTTCTTTTTATTATTTTTTTTTTAAAAATCTTCTCTGAAGGTTGCTTGACTATTACTAAAACTCATGAGTTAATGTTGAAGAGGGATGTAAATATTTAAATTAATTTATTCTTAGAAAAGTGTCAAAAATCGTAGAGAAACAACTTAGATTATTGTTTACACATGTTTAAGATAGCGTTTTGATTTAGGTGCATGTCACTTTTTAGTGCCCTGCAAATGGCGTTGCTAAAAAAATGTTTCTGGTATGGAAAATTATACCTATGTATTTATATTGTTAAGGGAATTCATAAAATGAAATTACGTTGGTACAGTTATTAAGCGACAAGCCTAACAACGTATGCTAGCGATAGTGCAAATAAATAAATATTTGCATTGTTCACATGTACATACGAATAGAATGCCACAGATAACTTGTAGACACCCAGACTAAAAGGCAATAGTATAGCTTCTTCAAACTATCTCGTTGTTTAGTATAAGAAGCTGATAATGAAAACTTTGTAATTCAGATTTCCAAAATTTAAAACAACAACAGTTTTATGTAAAGGAACTCGTATTGAGAGTACATATTGGAATTTTAATATATTGTCATCCACCTAATCCTTTTCATTTTCTCTAATTTTGCAGGCAAGTTCTTTCGGATCCGGAGCACAAGCACCCAGATCTCCCGTACACATACTTCGGAATTTTCGACGGACACGCCGGATATGGAGCAGCACTGGCGGCCTCGCACCAGTTCCATCATATCCTGCACGAGAAGCTAGTGGACTGCCTGGAGCTGCTCCTGCCACGGGATGCGGACGCCACCAGTGGTGGAGGGGATGGAGGCACAAAGCTAAATCCTACATTCCCGCACCCCATCTACTTTCAGCGCCGGGTGACCAAGGACGAGCTAATCATCGGTGCACTGGAGAGTGCCTTCTTCAACATGGACTCGCTGATAGCGCAGGACAGTGATCGTTATCGAGACGCCGGCGGCTGCACCGCCTGCGTTTCATTATTTATTGATGGCAAAATGTATGTGGCCAATGCCGGCGACTCAAGAGCTGTGCTCTGTCAGCGCCGTGCCACTCCCGATAGGCCACAAACGGATGCGCACTCTGGCATTGAGCCGGATCCACTAGAAGCTAGCTGTTACCCAGTGCCGTTCTCCGCGGATCACACGCCTGAAACAGAGCGCGAACGCTTGCTGAATGTAGCCAGATTGAAGCCACACCTAATGGGCCAACATTATGTGGCAATGGAGTACGCCAAGCGGCCGCACATCAAGGACATGGGCCAGCGCATTCTCTGCCGGCAGGGCACTATGCGTGGCTGGACCTACAAGACGCTGACCAGGGAGGATCTCCGCATGCCGGTGGTGAATGGCGAGGGCAAGAGAAGCCGCTTACTGGGCACACTGGGAGTGACGCGTGGCTTTGGCGATCACGAGCTGCTGGCCATTAACACGGGTATACAAATAAAACCCTTCCTCACCCCCCATCCCGATGTGAGGCAGCGAGATCTTACGCAGGTGGTTTGCATTTCGGATGAGGACAACCGCGATGGAGATTACGGAGTGCTTGTTATGGCCACTGATGGCCTGTGGGATGTTTCCGAAAATGAGGGCGTTTCACGCACTGTCTTCCAGACGCTCTCCAAATATCCTACGGAGAAGCATCGCTATACGATGGTCGCCCAGGAGCTGGTGGCCCGTGCTCGTGGAAAAATCAACGACTCTGGGCATTGGCGTCTCGCCGATAGCAAGGCAGCAGCCACTGTTGATGATATCTCGGTGATTGTTATTCCGGTTAGCCAGTATTACAAAGAACATGTAGAATGGACGCAGAACTACAAACGGGATCTCGAGCATCGAAGGCGCCAGGCACAGGCGAACATGGCCCAGGAGGCGGTCAATGTCCTCAATGGCGTAATTGCCGAGGAAGCTCACGTCGTCGAAGAGGAGGAGGAGGGCGAGGTGATTGTGCACGAGGCAAGAACTTCCCAAAAGCAATCGGAGAAGCAACATCAAGTGGAAGAGACAGTCGACGAGAACCTGGTGGTACATCTGACCCCCTCGATGGAGCAGGTGCAGCTTAATGACACGGATTCAACAGGTAAGATCAAACGTCCAAGTTATTCCACAAACAACAGTAGTTTTGACAACCTTAAATCTCCTAAAAAATAAAAAGAAATTCTAGATTGCCCTATCCACGAAAACTGTTTAAAATACAAGTACTCTTGTAAATATATTGCCTAAAGCTACATTTTATTTCAACTAATTGTATGTATTCCAGCGTCCGACATCGGTAAGGAGAAGGATACTGATAAGGACAAAGACGCCTCGACAACGCGACAGCATTCGCATTCATCGCTCCAAAAGGGTCGCAAGGGCAAAGGCAAACACTAGAATATATGTCCTGCCGCACAGGCCGACGTATTAAGCTTATATTAAAAGGATAAAGATGCGACAGCTATTGACACATCTATATATTTTTACACTCCACACAGAAGAACAAATTCAACACATTCAAAGTTTCTACATAATTTGCTTATGTACAAACCAAAAAAAGCAAGTCAACTTAATTGCAATGTACAATTATTTGCTGTAATTAAGTGTATTTATTTTGATCGAAAACGATTAATGAAAGAACAAAGCGCCAAAGTAATGGTCGACAATTTTTCAATTAACACAAATTAAAACCTTATGATTCCAATTGAAAACATACAAAATCAGAAATTAAAAAGTATTTTAAGCTGTGTAAAACATAAACAGAACAATAAAGTAAAATAAAACAACAATTACTGTTAAATAAAAATGAGCGAGAGAATTTTTAGATGTTCCAGTTCCACTTTAAAATAGTTTTAAAGGAATTCTGCATCACTGGTATCCAAAACATGATTTTGAGCTAATAATAATGTCTAAACCTATTTTGATATAAAAAACCTTTAGGTCACCAATGGTTAAATGAATCGGTAAGGAAGCCGAGCTTTAAGATGAGTTTATGATTTGGTCTATTACCGTGGTATTGCTACATTCCGAAAGACTAACGTTGATTGAGTCAGTAGTCCCCAGAGAATTAAGTAATCAAGAAAATTATAATTAACTACCAATAAAACAAGAGAGAACGCTATAGTCGAGCCCCTCTACATTTATATATCCGTTACTCAGCTAACCAAATTCACGTAACTAATAATTCAATTTAAACCATTTTTGGCATTCCGATAGATATTGACAAATAAATTACATTTTACACAGAATTTTTTTTTTCGAAAATTTGGGCAAAACAAACTTGTTCTGTTTGAGAGCGTTAAAGTGGGCATGCCAATTTTAAGCTCTAGCTTTTACTTTTACTATACGTTTTTATTGAATGAATAAATTTTAGATAGGTTGGTGGTTATTCTACCTACCTTGTTAATGAAACAATACTCTATTTTGTAAAGAAAATATTGATTTTTTACCATTTTTATACGTTACTCGTAGAGTAAAAGGGTATATTGTATTCGTGCAAAAGTATGTAACAGCTAGAAGGAAGCGTTTCCGACCCCATAAAGTATATATATTCTTGATCAGGATCACTAGCCGAGTCGATCTAGCCATGTCCGTCTGTCCGTCTGTCCGTCTGTCTGTCTGTCTGTCCGTCCGTATGAACGCTGAGATCTCGGAAACTATAAAAGCTAGAGGATTGGTATTTGGCATGAAGATTCTTGGAGTTCCTACGCAGCGCAAGTTTATTTCAAGAAGGTGCCACGCCCCCTCTAACGCCCACAATACCTTATATACGATTTTAAAAATTTAAATATTTCGGAAAAGTAAAAATGCAGTATTATTGTGTTTATCAATACCTATCGAAATGTAGAAGAAATTTTTTAAATCGGACCATTCGTTTAAAAGTTAGGCCTGATCAAAGTTGTATATCCTCTATCTCCCTCGCACTCCCTTTAGCTGAGTAACGGGTATCTAATAGTCGGGGCACCCGACTATAGCGTTCTCTCTTGTTAGTTATTAAGATAGATAAAACGAAAGTTTCTCGCTCGAGAAAAAAATAGAAATGGATTTTGCGGAAGTACATTCAACACCAGATTTTTGCGAATTCTGATGGAATATTTTATTGCGATTTGTTTAAGAATGTAGTCCAATCATGTCGCTGTAAAATGGTTTTGGTTTTTCTCAAAAATTGTTTAGTTTAGCTGAGGATCAAAACTCATGTGGAAATATTTTTTATTCAAGTTTAAAACTTTTTGGCTTGGTGGACTCTTTCGTGGAAATGCCCATATACTATTTTACTCTACGAGTAAAGTTCCAAAAACGACCTTATCTAAAGCGATAAAACATAGAAATTATTAATTTGCTGTATGCTTATCAAACCATTGATAAACGTAAGCCGCAAATAAAATAATAATTCACTACAACCCTATTAAATCAAAACAATTTCGAACTTTGAATGTTTATTTCATGTTTTAAATCATCTCTCTTGACTTTTTTTATGATTTAACTTTACAATAACTTTGAATCGATTTCGATTACAATTAAAGTGTGGCTCATTAATTTGTTAAATAATTATTTGGTTTAATGAGATTTGTTTCATACGAATATATAGTTCTGGAAGCTGTAAAAATCTACTATGAAAATATATGTACGTAGCATCCGTATATATATTTGGTATGTAAGGGAATTTAGTAGACATCCAGGTCGAGTTCAAGGTCTGATTATAATAATTATGGTGAGTGTTGTGAATGTTGAACTCTGGAATCAAGATCTGGGTTATTTTCTTTTGCTTGGGGATTGTTTGCCGTCTCTGTCTTTTTTGTGTAGGTTTTTCAACAATTAGTATTTTTAATGTTATAGGTCACAATATAAAAAATACATATGGGCTTTAAATAAATAGTGCTACAAGTCTTTTCTAACCGAAGGGTCCATACTGACATTAAATTCTGGAAGAGTTTAATCAATGCAATAATCTTTCTTCAATTTAATTTTGTTCAAATTTGTTGAGGTGTTAACCGAACATTTATGGAATTTGTTCTATCATGTTTTGAAACTGTAAATTTGGTTTAATTATATATATTGAAACTTTTGCTTCATACTGCTCAATATTTTCTACAAATTTACCGAAGCCACAATTTTTGTTCAATTTTTATTTCAGGGTGTTTTTGAAATGAAATAATTTTTTAATCAAAATAAAGTTAGTGCCTTTTTAAAATTTTGTTTACACCTCAGCTAGCTAATTTAATATGTATTTTTGGATAAACCTTCACCTTTTTCCTTCACACCGTTAAAATACACTGTTTATCATTTTGTGAAGATATCGGTTTTAAAATTTTTTGCAAGTTTAACTAACATTTTCTAGGTGGTGTATATGCAATTATTGTTTTTTGTTAGCAGTAAGTTTAGTAGTGGCACAGCGCGTAAATCTTATTAACATACACACACACACATGTACACACACAATACACAACCTCTCAAAACACACACACATTCAGCCAAATAAGCCCCAAAAATGTCGGAGAAACTTTTGTTTTCAAGATGACATAGCTTGCTTAAAAAGTGATTTCGATTCACATGAATCTTGTACATATTCTTATTCGTTTTTATTCCATTTTAGTTTAGTATATCTCTTTTAATAATTATTTTAACACAGTTTTTAACAAGTTTTTATTGGCAAAAATTGAATTGCAAACGAAGTAGCGAAGAATTTGCTTATAGAATCACATTTTTAGTTGTCTTTCTTGTGGCAAAAAAGATGCTGATCGTTTGATGTTTAATCGATGGGGCGACACAATCATATCTGTATTAAAAAGTTAGTTAAAGGAATGACTTTACGACTTCGGTTCTGAACCACCATAGTGTAATTCAGAACGTTCTGGTTAAGGTATTGTAAAACGATACAACTTCAGTTGGAAGACATCAGCAAACGAAATGGGAAACCAATTTTATGTTGTCACACTGTTTTTCAATATGTACGCGATGAGTTGAAACGTCCAATTTTCAGTACTATAAGACAGTGAAAATGTTGGATTTAGGATTCATAGCCTTGCAGAGGATATTATAATTTTGGTCAGAAGTTTGCATCGCTGTGAAGAAACATCTCCCACACTAAAGTATGTGGTACACATATTCTTCATCAGAATCAACAGTCAAGACGATCTAGCCATATCCGTCTGTCCGTTTCTACGTAGTATATTAGTCGGAACGGATCGGAATAGACAACTGTATCATATAACCCCCATAGGAAGGATCAGAAAATTAATTGCAAATAATAAGAAAATGGACATAATTGGTTTTTGGTTTTAGAAATACACAAATAAATCAAAATGTTAAATATTGTGCAGCTAATTTATTTAGCTGCCATAGGAACGATCTGCAAGGGTACATAAACTTCGGCTTGTCAAAGTTATATTCATTTCTTGTTAGCTAGGAATTAAATTACAAGAAGACCTAGTAATTTAAATTAAAGAATATACTAAATCAAATGATCTGGTTTTAATATCCTTTGCCTTATAATCCCGAAAATAATAGTTTCATCCCACGCTTTGTTGTATGTATGTACATAAACAGCATAATCTCGTCCTTATGCAAACCATCTTATAGTTTCTTAGTTATTTGTGCAAATTGACATTTCAAGTAAAAATTTGTGGGAAACTCTTGGTTAGTTTTCTTTTGTTTTTTGTCGACTTATAATCTTTTTACACAGTTTTTTTTAGCTTCATTATGTTTTTTTTAGTTTGGCGATAAAAGTTATTAATAATAATAGAAAATGGATTGTGGCTCTTACTCTTGTTTTTTTTGTGTATTCTTGTTTCGCTTTTCATTTTAATTATAATTAATTAGATTAACAACAATAACACGGTGATGTTGAAAAATTTAGCTACGATTAATTTAATTAAAAATATGTATGCATTTTGTTTTATATGTTGTAAACTTGTGTGTGCGAATTTCGATTTCGATTTAAGGATAAATACTGTGGGATCAGGCGTCATCTGGGATGATCCTGGTGCCACATATACATATGCTCTCGAGGCCCTGGCTTAAGGAGACGTTATATAAATAGCTATATATGTATATAGATGTATATCCGTATCTTTATAGTTATATATGTGTATATAGATGCCTCGCATTTTGCTTTTTGGCCTTGGCATCTTGGTATGCTTTCATATAAAATAAATAATTAACACCTTTTGTCAAATACTTAAAGTTTGGCCTATTCCTCATAAGCCTAAACTACGCGCAGCTTGGCGCTGCGGCAGCGTTTGCGGGGATTACCCAGCAGATGTGGATGTGGACCAAGCTTGTGCACATTGCCAATGACGAGACGACGCGGTATGGCACAGCAGCATTGGATTAGAATACTATAGAGTCGGAAAACTAGCCGAATTAATTGCCTCTTGGCCTGGCGCCGCGGACACCATGCTGTGGCCCAGGATTAGGAGTGCAGGTTGGCTCTATCTTTAGCACGCCTCTTGGCTAACATCGATAGTTCTACGGGGCCCACATTGGCCGCCTGCGGTATGGCAATGGCCCGAAACGTAGCATCCACAGCTCCCCTTAAAGCCATCGAAATGTGATTCTGCTGCTGCTGCTGGGCGCCTAGCGAAAGTTGTGATCCGGGCGCCACTGCATACTCAGTCAGCTGCACGCCGCTGGCAAATTGTTCCCGCAGCCAGGCATGCTCAAGAATTTGTCCTACCGTCGGCCGATTCTCCGGCACTATGTGCAGCATCTGGCGCAACAGTTCCTTGGCTGGCACACTGACCAGTGCCCAGCGACTGCTGGTGAAGTCAATGTGTCCCGACCCGATGCGCTTCAGTATTACGTCCGGCGAATCGTTCGGAGTGCTGGCAAAGGGCGTCCGGCCGGATAACATGATGTACAGGAGGACGCCCAGCGACCAGATGTCGCAGGCCAGGTCATAACCCTGCCGCTTCAGCACCTCGGGCGCCACAAAGTTGGCTGTATAACAGGGCGTCATCAGGAGTCCGTTGTCTGCGCGCAGCTGCTTGGCGAAGCCTGGATTAAAATCGAAAGGTTATTCCTGGTCCACAAGAAAGGAGTACTCTGACAGATAAAGACTTGCAATAGCTTTCCTACTTAACGAAAATAAGTTGATAAATCATGGTCAGCTTAATATTAAGCTCAACCTAAATATTTGTACTAAAAACTTGAAAACCGACTGCAAGTCTCTATATCGAGGATAAACCCACGCCTCCAACACTCACCCAAATCGCAGAGCTTAAGGGTCTCAGGAGTCTGTCGCATGCTGGCATATATCATATTCGAGGGCTTCAGGTCTCGATGCACAACGCCATGTTCATGGAGATATGCTACCGCGGATGCAATCGTCCTTAAAACGGCGCTCGCCTCGCTTTCGCACATCTGACCTACGGCCAGTATGCGGTCGAGCAGCTCCCCGCCTTTCAGAAGCTCCATTACTAGATAGGCGGAGCCCACATCCTCGTAAACTGAATACAGAGTGACGATATTCGGGTGGTTGCCATACCTTAACATAATCTCCACTTCCTCCCAGCAATCGGCGGATGTGGATGTAGATGCGGCGGCCACAGCGGCCTTTTCGATTACTTTAACGGCGTAATGTTTTTTGGAGGCGCGATGCTCGCACAACCGGCAAACGGAGAAAGTTCCACGTCCCAGTTCTTGCAGCAGATTATAGTCAGCATGGAAGTTGCCGGGCAGGACACCGGGTAAAGTTCGAGGCGCACCCGCCGGAACAGCAGGAATAGGAGCTATATTGTGCAGTGGACTGGCACTAGTGGAACAGCTATTCGAGCCGGCACATTGACCTTCTAGGAGAACAGGAGCCACGAAGCTAAAGCCACGGAAAATTTCATGCGCAGATGCGGAGATTGGACCACCCGGTGAGTCCCTGGGGGACTTCGAGGTGTACTCTACATCAAAGTAGAAGGCGTCGTCACGGCTTACCGCCGGTATGAAAGGCGGACGCACCTGCTTTCGCTCCAATCTCACCCAGTCGATAGTGGCGAAGAAGCAGTGCGCCTTGATGTCCAGTATTCCTTGGGTACCCGCACCCAAACGATTCTGAGGATTTCTTTTGAAGAGGGCCCGTAGCAGGGACTGTGCCTCCGGCGACAGATTTTCCGGCATGCCCAACTTGCTCCTTAGGATCTGATTCATAGTTTCCTGGCGGGTTTGGCCATGAAACGGTAAATTCCCCGTTAGCATTTCGTACATGAGCACCCCGAAACTCCACCAATCGGCGGCAAAATCGTGTCCCTTCCGGTTTACAATCTCCGGCGCCATGTACTCCACGGTTCCGCAAAAGCTGTAGGTTTTAGATCCATCTAAAGGCTGCTTGGACAGACCGAAATCCGTCAAGGCTATATGACCATGCTCGTCAAGTAGTATATTCTCTGGTTTAAGATCCCTGTAGATGATACCCAACGAGTGCAGATGGTTCATGGCCAGCGCCAGTTCTGCCAAATAGAACTTAACGTCTTCTTCGGTAAACATTACTTCTTTGGACAGGCGGGTGAACAGATCGCCGCCACGAAGGAAATCCAATATCAAGTAGAGTTTGCCGGGGGTTTGGAAGGCATAGTGCAGGCGCACGATGAAGGCATGCCCCACGTCCGCCAGGATCTTGCGCTCGTTGGTACTCCTGACGCGATCCTTGACTTTAAGGGTGGCCTTCTTGAGCACCTTCATGGCGTACAGGGTACCAGCATCTTTCCCTATTATCTTCCGCACCAGAAACACCTTGCCGAAGCTACCTTCGCCTAGGACACGAAGGAGTTCGAACTGCGACGGATCGGCCTTGTCGTGACCCTCTTTTATGACCTCTTTGAGCTCGAATTCGTTTTCGGTTTCATCTAGCGGTTCGATGTCTTCAGGTCCAGGTGCTCCTCCTCCAGCTGCCCCTTCTCTTCTGCCTCCCTGGGATTCGGAATCACTCAGCTCCATGAGTTCTGGGGGCGCGCATAGTGTTCGATGCACTGGTCTTTCTCTGGAAAATTCCTGTTCTGCTGCCGGTGAGATGTGATGCTGCTCAAGGGCAGCTTGCAAAGCGGATTGCTGTTGCACTTGATGCAACTGCTGGCGACGCTGCGATGAGGTCACCGTGGTAACGGACGAGGTGACTCCGCTGCTGCCGCCACCACTCTCCTCGTCCTCGGTGGGCGTGTGCTCCATGGGCGTGACCGCGAGGCTGCTGCAACCAGAAGAGGTAATCTGCATGCGCTGGCGCAGCTGCAGGCCCAATCCTGTGCTACTGCTGCACTGTTGCTCCGCATTGTTGTTGCTGCTGGTGGAGGACACATGCTGCTGCTGCTGCTGAGGCTGCTGGCGGAGATCCTTTTGGGAATCGGCCAGCGGCATGACTTCGATAGCTGCTGGCGTTGTGGGACTGCTGCTCCTCGCTGTTTTTTCTTTACCTGACCCTGCAGCGCCTTTTTAGACAGCCAGTGCTTGTGGTCCCACCTGCTTTTCCTCCTCCTCCTCCTGCGCCTCCTCGGCTCTTCCCCCTCCTTCCGATTTCTCTTTTCTTTTTTATTACTTCCGCTGCGTGGGCGTCGCTGCCGACTGCGCTGTTGCTTCTCCGGATTTCTCTGCTTTCCGTGCTGCCCTGTACGGCCAACAAGCTGCACTTTCTTAATGCGTCCCCGTTGTATACGCCGTCTGCTTTGCTATCCGCTCAGCAATCCGCACAGCTGTGTTGCTTCTTATCACTATTATTTACACATTAAACAATAAATAATGTTTTTTTTAGAGCTGCAAAAAAATCGATGTTAACATCGATTACAGCGATATTTTGGTTTGGATGAAAACATCGAATCCGTTCATTGCAATCGATGTTTCAGTATTTCGGTATTTAAAAAATTTACATGCTCAAATCGACGAAATTCGTCTGTCATCTATGAAAGAGAGCGAGAGGCAAATAGGTGGTCGCACTACTCATGAGACACGAACAAAATACCACAAAAATTTAAGAAATTTGAAGCGCGTTGGTAACCGCCTAAAGTGAACTCGCGGAAAAGGTTAATATATTATTATTTTTCCCCTAGTTTTGAAAATCTGTTTAAAAAGATGTAATGCAAAAATTGTTTGCGACTCATTCACACAGACGCCGTTGTTGCAAAATCTGCTGATCAGCCAAATTCCTCTCTTTGTTCAGCAAATTCCAAAAAGACCAAGTAAAATTTAAAAAATGAAAGTATACCAGCAAAATACTGGTGCTTTACAACAGTAATAAGATCAACTACCAAAATACCAGAAAATTATATCGCGTACTCTCTGCACACGGCTGCTTGAATAACTGTTGGAATTTTAACCGCATGCTTGTTCACATGACTTTGAAAGATCGTAAATCATTCGTAAATTAAAAAATTAAAAATCGAGCTTCCCAAGGGGCGGGTTTCAGAAATCGCTTTGCCACCGATATATTAGCCAATAGTATCGGCGATACAAATTAGTAGATTTTATTCAAATTATACTTAATAATATACATACATATATAGAAATAGTGTTTTTCTTAAAAACAGAAAAAAGGTTTTCAAATAAAAGACATTTTTTAATACACTCAAAAAAAAATTGGACTGCAATTTTAGAAAATCGCCATATTTTCCTTACATTTAAAAAAAATGTCTGTGTCTGTTTTTCTGAAATATTTTTCTTACAAATAAAAAAAATTTTACCCTTATCAGATCAGCTTCTCTCGTTATACAAATTTTAGAAAATTTTACACTTTTTAGAAAAAAAATTTTTTTAACTAAGAAAAAAATGCATTTGTTTGTCGAAAATCTACTTTATTGGTAGCCTGTGGCTATATAGTGGAAAAACATTTATTATAAAGTCATTGTAATCACAACACTAAGACCAATTTAAAGAACATTTTAAATTTGTTATAATATTTTTTACTTTAATGTCATCGAAATCTATCATAAGCGTTCAACAGAAAAAAATGGATGACTGATGGATCAGTATCAGTGATCAGTGATCATGTTGTTCTGCTAAACGATCACTGTAACGAGGAGTAACAAAATGTACGGAGGCATCGTCATTTTCCCCAATGCCTTTACTTTACTTCTACCTCTCTCTCACTTGCTTACTTGCAGATTTTGTAAAACTGTAAATGTGATTTTGTTGTGTTTACAAATACCTTTCGAAATGTAGAAGAAAATTTTAAAATCACACCCTTCATTAAAAGGTTATAAGCAAATAATAAAATGCAAGCAGTGCAAGCAGTCGCTTTGCTGCTTACATAGCTTCATCACCCTCGCACTCCCTCCACTCGACTATACCATTCCCTCTTGAAATTTTTGAAGACCTCTAACAAAATGATTAACAAAATTGTATTTGTTATGTACAGTGTATGTATTTGTTAAACTAAAAAAAGATAAATGTTTGAAAGCTCTACTCACTTGGTGCAAATCTGGAGGGCACATCTATAGACGGAGACAATACTAACCACGAAGTGCAGGAAAAGGGCGAAAATTAGACCGCAGGCGGCGGAGACCTCGCTGTTGGCATTGATCAAATCGAACTGATAAGGGATACAGATATTGAGACGACTGTCTTTGATACGGAGATCCAAAATTATACCTGTTCGCCTTTTTGCTCCGCCATCCTATTGAGATCCCGGGACAAACCAACGCCGGAAATGGCCAGGGCCAAGGTGCTGCTAGCGATGCAGACCAAACTGAGGGCCAAAAAGGCCGTCTGCGTTTTGCGCATGCTCACTACTCCAAGGGAACCGGTAACGGCCGCTATTAGTCCCGTCCAGACGCCGCATCCCGCTGTAGAGAGGGCTGCCTCTCGGACAATCAGGAGCGATCCCAGGGCCACCAGGGAAATGGCCAGGAGCAACTGCAGAGTGCCCAGCACTATTTGCAGTGGAAATGCCGAGCAACATTCATTACTCGCCTTCCGCTTGCGCCGGTCTTTTGAAAGCGACGAGGAGGCACTGCACCCGCCCTCGCTGCCCTCCTTGTACTTGATAAAGTCCGGTGGACAGCGCTGTTTCCGGCTGATCCTGGAGTCCAAAGTGTTAGTCGCACTCTTGGTCGCATTCACCTAGACACAAAAGGAAGAATTCAGGACGATTTATTTCTGAGTGTAAACAAATTATAAATATTGTCTCACAAGTAATACAATTCAGTTTGCTTACGGCTGTTTCCCCTTCCGCAATGCGTAGCTTATATACACACAAAAAAAAACTATGTAAAATCAACATAGAAAAATAGTGGTTCACTATTTTCTGAATTTTTCATGTATTTTGTTGTTTTATTTCTTTGGTCATTGAATTGTATTTAACAATTAAAATAGTAGAAAACCTATTTACAAAATTTTTATGTATTTTGTTGTTTTATTCATTTGGTAAATTAATAGTAACGTCTTAATTAATATCGTAGGAAAACTATTTTATTTGTTTGTGTGTATTTTGGTGTTTTATTCTTTTGGGCCATTGAATAGTGACACCACAATTAATATCGTAACACAACAATTTTTTTTCGGCTAAAATTCTATTTTGTAGGTCATCTACTATTTCATAGGTAATCTACTATTTTTTTGGCATTTTCCATTTGTATGGGCAGTTTTCACTATTAAATAGTTGATTTTACATAGTTTTTATGTGTGTAGTAAGTATAGATATATACTTATTCAAAGCATTATAAACTTCTGACCAACTAACTATACCCTTTGCAATGGTTTAATACAAAAATCTATTAGTTTTCAAATTGAGCTGTTTTTTGTGGGGCTTACCTGGTTGGGATGTCGCGAGACCATCGCCTCCTCCAGCTGCTGCTTGAATTCCTGGTGCGAAATCATCTTAGGCTTATTGTCCTCGTCAATCCTGGCCTTGGCCTTTTCCGTATCTAAGTCCAAGGCTGCGGAAAGGAGTTTTATTGCCGGCGGCTTCTCATCGTAGACTGGACTCGAATAAATGTGACTCTGGGCATCCTGACGTGCCTGCTCCTGATCCTCCTGCTGTTTTCGCTCTTCGTCCCTTTGTAGCATGCCAATTTGCGAGTTGGTCAGACTTTCTGATCCCGTCGCGTTCGTGGTATTTGTGCTTTGCTCGATGGTGCTCACCACCTGGTGGAGTTCCTCGCGATTCAAGCTGCGATCCACAATGGTGTCCATGCTCCCCGTGGTGGAATCATGAGAGTCTATGGTTCGGGCCGGCGATGCTGAGTGGCGGCCATTGAAATCGACTCCTCCTGCCTGCTGATTACTGGTCTCGATCATTTCTGCTTAGCTAAGTTGATGGGTTTTGCCGATGGTTAAGTCACTGGTTCATTGACAAGCTGCATTCAGAAGAGAACTAAATTAAGTTATTAATTTATAGCCATATTGTTTATTATCGCACTAATGCGGCTTTGAATTTTGGAAAACTAATCATGAATGTTGTAATTTTATAAATATTTGTATACTCGCAAGCACGTATTTAGCAGCCATTAAATCGGTTTGCAGTTAAAGAAAAAATCAACTATGGTATTAAATATTTGGTTGCCTCTATGAAATGTAGCAATTAAAAAGTGAACCATTTTGTGCTCTTTATTTAACCCGTTACCCGTAGAGTAAAAGTAAGTATGTAACAGGTAGAAGGGAGAGTTTCCGACCCTATAAAGTATGGCGTTTGTCCGTCCGTATGAGCGCTGAGATCTCGGAAACTATAAAAGCTAGAAAGTTGGGACTAACCACGCATATTTATGGGCTTCCTGCGCAACGCACGTTTACTACAGCCGAACGCCACGCCCACTCTAACGCCCACAATTTCCATGAACAAACTTAAAGATTTTGGAAAAGTCTTTTCTGCCATTGTGTTGTGTTTATCGAAATGTAGAATAAATTGTTCAAATCGGACCATTCATTAAAAAGTTATGAGCAAATAATAAAATTCAAGCAAAAGTGCAAGCAGTCGCTTTGCTGCCTACAGCCGTCTCCCTCGCACTTCCTTTAGCTGAGTAACGGGTATCTGATGGTCGAAGGACACGACCATCGCATCCTCTCTTGTTTTATTTTGCAAATGATTAGGAAATCGAATTAAATTACATTTACATTTGTTTAATTTCGGAAACTGTAACGCGCTGTTCGCCGAACTACCGGGACTTCGTGACCAATAATTTCAACAGGATGCCGAGTAGGGCAATATAAGGTCCATCGATTCGCTGAGAACCATCTATTAAGGGTACGAGATAGACTCCCCGAACTGATGCAAAGCTATATACTTGCTGGATCCGAGTTTGGGCGTCTTTTATAGCTAAGGCCTTTATACATTTTAATATTTTACCCAAAATAACATCAAAACAAGGAAGGAAGTAACTTTGGCAAGCCGAAGTTTAAATACCCTTGCAGTTAAAAGTAAAACGTAACGTACTCAAATTCTTCCTCTTCAGCTTTGGACCAAGCATAGCATATTTGTGCTTTCGATGCAAGCTAGGCGAACCGACACCACAGCCTCGTTGAAATAGCAAGTTCGTTGCTTGAGTCTTTTGTTTGGCATAAACACTTTCGAAAGACACTCACTTATCGACCATTAATCCACCGTTCGATCGCTTTTGGCTATTCAACGATTGATTGATCTTATAAGCCGCAATTTGGTCGCATAATTGCCGCAATAATCGTCAGTTATCCGCCCGCCATTAATCCACTTTATACCTGCTCAGAATCGGATCCTACGTCAACGTTTGTCAACCGGCTGGCATTGCCAGTGTTCTGCCATGGAACACCTTGACATTTGCCTGCTGCTGGCCGGTTGTCATTGTTCTTGGCTTGTGCGAACCGGTTCGCACTTTGTTGGCAATTAAACAAAAACCCAAACTGAAACCGAAAACCAAACTGAAATCGAAAGCCAAAACAAAATTTAAAGAGCTAAATAGAGACAATCGCTAAGGCACTCAACAAAAAAAAATCATTTTTAAATCGTATGTTAATGTTAGGCTACAATTATTTTTTAAATGTTTAATATATTTAAATTCAATATTTTTTGCAACGCAAGTAAATCGTATGTTAATGTTAGGCTACAATTGTTTTCTAAATGTTGTTGAAAATATTTCATTTCAATATTTTTTGCAACTTAAGTAAGGAAATAAAAACTATACTTTTCTGCGCATTTAAGCCGCCGTTTAACGCAGATGGGGAGTGTCTGGTTTTGGAGTGGGGGCCATGGGGTCGCATTGTTTTGGCGGTTCCATGTGGCGTATGGAGGTAAACCACTTAAATGGCATCTGATATGGCAAATTGTTTGGTGCAAGTGGCAAATTCGGTTTAATCTAGGGGAGTGGAGCAAGTACAGCGCAGAAATGGAAACAAGCTAAACAATGTTACTAAAGATAAAAATCAAATGATTATCAGAGAATTCAGAGTTTAGAATTGAAAAAATTTTTAAATACTTTTGTAATTTTATTCGAACGTTCCCATAAAAGTTATTGGGCTGAAACGTCCGAACAGGACTTTTTTAAGCTTGATCCGCATCCACATATTTAAAACTGAGCTCGCAAACAGACGGAGATGGCTAGATTGACTCGGCTCTGGATGCTGATTATAAATGCATATTCTTATACATTGTAAACTTCTGACCAAAATTAAAATACTCTCTGCAAAAGTATTACAACTAGGTCGCTAAAAGCCAAACGTTAATGCAAAACATAATGTTTTGCTCTGAGCTCAGGAAAGTTGATATTTAGCTTGGTATTTATCTGTTTTGCTGTTGACATTTCGCCACTTGCAGACAACCAGCGGTAATTTCCCCCCCTATTCAACCGATTTCCCCGATTTCCGTTGACAGGCGACAAAGCTTTCCACGGTCCCAAGTCCGGCTGATCATTTGTGGAACTTTTCATTTTCACTGTTGTCGCCTTGACAGCAATTAGGGGTAATTGGCCAAATACACGCCGTCATACGTGTATAGCTTACTTTTCAATTAGCAGAGGAAAATCGGTCGCGGCTGCCTTCCATTTGGTTTTGAAAAGCCCGCCCTTTCTTCCTCCAGCCTTCGGATCCCAAGCAATATTTTTTTTATTTTTCGAATCCCAATAAACCACAAACCATTCCCACATCTTGCGAGTGTTGCCAACTTTTAATAGCTACATTTTCAAAGTTCAAGTGCGGAAAAATAATATAATTGCAATCTATCAATAACATTGTGTTACAAAATGAACACATTATTTATTTACCTGGATGATCTATAGGCTGGATGAACACATTTTATACCCCTTGCTCGTAGAGAAAAAGAATATGTTGTATTCGGGGAAAATAAACAGTATGTAACATTCTGTGAACCCTGAACATGTACATTCTTAACATTTTGAAGATACAGTCTTGTATGAATTAACCCCAATATTACTTTTTGTGTAAGAAGGTTTGGGTATCATTTGGGTCTCACTACTTTTTGTGGTCAAGAAAGGGCAAGTCAAGCGGATTTATAAAAAGATAGAAAAAAAGAAAATAAAGGGGTAAGGCGGAGGAGGTGCTAGTAGATGGCCAAGATGACCGTGATAGCATGAGGAGAAGTGGAATGTCGATAGGTATTCCTGAAAGTAAAATTGCACCGGTTTGACAGCAGAAAAAACTTTGCTGCTGTGTGCGGTTGTTGTGCATACATAAATATATAAACACTTTCACTGGCCGGCGTCCCATGTTGGCTATAATATTGGTGGTCAATTGATTGACTTACGCCAATTTTCGCCCAACTCTTTTTAATGAAAGAGCCAACATCGATGGAGGATTTCCTCACATTGTCGGCGATGCCTTTTGCAGCGGAACCAAAAAGAAATATATTTTCGAAACTATTTCTTGCATGCCAGCTACTGAAGCAATCCATTGGATTTGCTAATTATTCACATATCGAATATATGTTTTTTTCTCTTTCGGTTTTTTTTTGGTGCAACCGAAATTGAAACTTAGCAATTTTGATTGAAGTTATGACAGCTGCGGCCAAATGTGGAATGTTTGCGCAGCGCTGAGCGTTGGCTTAAATTATGCATTGAGGCAAACAGCAAGTAGGGGGTGCGTATGCGCAGTGGGTGTTGATGGCAACTAAGGACCGAGGTTTCCAGTCCACAAAGTAATGTGATGTTGTCTGCTGATTCCGTTTAAATTGTTTCTTTATTTAAGTAAAATAGGTAATTTTATTGTTGAATTTAATAGCAAATGTTGAGATCAGTCTAGGCAATAATATTTATATTTAGTTCAGAAAGAGAGGAGTCAGTTTATACTTTCTATAATACATTTTAAATTCAAAATATACTTTTAATTCCAATAATACACACATTTTTCTTAGTGCAGACACTCAATGCAGCTGCTGCAATTTCAACTGGCACGTCTAAAAATGAGTTTTAAGTGCAGCTGAATATTTTTAAATTTTGGGAGCGAAGATGGATTGCCCAACCACCTTTTTAGCTTGGTTGAAAGCTTAGCAACACAATCGTTGCTATTATACAAATAACACGGGCCAACAGAAGTTTTGGTCCAGGCTTGCCACCTTTTCATTTCGATAAATGAGGCTTTTCTAAGAATAATTTGCCACTACGCCTATAGTCCATCAGCTTTCGTTCTTGCGGAATCTTTAATTTAAGAAAATCAAGCGCATTTAAAATTTTAAAGTCACAGCTAAGTTTAAAAATTATAATTTGTGAACAGCGTTTAAAGAAAATCAAATAAAAGAAGAGAGAACGCTATAGTCGGGTGCCCGACTATCAGGTACCCGTTACTCAGCTAAAGGGAGTGCGAGGGAGAAGGAGATATAAAACTTTGATCAGGCATAACTTTTTAACGAATGGTCCGATTTAAAAAATTTCTTCTACATTTCGATAGGTATTGATAAACACAATAAAACTGCATTTTTTCTTTGCCGAAATATTTAAATTTTAAAAATCGTATGTAAGCGATTGTGGGTGTTAGAGGGGGCGTGGCACCCTTTTGAAACAAACTTGCGCTGCGTAGGAACTCCTAGAATCTGCATGCAAAATGCCAATCTACTAGCTTGTACAGTTTCCGAGATCTCAGCGTTCATACGGACGGACAGACAGACAGACAGACAGACGGACATGGCTATATCGACTCGGCTAGTGACCCTGATCATGAATATATATACTTTATAGAGTCGGATATGCTTTCTTCTAGCTGTTACATACTTTTGCACGAATACAATATACCCTTTTACTTTTTACACCAACCCGACTATAGCGTTCTCTCTTGTTTTCTAACTCGAGTTCTGATAAACCGATTTCGGCCATCATTTTTCAGGTAATAGAATGCCCTTTAACTTTCTAATACACATCATTGAGTTCCAGTCTTAGTTTGGAGGCTACACCTCGTCAAAGTTTTAAAAGTTAGAAAATATCCAAACACTATGGCATAAATTGCTTTAACCAAAATAAAATTTAAAAAAATTTGTTTGGAACTCGATAAGAAAGTGATTTTGACATTTAAAGCAGCGGTCGGCAGCGTCTTTTTAAACATAAGGAATTCTTCTGCCCGTCCTCTGCTGCCCACGTACACTATAGAACAGAGAACAGCACACACACAACGATGAGTTGCCCCGTGCAAATTACACATTACTCAAGTAATAAACTTTCATAGTTTTCCTTTGTCAAAACACTTTGCTGATATTCTGTGTATCCTCTGTTTTTAGGCCGATTTTGAAATAAAATTCAAAATTAATAATTGCTATGGAGATATAATTATAAATAAATAATAATTTTGGTAATTATTATTGATGAGCGAAGAGCAAGTGCAATTAATTGTAGTCTCAGTGGATTGTGCTGCTTAAAATGTAAATAAGTTTTGGCTTTGGAGATGAATTTCAAAACAAAAATGGCAGCATGTAAAATTATTTTTTTTGTTTAATTTGTTTCAACGATGCCTTTGGAATCGTTATGGGCTGTTATCAGTTGGCTAGCCAATTAAAACCTATTTATCTGCGTTGCATCATCAACAGAAAAGTTACCTGCAAATGTTGCAGCTATGCCAAAAAATTAAAAAAAATAACAAATGTTTCGAGTATGTGAAAACTCCCACAACATTGACTGACTGACTGATTGACTGCCTGACTGATGGCTATAGGCAAAGTCAAGACACGAGATGCAGTTGCAGAAGACTGAGTTTCCTGCTACCCACGCAATCATGGTTCGCTGTTTTTATAGTGCCGTGGCTGATATTATATGATTAGATGTGATGCATGTTTACGTCGCCGTTGTCTGAGGTAATTAAAACGACGCCTGCCGTGACAGACAAGCGACAAAGGCAAATTAAAATATCAAAAGAGCACGTGCAACAATAACAAATAACTGTGAAATGTGACACTGCAGCAGAAACTTGCAACACTTGAGTTGCTCTGCGTTGCATCATGTTCATCAAAGACAACAATCAAAGAAAACAATCTTAAGAACAATCGAAAGGCAAATGGAGCAGGTATTTCAAAACGGGGGAGTGGAAGTCAAAAGCGCTTGACAACTGTTAGACTAAAATGCGCTCCATTTGCTAATAAGATCAAGAACAACAATATCGGGAGGCATTGCTCGTGCAGCAAGTTTGTTGTCTAAGTCATTCGTTTGAGGGGTAATAACGTTACCACAATCTGTGATACAGGGTAGCGCCATCGGATCAGCATGTTCTGCTTATAAAATCATTTAAAGGGAAGGGAACTCAAAAAAACTTGTACACAGAGAAAAAAACGGAACAATACCCGATTGATATTGTCTCCTCAATTTGTACATATCAATTCTTCCATATTAAAATAATACGAATTCATACCAAAACGATACGAAATCATAACAATTACAAATGTTGATATGAATCCGTAAACTATTAATATGAAAACTTGATAGATTGACATGTTTTTCATAACAAATGGGTCACCGAAAAGTCTTCGAAAAAATAGTATGGCTGTGAATTCTGAATTTGTGGGTATTTATGGTATTTCTTAAGGTATTAAATGCGTTTATGGTGTAATTCGCCGCGGTAACACTGGCATTCTACGAAAAACGTGAAACTACAAAGTGAAACATTTTGTGCTGTTTATTATATTTTACATATGGTTAGTATATATAATTCAATTTAATTTACTTGATGTTTCTTTAACTGGCATTTGTTTACTTTTTAGAAACTGGAGTGCCATATTCGGGGGTCTGTAAAGACGCCATTGACCGTCCTGGGACCTCTTGTCAAATCGCAGGCCCAGAATGCCAAACTGGGCTAGATGTACGGCCCCCGTTTAGCTGGGAATTATCTAATGAAGAAGGACTCTCTGGCGCTAAGTAAAATGAGATACTTGTGGAGCCCAGATTCAGAGTGATCAGCGCCCTTTTATTGCTAAGTTCTCGATACTTGAAAAAAACTCAGTTTGATATGAAAAATACCATTCTGGTACTAATTTTCCCATAATTTTGTAGCAACATTTGATATGTGCGCATAACAATCTATTATGAAAAATACCACATTCATATGTTCGAAAATACCAATTTGTTATGTTCGAAAATATCATTTTGGTATGACCACATATGGGACCAAAATTGTTATGAAAAAATACCCGAATGATGACCATTTTTGGTATTTTTTTTCTCTGTGTATGAAACGTGAATTTAATAAGCTGATTCTCAATTCAATAACCACTTTTTCATTCGAATAACTTTTTAAGGTCAAAACTAATTTTATAAGAGGTGAAGTTATGTAAATTAAAAATACTTTGAGATCATTTTACACTTTTTCACTTAACGTCCTTTATTTTGTTACAAGATTTTAATAAGAATTAAATGTAATGCCATTATTCAAAATTGGTTTAAAATATTATCTTAAAGAATTTTAAATAACTACATATAACTCAAATTAAAAAAATTTCTTATTTCACGAATGTTAAAGTACTTTGTATGTATGCTTAGATTTACTTGGTATCTGTAAGTTCATCACCAGTTAGCTGTTCCACTGTTAGATCTGGATTTCACATACCATACCCAAACTCTCCGCTCGAGGTCTCTTAACCCACCACACAACTCTTAACCCAACCTGTCCCACCGTCGGTGGTATTTTCTTGGCTCGACATGAGCTGGAGCTAATTTTATGCAGGCATTTGGACAGACAAATGAATTGGAATGAGAATAATTATGATCATGTGGATGATGGTTGCAACTTGCAAGTTGAAGTTAAGGCTGATTGCTAGTAGATGGGCTAGTGTGAGTAAGCACACACACATGAGTTGCATTTGGAATGCAGGCAGACAAAGGTTGAAATGTCAAAGTATTTAAGTCACACGATCAAAGAGTCGCTGGCCAAATGACAATTTTGCATTGTTTACCTTTCTGGGTTCGTTTTCTTTTCATCTCGGTTTTGGATGTTGGCCAACAATGGGTTAAGAGCAGCCTTCAAATTTTGGTCAGCCTGCAATGCGTCGTTTTTTCGGTTTTTGTTTGTTTTCCTATGGAATTTAGTACCTGACTGTTAATTTTGGCCAATGGCATCTATTCGAATGCCTAATATTTTACGTTTTCTGGGGTGTATTTCAAGGAGGGCTTAGCCAATGACAATCAATTGTATGTACATTTTTATTATTATAGTTGATTACAAATAAAATACAAAAAAAATATTCCCCACATAATCACAAGTTTGTCTTCTAATTGCAAAGGAATATTTTTCGTTTGACAGCTCCGCGCAATTAACAAGTTTGTGACATAATGGTAATCTTTTTTGGGCTTGTTTTCGTTCCATAACGCCAATATTTCAGGCTTTGATTGTTTAATTAAATCTTCGATACATTGTAGCCCTAAGCTCAAATTTAGATTTGTGGACAATTAATTTTCGATTAGCTCCAATACGAAAGCTATGCGAGTTAGATAACTGGATAAATTAACTTTTGAACCCATCGCTATTAATATGGCGTATTAATATCCGAACGCCTCTTAATGCTGATTCGTTAATAAGCAAAAAAAAAGCGGAGGCTAACTTTATTATTATACCCTTGCAGAGGGTATTATGATTTTAGTCAGAAGTTTGCAACGCAGTGAAGGAGACGTTTCAGACCCCATAAAGTATATATATTCTTGATCAGCATGACTAGACGACTCGATCTAGCCATGTCCGTCTGTCCGTCTGTCCGTCTGTCCGTCCGTCTGTCCGTCCGTCTGTCCGTCCGTTTCTACGCAAACTAGTCTCTCAGTTTTTAAGCTATCGGGCTAAAACTTTCCCAAAAGTCGTATATCTATTGCAGGTAGTATATAAGTCGAAACGAGCCGGATCGGACAACTATATCATATAGCTCCCATAGGAATAATCGGGGAAAAAAAATGTAAAAAAATTTATCTTGGGTGTTTTTGAACCTAGAACCTCCTACTTTTGGAAATGCCATTTTTTATTTAATTCTGAATTTCGAATAAAATTTTTTCAAAATCGGACGACTATATCATATAGCTGCCATAGGAACGATCGGAAAATTAGTGATTAATAGGAATGATCTGCAAGGGTATATAAGCTTCGGCTGGCCGAAGCTAGCTTCCTTTCTTGTTTAATTTATAATATTTTATTATGTTGTTAGTATGGATGAAGATAAAAAACATTTTGATATGTTTTGTATATTGGCTTACAAACCGATCTATCTATTCTGCTTGTCGGTTTTAATTTGGGAATTGGCTAGTTTAATTTTATTTTTAAAAAGTCATGACTGTGTTTAAGCAACAAACACATATGTATTTTTTCAATGTGCTATCCAAAGGATTGCCAGAAATTACTAAAAACACTGACTGCTGCCAGTGCTACGGCAGTCTAGCTAAAAGACCCCTCCACTTTGTATATATATGTATATATATACTTATGAACATATATACATATACATATCTGTACCCTAATATATCGCATGTGGTAAGCGCGCGACAAGCCTGTCTGATCTGGTTTGAATTCGCATTTGCACTCTCATTGCCCGATCCCCCTGTGGATATAGCCCCTATGAACGACGATCTCCGCTCCCCGATCTCCGGACAATTAAGGCGGCAAGGTCGTCGCCGTTTGCCGTCGCTGGAATTAACATTTGAAATGACTTCATACGAAAATAATTGCACGAACGGAAAGAGATCAAGCGGGGAGTTTTGCGGAAAATGGCTGGTGGCTTGAAAATCGACTTACGCACCTGAACACTCGAAAATGAGTGCAACGCACGCGGCTAATAGCAGCTGGCCAACTGGTACTGGGCAATTTATGGCCAAGCTTATGAAATGCCAAAAAGTGGCTACAAAACCTCAGATATCTTGGCGGCAATCAAAGCAAATGGAAACGAAATAAATTCAAAAACGAAACACTTGTCCGATCGCGAGGAAACGAAGTGGCGGACTAGGCATATCATTAGATGGAGCTGCCGATTTTCGGAGTTTGGGCCGTTCCATAATTTTCAAAAATATGATAGTTACATATGAGCTTTAAAAAATATTGAAAACAATTTTAATGTAACTAAAAGTAAAATCATGCTTTAAAAAGCAAAGCAAAGCCTTATAGAACATAAAACATGAATTCGGGAAGTATAGTTTGTAGTTGGAGCTAAAAATATATATTGGAATTCAAATCAAATAACAGAAAGCTTATAAACCGTACATTGTGCGTCCAAAAAGATGTTTATATCACCCCTGATAACTTTAAATTTCCATTAATGTATTGATATCGCTGTTTTAAGTCTATACATAAATATATAGACAATTTTTTGCCAGGCTTTGTTTAAACAATAAAAATATTGACCTTTAAGGTACTTATATTGCGAAAAAAATAGCTATTCATTTTATTATAATATTATTTAATGGAAATATGAGATGCTTTACCAAGTTTCTGCCTGTGCAGTCCCATGTCTGGCGAACTGTGTCTGGTTCCCCCTTTCACTTTCAATTAGCCAGTGGGCAGCAGCGCAGCTTTTTTGGCCTCTTTGCAATTTTCTTGTTTTCGCTTCGCATTTATTATTATTTATAATATGCACACACTTCAAGGAAAAACTTTCCCTGCATGCAACATTTGGTGTGTGGTGCATTTCCTGCAATTATCGCATAAGTACGCGAGCTGAGGGCGGAAAATGTAGGGGGTGGGTGTAGCTGTCTCAAGTTGATTGTGAAACCACAAACCCATGTGGATACAGGGGTGTCCATAAATGTACTAAGCGGAATTATGCAAAGTGCAATGTACAAATGTGCGAATTCCAGTCTAATATGGAGGGTGAGGAAATCGCAGTACTTCCGAAATTTAGTCTCGAGTCACTTGATCGGTATTGAGTGTTGCTCAAGCGTTCATTGGGGCTGTATTGCAATTACTGGTATTACCAAACTAAAGAAATGATACCCAGGCATGCCGTGCTTGATTCCACAATAAAATCCTATGTAAAATTTCAAGGGATTCCTCCGGGTGAACTTTTTCAGGGCGAATTTATTCGACGAAACGTTCGCTATGTAAACGACATAGAGGTAACAGCGGTAAAATTCTCAAGTTTTATTTCTGAAGGTGTATAAAGTGTATAAGTAAGTACATTTATAAGATTACTATAATTTGTGTTACTCGTTTATCCATTTCCAGTTTCCAAATTTTACTTCTCTAATTAGGACTCAAATTAGATTATCAACAATTCCATTTTGTGCATGCCCGAATGCGAACCTCTGAACTTTAGACACTATGTTCTTAACTTTATACACAATGTTCTTAAATTAAGACTTACATTTTGCTTGATTTAAGAACACGATCTGTCTTAATTTTAGAGTCTAAAATTTAGACTATTTTTTTTGTACTTATTTAATCTTATTAATTGATTTTGGACACTTAACACAAGGAATAATTTAGAAAAACTCGAACTCAAGACGGCAAGGTTATAAGGCAAACACGCTAGCCCCTTGGCCAGCTAGCCTTTTAATACACAAGGGGCAAAAGCGGCCACATGAAGTTCAATATAAGGATTGAGAAAACAAAATTATAAGCAGCATGTCATTTAGTGGGCTTGAACTCGGGCCTGCGCTCTCCTAAGGTAATAATTTAAATTTAAAGTATCAACGTCTCTACCCGCTAGGCCACCCTATAGTTCGAAATGGATTAAAAGTTTAAGAACGATTGTTCTTATTTTAAGAACGTTTGCACTTATTTGAAGTGCAAAATTTAAGAACAAAAAATTCTTAAATAAAGAACTTTTTTCTTAAATGTAGACTTGGTTAATTTTCTCAGTGGAGGAACTTCCTATGTAAAGCATGTAGATCAATCCGCAGCTCAATCCAGTCAAATTGATTACTCTCATTATTTGTGACTCACAAACTGCTTCATTTCATTTTTCGTAGCCTTTAACATTGTTTCCTAACCGCCAAAAGCCAAAGCGACCCCGACCGCACAAACATTCTGATCGATAATCGGGCCACAAACCACAACCAAAAATTTTAAAAACGATTGATATTTCTTTTGTAAAAGTCTTGTCAAAGGGTTTTTGCGCTTTTTGTTATTATTGTTATTTAGTGTGCTGTCCAGGCCAAAAGAAACTATTACATGTAGGATTGTAGGTCCGCAAAACAGAAAGTATTTATGAGCAATATTTACTAGTTTGTTGGTAAAGAGAGAACAAATTAACAATCTCAACGAGCGAAAATTAGTTTGGTTTCCTAACGACTTTGCCCCGGGACTTTAAAGCATAAATGTGCGCTCTGGCTTTGGCCATCAAGTCACTTTAAAGCCATTAGTACCAACAAAAAAAATTCAACCAAAATAATTATTGTGCAGATAACGTATATAAATGTGTCTTTGTAAACGTAAATAGTGAGTTATGTATTCAATTCTTATTTTTTTCCTTTAGTTTTCTCTCTTACGGCAGCTTTGTATATGATATAGTCGTCCCTTTTTTTAATTTAATTGGTAATTCTTAAATATTAAAAAGTGATTCCTCAGAGTAGAAGGAAATATGTCGAAAACCACAAAGTCAATATTTTTCCTATTACTTATCAGATGGTTCCTATGGCGGCTAGGGGATATATTTTTCAATACCTATCTTCCCTTCCTTTAAAATCCGTTTTTTTTATATACGTTTATAAGATGTTAATATGGTTTTATCGGCCTGTTTTTTATGCTCAAGTACCTTCCTAACCATTAGTCTCAGACAGGCGCTTAATTAAGAGGCATTTTCAAAGAGACGTGATGGGATCCGATGATTTTCGGATCAAATTTTAAAATTAATCAATTTAATCAAATTTTGTCTTTACTTCTTTTGTATCAAAAAAAAATTTGACGAAAAGTATAGTTGTACAGATTCTGTTTCAGGCTTGACAAAATCGTGAAAAATTGGTTGTTTCTCCTATAAAAAAAACATCCGCTGTGTAAGCACCGATTGAATTTACACGTTAAGTCCCAAACCTCTAGCTCCTCTAGTGTCCACGATCTCGACGTTTAAACGGACGAACGCACTGACAATCCGACATCCATTTAACGAATACAATATACCCTTCATCGAGCATATGGGACGTTCCACGTCAACCCGAACACCCCCAGTTATTTTTGTTAATTTTGAAGTGCACAGTACCACTTTGATTGCAAAACACTCTGCTTCCAATATTTATCCTCACACCTTTTTTGACAATAATACCGCTCTTTCGCCGTATATTCGCGTTAGAAAGAAAACATGAAATCAATTTTATCTTGCAAACGGAAGACACAATTTCCATGATTCGAAACCGGGAAAATCCGTATTTTATGGCCGATTACTAGAAAAAGATCGATTTCATTACACCATAGGGGGGCCAAGCGATAGCATTTTTTTGGTATAAAACTAGGATTTCGGCCAAAGGGCCAGTCTGAAAAAATACCAATCTATTTTTCCGGACGAATTTTATTTCACTGGTTTTAAAGGGGGGTCGGTTTTTAACATAGCTAATGGTTTGGTTACCAAAAATCAGTACGTTTGCAATAATATCAACGAACCCCACTTACAGACCTCTCCCCACTGCTAATGAAGCGGTGGTACTGACATTTCCTAAGACCTCCTTTGTGCTAAATCCACTAATGATTTGGGTAATCTTACTATTTTACAGGTTGCAATGGACTGGCTTTTGCACGTGCTTGATAACGTCATTTGTAATTCATGATTATTGTTTTCTTTCATTCGCCGCTCTTTCTTTTCTTTCATTTTCACTGTGCAAACTTACGCTAATTGAAGCGGCGTATGTGGCCTTTGTTTGTATTATATATTTATTATTGTCTATTTATCAGCTATTTTCTCTGGCTGCTCCTCGGCGTTTTTGTTGTAATTGTTGTTTTATCTCAGGTTGAATGAAATCTGCCCGCTAATTTTGCTGTTGTTTTCGCCGGCAGCGTGCTGCGTGCAATTAAAATTCAACAAATTCCATTTCACTTCAACACTCAACAACAAAAAAATACATTCAGCGATCGATGATAAAATAATCAAAGCGGGCGAGAAAGCGATCGATTAATCGGCAGTCCACAATCCACACACAGTACCGTTATGCGAAGGGAGAAGAAAGCAAAAGGAGAGTGCGGAGAGAGAATTCGCGTGCGTGGTGTTGCCCGGCGGCGCGTTCGGTGCTGACTGAATTCGAGTGGATCGCTTCGCGCGCTTTCAACCGCCTCGTTTCTAAGTCGACGTCGCTGCCCAAAAAGCTGGCAAAGCGGAGCTTTAACTTTTTAGTATGCCACCTTATTGTTGCTGCAGCGTCGATCGGTGATGCATACCTCGAAAAATATATAGCTATGTAAGTTAGCAAGAAATGCTGAAGCCAAAGGGAATTTTTCTTATCGAGAGAACCCCTGACAACTTCTTTTCCTTTTGTTTTGACAGTGGGAGCACATTCGAGCACATTTTAATTTTTGCAGAGGTTATTATAATTTTGGTCAGAAGTTTGTAACACAGTGAAGGAGACTTTTCCGACCACATGAAGAATATATATTTATGATCAGAATCAATAGGGGAGCCGATATAGCCATGTCAACTGTCCGTCTGTTTTAATATCGTTTTCTGAACTGAGCTCGTTCAGAAAAAAAGCGCGTGCCGATCGGCGTCTATATCTATTCTTGATCAGGGTCACTAGCAGAGTCGATATAGCCATGTCCGTTTGTCCGTCTGTCTGTCCGGATAAACGCTGAGATCTCGGAAACTACAAAAGCTAGAATGCTGGGATTGCCCACATATTCTTGGGCTTCCTACGCAGCGCAAGTTGGTTTCAGCCGAGGGCCACGCACCCTTTAAGGCCCACAATCGCCATAAACGATTTTAAAAGGTGTCTGGCTCCCACACCTTTAAAGATTTCTGAAAAGTAAAAGTGCAGTTTTGTTGTGTTTATCAATATTATCGAAATGTAGAAGAAATTTTTCAAATCGGGCCATTCGTTAAAAAGTTATGAGCGATCAAAGTTTTATATCTCCATCTCCCTCGCACTCTCTTAAGCTGAGTATCGGGTAGCTGATAGTCGAAGCACTCGCCTATAGCGTTTCCTCTTGTTTTTATGAGTGCAGTTGTCTGATTCCAACTAATAACAATAGCCAATCATAGCTAAAAATCTACTAAAAAGGCATCACTGATTTTGACGACTTCACAACCTGTTCGCGTAAATCTGCGTTTAAAAAGTGCCGACAACCAACTACAAACGGTAATGAGAGTGCAGCTGGCTCAGCAACAACAACACACTTTCGAATATTGAACTTTAAGCTAGCATCTTCAATCTGCCCACCGTCTTTCAATTTTAATTTCAATTCGGTCTTCAACCGGAGCTGTAGAAAAAGATGTAAACATACATATGTATGTATGCTGACGTCACGACGGCATTCTATATTAAAAAAAATAACAAAATATCAAACAATTTATTTTTGTAATTTTATACATTGCTAAATTTGCGGCGTTAGGTAAAATATGTACCTCATGGGCTGTGGTCTATTTACAAATAGGCCACAGATTAAGGAATGCTTTTCGATTAATATGCAACAGCACAAAGTTGTTGGACATTGTTGGAAATTGCGATCATGATCACATAGATTTGTTGTTTTATATTGAAGATTCTGGACACAAAACCGAAAGTGAAGTTGAAAACTTGTTCTCCGTCATTGTTGTTAATGTAATGTGTATGTTAATTGAAATCACATAAAAAAGAATTCAATGCTGTTGCCTTGGGTTGGAATGGAAATATGCGTTTTGTTTTTCTTTTTTTTGTTTGGCACTTTGTGAGAGATACGTGACTGGAGAATCTTTTTTCGACTTAGGTTTTTTAACATGTTTTTCGGGCAGGTTACATAAGCGAATTCGCGTTTGAGTATATCTGGGATGGTAAAGAAATATATATGAATATAACTTTTGTAAATTGTAAAAGGCGTGTAACGGTTGCATTGCGAATGCTTAACGGCTTAAGAAAAGGTAACAGATCCATTAACAAAAGACTACAAAAAATAATATACGAAATTATAGGCTATATAAAACAAGCCGAACGAAGAAGCGCCTTCCATTTCAGGGTGCAATTAAATGGTTTGATCACTTTAAGGCGAGCAGGGCAGACACCACAACTACTTTAAGGTATTTTCCACTTAAATGTCTTAAATAGAGCGTTCAACTCGAATTATGTGAAAGCAACAACAAAAGCCACAGCACTAGCAAAAACAAAATCGCAGAGAATAGATGCAAATAGAGGAAAAAAACATCGACAAACCTATAAACGGCTCTCAAACTATGTATAGGAAAAATAGTAGAATATTTAGACTTAATTATTAAATTCAGATACTGAAAAACAAAAATGTATTATTTAACAAAATAAAACCTGGACAAACGCTTTAAACAAGTTATCCTAGGGCAAAAATTCTGCCGGCTGAAAAAATAAACTTTACGGGTATTTTTAAGGGTTAAATTTAATTTTTGAATTTTGAACCGTTCCAATGAAATGTTCATGGATAGCTTAATTGATAAATAATCCAAAACAAACCAAAACTTAACAGAAAATGTTCGTTTTTACAATTTTTAATTTTTCAAAATAATGTGCTTCAATAACACAGGCCGACAGTATTTTTGGTGCAGGCCTATCGGCATTAAATTGTGTTAATATAGACGTATATAAGCATATCTGCATACTTAGTTTTCGCGTTTAACGGGTGGTATTTGTGTAATCGCGGTTTGAAAAAAACAGCAACATTTAATGTTTTGATTTAAGATATCTTCGAGGGTCTGTGCTCAATTGTATTAAAACCTATGCCAAAAAATTGCTTAGATGTCCTTCTACATAATTGCATTTAAGGTTCCACCATCATTTGAGTCAATCAAAGCCTATGAGGCATTTAAGTAACTTGTTCACCTCTATTCACAACCAACTTGATGCGGTGAACAGACTAAAAAAAATACAACGAAAAATATGTGCCTCAAAATATTGTGCAGGCATCTAGAGGCGTCTTTACCCGAATTTTTGAGATAAATATCAGCCTTGTACATCGAAGGATGGAATTTATAGAATTTTTTGCATAAGAACATGAAAAGTAACAACTATTTTTAAATCTCATTTTACATAAATATCTGACACATTCGAACAAATTTCACTTTCAATTTGACTATCAGTAGGCGCCGAGCATCGAAAAATTATATTTTCAAGGGGTTAGTATGCCTATTAAAAAGCTCCCCCACAAAATTTTAGGGCTACGCCACTGTTACCTTTAAAAAGCCTACTGTGTGAAATGGTGACAAACTCGTTACGTAAGAGTGACTTAAAAATACTTGTTACTTTTCATGTTCTTATGCAAAAAATTCTATAAATTCCATCCTTCGACGTACAAGGCTGATATTTATCTCAAAAATTCGGGTAAAGACGCCTCTAGATGCCTGCACAATATTTTGAGGCACATATTTTTCGTTGTATTTTTTTTAGTCTGTTCACCGCATCAAGTTGGTTGTGAATAGAGGTGAACAAGTTACTTAAATGCCTCATAGGCTTTGATTGACTCAAATGATGGTGGAACCTTAAATGCAATTATGTAGAAGGACATCTAAGCAATTTTTTGGCATAGGTTTTAATACAATTGAGCACAGACCCTCGAAGATATCTTAAATCAAAACATTAAATGTTGCTATTTTTTTCAAACCGCGATTACACAAATACCACCCGTTAAACGCGAAAACTAAGTATGCAGATATGCTTAGATACGTCTATACTAACATATTTTAATGCCCATAGGCCTGCACCTTTTAATAAAGTCCATTTTGTTGGCCTGTGTAATTAATAGTTGTTTTTTCGTATCAATTTTTATACCCATTACTGTGAATATTATAATTTTAGTCAGAAGTATACAAATGTATGTACATATATGTATATCCTTGATTGGCACCAAGAGCCAAGTTTGTCTTTAGAAATACAACTTAACTTTTTACTCTAAGACGTATGGGTGTAAAAACACTAGTTTACAGAAAAACAGTTTGAAAATACACCAAGATCGATGATGGTTGTTCCTGGTAGATTTCAACCCCAAGAAATAAGTCAAAAAATTTGGTAATAGATACATTTTGTTTTAAAATTTTTTAAACCTTTGTATGGCTAAAAGGTTTATATTAAAAAACTGGAAAAGAAACTACCATCATCCTTTTTGGTGTACTTTAGCTGTTAACTAGTGTATTCTATCTAGTTAGTAATATTGTTATATTTTTGTCAGTGGAATTAGAAAAATCAGTTAAAATAGCAGTGGCAATAATAGAATAGGCTTTCAACAGCAGCAAAAGCTATCAAAAAAGCACGTCAAACATCTGCATTCAGGCAGACAACATACCAATGAAAAAAGCAAAAGTAAACCAACAATATATGTATATGTAAGTATCAGACAGAAGAAAAAAACATGAAATCCAAAAGAAGTAGTCTCGACTCCCCCGCCTCTATAAACTCTGGCGCGAAAGTGCAGTTAAAAAATAATTTACGCAAGTGGTAAAATAAAAAAAGGCAAGAGACAAAAGAAACTGAAACCCGAAAAAAGGAAAAATATTTAAGCAATTGCACAAAAACTCCTGGCCTGCAACTTCATGACTGGTTTTCCACTTGTTTTTTAGATATTTTTCCGCTTTTTCTTTATTTTGGTTTTTGTTACTTCTGGCACTTGCTTTATGTAAGTTGCAACCTGCTGCTGTTTGCTGCAGATGCAGTCCCTGCTTCGACACGTTTGTGTCTTAAGTTTTGCGTTTTCTTTTTCATTTGGCGGCGTGCTCATAAATCGCTGATCACATTGCGAAAGGCGAGTGCATGATAAGCAGAATGGTTACCCATAGATGCATGTGCACTGTACATATCGGTGGATTAAAGTGCCTATATATTGTCTTTCCTAATATGTCTGTGTTTATTTAGACAACTAAAATGCCAGCATCTAAGAAACACTATTAATAATTACATTATTTAATAAGGAGCAACACTTGTTTAGATTTAAAATGTTTGTTCACGGCCTATGAAGGCTTGAATAATGTTGCAAATAACCTTAATTGGGACTTCAAAATTAAGAGCCTGTGATATTATAAAAAAAAATATTTTTCGCAGATAAAATCCACCAACTTGTATTAGATTATAAATATTTTGTTTTTAGAAATCGTATATTTATATTTGACACAATATTATGGTTTTGACCACTATTTTGCTTTACTATCTACGGCTTTGTAAGACTTGTTCGTAAATATGCTTAGTCTTGAGTTAGCTCATGCCAAACGCCAACAAATTTTGTTTCACTTAACTGATTCCAGGTTTTTTCAATTTTCCTGAGTAAGGCAAGCCGTTTTTAACTGAGGTATGCCCTCCAATTAAATGTTGTAATCAGCCTTAAAATATAATTGTTTTCGGCAATCAAAAATAACTGCAGTTACTGCCAAATCGCAGTATGTAACATATACATATAGGCACAATATAAGCCCACACGTATTCCAATAATTCAACTTAGCCATTGACCAGACATTCAATAAGTTTAAGGCGACTTAAAAACGAGTTCACTATTTTGATCGACGATCGGGCCAAGCCCAAAAATGAAAACAAGCAGCAAGTGGTACGCACACCTGCACAGCTCAAACCTACACGCAGGTGAAAAAATCACACAGTTACAGCGACAGTCAATGATCTTTGGGAGATTTTTTGGATTTTTATTTGGGGGCCCCGGCAAAACGAAACTCGTGCATTTTGCCGGCTGCTTTCACTCTCCATTGGATTTTGGAATTCTTTCCTAAAGATTTTCAAGGGGGCGAGGGAGTGAAAGCTATATAATTTCGAAAACGTCGCCAGTTAACGACTTTTCCCTCTCGTTGGCATCTCAGTATCATTTACTAGTAAGAAAAATTTGCAATGTCCGTTCCTCGGCCACTCCCCCCGCCCATGCCCTTCGACCACCCTCTGCCTAGGTGCGTAATTAGCTTCAGGCGAGATCAAAAAATGCTCAGCTCCGGCTCATGAGACACATGATTAATGAGGTGCCTTTCGAAAGGCACATCAAATAAATTGCCAAAGCCATCCTTTATGGTTTATATGGTCTAGGTAAATATGTTACCTTAGCTTACAACTCGGCGAAAGCACTTGTAAAATTATATTAAAATGAATCAAGATAATTCAATTTTGGGGATAACCGCACTTGTATCTCAATATCTTCTACACATCGCTCTCTGGTTCCCTAAAATGTGAAATATTTTCAAACAACATCGGCAGCCGTCATCATTGTCTTCAGCAACTCCATCCATTTCAAAGAAAAAAAGAAAGAAAGAGGAAAAAAACAATTTCTGGCTGTGTTCAAAGTGAAGTGAAAAAGAAAGTGAACAACTTGTCGAACACCGGGTGACTCTGCGGTCTGCCGATCTGCGATCTCGTCGATTCTGCCAGCAGCCACCAAACGAGCTTAAACATTTTCTATTATGCAAATAATTCGGGGGCTGTCTCCATACTCTTATCGAAAAATATTCAGTGGCACCAGAAAAAAGGCGGTAAGTATGGCCGAAAATTTCCAAAATGAAATCGAAAATATTTACTCGGACCTAAGCTCATATGGTAGGTATAGATTTAGATACTAAATATTTAGATCAGTGGTGGCCAGCAGAAGCAGCGTCACCAACCCGTGAGATTGCTAAAATGTCTCGGCCGCTGCTGCTGCATCTCTGCTACTGCGCAGTTCACTCAATTTTATAAATATGAAAGTAAATCTTTAGCAATCGTTCTTATTTATCCCAAGGCATATTTGATAAACATCGTAAGAATGTTTCTTTTAGTTTCATAAAAACGAAAATAGTTCGATTTTACTTGCCATTTTTTCATTTTTTGTTACAGTTCTAGTGTTATTTATACCCTTGCAGAAGGTATTATGATTTCAGTCAGAAGTTTGCAACGCAGTGAAGGAGACGTTTCCGCCCCTACAAAGTATATACACAAAAAATCGATTGTTAAAATTAACCTATATAATTGTCAAACAGTCCCCAACCACAAAAATTGTCAATTCTACCAATCAAATAGTTACTATTACGTAATACGTAAGCGTAAGTGTTACTATAAAAATAGTTATGGAACTGTAAAAAATGGTAAAATGTGCCTAAACCATAAATTGTAGTTAACTTACTATTTTAATAGTTCACTTTCTATTTTTATAGTAAATATTAAATTTATAGTTATTTCACTGCAGCAAAGTAATTTATAAGTAAAATTAAAAAAGGTAGTTTTCCAATTACCTTTTCCAAAAGTGACTTCATCCTACACCTTATAAAGGTGCGGGTTGCCTTTGACTTCCAGCTAGTGTGGAAGTATATTATAGACTTAAGACCGAAAATAAGACATAAAGTAAAGTCTTAATGACACAGAACCTGATTTGGGCTTGGTTCATGCTAGCTAGACCCAGTTGGGAATTATATACCTATAATATAAGAAGTTTTGTAAAATTACTGTTGCATACTTTTATATTAAAGAAGTTAAGTTAGGGTAACTATTGTTCATAGTTAAACAACTATTTAAAATAGTTTCAAGGTTCAAAAACAAAATACACACATCCCGTAAGCATAACTATTTTAATAGTAGCTTAACTATTTGATAGTACGCAAAGCAAAAACAAATACACGGACGACTTTTTTTATTGTTAAAGTACTATTTTTATAATTACTGAACTATCTTCATTGGTCAATTTTACCAACCAAATTTTGTGTGTATATATGTATTATTGATAAGCATCCACTAGACGAGTCGATCTAGCCCTGACCGTCTGTCTGTCTATCTGATTCTACGCAAACTAGTCTCTCAGTTGTAAAGCTATCGGAATGAAACTTTCCCAAAAGTCTTATTTTTATTGCAGGTAGTATATAAGACGGAACCAGCAGGATCGGCCAACTATATCCTATAGCTCCCATGGGAATAATCGAAAAAATAATGGAAAACAAATTATAGCTTCGGTGTTTTTTGACATTTTACCTTCTTCTCTTGAGAATATTATTTTTTGGTAATACTTATCGGACAATCCATTAAAAAGTTATGAACAAAAATTGAAACAGCTACTAGATGGCGGTGACGACTGCGTATCTTCATTTCAATGGTCAGGGGTTCAACTCTAACAAAATTTGTCATAATTTTCTGGGGATGCTTTTGCCTGTAAACTAGTGTAATTATTGTGCTAGAGCTGTATAAAAACAGTAGGGAAAAACTTATTGATCTGTAAAACAATCGTAAAAACATTATCATAAAATTTGCACGTTTCTGATATATTTACATACATGGGCGGTTCTTTTACAAACCGAGCACCTTTTATTGGGTCACATTTTTGATTTGCCTAAAACTCTTTTTACACGTACTATTCGAAAAATAAGTAAACACGTATATCAGGATTTGACCGAAAAAAAATTATTTTTTTGGTTACAATTTTTTTAAGTTTGCCAAAAATCGACAAATTTGAAAAAGTACCCTCTCATTGAAAATCTGTATCTCCGGTTATATGAATCCGATTGACTTCATGTCTTTTGCATTAATTCCTCTAAAACCTCTTATTTCAAAAAAAAATTTCTAAAAAAAAAATTGTTTAATTTCTTAAAAATAAAAACAAATTAAGATTTAAAAAAATTTTTAACCATTGCCCCCACAAAAATTTTTTTATTTTTTATTTTATTTTTTTATTTTAATACTTGCGCCATATTGTTAGTTACAATCGGTTTTTGTGAAAAGTTGGAGCCATTTTTAGTTTTTTAAATATCGAATTTTTTTTAACAAGGCCTCGGCTTTTTATACCCGTTACTCGTAGAGTAAAAGGGTATATTGTATAGATTAAAAGTTAAGTTTTAAGTGTTTTGACAATTTCTAAATGACAAAAAGTAAAAAGTCATTTTTTAATCTATAAAAAAACCACAATTATTTATTTAACCTTTTATTATATAATAAAATATTAAAAAATAATTATTTAAATCTGTTAGATAAAATACAAATTAAAAAAAAATTTTTTATTCAATTTAATAATTTTTTATTTTTATTATTTACATTTTTTTTTTTTAATTAAAAAAAAAAAATTTAAAAAAGTTAAAATAATTACATAATGCAAAAAAATAATAAATAAAAACATTTTAAAATTATTGTTTATAAAATGGAGGGTTAAATAAATAATTGTAGTTTTTTATAGATTAAAAAATCACTTTTTACTTTTTGTCATTTAGAAATTGTCAAAACACTTAAAACTTAACTTTTAATCATTAAAAATGGTTAAAGGACTAGTAAACGATGAGAAAACATGAATTCCATAAGGATCCGACAAGAATAAAAGAGTAGCCCTACTTGCTGCGACGTTTTTACATAGAAAAAAGCCGAGGCCTTGTTAAAAAAAATTCGATATTTAAAAAACTAAAAATGGCTCCAACTTTTCACAAAAACCGATTGTAACTAACAATATGGCGCAAGTATTAAAATAAAAAAATAAAATAAAAATAAAAAAATTTTTGTGGGGGCAATGGTTAAAAATATTTTTAAATCTTAATTTGTTTTTATTTTTAAGAAATTAAAAAATTTTTTTTTTAGAAATTTTATTTTGAAATAAGAGGTTTTAGAGGAATTAATGCAAAAGACATGAAGTCAATCGGATTCATATAACCGGAGATACAGATTTTCAATGAGAGGGTAATTTTTCAAATTTGACGATTTTTGGCAAACTTAAAAAAATTGTAACCAAAAAAATAATTTTTTTTCGGTCAAATCCTGATATACGTGTTTACTTATTTTCCGAATAGTACGTGTAAAAAAAGTTTCAGGCAAATCAAAAATGTGAAATTTTTTTTTTGGCCAAATCTGTTCGGTTTGTAAAAGAACGGCCCATATGCGATTATATATTAAACCACAAAATTCCAGGTAGCTGGAATGTACAATTTATAAAACTATTTTAGTGTTTGATTTATTTTTATTTCGCTGCGGAATCTTGGCATTCGATTGACCAAAAGACATTTGCATAAATTGGCGAAGCCAGAAAAGAAAACACAGATAAAAAAGGGCCATACTCTCGCCTCTTTTAGAACTTTCGCCGAAGGCGAAACTTTTATGGCTAGACGTGGCCGCACCTGTATTTACCTGTATTTTCACCTAACTCGCCACGCACCCGCAAGCAAATGCCAAACACCACATAGCTTATAGCTGCCTTTGCATACACTGGCAGGAAACTTTGAAAATTAGTAATTTTTAACCAAAACTAAAAATATCATAATTTTAAAAGTTTGCTAACCTGTATCTTACAATATACTCAATGTATCCTATTGCTTTATTCGTCAAAGTTAAAGGCTGACCTTAGAGTTGTAATTTAAAACAAATATAACTATAATTTGCGCAGTTTGAGACTTAAGCAAGAGTGATCGCTATAGTCGAGTATTTCGACTATTAGATACCCGTTACCCAGCTGAAGGGAGTGCGGGGGAGATGGAGATACGCAGTTGCCAAAGCTACTGGCTTCATCTAGCTGCCATTTCATATTATGCTCATAATTATACCCGTTACTCGAAGAGTAAAAGGGTATATTATACTCGTGCAAAAGTATGAAACAGGGAAAAGAAAGCGTTTCCGACCCTGTAATGTATATCAAACAAAAACACCTCTTAACGAGGTAAAAAAATAGTGACGACCGCACCTTCAACATACAAAAGATCTGATATCATATTTTGTGACGAAAAATAATTTTACATTCGAAAATATAAAAACACTTTCTAAAATTTACTCATTCGGCCCGCTTCAGACAAATTTATAAGATTTTACCCACACGAACATTTTCTATTGTAGCGTGCCGAAAAAGTAAATTTTAGAAAGTGTTTTTATATTTTCGAATGTAAAATTATTTTTCGTCACAAAATATGATATCAGATCTTTTGTATGTTGAAGGTGCGGTCGTCACTATTTTTTTACCTCGTTAAGAGGTGTTTTTGTTTGATATCAGAAGTTTTTAAAGAGACAATTTATACCCTGGGTTTAATTTACATATTAGTATACCTCATACCATGACCAAAAGTCATCCCCATATAACTTAGTTATTAAAAAACTAAAGCACATAGGATTGACCCCTGATCTTAGCTGAACGCCGCCTGATATATTGCAAGCACTGTTGCAAGCCCTACTTGCTGCAACGTGTTTTCATAAAAAAAAGCAGAGACCATTTAAAAAAAAATTCGATATTTTAAAAACTAAAAATGGCTCCAACTGTTTACAAAAATCGATTGTAACTAACAATATGGCGCATATATTGATTTATAAAAAAAAAGTTAAATACAAAATTTTTTATAATCTTAATTTGTTTTTATTTTTAAGAAAATAAAAACTTATTTTTTTTTACATTTTTTTTTTTAAAGAAGAGGTTTTAGAAGAATTAAATCAAAACACATGAAGTCACGCGGATTCATATAACCGGAGATAAAGATTTTCAATGAGAGGGTACTTTTTCAAATTTGTCAATTTTTGGAAAACTTTAAAAAATTCTAACTAAAAAAATAATTTTTTTTCGGACAAATCCTGATACACGTGATTGCTCATTTTCCGAATAGAACATGTAAAAAAAATTTTCAGGCAAATCAAAAATGTAAACATTTTTTTTGGCCCAAATCTGTTCGGCTCTTAATGAACGGCCCTTAGGCAGCTTTAATTGTTATGAGCTGGCAAAAGTGGCTATTTTCGTTTCTTAATAACTTTTAAACGTGATTTTTTACAGTAATGTGTTATATACCAAAATTTAAGGAATCTCAAGGGCTATACAGTTTAAAGTTGTAAGGAAAATCGTTAGAGCTGTTTTTGAGAAAATTAAAAAAAAGCTAAACAAAAAGTTTAAACAAATTTTCTTTTGTTCATATCTTTTTAACTATTACATTTACACAAATTGCATATAGAAGGCGTTTATAGCATTTAAAAATACCTTTCAAACGAGGTGCAGCACAAGTCTGTAGCTTTAGTAGTATAGAAGTTACGGCTTTCCGAATTTTAGCTATTTATAGCTGTTTTCCCGCTAAACCAGCGGGTTTTTCCAAAAGTGGTAGAACAAAACTTTTTTATATCGATGTGATGAACGTCATATCAAATTTTCAGAACTTAAAAAACATATTTTGGACAAACTGACAAACTGACAAACTGACAAACAGAATTAAATTTTCATTTTGGGAAGAAGAAGGAAATCTTATTTTGGCTATAACTTTTGAACGGAGCGTCCGATCTTCTGATATGACCCCTCATATTAAGCGCATTTTCAGTAGCAATACAACTAACGGGCCAATTATCCCCACCGGCCCCAACAGATCCAAATTTCTAAATTTTCACTTTTACACTTTCACCGCTCTCCCTCCCAAACCAATTGATTTTCTTGAGGTCTTGGTATGCAATCCTTTAAGTTTTAGCAGTACCTTTAATTTGGTGTATTACTCATTACGATCGGACTATCACAGCAGATTTTCATTTCTTCGTGTATATATAGTAGTCGCCTTCGCACACTCTCCTGGTGCGCTTCGTCACTACATGGACTGCCGTCCATAGTGATAAATTCTTGATCAGGGTCAATAGTCGAGTCGATATAGCCATGTCCGTCTGCCCGTCTGTCTGTCTGTCCGTATGAACGCTGAGATCTCGGAAACTATAAAAGCTAGCAGATTCTTGAAGTTCCTACGCAGCACAAGTTTGTTTTAAAAAGGTGCCACGTCCCCTCTGGCGCCCACACCTTTAAAGATTTCGGAAAAGTAAAAATGCAGTTTTAATGTGTTTATCAATACATATGGAAATGTTGAAGAAGTTTTTAAAATCGGACCATTCGTTAAAAAGTTTTGGGCGATCAAAGTTTTATATCTCCATCTCCCTCGCACTCCTTTCAGCTGAGTAACGGGTATCTGATGGTCGGGGCACCAGACTATAGCGTTCTCTCTTGTATTAGACTGTTTTTTTTCTCAGTATATTACCTTCGACTCTTGGAAATATTATTTTTTAAATACTTCTAAATTTCGAATTAAATTTGTAAAAATCGGACGAACATATCATATAGCTGCCATATGAATGATTGGAAATTTAGTGGGAAATAATTACGAAAAAAATTATAGATTCGTTAATTTTTGTTGTATTCTCTTCTACTCTGGTATATAACATTGATTAAATATTTCAGAATTTCGTATTAAATTTCATAAATATCGGTCGACTATAGTAAATTGCTGCCATAGGAAGGATCGAAAAATGAAGGTCAAAATAATACGAACTTGAACATTTTGTAATTTGTTATCTAATATATTAGAGAATTTGGTCACTTTTTTACTCTTGCAGGGGTATTATTATTTCAGTCAGATGGTTTCGACCACATAAAGTATATATATTCTTGATCAGCAACAATAGCCGAGTCCATCTAGCCATGTCCGTCTGTCCGTTTCTATGCAAACTTGTCTCTCACTTTTAAAGCTATCGCGATGAAACTTTCCCAAAAGTGTTCTTTCTATTGCAGGTAGTACATATGTCGGAACGAGACGGACTATATCTTATGGCTCTCATAGGAATAATATCAAAAAATATATAAAACTGCATTGTAACTTTCTAAAAAGTACACACAAAAAAACTTGGTAACACTAACTGTAATAATTGTCACCACAAAAATTGTCAATTCTACTAAGTAAATTGTTACTCTTACGTAATTCGTAAACGTTTGGATTACTATAAAAAATAGTTATGCAACTGAAAAAAAGGGTAGAATGTGCCCAAACCATAAATTATGGTTAACTTACTATTTTATTAAAAATTTATTTATTCATTTTATTTATTATTAAAAATTTTAATATTACTTATAAATGACTGTAAAATAAATATAAATGATTGTATATTTACTAGAAAAATAGTAAGAAAAAGATTTGGAAAGATTCATGTCAATAGCTTTTACACTGCGCGAAATATCTTAATTTTTTTAAGCTATTTTCGATTGTTCCTATGGGAGCTATAGAATATAGACGTCCGATCGGGTCGATTTTCAAACTTGATCTGCGTACACATGTTTTAGGACGACTGTAAAGGTTTCAGATCGCTAGCTTTTAAGCTGCCCCTTTTCTAGACTTTACCAAAGATCGTTGTTTCACATTAAAAATGTATCAAAAAACAAGAGAGAACGCTATAGTCGGGTGGGCCGGCTATCTGATACCCGTCACTCAGCTAAAGGGAGTGCGAAAAATATGGAGATGTAAAACTTTGATCGGTAATATTTTTTTAACGAATGGTCCGATTTGAAAAAGTCTTTTACATTTCGATAGGTATAACTAAACACAACAAATTGCATTTATACTTATCCGAAATCTTTAAAAATTTGGGCGCCAGACACATTTTAGTATCGTTTGTGGGCGATTGTGGGCGTTAGAGGGGACGTGGCGCTCGGCTGAAGTAAACTTGCGCTGCGTAGGAAGCCCAAGAATATGTGTTGGTAATCCCAATACTCTAGCTTTTGTTTCCGAGGTCTCAGAGTTCATACACTCAGGGAAAAAATCAAGTATTTCGTGCTTGAATCTAGCATTTTGAGTGTCAAAAGTGAGCCAAGCAACGAAAATCTGATCTTGAGAACAGAATACTGCTTTCAAGAACGAATTTTCAAGACCGAAAATACTTGATTTTAGTACGTTTTAAGAACGCTCCGTTCTAAAATTAAGAATGAATCATTCTTAAATATAGACATATTTGTACTTGAAATAATAAAGTTTCATTAACAAAATAAGAAAAGTGCAGGCTTGAATTAAGAACGTATAATTCTTAATCTTAGTAAGATATATTCAGAAGATAGATTATAAATGCTTAAATCAAGAATATTAAATTGTTATATTATGCCCCAATAATTCTCATAATAAATAAGAATACTTCTTGTATTAAGATAGCAGGTGCTTGACTTTAGAGTTTCAAGTTCTTATAAAAAATCTAAAATATTCTTGAAACAAGGTACAATAAAATTTCAAAATCGTTTATATTTTTGGTATTTATTCTGTTGGTTCGATTTTATTTATAGGTACTTAAATTTAACATAAGATTTTGCGTTGTTTATTGTATATGAGTGCAAAGGAAGAGTAATAAGTTCACAAATGTTAACAATACATACGTTGTCGGATGGATAACCTATCTCGTAAGAATGAAAGTGTTTGTCAAATTTTTTCAAATTAATTTCGTTACATAAAATGAAAACGTTATTCTTAAAATTAACAAAACTTAAAATTTTATATAATTTTACATTAGGATTTTGCGTGGCAACAAAGTAATTTTGTTTGTATTTCGTCCCTTTGTAATCCAGTTCCTGAAATAAAATACAATTTTCAAAAGCAGAATCAAAGTAGTGAAGGTAGGTTAATTTATCGAAATGTTCTGAGTTTTTAAGTATTGTATCAGTACTTTTTGAAAGAAAGAAAAGCTCTTCCAAAGAATCTTGATGATCCATTAAAAATTTTGAAAATTTTAAACCGGATTTTATGGCTATTGAATAAGCAGGATTCACCCTTGAGTTCATATTATGGGTATACAATTTAGCTTCTCTAAGCTTCGATTCAAAACGCATACACCATAGATGTTTAACTGGTCCACTTCTCTTAATAGCGGATGCATAGTGCACAAGGAAGTGGTGCTTCGGCTTTAAAGCCCCATATAACTCTATGTATGCACTGTGATGTTTTTGGACTACACTATTTAGATCATCTAAATCTTCTTTCGAAAACTCAGACTTAAAAAGTAAATCGATTATAGCTAACAAATATAAAAGAATCTGCCAATCTGGGTTATCTAGAGGTATTAGATCACCTATCATTAGAGGAAGAAAATGTGTAAAACTCATAGTTTCACTTGCAGTCATATTGATATTATAATTTTTTAAACGTACGAGATCAAGCGAATTTGATTTGTTTCCTATCTCTGTTTCACCAAACGGAAATAAACTTTTTCTACCATTAATATCATTTAATGTTACAATATTTTTTTTGATTAACGCTAGCAAAATATTACATAGGTCATACTTGCAGACTCCCTCAAACACATCGTGCATTAAATCAAAACAAGTTTTTTCTGTTATATGAAACTTATCTAGTTCGTGAAAAACGCAATTTGTTTTAATTCCAGTACTTTGAATGTCGTTTAAAAGAAGGTCGGACTTATAATTAGTTGGATTTCTCAAATAATCCGGCTTTTCCACAGTATCGAACTGCATTTCGAATTTGGATCTTTTACAGGCGCGACAGTAATGATTAGAGTTAAAGGATTGTACAAATCCGGCTAAGGTGTTTACAGCTAAATTATCTCCAATAACTGATCCTAAATTCGTTGTGATCCATTTGATGTATCAACATCTACACCTTGTTCCAATAATTTAAGTTCTTCAATTAAATGGTGTAATGATCGTTCAACTCCATATTGCTTTATATCTGCAGTCGAAATAAACGCAGTTTATATTGAAAATATATATTGAAGCTTTGAGAGAAGATACTGAGGAATGTTGGGAAATATAATGTAAGCTCCACAAATTGATATTTTGTGACTCCCCAAAGGGTTATCTATCTCAAAATCGTCAAAATATAAATGAAAAGGAATGTGCAAATCACCCGGGAGAAATGTTTTAGATTTATTACGAAATATTTCACCATTTGAAAAGTTAGTAATTGTGGCTTTCTTAGCACAGTTGTTGATACTACCTAAAGTATATTTCAACAGACCAGGTATTTCGAAAATACGCTTAAACATAAATCTTAACGGCATTACATTTAATGTATATGATTTTGGAGCCATAGTAGACACACCTCGATGAACTTTTTTGACAATTTTTTGATCGATTTTGAATGACATTGGGTCTTGATATAAATTTTGTTTCTTTAAAGCTTGTAAAAATTTATATTCGGATTTGACATTATTAAATGGGTCTTTACAGAAAACAAATATTTCTTGCAGTTCTTCCGATTTCGATTTTGTATCTAACTGCTCTTCAATTAGGGATCCTAATGTTGAAATTAATGAAGCTGTCATTTTCTGAATTTGACATACATTTTTCCTTGGCATAAAGTTTTGCTCATACAAAATTAAAGAGAACTCAAGAATTTGTTTTTCCATACTTTCAATTTCAGACTTAGTAACTTTCTCTTTTACAAAGGGTTCAACAAGATTAACTGGTAAATAGGCTTCCGAAATATAATTATTTAAGATTTCACATTCATTTTCGATTTCGACAGTTTCCCTTTTTTTATTGATTTCATTATCGATTTTGTGGCATTTATCCAAATGTTTTTTAAATCGGGAGAACTGGGAAAAGGTTTGGTGACAATTTTGTTGCATACATTGCAGCTTTAGATTTTTCCCTGATAAAACATGATCTACTTTAAAGTGAGAAATGAGCTTATTAGTTTCGGCAAAGCCGGTTTTACAAATAAAGCATTGAAACATCTTGAAATACTGATTTGTCAAGTTTACATTAATATAAAGAAAACGTATTTAATTTTTCAAATAATCAATTAAAGAAGCTATGTTAGCAGACTTGGTGTCGTATTTGGTTTTAATATCATAAAAATACTGCTGTATGAACAGCCATGTCTGTTGTGAAGCTTTCGGATATTCAAAAGATAATATTTGAAATGTCTTAAAACAAAGCTCCAGACAATTTACGAACGAAGTGCAACTTATTAGATTTGCATCAAAATACAAAAAAAAATCTTTTATATCGTTATCAAATGGCCCAACTACAATAATTATTGGCTGTAATTTTAAGCCGGAACTATAATACTTATTGATGACCCGATCCAATTGGATTTCGAAATCATTAATGGTTACTAGTCTTAGGACAAAACTCTCCTGAGCGTCCAAAATTGTGGCCTTTCGCGTTAACTTTCCATCCTCATTTCTGAACCGGCCTGATGAGGGAAGTACGGCGTTCAACAACGTGGCGATCAAGAAGTCCTGGGCATCTGCAGTATTGAAATAGTTAATTAGAGTCTATTTATAATACAAATATTTAATATATAAATAAAATATTTATAAAATGTAATATCCAATTCTTTTAATAAAAGTTCAAGAGTATTTAAAAAAAATTATATGCTTAGGTCTTAACTTAGTATATTTGCTGTAAGAAGCTTTACCTAAGTTGGTGCATTTTTTGGCCAGTTTGAGTTGTTGTCTTCATAGTAGCCAAACATTTTTTCTCGAAACTCTTGCCATTTGGAAAGCAAGTGAAAACCTTTGCCGGGATACATTATCTCGAAATCGATATCAATCTAGAACAAAATTTGTTATGAAGATATTGTAAAAAAACGAAAATGTACAAATTTGACTTACCAGCTCGAAAGCTTTAGCGTGGGAAAACTTATTCCACGCTTCAAAAAACTCTAAATTATTTAGAGTCGTAACGTCTTGTTGACGTAGATTAAAAGTCTTCTTCCACATATCGCGTACACTATCCCAATCGTCGCAAGTACGGCTGAGTGTCAGCTTGTACGCCTTGCAGATGGATCTGTCTTCGTCGTCAGCTCCAGATACCACCATTTCCAAAGATTTTCTCTCCATTTTTTTTTTTTGGCTGCGGCAATTTCTATATTTTGAATAAAGTTTTCCAGACGGATTTCCTCTACCCTTTCGGGGAATGAAGTAATATTCCTAAATAAAAAAATATTTAAAAAGCAAATCTAACTATTTATAGCAAATATTTTACCTTCACGCTTAACTGGCTTGGAAAAAGCAAACATATTTCGTCCAGCAAGGTTTGGAAATCGGGAACTTTAATCGTAATCTTCCCGAATATTGCCTCTTCTACTATAATAGCAATAAGGTCGTCACGAAGGGTTTGGGAAAGGTTACGATGGGTTTCTTCGTACTCCAAAATAGCCTTGCCTTTTTGCGTTTCATTAAGTAGGGAATGCAAACTTTTAATCAAGACGGCATTTCCGCAAGACGACACTGCGGATACGACATCGGTAGGTTTTTCGGAAAATTGTTTTTTATCTCCACTCTACAAAATTTAAAATATTAACTTAACTTAAATTATATTTACACATTTATAGTTGGTCACGTACCTGAGAATTCCTCCATTGGTAGAGTTTTTGTCTAAACTCAATGCGCAGACCTAATGGCGCAACTGCCTCCTTAATATCGTCGTCGTTCATGTATTGCAGTTGCTGGATGTTAACTTGTGCAGCTAAGATGATGCACAAAAATATTTTAATATATTTAGATAAATAAAGTAAAAGTAAAGAAAGTAAACACAATTTTCGAAAGTTAATGAGATATTTGCTAAAAACTATTTTTGGCATTCAATATTAAAAACGGATTTTCTAGGAATTTAACGTACACATGTGAGATCCGCATGTTTAGTTGACATAGACATACATACATATGTACTTATAGCCAGAGTTAAAGAGCGCCAATTTTCGCGGTATTACTTTCAATGCAGATGCATACATTCATATGTACATACATACTTCGGTACATCTATGAGAAACCGCATAAGTCAGTACAGAAATAGGCATAAATTATAATAATTCCGATTAGAATCGGAGAATTTCTAATGAAAGTAATACCACGAGCATTAACCCGATTTTTCTTTTCTCTTTTTCAATATGTCCTAGCGCCACAACGCCGGCTTTTAAATCACTCACTCATTTTAAAACTTTTGTATCATTAAACTTGAAATATATTTTATATTTGAAGGAAAAGGAAGTTAATAACTATAATGTGAATACCAGCGTTGTGGCGCTAGGGCACACACATATATACATATAAGGAACTGCACGCGTGTGCTTGATTAGGAAAACATACAAACATACATTTTAGAAAAACGCGCACTTTACTTACCTTTGAGATACGTGTAAGCTTCTTCGATTTGCAACTTTTTCAACAGATCGTAAAGATCATCATTACAGTATTCTTCACTCATTTTACCGATCGCTTTAAATTCTTTTTGTGATTTCACTTAAAAACTTCACTTTTCTTCATTGAATACGATGCAACCGAACACGCTTGTAAAACTTGAGTAAGTCTTAGAGTGACCGTCCGAATTATTTATAGAAATCTGATAAATGAGAAATAATGCTAAGGCTACGGTCACACTATGTAAACAAAATTATCAAAGGGGGCCAAGAAAATATTTATATTTCGACTTAATTAATTGAATGGGTTTTAATTGAATGGGATAGTAGCAATAAATATATTATTAGAATTTCTGTACACATTTTAAGTTTTTAGTAATTTCTTACCTTGCAAACACATAATTGGCAAAATAAATAAAATAATAATAATAATAAATAATAATGTTTTTAAGTAAATAGTGTTTTCCGTTATTACCATTACTTTATTTAACGGGATCTTCTGTTACATAACACTCATATTTGGCAATCAATTTCTGTACTGAAATTAAGTTTTATTTAGTCTCCAAGTAAATACATTTAATCTCAATTTAAGTATTTTTGTATTGAGTTTAAGAATATTTGTGCTTAATTGGCATTTAAGTTTGAATCGTGCTAAATTCAAGAACTTTCAGTACGAAACGTGCTTGAAATTTTAAGTATGAAATCGTTCTTAAATCAAGACTGATTTTGCTTGATTTTAGCACGGTGTTTTTTTCTGAGTGTACGGACGGACAGACAGAAGGACAGACGGACAGACAAACATGGCTATCAAGAATATATATACTTTATGGGGTCGGAAACGTCTCCTTCACTGCGTTGCAAACTTCTGACTGAAATCATAATACCCTCTGCAAGGGTATAAATATTAAATCGTTGAAGCCGAAAAGGGGCTGAAAAGTAGTCGTGACGCAAATTGTGTTGTTAAATTAGGAAATTTACCAAGTTTTAAGGTGGTATCTTTATTTTAAGACTTTATGCCAAAAAAAATTAACTTTTGGGCCATTTTAAAAAGAGTTCCAAAATATTATGTTTGGAATAACTTTTGAACGGAGTTTCGGATTTTATTAAATTACCCCTAATTCGACGCGTATTTTCAATAATTTTCAAAAAGAATATAACTAGGCTAACACAAGGGGTCCTTTATCCCCACAGCTCCAATTTTGTAAACAACAATTTAACAATTTTACAAAAAGGGCCAAGTGAAAAAAAATGCACAAGTGAACAAAAATGCACTCGTGAACAATTAAGAATAAATAGGAAGGAACATGTTCACTCGCTCAGTATAGTGAGCAACTCACTCATGAGCAACCCAACACTAGAATATACATATGTACATTAGGGCGGTCCAAAAAAATGAAATCCCATTTTCACCCCCTCACATGGTAAATTAAAGTAAGCAAAAAATGTAAGTGAAAACTAATCAATTTTTTTGTGGGATTTAGACAATGCGAAACGTCCTCAAAGTTTTTTTTAAAAATTACACATACGACACGTATAACAGTTCATATTTTGTTAAAAAAAAATCTATCCCCCATTTCTAGTCTTGTCAAATTATGAAATTCGCTGGAATAATTGGTAAAAAATGGGAGAACAAAACATCAAATGAATTGTTGAAATCTATGCCACCTTGATTAAAAATCTTTTTGATCGAAGGCAACAGTGCGTATGGGTAATAAACTTTGAAGCCAATTCGCAGACCCTAAAACGCGATTTTTTCAAAAAATTTCTATTGGTAAACCTTAAATACCTCAACGCACACCGTATAGAGGGTGAGAGTAGGACCTTCAAAATGTTCATACTAATGTGGACTGCCCTAATGCACATATGGGCAATTCTCTGGGGATGTCAACCAAGCCAAAAAGCTTGAAACTTGATAAAAACAGATTTCTATATGATTTTCCACTGATATTTGGTTCCAGTTAGATGGATCCTCAACTAAGCTAAGTAATTTCAGTATCCTTGGATCATTTTCCAGGACAATACCTATAATATGGACAAAAAAGTCATTTTTTGGTATTTTTTCGGTATTTTTTAAAGTGGCTCTTAAACGGTGTTTTTGACGTTAAGGTTACAGAAAAACCACCTAAGAAAACGACGGAAAAAACTGTCGCGTGCGACATGTAGCGTGTGACAGTCACTTCAATGCAAATAAAAAAAAAACTTCTGCTTAGTTTTCAACCAAACCAAATACATCTTAAATAAGAAAGAACAAGGAACACTATAAAATTACCTGCATTAAAATATTCCTTCACGTTTCGCTACAATCGAAAGTTGAGCTGGTAGTCAAAAAATTCACTTCTATCGGTGTCGCGTGCGAAAATCTTGGTTTTTTTGTATATCTTAAAAACGAAAAGTTGTTTTAAGTCAGCCCTAGCACGCATTTTAGTGCTAATCAAGACCTTTAATTTGAGCCTAGTGCCAAAAGAAAATAAGTCCTGGAAGATGTTTTTTTTCACCTGCAAAGCGTACGAACGTCGCGTGCGACAGCAGAGAATTGCCCATATATACTTTATAAGGTCGCAAACGCTTCATTCTACCTGTTACATACTTTTGCACGAATACAATATACCCTTTTACTCTACAAGTAACAGGTATAAAGATTAAGTCTTGTTTTGAAATTATTTTAGTATTTGCCTTTCGATTGGATCGTTGTGATCGGACCATCATTTCATTTCATTTTCATTTTTTCGTGTATATACTTTTTATACCCGTTACTCGTAGAGTAAAAGGGTATATTATATTCGCGCAAAAGAATATAACAGCTAGAAGGAAGTGTTTCCGACCCCATAAAGTATATATATTCTTGATCAGGATCACTAACCGAGTCGATCTAGCCATGTCTGTCTGTCCGTCTGTCTATCTGTATGAACGCTGATAAGATTGGCATTTTGCATGCAGATTCTAGGAATTCCTACGCAGCGCAAGTTTGTTTCAAAAAGGTGCCACGCCCCCTCTAACGCCCACAATCGCTTATATACGATTTTAAAAATTTAAATATTTCGGAAAAGTAAAAATGCAGTATTGTTCTGTTAATCAACACCTATCGAAATGTAGAAGAAATTTTTTAAATCGGACCATTCGTTAAAAAGCTATGCCTGGTCAAAGTTTTATATCTCCATCTCCCTCGCACTCCCTTTAGCTGAGTAACGGGTATCTGATAGTCGGGGCACCCGACTATAGCGTTCTCTCTTGTTTTGAGTGTAGACGTGCGTAATTAGCAATTCAAACTTTGTCTAATTAAAATACTTAGCACTTAGTATTAGGTAAGATTGGCAGTTAAATAGCTATTTTTCCGAAAACAATTACTTCTATTTTTTTCAAATATCTCAAAAACTCAATGTAGAGCTAGAGAAGAATACAAAATAAATTCTTTTTCCGCCCTAAAAACATGCAAAGGTCCTGAGCGGCCCCGTAGAACTTCATATGCTTACGAGTACATTGTTAAATCTGGATTTTAATTGGAACTACGATATGATTTCGACAAACATGACAGGGCAATTGTTCCCAGTGCATACACATCAGAGAGTCGTAAGAATGTACATATGTATGTATGTTGGCCTCACTTTTGCTCTTGTTACAGTTCAAGTGCCCCGCGTGCTTGCCCAAGAAACTAAATTGAGTGGAAACTTTTTCCGTTTGTATTTTATCCAATCTCGTTTTTTGTTTTCTGATGCTAATTTCTGTACTTAAGATTAAAGTGAAGTGAAAACAAAAAATTAGCGCGTTCTGCCAAGCATTAACAACAAATGGAGTAATTAATTAGATTAGGTATGTATGAAAATATGTAAAGCGGGAGAAAAGTTATTATTGGTTATGGTCGAGGCTCATCTGAGAACACATGTTATCATTTGGAATAGAGCCCTGCACAAGTAACCTGACTTGTTTGTCAAACCTTATACCCAACCGACCTACTTAAAACCCATTTGACTTGGGTCGTTTGGGTTTGGGTATTTGGGTAAATGAGTCCATTTTTACCAAAACCCAAACGACCCAATTCTAATGGGTTTCAAGTAGATCAGTTCGGGTTTAAGGTTACCCAAATAACTTTTATAAAAAAAAAATGTTTAAATAAGACCATGATCAGAATTTTCACAGGTCATCGACCCGTCGCGAATTCTTAAGGACAAGATGGTTATTTGTGTATAATATTTAAAATTAAAGGATACGATATATCGACATTTGTTTAAACTTCTTCCGCCCATGCGAATTCTTATGGTTTATTAATATTACAGATGTAATAAAGAATTCGCGCTTTTTGAAAAATCAATATAGAATATATCATTAGGTTTTTTAGTTAAGCTACGTATGATCCACACAAATAAATCCTCTTGTTCCTAAGAATTCGCGGTTTTTGAAAAAATCGATTAATATAAAGAACTTCTAAAGATTTTATGTTAATTTTTCCAACCCGCGAATTCTTAAGAACAGGAGGATCTTCAGATTGGTTGGACCGTCTTCTTCTTAGCTAAGGCACTATTGCTTATACTTGGCTCTATAATTATTGAAAACCGCGAGTTCTTAGGAACAACAGGATATATTCTAGATTGAATTTTCAAAAACCGCGAATTCTTTAGAACAAGAGAATATGTTTTTGTGGATCATACATTTGTAATATTTAAAGACCACACGAATTCGCATGGGCGGAAGAATTTGAAACAAATTTCAATATATTGTATCCTTTAATTTTAAATATTATACACAAATAACCATCTTGGCCTTAAGAATTCGCGACGGGTCGATGACCTGGGAAAATTCTGATCATGGTCTTATTTAAAAATTGATTTTTTATAAAAGTTATTTGGGTAACCTTAAACCCGAACTGATCTACTTGAAACCCATTTGACTTGGGTCGTTTGGGTTTGGGTATTTGGGTAAATGGGAAAAATTTTACCCAAACCCAAACGACCTGAAAATTTTGGGGTCAGGTTGGGTAGGTAATATTTTAAAATAAAGCCTGACCTACTTGACCTGAAATTTGGTTTGGGTACCCAAATAACCCCTTTTGTATACCCATGAGAAAATTTTAGAAAGTGTGTAATCATTTTTGGTCACAAATGTTGATATCAGAACTTTTGTATATTAAGGGCTAGTATTCAATCTAACAAAAAGTCGTCCAAAACAAAAAACTTCATATGAAACAAAATTCCTTGACGTTTTTATACCCTTGCAGAGGGTATTATGATTTCAGTCAGAAGTTTGCAACGCAGTGAAGGAGACGTTTCCGACCCCATAAAGTATATATATTCTTGATCAGCATCACTAGACGAGTCGATCTAGCCATGTCCGTCTGTCCGTCTGTCCTTCTGTCCGTCTGTCCGTCTGTCTGTTTCTACGCAAACTAGTCTCTTAGTTTTAAAGCTATCGGGCTAAAACTTTCCCAAAAGTCTTATATCTATTGCAGGTAGTATATAAGTCGGAACGAGCCGGATCGGACAACTATATCATATAGCTCCCATAGGAGTAATCGGGAAAAAAAATGTAAAAAAAATTATATCTTGGGTGTTTTTGAACCTAGAGCCTCCTACTTTTGGAAATGCCATTTTTTATCTAATTCTGAATTTCGAATAAAATTTTTTTCAAAATCGGACGACTATATCATATAGCTCCCATAGGAATAATCGGGAAAAAAACAAGAAAGGAAGCCGGTTCTAGGTTCAAAAACACCCAAGATACATTTTTTTTACATTTTTTTCCGCGATTATTCCTATGGGAGCTATATGATATAGTTGTCCGATCCGGCTCGTTCCGACTTATATACTACCTGCAATAGATATAAGACTTTTGGGAAAGTTTTAGCCCGATAGCTTTAAAACTGAGAGACTAGTTTGCGTAGAAACAGACGGACAGACGGACGGACAGACGGACAGACGGACAGACGGACATGGCTAGATCGACTCGTCTAGTGATGCTGATCAAGAATATATATACTTTATGGGGTCGGAAACGTCTCCTTCACTGCGTTGCAAACTTCTGACTGAAATCATAATACCCTCTGCAAGGGTATAAAAAATGTAAAAAAATTATATCTTGGGTGTTTTTGAACCTAGAACCTCCTACTTTTGGAAATGCCATTTTTTATCTAATTCTGAATTTCGAATAAAATTTTTTTCAAAATCGGACGACTATATCATATAGCTGCCATAGGAACGATCGGATAATTAATGGGAATATAATAGGTAATAAATTATTGCTTCGTTGACTTTTATTGTATTCTCTTCTACTCTGGGATATGAGTCTTTTTAAATGTTTTCGAATTTCGATTTTAATTTTATCTATATCGAACTACTATATCATATAGCTGCCGTAGGAAAGATCGGAAAATTAGTGATTAATAGGAATTATCTGCAATGGTCGGCCAGCCGACAGCTAGCTTCCTTTCTTGTTTTCATCTGAATTTTTTGTTTTGGACGACTTTTTGTTAGGATGAATACCAGCCCTAAAGGTGCGATCGTCACTAGTTTTTTACCTCGTTGAGGTGTTTTTATTTGATATCAGAAGTTTTTGTTTGAACATTATTTAAACTTTATACTTTCGCTGTCTAGGAGCATGTTTATCAAGTAAAGCAATCTCTGAAACCCAAATTAAAAAAAACCTTAGAACTCTTTTTGCGAAATAAACCTGAAAGTAATAAACATGGGTTTAAAAAATGTATCGCTCTAAGTTAAAGACCATGGTATTCATGCAAATTACGTTTAAAAGATGTGTACAACCAAAGACCAATATAATCTCTAAGATGAGTAACGGCCATACTTTCGTTTTGCAATATGCAGCACATTTTTTGGTGGCGACGAAAATCTCGCTCTATCCGCTCGCACAAAGTTGAGAGCGTAAAAATCTAAAAAGAGAGTGCACATGATTGTGTGAGTAAACACAACTCGTAAGCTAGTGCGTATGTGTGCGTCCTTAATTGTCGAGACGATTTTCGGCAAGAAATCATTTCTCGACTAAGAAATTAATTGTGTGTCAAAAGAACTTCTATGATTGAACAGGATGTTTATTAAAATTGCATTTATGTATACATACATATATGTGTGGCAATGAAGCTTGATCTAAAACTTTTTTATGCATCTTAAAAACGAATATCTGCATATTTCACTTATATTTTCGTTTTACATATTTAAATTAAAGCTAAAAACATAACTTTTAATAAAAAAATATATAAAACTGATTGATAAAATTTTAAAAAAATTTTAATAAAGTTTAATATATTTGAATATATTTATTTGAATTGAATATATTTAAAGGCTATTTAAATTAATATATAATATATAATGTTTAATTATGTATTTGTATATTAACTATTTTAATTCATAAATAATATATATTTTATTGACTAATTAAATTAATTAATATTAAACATATTAACTATTTTAATTATTTAGTATATTTAAATAATAATATAGTTGATATACAAATACAGTTATAAATATTTATTATTAATTTTTACAGGGTAGGTTTAATTTTCAAACTTTAGCTACCTTAGGAGTATATTTAAATATTATAAGAGGACATTTTTTGTAAGTATCCATTTTAGGATTTCGTATGAAAATAAAATTTAATTTAATGATTTTGTGCCATTTAAATTTAGTAATTTTATCAGCGCGCGCTTCTGTTTGGAAAGAAAAGCGCGCAAATCTTTTTTGTTTCCCCTTTGTGTTTTTCGGATTGCTAAATAATTAAAATAGTTAATAATAATATAATTTTATATAAGTTATTATAATACGTATAATATAAAAATTCATAGTTTTAAATCCATATATGTATTTAAAATACAATAAATATACAAATATTCAACCTGTTCAACCGCAATATTTCTGAGGCTCCTAAAAATCGTTTACACGTCGCATGCTGAATACCCTAATGACAAATATTCCAATTTGAAGTCATATATGAAATAAATTATGGATCTTTATATACGTACATATATTTGGTCATTATTAAAAAATATACTAAATTCGAATAATTATCATAAAAGGCATTACAAATAAGTGTTTTTAATAATGTAAGAATTTTAAAATATAGAGTATATTAAGTCAGCGCGCTGCAGCGAAGAAATGCTTGTGAATACATGTGCAGTCGCCGGCTGTCGCTGTATGTGTACAAGAGAGCGGCTGGCTCCAGAGCGCTCTCTCGCTGGCTTTTGGACAAGAGAGCGAAAAGCCAGTTGGCTTTTGGGCAAGAGAGCGAAAAGCCAGTTGAAAAGCCAGCACCAAAAAATCGTGTGCCAAAAAATCGTATGGCGTTATTCATCTTCATATTCTAATGTCTTTGGTACAACCCTAGTCAAAAGTATTTTCACAAATTTGAATGTTAACTGTACTCATATTTTGAACTTATAATATAAACATTTTGGCAACTATGGAAAGAGCACTTCAATTCCGTTTAAATGACACAAAAATTTTCTTAACCCATTAAGCACCCTTTGAAAAGTTAGAAAATTAGACAATTTTTTTTTAAAGTCAAATTTTCAACTTTTTTCCTGGGGCCTAAAACAAAAATGTTTTGATGCAAAGTTGTTCCCCAATCAAAATTAATAATAACTGCAAAAAAAAAAATTTCAAAATATTTTTCCTTGTATTTTCTATGATTTTTTGAATGAAGACATCTCAGAAAAATTTTGTATGAAAAGGAGGAAAAAGCGGCTAAAATTGTCATTTTTAGCTATTTTCAAAAAATCATAAAAAATACAAGGAAAAATATTTTGAAATTTTTTTTTTTGCAGTTATTATTAATTTTGATTGGGGAACAACTTTGCATCAAAACATTTTTGTTTTAAGCCCCAGGAAAAAAGTTTAAAATTTGACTTCTACAAAATTTGCCCACTTTTCAAAGGGGTCTTAATGGGTTAAGAACATTTTTGTGTCATTTAAACGGAATTGAAGTGCTCTTTCTATAGGTGCCAAAAGCTTATATTATAAGTTCAAAATATGAGTACAGTTAACATTAAAATTTGTGAAAATACTTTTGACCACCCCTGTATATGATTTCAAAATACCTTTAGCACAAGTCTATAGCTTTAGAGGTTAACAAGTTACGGGTGTGCGATATTTAGCTATTTATAACAGTTTTCCCGTTAAACTGGGGGTTTTTCCCAAAGTCGTAGAACAAAAGTTTTTTAGAATGTGCTGTATATTAAAAGCTTAAAAATTAATTTAAAAAAAATTTCGTTTTGCCATAATTTTTAAACTTTTGAGAAGGCTCCTAAAGTATTTCAAAATACCTTTCCAACACGGTATAGCACTGTGTAGCTTTAATTGTTCACAGGATACCGGTCTTCCAAATTTAGCTATTTTTCCCTGTTTTCCCGCCAAACTAGCGGGTTTTTCAAAAAACCTTCAATCCACGATTTGATTCTAACACACAAAGAGAGGTTCAAAAATTTTCATTTTGTGAAGAAGAAAATCTTCTTTTGGGTGTAACTTTTAAACGGAGCAACGGATTTTACGATATGACCCCTCATTTAACGCGTATTTTCAATAAGAACACAACTATAATAATGAGAGGGCATTTACCCCCACCGGCCCCAACAGCTCCAACTCTCTCTCCCAAGCCGATTGATTTTCTTAAAGTCTTGGTATGAAATCCTGTTAGTTTTTGCGATACCTTTCGATTGGTTTATCATTTATTATGATCGGCTATATAATAGCAGACGCTTTCGCACACTTTCCTGGTGCGCTTCGTCTCGGCTAAAACTCATAAAGTTATTATTATTTGTAGATCTCAAATAAAATTTAAAAAGAAAGGAAGCTAGCTTCGGCCAGCCGAAGCTAATATACCCTTGCAGATAATTCCTATTAATCACTAATTTTCCGATCGTTCCTATGGCAGCTATATGATATAGTAGTTCGATATTGATAAAATTAAAATCGAAATTCGAAAACAATAAAAAAGAGTAATATCCCAGAGTAGAAGAGAATACGATAAAAACCAACTAAGCATAATAATTTATTTCCTATTATATTCCCACTAATTTTCCGATCGTTCCTATGGCAGCTATATGATATAGTCGTCCGATTTGAATAAAATTGTATTCGAATTTAAGAATTCGTTAAAAAATGGTAATTCCAAAAGTAGGAGATTATATGTTCAAAAACACTCAAGATATAATTTTTTTACATTTTCTTTCCCGATTATTCCTATAGGAGCTATATGATATAGTTGTCCGATCCGTCGTTCCGACTTATATACTTCCTGCAAAAGATAGAAGACTTTTGGGAAAGTTTCGTAGAAACAGACAGTCGGATGGACAGCCGGACAGACGGACAGAAGGACAGAAGGACAGACGGACAGACGGACATGGCTAGATCGACTCATCTAGTGATGCTGATCAAGAATATATATACTTTATAGGGTTGGAAACGTCTCCTTCACTGCGTTGTAAACTTCTGACTGAAATAATAATATCTTTGCAAGGGTATAACAAATAATCATTACTCTAGAATTTTTCTTTGACCATGATTTTTTGGTTCAAAAAAATGAATACTGATTATTTACAATTATTCCTGGTTTGGAGTACTTATTAGTAAGTTGAATTTTTATACCCTTGCAGAGGGTATCACTATGGACGGCAGTCCATGTAGTGACGAAGCGCACAAGGAGAGTGTGCGAAGGCGACTACTATTATATTGCCGCAAAATTGAAAATCTGCTGTGATAGTCCGATCGTTATGAGTAATACACCAAATTAAAGGTATTGCTAAAACTTAAAGGATTGCATCCAGAAAATCAATTGGTTTGGGAGAGAGAGCAGTGAAAGTGTAAAAGTGAAAATTTAGAAATTTGGATCTGTTGGGGCCGGTGGGGATAATTGGCCCCCCGGACTACGTTAGTTGTATTCCTACAGAAAATGCGTTTAATATGACTTTCTAATATTTTCTCATTCGGCACGCTGCAATAGAAAATGCCTGTGAAGGGAAAAAGGCTGGAATAGTTTGCTAGGGCGGGCGGAATGAGAAAATATTAGGAAGTCTATTTAATGACGAGTGTAATAATTTTTCGTCACAAATGTTGATATCAGAACTTTTATATGTTGAAGGTGCGATCGTCACTAGTTTTTTACCTCGTTAAGAGGTTTTTTTATTTCATTATGATTTCAGTCAGAAGTTTGCAACGCAGTAAAGGAGACGTTTCCGACCCTATATATTCTATATATATTCTTGATCAGCATCACTAGACGAGTCGATCTACACTCAAAAAAAAAAAAGCCTAGAATCGCCTTTGGTTTTAGAAAATCGCCTATGGATTTGCGCTACTGGCAATTTTGTCTATATTAAAGAAAGTAGGTTTTTAAAATCAATGGCGTTTTTTTCTAAAAAACAAAAAAAAAATCTGCAATTTAGAAATTTTTTACTAGAAAGTAAAAAAGTTATGTCTTACAATTTAGAAATAAAGGTTTTCTAAGAAATAGAAATACTGTTTTTATACCCTTGCAGAGGGTATTATGATTTCAGTCAGAAGTTTGCAACGCAGTGAAGGAGACGTTTCCGACCCCATAAAGTATATATATTCTTGATCAGCATCACTAGACGAGTCGATCTAGCCATGTCCGTCTGTCCGTCTGTCCGTCTGTCCTTCTGTCCGTCTGTCCGTCTGTCTGTTTCTACGCAAACTAGTCTCTTAGTTTTAAAGCTATCGGGCTAAAACTTTCCCAAAAGTCTTATATCTATTGCAGGTAGTATATAAGTCGGAACGAGCCGGATCGGACAACTATATCATATAGCTCCCATAGGAGTAATCGGGAAAAAAAATGTAAAAAAAATTATATCTTGGGTGTTTTTGAACCTAGAGCCTCCTACTTTTGGAAATGCCATTTTTTATCTAATTCTGAATTTCGAATAAAATTTTTTCAAAATCGGACGACTATATCATATAGCTACCATAGGAACGATCGGAAAATTAATGGGAATATAATAGGAAATAAATTATTGCTTCGTTGACTTTTATTGTATTCTCTTCTACTCTGGGATATGAGTCTTTTTAAATGTTTTCGAATTTCGATTTTAATTTTATCAATATCGAACAACTATATCATATAGCTGCCATAGACACGATCGGAAAATTAGTCATTAATAGGAATTATCTGCAAGCAGGGACCGTAACTGTTATGAGTTTTATTTTAAAAATCACACTTTAACACTTATTTTCGGATTTATATGTAAAACTCAAGGCATAACTGTTATTTGCTGAGTTTTATAATAAAAATTGACAAGTAACACTTATTTTTTGAGTTTTATTTTTCGATTGACAGATAACACATATTTTTGAGTTTTATAATAAAAGTTGAAAAATAACACTTATTCCTTGAGTTTTATTATTTCGATCAAAAATAAAACTCAAACTTCTTTTGCGGCTTTTCTTGGGTAGATTAAAATAAAATTAGTAAGTGGTTTAACAAAATTCTTCTTCGACAATTTTTTAAAATTATTTTTAAGTAGTTACGACCACGGCTATATTATAAAACAAGAGAGAACGCTATAGTCGGGTTGGTGTCCCGACTATCTAATACCCGTCACTCGGCTAAAGAAGTGCGAGGGAGATGGAGATATAAACTTTGATCAGCTATAACTTTTTAACGAATGGTCCGATTTAAAAAATTTCGATAGGTATTGATAAGCACAACAAAACTGCATTTTTACATTTCCGAAATATTTAAATTTTTAAAATCGTATATAAGCTATTCTGGGCGTTAGAGGGGGAGTGGCACCTTCCACAGGAAGCTATAAAATTGCATGTTTTAAGCTGCAGAACAATAAAAAATAATACCTGATTGATTATTTTCTTCACTAAAGTTAAAATAATTACGCGGTAAATTATATGGTTTGCGTCCCATTTTTAAAATATTTAAAATAATATTCAGAGTCTGAATATTCTTCTTAGCTAAGGCACTATTGCTTATACTTGGCTCTATAATTATTGATTCTTCAAAAACCGCGAATTCTTAGGAACGAGAGGATTTATTTGTGTGGATCATACATAGCTTAACTAAAGAAGCCTAATGATATATTCTATATCGATTTTTCAAAGACCGCGAATTCTTAGGAACGAGAGGATTTATTTGTGTGGATCATACATAACTTAACTAAAGAAACCTAATGATATATTCTATATTGATTTTTCAAAAACCGCGAATTCTTTAGAACAAGAGAATATGTTTTTGTGTATCATACATTTGTAATATTTAAAGACCACATGAATTCGCATGGGCGGAAGAATTTGAAACAAATTTCAATATATCGTATTATTATTTAATTATAATTAATAATAATAATAATTAATAAATAATTATTTATCATACATTGTTTGTGGTATGGTATAAAATAATTCATAGCCGTGGTCGTAACGACTTAAAAATAATCTTAAAAAATTGTCGAATAAGGATTTTGTTGAACCCATTACCAATTTTATTTTAATCTACCCAAGAAGAGCCACAAAAGAAGTTTAAGTTTTATTTTTGAGTTTTATAATAAATCTCAAGGAATAAGTGTTATTTTTCAACTTTTATTATAAAACTCAAAAATAAGTGTTATCTGTCAATCGAAAAATAAAACTCAAAAAATAACTGTTATTTGTTGAGCTTTATTATAAAAGTTGAAATATAACAGTTATTCTTTAAGTTTTATTATAAAACTCAAAAAATAAAAATCATTGCGGATATGTAAACTACAATGGCTAACAAAAATATTGGTGTATTTAAAATTTTTTTTGGACTCTTCTAAGTGCATGATTTTTTTTGTAAGAAAAATGAAAAATAACAGTTATTTTCGGTCCCTGTCTGCAAGGGTATATAAGCTTCGGTTGGCCGAAGCTAGCTTCCTTTCTTGTTTTTGTATATTTTCGGAACGACGAAAGATATCTTGATCGGTCAAGAATTGTATTAGCTTTTCATAAAAAAACATAAACATATAAAAATAACAATTTTTTAAAAATTATTTTTCCTAAAAATAAATAACAATATTTTTTTCCTGTGTATTACTATTGCTTAATTTACCTACACTTGAAAACCGTAGAATAATGCTTGGTACTATTTTTATGCATAATCTTATTAGAGGTGATATTGATTCTGTAGAACTGGTAAACCGTTTAACTTTTAATGTTCCCGTTAGAGTAACACGAAATTATTACCCTCTTAATTTGCCTCGATGTACGTCAAATTTTACTCTGCATGAGCCCTTTCTTGTTCTATGTAAAAATTATAACAATCTTTATCATTTAATTTGCACTTCAACATCTATCCCCGTATTAAAAACTAAAATTTTATCTCATTTGCTTCAATCTTAGTTGTAGTATTTGTAGTATTTGTTTCATGTATTTTCCTCGCGAACTCGCATTTTTGCCCTAATTGATAAAGGGTCCCGCGCGTAACAAGCACGTGCTTGGTATCGTTGGGCCACTTGTTTGTACTGCTCGTAGTGCATCAACGTCCATCATATATTTTTTTCAGTGTTCTTCACCAGCTACAGAGTTTAAAACCATTCAGAAATGAAGGTTCATTCATTACAAACAGGATCCAAAAAAAAAAAATTGGGGATCGGACAAAGGTTTTTCGCAATTTGAATTTTTCTGCGGACGCACTGCGGTTTCCCATACAAAAACGGCTTGCTCGTGAAAATTGGCTGGTCAACACATGCCGTAGCGAGCGCACCGCCAGCCTACTGCAGACGCCACTTAGCAACTTTATGCTGTTTTGTATGGGAAATGGGGAGGTGATGGGTGGGTGGTGTTTTTACAACCGTAAGGTTTTTTCAAAAAATGGAAAAAACCGAAATTTTATTTGTGCATAAGGAGTATATATTATAATTTTCAAGGCCCTATCTTTAAAACTAGAGTTTATGCCAAAAAAACGGAATTTTTCAAATTACAAATTATAAATATAAAAACCCAACAACTAACACTTTTGAGAAAAACATCTCGGGTCGCCCCACGCGGGAATCGAACCCGCTTGCCTCACAGTTTGCAGTCAAGCACTCTAACAGCTGCGCCACGGATGCATCACGTGAGGCGCTGCCCAAAGTCTATTCACATTTTGTTCTCTTATTTTTAGTCAAATTGATCTGGCTCGCTTCTAGTTATTCTCTTTGTTTATTTAATTTTGTTCGTAAATATTTATTGATTCATTTTAATATTTATACACGAATATATTTTACTATGGTTCAATAGTAACAGTATTTGAATGATTTAAATTTGAAAAACATAAAAATCATTTTTAACAAAATATAACTATTCAAAAGTTAAAAAAAAAAATGCAACAAATTTTTTTTTATTATATGTCAATATTAGGGTTTAAAAAAAAAAAATGAAAAGAAACCATGCATTTTTCGTCTCCACGTGGGATTGAACCACACTTGCGTCTATTAGCTTGAATAACATATTCATGCAACACATTTTTTATACCCTTGCAGAGGGTATTATGATTTCAGTCAGAAGTTTGCAACGCAGTGAAGAAGACGTTTCCGACCCCATAAAGTATATATATTCTTGATCAGCATCACTAGACGAGTCGATCTAGCCATGTCCGTCTGTCCGTCCGTCTGTCCGTCTGTTTCTACGCAAACTAGTCTCTCAGTTTTAAAGCTATCGGGCTAAAACTTTCCCAAATGTCTTCTTTCTGTTGCAGGTAGTATATAAGTCGGAACGAGACGGATCGGACAACTATATCATATAGCTCCCATAGGAACAATCGGGAAAAAAAATGTAAAAAAATTATATCTTGGGTGTTTTTGAACCTATAGCCTCCTACTTTTGGAAATGCCATTTTTTTATCTAATTCTGAATTTCGAATAAAATTTTTTCAAAATCGGTCGACTATATCATATAGCTGCCATAGGAACGATCGGAAAATTAATGGGAATATAATAGGAAATAAATTATTGCTTCGTTGACTTTTATTGTATTCTCTTCTACTCTGGGATATGACTCTTTTTAAATGTTTTCGAATTTCGATTTTAATTTGATCAATATCATATAGCTGCCATAGGAAGGATCGGAAAATTAGTGATTAATATGAAATATCTGCAAGGGTATATAAGCTTCGGCTGGCCGAAGCTAGCTTCCTTTCTTGTTTTTTATTAATATGTAAATATTAGGGATTAAAAAAAAAATGAAAAGAAACCATGCATTTTTCGTCTCCACGTGGGATTGAACTCACACTTGCGGCTATTAACTTGAATAACATATTCATGCACGCACGCGTTAGACCCATAGGCTACCAAATTTTATTCGATTGAAGGCGATTTTTTCTTAGGTTTAAAAAAAATTTTCTAAAAAGTGTATTAGAAGGGAAACTGATCAGATGAGGTTGAATTTTTTATTTTTTAGAAAAAAATTTCATAAAAACAGACAATTTTTTCTGAGTGTTAGATAAATTTCAAACATATTTTCTGTTTTTTAGAAAAACAATATTTCTATTATATAAGAATTTTTTCTAAATTGAATGGCAATTTTTTTTTATTTTTAGAAATGTTTAGTCTTTTTTTTTCTAAAAGCAATGGCGATTTTAACCCTCAAATAAAGAAAGGCAGATTAGAAAAAAACACCTTATAATTTAGAAAAAAAAGGATTTTTCTCATTTTGAGAAAAAAATTTCTAAAAAAAAAAATTTTTTAAAGCACAGAAAATTTGTATTTTTCTATATTTAAGAAAAAATAATTTTTTGAGTGCAGCCTTATCGGCCTTACCTCCACTGAATTTAAGAGTATTTATTTATTCGTCACTGATATTTAAAATGTAATTCAAGATATTCTCCTCATCAGTCTTATTGTTATCAGCAAAGACATCCGTCATATTTCCACTTTCGAACAGATTGTAATCTTCGTTAAGGATATCTTCGAAATAGTTGGAAATGTTCGTCTCATCGCCAGTGCCTTCGATTGAAGTTTGAAATTCCAGAGGAAAGTATTCCTCACCACGGAAGTCAGAAAAATAATTCCTGATATTTTCCCCATCATGGATGTTCGAAAAATAGTTCCCGATATGTTCCTCATCGCCAGGAACTTCCATAACATTTTGAGGCTCCAGTAGATTGAATTCCTCGTTGGGAATGTCTGTCAAGTAATTCGGGATACCATTTTCACCACCAGTGGCTTCCATTGAAGGTTGAGGTTCTAGATGATTACTTCCTTCGCCAGGAATATCTAATAAATGATCTAAAATATTATTTTGGCCGCCAGTGGTTTCCATTGAAATTTGTGGTTCCAGTGTACTGGATAAGTCTGGGAAATACTTAGGAACATTACCCCCATCACCAGTAGCGCGAATTGAAATTGATGGCTTTGGTAGATTGTATTCAGTTTCACCTCCAGAAAATTCCATTAAGGTTTTAGGTTCCATTGGCTGAAGTTCCACGTTAGTGTTGTCTGGGACACAAGGCTGACTATTGGCCTGACCATCGTTCTGCGCCTCCTGATCCGACCCATCATCCGTAAGGGTTAGGTTATGGTACTTGGCATAGAGAAGAGTATCGGTAACTACGGACAGTGTCGTCCAAGGCAGGCGAAAGTCCTTTTGGTACGGCGGCTCAATCTCGAACGCCTTTGGAATGTACTTGTGGCCATCGGGAATGCCCAGCCGGTGAAAATCGCTTAGAGTTATAGTCGAATTTGACGTGTGCCAGCTGTTCAGCAATATTACTTGGTTCTCCATTCTCCTATTGTGTACTTCGCAAAGGATTTCTATTGAACTGTCACTGACAAAAAATGTTCTATTTTGACAGCTGTTGTGTTTGTGTCAAGTGTTGGCTAATTCCTAGCAAACCAGCTCTAGGATAAGGTTGAGGGTTACCACGGAAAATTTAGGTTACCTTTATTGTCTGTCTAAAAGTAAATGATAACACTAGTTTACAGCCTAATACCATTGAACCCCCTGATCACAAAAAAGAAGCAAAAAATGTAGGAATTCGAATTAATTCTTGTTAGTCGTATGTTTAGATTCAGTGGCATTATTAATTTAGCAGTTTTGGCAATGGATGAGAATTTTAACTATTTAGCAGCACATAGTCATGCCCTTCTGCGCATCCTTGCAAAGCAGAGGATTTGCCATAAAAATGCCCAAAGCCTGTTACGGAAAATTGAAGACTTTATAAAGTACCTATAGGTACATGTTTGTAATAAATACCTTGGGCTTACTCTAGACAGGCGGCTTACCTGGAAGCAGCACATTGTGGCCACCTGTGCTTCAGTAAGGCAAAATGCGGGGAAATTGAGATGGCTTCTTCGTCCGGTGAGTGGACTGTCGATCACGGCGAAAGCCCGGCTCTTCAAAGCAACCTTGATGCCAAATTTAAAATTTTTTTCCCTAAATTTTAGAAAGTTGCCTTAAAATGAATTTTTTTTTTAATATAGAGTTTCAGAAATTAATTTCTTGAATCTATAGGAAGCTAGCTTCGACCAGCCGAAGCTTATATACCCTTGCAGATAATTCCTATTAATCACTAATTTTCCGATCGTTCCTATGGCAGCTATATGATATAGTAGTTCGATATTGATAAAATTAAAATCGAAATTCGAAAACATTTAAAAAGAGTCATATCCCAGAGTAGAAGAGAATACGATAAAAACCAACGAAGCAATAATTTATTTCTTATTATATTCCCATTAATTTTCCGATCGTTCCTATGGCAGCTATATGATATAGTCGTCCGATTTTGAAAAAAAATTATTCTAAATTCAGAACTAGATAAAAAATGGCATTTCCAAAAGTAGGAGGTTATAGGTTCAAAAACAAACAAGATATAATTTTTTTAAAATTTTTTTCCCTGATTATTCCTATGGGAGCTATATGATATAGTTGTCCGATCCGGCTCGTTCCGACTTATATACTACCTGCAATAGATATAAGACTTTTGGGAAAGTTTTAGCCCGATAGCTTTAAAACTGAGAGACTAGTTTGCGTAGAAACAGACGGACAGACGGACGGACAGACGGACATGACTAGATCGACTCGTCTAGTCATGCTGATCAAAAATATATATACCTTATAGGGTCGGAAATGGTTTTGGTTTTAGCCAGAAGTTTGCAACGCAGTGAAGGAGACGTTTCCGACCCTATAAAGTAGATATATTCTTGATCAGCATCACTAGACGAGTCGATCTAGGCATGTCCGTCTGTCCGTCCGTTTCTTTGCAGAAAAGGTATAAAAATTACAATTTTGTTTATTCGTTAGAACTACTGTAAAATAAGATGAAAAATAAAAATTAATTTGATTCTTTAGGGTTAAATTTCCGAACCTATAACGACTAATTAGGTGGTATAAACAAATAAGAACAATATGAATAATATTTCAGCGGCCTATTGACTCCGTTGCGAAATAAAACTAACGCTCATATTTCTAAATTAAGGCATTACTGCGTCTATGAATGAATATTGAATGAATATTTATGAATGCTCTAATGAATGATTCGAAAAATGTCGTGGAATAACCGCATAAAGCTGGAAAGTTGGAATTAAGCAATTCTATTTTAAGGATTTCTGCATAGCGCAAGTTTGTTACATCCGAATGCCACGCCCATTCTAACGTACGAGTACACAACGCTAAAATCAGTCTAGCGTCCACGTTTTTAAAGATTTATGTAGTTTTTGGTTTAAAATACAATAAATACGATATAATATTTGTTTGTACATTTACTGTATGGCCTTAATATGAAGTTACATTGAGAGAACACAGTCATAGAAATTTTTACCCAAAATCGCCCTAAAAAACTGACTTTTCGTCAGTGGATTAGGAAAATCGGCCATAAAAAGAATCCGCTGGCGATTCGCCAGTGTATTTAGAAAAATTTTTCTAAAAAATCCCTATGGAAATTTTGTTTAATTTAGGGTGATTTTACTTGAATTGAGAAAGATTTTCCTGTTTTTAGGGTGATTTTCCCTAAGTTTAAGGTGTATTTTTCTAAAAGGAAGGGCGAATTTTCTGTTTTTATAGGCAAATGCCCTAAAAATAAGACAAATTAAAAAAATCGTGTTTGAGCATGCTTAACTGAATTTGGGAAGCATGTAATCGTGTATATTCTGGGAACTGGGACTGCTTTAATTAAACAACACCGACGGAGGACACCGTTTCATATTATTGTATTGGTGTGTAGCTATATGAGAGAGATGCGTTAAGGGGGGCTCGACCTATACAGCACAGCACGCACAGCCGTTAGAACTGAAAAATCATTGGAGAAAAAACAACTTACTTTTGGTCACTGCGAGAATCGAACCCACGACCTCTCGGGTTTAGAGTCTGACCCATCGCGCAAGGCGACGCACACACCAATCGACAAATAATTGATTATTATTATTTTAAAATATGTAACCCCATAACCATCAGATTTTCTTTTCAAAACATACGCCCCTTTAAAGTTGACCAATTTTTCGCTTTTAAAAAAAAACGCAATTTTTAGCCAATTTAGGCCACTTCTACATACATAGGTGGAATATCTTAAAAACTAAGTATCATACGGTCTTGATGTTTGGTTTCCCTAATTGGTGTGTGTTTTAAGTACAAATTAGGTAAATTTAAATATTCAAAATTTGACAACATTTAGGAGTAGATAATAAAATCAAAAAAACGGTTTTATTGGTAAAAGAAATCCAATAAAATATATTCATGAAAACGCTTTAAACCGAAATTAATGCAAACAATGAACAATAGATTCAATGAATAATTAAAATTAGTTCCATTTAAGATTTAATTCTCCAAATTGTTTTTACATCAGAGAAATTTTTAAAATTTTGGGATTTTCAACTTTGGCGTCGAATTCCAAAGACATGGACAATGGTTCACAATGGAGACTATTTTTTAGTAGTGCCGTGATGTATTGAGAGTAGGTCCTAGCGAAAATAATAAGGGTAAGTCCAATTATATAGGCCACGTAATTCAAAATGTAGGCAAACATCGGTTTTTTGTATTCATAGCTATACCGCGGAACCTGTAGGTGATGGAAAATAATTTTGTATGGGACTTTTACTCAGGAGCACCCAAATATCATGGAAAACTTGAAATGGTTCGTGGAAATTTCACAAAGTTTAATTTTGTCTTCCTGTGTTATCTATCATATGCCGTTTACATCATTCAATTATCTCCACTGGCTCAAAAGTTATGATTTATTACCAAAAAAAAGTCAAAAGGCGCCACTGTGCGACGTACAAACTCTGCACACATCTTATTTTCTTGAGGTCTACGTTATAATTTGACTACAGGCAACCAAACCATATATTTTATTGCTGACGACTGTGAAATTTACGCCCGATTTCTCGCCCTCAAATACAAAGTATGCTATTAACTCAGAATTCCTATACGTTTTTAAGGTTTGAAGACTACTTTAATTTAAAATTCGGACGAAAAAATGTCCTTAGTATTATAATCTTAAAAAAAAAAATCAAGTTGAATCTTAAGGGGTCGAACACACAACCCCACGACCGTAGTCCTCTTATAGCAAAGTTGAAAGCGCAAGTAGCTGGGTTACCGAATTTCACACTTTTGGAGTGATTTTTAAGGCCCTTGTATTTAGAACAAAAATATTAGAAAAATAGAAAAATAACCCTAAAAAGATTTTTTATGGTAACCTGCCTTGGATTTATGGCAAATTTAACGTGAAAATTGAAAAATTGTCTCAGTTTGAAGGCGAAATTTTTTTAGGGCGATTTTCTAAAATGTAGAAAATTATTTTTATGAGTGTACTCTAACGCCCACAAACCGCGAAAAACTGCGGCGCACACAGTTTTAATGCTGGAATGATAATTATATCTGAAATGTATTTGGTTCGTCAAAACCTATCGATTGACCTAAAAAAAAGTTTGCCACGCCCACTCTAACGCTCACAAACCGCCTAAAGCTGTGGCGCCCACAGTTGTAATGCTGGAATGAATAAAACGAGGAAATATTAAAAAGTGTGCAATTATTTTTCGTCACAAATGTTAATATCAGAACATTTTTTATGTTGAATGTGCGATCGTCACTTAATTTTTACCTTGTTAAGTGGAGTTCTTATTTGAAATATGTCTACTGCACAAGGTAGGCAGGTGCCGTCATAATGGTATAACTCCCGAAATACTTCTTATTTGTTCATATAACTATTATAACACATTCTTAAAGAGGTATTTTACCAATTAATCTCACCTCTAAGGGGCAAAATGTACTTGTACCACGAATAGTAGATCTATTTCTGTTTTCATTTTTCTATAAAGCAAACGTTTTATTCATATTGTGTATTGGTGCCTTAAGTACATTATTTTATTTTCTTAAAATTTTAAAAAATGTACAAAAAAAAATAAGAAAATAGCGGAGTGATATCAAAACTACCGTTAATCTATCAATTTTAAATGCCTTGAGGTAGACACGATTCCAAGAAAACGGCTTATCCGAAATCCAAAATGTAAAAACATTTAGTTAGTTTAATCAATTATATTATAATGTGGAAAATTTCGATTACAGCGGAAATGGCATGACGCTGTTTATACAAAAAAAAGTGATTTTTCGAGGTAAAAATAGGGATTTCTGATTATATAATTTTTATCATTTTTACTTAAAAAAAAATCTTTGTTCAGCGACCAAATAATTATTTTTTTGGTAAGTAGGAAAGCAACGAAAGCGATCGGTTTTGTGTTCCTCGGCAAAACCGTTTTTGGGAAATTTGCTTTAAGGTTTAAAGTTTTCTGTTTCGGTACCCTAGCCATAAAAAGTTTTCAGTTCTAACGTTCTAACCATTATGATTTTTGATGTAAGTATTCTTAAAACCGTATACTACAAAATTTTGTATCGGGTACCAGTAAAAAGAAAATATGGGTTGAAGTGTATTTTAAACCTGGATACATATTTAAATCAACTAATTTGATTCACATTCCTATAAGAAGCCCGAGTAAACTGGAGATAAATACTTAGCAATTTATAATTTTAAATATTTCAAAAAATTACTACAGTGTTCAATCATATTCTTCAATCCCCTACCTTAAAAGATTAAAATTTCCAATAGTTTAAGATACAGATGGGGATTACTCAACCAGCGACAACAATCTTCCGCCGATGGTAATAATGATGGTAACGATAATGATGGCGGAGCGATGGCCATGAGCCATGCAAATTATCAGGCCAAGTGAAAGTTCGACTGGCTGTCAATGACCCACCTGTTCTACGGACATGATGGCTCTGGCTAGTGGCTTCACTGGTCAACCTCGATCCACTTTTCGTTTACCATTGCCAATTCTAAATTGCGTATGTCAGGCACGTTTGTCTAAGATATATAGGGGAGAAGGTGACCCGACCATCAGATACTCGTTACTCAGCTAAAGGAAGTGCGAGGGAGATGAAGATCAAGTTATCAAGCATAACTTTTTAACGAATAATCCGATTCGAAAAATTTCTTTTACATTTCGATAGGTATTGATAAACACAATAAAACTGCATTTTTACTTTTCCGAAATATTTAAATTTTGTAAAATCGTTTATAAGCGATTGTGGGCGTTAGAGGGGGCGTGGCCCTCGGCTGAAACAAACTTGCGCTACGTAGAAACTCCAAGAATACAAAAGAATGCAAAATACCAATCCTCTAGCTTTAATAGTTTCCGAGATCTCAGCGTTCATACGGACGGACAGACGGACATGGCTATATCGACTCGGCTAGTGACCCTGATCAAGAATATATATACTTTATAGGGTCGGAAATGCTTCCTTCTAGCTGTTGCATACTTTTGCACGAATACAATGTACCCTTTTACTCTACGAGTAACGGGTATAAAAAATATCGCCCTAAATTTTAGAAAATCGCCATTCTTTGAAAATCGCCTTGAAATTAAGAAAAAAATGTATATATTTCAGAAATATTTTTCTAAAAAATAGGAAAAACTTACCCTGATTAGATCAACTCCTGTCGTATAAACCTTGAACCCAAGAGAACAAAATCTGGCTGTACTTTGTACAGCGCCTCACGTGATGCTTCCCTGGCGCAGCTAGTAGAGTGTTTGACTGCAAACTGTGAGGTAAGGGGTTCGATTCCCACGAGCGACCAAGATATTTTTCTTAAGATGGTAAGTTATTTGTATTTTTATGTGTAAATTATATAATTTTTAATTTAGTTATAATTCGAAACTAGAGGTGTGTTTAAGACAGAGACCGTAACAGTTATATGTTTTATTAGTAAAAATCATTTTTAAAGGTTATTTAAAATTTTTGTTATACAAGTTTTAAAATAATTATTATTATCAATTTGTATAATATCGCTTAAAAAAACTTTTATTTTTAATTTTTATTTTTATATGTCTTGAATAACAATTATTTATGAATTTCTTTTTCCAAGTCAACGAAATTAAAATCGTTGAAAGACTTTTATTTTTCGACAAATAAAATAAAAGTCTTTTCTATACCATTTAAGTCTAAGCTACCAAATTTACATAAATAGTTTTTCTTAATTATTTTAAAATTTTGGCATGCTTCAATCTATTCTTCATCGCGATTTTCCACTATCTAAAAATTTCTTATTCGACAAATAGTGAAACCCAGAGCTACACAACTCCTAAGTCCCATACAAAATTATTTTCCATCACCTACAGGTTCCGCGGTATAGCTAAGAATACAAAAAACCGATGTTTGCCGACATTTTGAATTACGTGGCCTATATAATTAGACTTACCTTTTCCATTTTCGATAGGACTTACTCTCAATACATCAATACATCGATTCGAATCGATAACACCAGTTTACAAAAAAAATTGATGAAATACGCAGTTCATGAAACCTTTATTTTCCGGTAAGGTACATCTTTCTGATTAAGAAAAGGGCACTTACAATTTTTTTTATGGTACCAATTTTTTTTTTAAGTGTAAAAAACGTTTTTGACGCTTTTTTAATTTCTAACTCGAGCTGTAATTAACCGATTGCGGCCATTGAGGACTCATTTTACAGGCAATAGAATGCCCTCTAGCTTTTTTATACACGGCATTGAGTTCCATTCATTAGATTAGAAGCTACACTTTGTCAAAGTGGAAAAAAATTGAAAAAATGCGGAAAAAACTGACATAAATGGCTTCGTTAAAAATACACGCCTAAAAACCGAAATTAGTTATCAATAGCTTGTTTTCTTTGTCTAAGTACCTTCTACCAGTAAAAATTATAAAACTAATTTCGGTTGTTAGGCGTGTATTTTTAACGAAGCCATTTATACCGGCATTTTTGCATTTTTTCTACCGTAGCATCGGTCAAGAGCTTGGCTTAAGTCATCAAGCCGTTATAAACTATATGAAGAAGCTTTGAGTCACTTAAAAGCTCGATGTAAAAAAAGAAAAAAATAATATAATAAAAATACCGCAGGACTTTTTTGACAACCTAATATATGGAAGTTAGTTATAGACACTTTCATTTCACAGATACTTAAACTTACCAATCAGGTTTTTTGCCTACGCTGGGAATCGAACCGGGGCCGCAATCATCGGGGTCAAGCACTCTAACCAGTAGGCCACAGAAGAATGATTTTCGTAAAGGAATATCTAAGGACTTCCAGGACTCTCGAAAAATTCAAAATTGCTTGATTAAAACATCACTATGGACGGCAGTCCATGTAGTGACGAAGCGCACCAGGAGAGTGTGCGAAGGCGACTACTATATATACACGAAGAAATGAAAATCTGCTGTGATAGTCCGATAGTAATGAGTAATACACCAAATTAAAGGTATTGCTAAAACTTAAAGGATTGCATACCAAGACCTCAAGAAAATCAATTAGTTTGGGAGGGAGAGCGGTGAAAGTGTAAAAGTGAAAATTTAGAAATTTG